>CM046658.1:69687148-70287148 GCA_025594165.1 Tamias sibiricus
ATTTTTCAAAGGGCTTTGCCCTCAGACTCAATTATTGACCAGTTACTCAGTTGTCTGGTTTTTCTGCCAGATTGAACCCAGGGCCTCATGAATGCTAGGCAAGCACCCCACCATTGAGCTATATCCCCAGCCCTTTCTATTTTGAGACAGCTTCATTAAATTGCTGAGGATGACCTTGAATTTGTGATCCTTCTGCCTCAAACTCCCAAGTAGCTGGAATTACAGGTGTGTGCCCAGTGACCTACTCAGTCTTTTAAAATAACATTTGAATGCAACATTTATTTTGATACATGTGTTATTTCTTAATACTACTAGTATTTAAGTATTCTTAAAATACTAATTCTCATATATATAGCTATACTGTATCGCACATAATACTAATTCTCATTTATGTATATAGAGCTATACTATATTGCACATAAATTCATGTACCTTCTCATAGACAATTAAACCAACAGCACTTATCTCAGGCTCATTTTGGAACTTTCCTACTTATCAAAATGCTCCTGCAATCACATGTAGATTTTTTTAAAGTTTTAATAAAGAAATAGAGCTGTTACTCATTCCTTTCTTTTAAAAAAAAAAAAAAAAAAAAAAGACATTTCACATTTCTCACCAAAAACCTTTCAGCATTACATAGTTCATTTTTCCTGCAGAGTCTGTCATATGTGATAGGTCAGTCACAGTGCTCCAGTCTTAAACTATTTGAATTCCAATTTACATAAAGGGCTGCTTTGGCAACATTATTTCAGGCTTGAAAGAAATTCTGATCCTTACACAATCTTGAAATGCTCTGACATGGGGAAAGACTATTTCTTGGCATTCCTCAAAGGACTGGCATGAAGATCAAATAAAACTGTGTAAGTGAAAGGTCACTGAAAATTCTAGTAGCAATACAAAATGTAAGAACTATCATTTCCATAACACTAAAATTTTTAAATCACCTATTTATTACAATCTAATTCCATTGAACTGCAGTTATATAAAAGTATTTGTTAGCCGGGCGCGGTGGCGCACGCCTGTAATCCCAGCACTTGGGAGGCTGAGGCAGGAGGATCGTGAGTTCAAAGCCAGCCTCAGCAATGGCGAGGCACTTAGCAACTCAGCGAGACCCTGTCTCTAAATAAAATACAAAAAAGGGCTGGGGATGTGACCCAGTGGTCCAGTGCCCCTGAGTTCAATCCCCGGTACAAAAAAAAAAAAAAAAAAAAGTATTTGTTTATTGATAGGTTACACAGAATTTTTTTTAAAAAAGAGCTAAATAAAAAAAGACAAAACTGGAAGTTGGCAATAAACTAGATCAAAAACAAGAAGCAATCTTTTTTTTTTTTTTTTTTTTTTTTGGTACCAGGGATTGAACTCAGGGGCACTTGACCACTGGGCCACTTCCCCAGCCCTTTTTTGTATTTTATTTAGAGACAGGGTCTCACTGAGTTGCTAAGTGCCTCGCCATTGCTGAGGCTGGCTTTGAACTCGCGATCCTCCTGCCTCAGCCTCCCAAAGTGCTAGGATTACAGGCGTGCGCCACCGCGCCCGGCAAGAAGCAATCTTAAGTAGAGCATACCTCTGGCACACAGGTCAAATATTTTAATCCAGGAATACTTTTTGTACTCTTTTGTTCCCCCCTCTTGTGGTACTGGGGATTGAACCCAGGGGCACTGAACTACATCCCCAGCTCCTTTTATTTTCTATTCTGAGACACAATCTGGACAAGTTGTTAAGGCTGGACCTCAAACTTGCAAATCCTCCTGCCTTTTTATTCAATGCTGACAAAGTAAATGAAATAACATAAAATTCCCACCATAGTGTAACTTTCTCCTTATTTACAGTGACAGTATGAAATCACTAACAATATTTGTATTAGGTTCAAATCAAATAGCCCGTTATGATCATGATTTGGTCAGACCTTTCCAGATAATACAATTATGCCATCTCGATTAGAGAGCTTCCGTTAAGAAAAAAAATGCGATTAAGTGAAAAATTCTATAATTCCACATTTCTATTATGCCAAAGTCTAGAAATTCCTGTAGTAAAATTCATCTTCTTTAGATTCTCTGCTCCTGCCAAGATTTCACCCTCTGGCTCAATTTTTAATACTGATTATATGAAAATGTAAAGCCCCCCAAATATCTGAGTGCAAAAGAGTATTTTTGTTATTTTAGAAATATTTAAAAGCGTGGGAAATCAAACATCATGGATATTTGCTCTAAACAAAAGCTGTTGATGGACAGACAGTAAGACTTGACTTGACCCAAACAAAACACGATCTAACAAAAATTCCATGGACAGTGACAAGGTTTTCTCCTTCAACAATGAATAACGGGGCCGTCCGAACGGGTCTGGCCGCCCCACTAGCGCCGCAAAACGAAACCCAGACTTGGAGCCGGCGAGCTGCGGGGCTTTCAATGGCCCGCGCCCATCGGGAGGGGCTCGCCGCCAGGTGGGGAAAGCCTGGAAGGGAACAGAGCCCCTTGCCCCTGCCCACCTCACCCCTCCCGCCTCCCGCTTCCAGGGGAGCGCCCCCTGGGGACCCTCTCTCAAATCAACTACCGGTTCGCGTGCTCCGCCGACCCCTGGTGGAGCGGCCACCAGGTTATTTCTACAACGCACAGTACAGAAGGGCCGAAGCCATTACCCCGCGAGCATACCTCTACCCGTGACCAAGAAAAGGAGGCCGGTGTCGTGGACATAGCCCCGGCGCGCGGGAGCAAGAACCGAGCCCGGCCCTGGAAGCGGGCGAGGAGCCCTTGGGGCCCGCGCCCCTCCCAGGCAGCGGCGCGCTCACCTCCGCGGCCTTTCCCGCGGGCCCCGCCAGCTCAGCCAACAGTGGCCTGTGGCTGCTCCTCTGCAAACGCCCCTTTTCCTGCCCCCGTGTTCGGAGAGAAGCGGTGTCGTGTCAAGAGGGCCGGAAAACGGCTCCGCAGCGCTGCCCGCGGGGTCCCCGCCTTCCGAGCCGGCCACTTCCCGCAGCAGCCGCGGCTTCTTCCGGTGTCTCTGCGGCCGCCGCAGGCGTCTCAGGCGTCTCGGGCGTCTCGGGCGTCTCGGGCGGGCAGGGCGGGGCCGCGCGGAGAGCCGGCCGGGGGGGCGGGGCCGCCGAGCCAGGCCCAGGTGCGGAGACCCAGGCCTGCCCTCGCCTCCTGCTTCAGAGGTAGCCAGCTGTACATACTATGCAGTATTTTAAGTCGTGGAGCATTTTTCGTTTTTTATACGTATTCTCCCGCTCTTTTACAGATACACTACACCATCATTAAGCCTTGTCTTAATGCATTACAGAATCAGCATTAAGACTGACCACCAACGGCCTCAAGTTTGCAACCTATACAAAGAAATGTTAGACTTACCTCTATTCAGCTCTGTATTCCCTCCTCCCTTATTTCTTCTCCTAACTTCTTTAGGACCTAGATTCTCTGGAAGCAACTGTGTTTCTCTTTTTACATATATGCAAAGAAGAAATTCATCTCTACCATTTTTCTCTAGGCCAAAGTCAAGATCGAATGAAATATTCATTGAAACCTTAGTGTCTGCTTAGTGCCTAGAGCTTTGGAGGAGACTTGCCTTTTACTTATGTAACTGTGAAAATTATTTCGATTGATCTTAGAATATGTGAATAAAAACCATTAAATTAACAGAAGTTGTTAAAATCGCCTGTTTCAATTCTGTTCTGATTACCTCTAACTCTTTGATCTCTACATAGGAGCATGTACTCAAGTGTTGTATAAGACATTCAGTCATCTTCAGGAGCAGGGAGAAAATATCGAAATTTCTACTTATATTTATTTTATGATAAAAAAAATGGAGAAAATAAATGATGCTGCAAAATTCTACGTAGGGATTGACAGTAGGCCTTTATTCTTACCACAAATGATCACCTATCCTAGGTTCATTGAGAGGGAATACAAGTTCCACAATTGGGAACATGGTGCTGCCAACTTCTTCCTTTATTTTCATCCTGTTTCAAAATACTGCATTTTTACATGGTACAGCATGTCAGCAATATGATGGTTAGTTTTTATTTTATTAAACATCTGGTTGTTTATAATATGTATACATACTCTTCTGTAAGGAGATAAGGGAATGATCATGAAAATCACTTGTTCTGAAGCCTGGTGCAGTGGCTCACACCTGTAATCCCAGTGGCTCTGGACGCTGAGACAGGAAGATCATGAGTTCAAAACCAGCTTCAGCAACTCAGTGAGACCCTGCCTCTAAAAAAAATATTAAAAAATAAGACTGGGGATGTAGCTCAATGATTGGGTGCCCCTGAGTTCAATCTCTGGCACCCCCCTCAAAAAAAAACATCACTTGTTCCGAATGTTTTGGAGAGGCAAAGTCCTTAAAAATTCGCTGATTTAAAAGAGTTTCTTGCTTTTTTTATTTTATTTTTTCCAGTACTGAAGATTGAACCCAGGGGTGTTTCATCATTGAGCCACATCCCCAGCCCTTTTTATTTCGAGACAGGATCTAAGTTGCTTAGGGCCTTGCTTAGTTGCTGAGGCTAGCTAGCCTCAGCCGCCCAAGTTGCTGGGATTACAGGTGTACACCATGATGCCGGACTTAATTTAAACTAGCTTTATATGTTTATTCAAACAAAAACAAGTGTTCTAAACCAGGTGTGGTGGCACATGCCTGTAATCCCAGCAGCTGGGGAAGCTGAGGCAAGAGGATCCTGAATTCAAAGCCAGCCTCAGCCATGGTGAGGCACTTAGCAACTCAGTGAGACCCTGTCTCTAATAAAATACAAGAAAGGGCTGGGGATGTGGCCCAGTGGTCGAGTGCCTCTGAGTTCAATCCCTGGTACCAAAAAAAAAAAAAAAAAAAACAAGGGCTGGGAATGTGGCTCAGTGGTTGACTGCCCCTAAATTCAATCCCTGGTGAAAAAAAATAAGAAGTGTTGGGCTGGGGATATAGCTCAGTTGGTAGAGTGCTTGCCTTGCATGCGCTAAGGCCCTGGCAGGGTTCAATCCCAGCACCACAAAAAAAAAAAAAAAAAAAAATCCAACAAAGTGTACTAAATCTTCCGACTTTTCCTGTGATAACTATTGATTTTCGTAATGTGCTACCTAACAAAAAAATTTTTAATGTACACAGTTAATCTATGTTTTCAAAGTAAAACATTTTTTAAATGAGTGGGGACATAAGTGCATTTGAAAGATCTGCATGTTGAAAAAAGCAATTTGAAAAACAGGGTTTGGAAATGATTTCATCATTAAGTAATTTTGCTGCCAGAAATTATATGTCACCTATAAAAACTAATTTCTGCCTCAAAAGCCATGCTTAAGATATGAAAAGTCAAGTCAGCAAATGGAAGTTTTTTGAAATATATATAACAGATAATGGTCTCATCGATGCATATACATATATGCATTGTATTTCCTAAAATCTAAAAAAGATAACCACCAGGTACAGTGGCCTGTACCCACAATTCCAGTCACTCAGGAGGCTGAGGTAGGACTTTTGCAAGTTCTAGGCCAGGTTCAGCAACTTCATGAGACCCTGTCTCAAAAGAAAAAAATTTTTAAAGGGTGGGGGTGTTGCTTCATGCTAAAGTGCCAGAGTTCAAGAATTCAATCTCCAATACCACAAAAAGAAAGGAAGGAAAGAAAGGAGGGAGAGAGGGAGGGAAAATACAAGACAGAAAACCAGAACAGAATAACAAGCAAAGTCACCTCTCCCAAAATTCCTGCATTGAAAATTTATTAGGATATGCTCATCTTACAATGTTCCAGCATATTCAATTAAGCCCCCAAATCCCCCCACGACCCTCATTAATAACTAAGGTCTTTTATAGCTTACCTGTCTTAGAGGGGTTCTAGGGCATGGTGCAGGGAAGGCAAATGATGAGGCTGTTAAAAGCAGGTATGAATGGTGCCTAGGTAAGAATAGGCAAGTACCTCTCGTATTTATTTCAATTTTATCTTCCACAGATTCCCACAATCTCAGTTCATGCCTGGGTATTTACTTTTTAATCTTTTATCACTCAATCCAGAATTCTTAATTCTTTACTCTTCTTCAAATAGTGTAAATGTATGTATATTTGTGGGGGGGGGGGGTTACTGAAGATTGAATCCAGGAACATTCTACCTCTGAGCTACAATCCCGCCCATTTCATTTATTTATTTGTTTGTTTTTGAGGTAGAGTCTCACTAAGCTGCCCAGGCTGACCTCAAATTCATGATCCTCCTTCCTCTGCCTCCCCAGTAGCTGGGATTATAGGCATGTGCCATCATGCCTGACTCAAACTATATCTCTTGATAGATTATAAGGAAGCACATAATTCAGCTCCTCTCTCTGAGAGAAGAAAGCATACATTCTGTCCTCGCGTGCATATTCAACTGAGTCACATGAATTCTGTAGTGGAATTCTTGAGGGGCCATTTGGGGAAATAAACCAATTAACAAAATCTCCTCTCTGAGAGAAAAAAAAATATTGCATATCTCATAGTGTAGATGCGCAGTTGAGTTACACTGATTCTAAAGTGGAATTCCAGAGGGGCCACTTGTGGAAAATACAATGTGAATTGTATGACCTAAAGTTATGCATCAGACCCGATACTGAAGTCTCTGCTAATGCAGGGAGGAGGAAAAAACAGAAATGACAGGAAGACAGGGAGGAGAAAAGGCAGGGTAGAAAGAGGGAGAATGAGAGAAATATAATTAAATGCTCATATCAAAACAAATGCCTTGCCGGGTGCGGTGGTGCACGCCTGTAATCCCAGCACTTTGGGAGGCTGAGGCAGGAGGATCTCGAGTTCAAAGTCAGCCTCAGCAATGGCGAGGCACTTAGTAACTCAGTGAGACCCTGCTTCTAATAAAATACAAAAAAAAGGGCTGGGGATGTGGCCCAGTGGTCAAGTGCCCCTGAGTTCAATCCCCAGTACCAAAAAAAAAAAAAAAAAAAAAAAAAAAAAAAAAAAAAAAAAAAAAAACTTCTCATTTTTGCAACTGAGTTATGACAATTTACAACAATAATGCAAAAAACATATTTTTAAGGGGAGGCAAAGGGGGCTGGGATGTAACTTAGTGGTAATGTGCATGCTTAACATGTGCAAACCCTGGGTCTGATCTCCAGCACCACCGAGAATAAAAAGGGACAGGGTCTTGCTACGTGGCCCAGGCTGGCCTCAAACTCCTGAGCTCAAGGGATCCTTCTGCCTCAGCCTCCTGAGTAGCTGGAACTATAGGCACATGCCCCTGTGCCAGCCAAAATATACATTTTGATGTTCATGTACCTGAGACTGCATAAGCTTATGCAAATGCCATTCCTGAGTCAAATGTACTTTTACAGGTACTCCCAATTCCTTTCTTTCATTCACTTCCTGGCTCACTCCTACCTAGATATTCCCTGTTTAACATAGTTCTCTTCACTTCATTGTTCCCATCTTAGCATCCTGTTTCTTTCTTTCAGATCGTTTATTATAATATTTAACTATTTTAAGTTTTTTTTTTGTATGCTTAGTTTTTTGTCTATCTGAATTTAAGCTCAATGGGAACAGTCACTATTTGTTTATCCACAACAGTACCAGAGTCTACCATAAAAGCACTCAAATATCTCAAGTAGGGGTGGTTTTGACCTCCCAAGGTGGTATTTCACAATATCCCTGGGGAAGGCGAGGGCAAGAAGGAATTGGTCACATTACTTGATGTGCTACTTTTGAACCTAAATTTAAACTGAGTCTTTATAACATGTTTTTTGGTTATAAGTGACAGATAAACTATTTATTTTTCTTTAGTTACTAAACAAGCAGGCTTTATTGAGGCAAACAAAAACCAACTTTCTCCTTTCTCACTGTGGTCCCCGAAAATCTCTGAGAATCTCTCTGTACTCCTAGGACAAAATCTTAGGCAAAAACTTTAGCTTTTCCAGTTAGTCTCATGTAATGGAAAGTCTTCCAGTAATTTTCCAGTAATAAACAAATAGTCTTTTCCCTGGTATTTAAAAACCCTGTCTAGGGCTGGGGTTGTGGCTCAGCGGTAGAGCGTTCGCCTAGCACGTTCGCGACCCAGGTTTGATCCTCAGCACCACATAAACATAAATGCATTGCATTGTGTACAACTAAAGCAAATAAATAAATATAAAAAAAAAAAAAAACCCTGTCTAGCTGGGCACGGTTGTGCATGCATGTAATCCCAGTGGCTCAGGAGGCTAAGGCAGGAGGATCACAAGTTCAAAGCCAGCCTCAGCACTAAGCAACTTAGCAAGATCCTGTCTCAAAATAAAAAGCAAAAAAGAGCTGAGGATGCGGCAAACAAACAAAAAACCCCTGACTGGTACCATTTCAAAATTCCCAGACTTGCCAGGCCTAGTGGCACATGCCTTTAATCCCAGCAGCTCAGGAGGCTAAGGAAGATCGCTAGTTCAAAGCCAGCCTCAGCAAAAGTGAGATGCTAAGCAAATCAATGAGACCCTGTCTCTAAATAAAATAAAAAATAGGGCTGGGGATGTGGCTCAGTGGTTGAGTATCTCTGAGTTCAATCCCTGGTACCCCCTCCAAAAAAAATCCCAGATTTATAAAGCTCAAAAATTCTCTGCTGCTCCTCCTGCTCTCCCCTAACTGACTAGCTTTTTTTTCTTTTCTTTTTTTTTTTTTTTTTTTTTTTTGTACCTGGGTTTGAACTCAGAGGCACTTGACCACTGAGCCACATCCCCAGCCCTATTTTGTATCTCATTTAGAGACAGGGTCTCACTGATTTGCTTAGCCGTCTCGCCGTTACTGAGGCTGGCTTTGAACTCACGATCTTCCTGCCTCAGCCTCCCAAGCCACTAGGATTATAGGCGTGTGCCACTGTGCCAAGCCTAGCTTTTCATTTTGTGCCCATCCAGGGTGGGAGAAGACAAGAACAGAAAGAATCTTTCTGGACTGGAGTTTTTTTTTGTTTTTGTTTTTGTTTTTTTAGCTTGGTGTCACTTCCCTCTGTGTATAGCTGTTTTAAGAAGATGCTTTCTCTTGTGAAGTGCCCTCTATAGGTGCATCACTAGAGAATCCTTATCTATAGTTACATGGCTCAATAATTTATCTTCTAACAGGGCCACTTAAGACATACACTTCAGTCCTCTGGTCCTTGGGGACCCATCGCTTGGTTGGGTCATCTGACTCAAGACAGCAGTCTTATTGGACAGCATCTCTCTCCCTCTCTTTTTCTTATGGTACTGGGATGAAACCCAGAGCTCCGGGCATGCTAGGCAAGCACTCTCCAGTGGAGCTACATCCTCTAGGTCAACAGCCTTGTTTAAGAGGACCCACAGGAGCTCTCTTACATGGGGCCCTCACTTTGTCCACTTTAAATGCATATATGTATCTCGCACTACATATATGAAGTGTGGGCTATTCCTAATCAGTCCTATGAGTATTTCCTGCTCAGAAGCTTTGGTCTCTTGATATAAGACTTTTCTAATATGAGTCAGTTACTAGGTTTCATTTCTCTAAGATTCTAATGGATATGTGACATCCTTTCCAAATGGTCCTCTTGAAGCCTTTTGGAGACAGTTTGAAATGCGGGAGAAGCACCAACTTTTTCACCACCATAAACTACCTCATAGTGGTAGCTTAATTTGGATGTGGAAGCATTTGGCATTGACATTTGAGGCCCCTGCCAAGAATCTGTTACCATCTGTTCACTCTTAGATTAATGGTTTGGGTTCTCTAGCTCAGGGTTTCTAAAAAATTACACTGTTGATATTCTGCATCAAAGAAATCTTTGCTGCTGGGGGGTGGTTCCTATGCCTTGTAGGTTTCGAATGTTTCACAGCATTTTTGGCCTTCACTCACTACTTGCTAAAAGCACTTCCTCCCAGTCATGACAAACACAAATGTCTCCAAACATTATAAAACATCCGCCAGGGAGCAAAATCAGTGAGAATCATTGCCCTAACTAAGGCTATTTTTTTATTATTAGATCAGATTATCCATAAAATTATAATACAATTGAGATCAATAGTCAAGAATACATGCAGTTAGAGGTTTCCTGTAGGGATCTAGTCTTGGTATACTGTAAGCCATTTGAAGCATATCACTGAGTTGGGGCATAGCAGTTGGGATGCTTTGCCTTTGGCAAAAAAGAGGGTTTTTTGCTTGTTGAGATCCATGAAGAACTTTGAGAAAGGAACAAACATGATGAGATTTATATATTAGTTACTTGAACAACAGTGACTGGCTTGGAGTAGAGATAGGCTATTGCCAAATCTGGACAAGGGAAGGTAAGAATCAATAGGCTTTCAATTGATTATGTGGGAGTTGGAGTTTAGGAAGGCTCCTATGTATATATCCTTGAATTTGCGGTCCTCCTGCTTGGGTCTTCAGGTAACTGGGATTATAGGTGTGCACAACTATGCCTACCCAGTTTTCAATAGTTCTTTAACATGTTTCTGACTCTAGTCTCAGTCTCCTCTAGTACTCCAATGCCATACTTTCAAACATAACTCTTTCTTTGTTGGAGGTAAGTACAGGAGGGTTGAGCTCTGGGGCATTTTACCATTATGTCACATCCCAGACCTTTTTTATACTTTATTTTGAGATAGGGTCTTGCTAAATTGCTGAGGTTGGACTTAATCTTGCGATCCTCCTGCTTCAGCCTCTAGAATCTCTGCGACTATAGGCATAAACCACCATGCCCAGCATCAAACAACTCTTTCTAAAACTCAAATCCTGTCAATGACTCCTCCTTGTCCCAAAAAGGGTTTGTTTTTGTTTTGTTTTGTCCATTCACCTAGGACCTAGCATGAGGTAAGTGACATACCTAGAATGTAATAATTAAGGACTCCTTCACTTGCAGGAATCAGAGAATACTGATTCAAATTGAGTGCCCTTGGTATCTTGCTTGCTTCATCCTTGTCCTTAATGGACTTAATTTGACCCAGATTTATTCCTCTTAACCTTTTCTTTTACTACAGCCACTTAAACACCATGTCTCCAAGCTTTTCTAATCTACAACCCATCTTCCTAAAAAGCAAAACATTTGCCTGTACCTCCATACTTACAGCTATTTTTCTTTATGTATACAATATCCTTTTGCCTTCAATTTCTCTCTCGGCCTAACTGGCCTCTTTTCCTCTTCTGTAACCGCTCTCTTTGGAAGTCCCCCCTCCGTTCTGAAATTGCCCTCTCTCCCCCCCCCATCTCTTTTTTGTCTATTTTTAAAAATTTTAATTAGGTATATATGACAGCAGAATGCATTTTGATTCATTGTACACAACTGCAGCACAACTTTTCATTTCTCTGATTGTACACAATGTAGCATCGCACCATATGTGCAGTCATAAACGTACCTAGGGTAATGATGTCCATCTCATTCCACCATCTTTCCTACCCCAACCCCCTCTCCTCTCCTCCCTCCCCTTTGCCCCATCAAAATTCCTCCATTTCCCCCATGCCCCCCCCCCATTATGGATCAGCAGAGAAGAACATTTGGCCTTTGGATTTTGGGGGATTGGCTTACTTCACTTAGCATGAATTTCTCCAACTCCATCCATTTACCTGAAAATGCCATAATTTTATTCTCTTTTAATGCTGAGTCCAATGTGTATATATATCACAGTTTCTTTATCCATTCATCTATTGAAGGGCATCTAGGTTGCTTCCACAGTTTAGCTATTATGAATTGAGCTGCTATAAACATTGATGTGGCCGCACTACTATAGTATGCTGATTTTAAGTCCTTTGGGTATAGACCAAGGAGTGGGATAGCTGGGTCAAATGGTGGTTCCATTCCAAGTTTTCAAAGGAATCTCCATACAGCTTTCCAGATTGGTTGCACCAATTTGCAGTCCCACCAGGAATGTATGAGTGTGCCTTTTCCCCCACATCCTCACCAACACCTTCATCATGTCAGATGACTTGCTTAACAAGACTCCTCAAGCACAAGAAATAAAATCATAAAGAATTAATAAGTGGGATGGATTCAAACTAAAAAGCTTCTTCTCAGCAAAAGAAACAATCAATGAGGTGAAAAGAGAGCCTACATTTTGGGAGCAAATTTTTGCAACACACACATCAGATAGAGCACTAATCTCCAGGATATATAAAGAACTCAGAAAACTTAATACCAAAAAAACAACCCAATCAATAAATGGGCGAAGGAGCTGAACAGACACTTCTCAGAAGATGATATATAATCAATCAACAAACATATGAAAAATTGTTCAACATCTCTTGTAATTAAAGAAATGCAAATCAAAACTATTCTAAGATTTCATCTCACACCAGTCAGAATGGCAGCTATTAAGAATACAAACAACAGTAAGTGTTAAAAATGCTCTCTCTTAAAAGTGACTTCATACATCATTTAATGAATGTCTCCTAGGAGAAAACTTTTGTGGCTTTTTCAGGCTGTGTAAGCATTTCCTTTTGATTGTATTCTTTAACATATTCTCTAGTGATGTGATTACTGCTGGTTATGCAATACATTGTAATGTTATTATTCTGTACTTTTCCATGTCCTGAACCAAACCGTGAGCAGGGATTTTCCTTACTCATTCTAGTAATTTCCATTATTCAGCATAGTACATGATACAAGGTAGGAAATAAACAAATTGATAGCCTTATTTAAAAAAGAAGACAAATGAATGGGAAAATATAAAGAAATTAAGAAATATTTTCCAGCCAAGAGTAGCGGCTCACACCTGTAACCCCAGCAACTTGGGAGGCTGAGGCAAAAGGACCACAAGTAGGAGGCTAGTCTTTTTTTTTTTTTTTTTTTTTGGTACCAGGAATTGAACTCAGGGGCACTCGACCACTGGGCCACATCCCCAGCCCTTTTTTGTATTTTATTTAGAGACAGGGTCTCACTGAGTTGCTAAGTGCCTTGCCATTGCTGAGGCTGGCTTTGAACTCACCATCCTCCTGCCTCGGCCTCCCAAGTGCTGGGATTACAGGCGTGCACCACCGCGCCCGGTCCAGGAGGCTAGTCTTAGCAAGTTTGGGGCCAGCCTCAGCAACTTAGCATCTCAAAATAAAAATCAAAGCCGGGTGTGGTGGCACATGCCTGTAATACCAGTGGCTCTAGAGGCTGAGGCAGGAGGATTGTGAGTCAAAGCCAGCTTCAGCAATTTAGGGAGGCCTTAAGCAGCTCAGTGAGACCCTGTCTCTTGGGCTGGGGATATAGCTCAGCTGGTAGAATGCTTGCCTTGCATGCACAAGGCCCTGGGTTCTAATCCTCAGGGGGGAAAAAACCTGTCTCTAAGTAAAATATAAAAAAGGGCTGGGATGTGGCTCAATGGTTAAGCACCTGTGGATATAATCCCCACTACCAAAATAAAATTTAAAAAGAGGGGGGAGGGAAGTGAAGTGATATTGGCCAAATTATATTGTTATGTTATGTGCATGTTTGAATATATAACAACAAATCACATCAATATGTACAGTTTTAATGAATCAATTTTAAAAAAGATACAGGTTTTAAAAAATGTAAGAAGGGCTGCAGATGTAGCTAAAGTGTAAAGTACCCCTTGCTTCAATTCCCAATACCAAAAAAAAAAAAAAAAAAAAGACGATATATTTTCTAATTTGGAGAAACAGTAATTGTCTTGCCTTTTTCTAAATTTCCTTCATTTAAATACATAGACAGCAGATGCAACTTTTTCAAACCAAATATATGTATGTAACACATAAATGATTTATTTATTTACTTTTTATGTAGGGCAGAATCTTGCTATGTTGTTCATATTGGCCCCCCATGCCTGGACTCCAGTGATCTTCCTGCCTCAGTCTCCCACATAGTTTAACTTAAATTTTATTTTTTATATTAAAGTAATTGCCGAGAAAACTCACTTACCTACACTCTTACTAGAAAAATGTATGCATTGTGTAATATTTATTTTACATTTGTATATAAATACCTCCCAGAATAACATAATGGCTTTTTTTTTTTTTTTTTTTTGGTACGGGGGGGATTGAACTCAGGGGCACTCGACCACTGGGCCACATCCCCAGCCCTTTTTTGTACTTTATTAGAGACAGGGTCTCACTGAGTTACTAAGTGCCTCGCCATTGCTGAGGCTGGCTTTGAACTCGCGATCCTCCTGCCTCAGCCTCCCAAAGTGCTGGGATTACAGGCGTGCGCCACCGCGCCCGGCAACATAATGGCTTTTATTGGAATAGCAAGCATAGCATTTTCACAAATGTTGAGAAAATGCAGTGAAATCATGGTCTAGATAATTTTCTGGCCTTAGATCTCCAGCTTTTACTACTTTCATAGTCTTTTTTTTTTTTTTTTTTTTTTTTTGCAATACTTAGGATTTAAACTCAGGGGTGCTTTGTCAGTGAGCTATTTCCCCAGCCTTTAGTATTTTTTTTTTTAAATTTTGATACAGGGTCTCCCTAAATTGCTGAAGCTGGCCCTGAACTTGCTAAGGCTGGCCTCCAACTTGTGATCCTCCTGCCTCAGCCTCCCAAGTTGCTGGGGTTACAAGTAAAGGGAAGAAGAGATGAGGAGAGGAAGAAGTAACAATTTGTTTTGGTAACAGCTTACTTGAGATATAATTCACTGATTTAAAGTGAATTTAATTGTTTTCAGTGTATTCAGATTTGCGTAACCATCACCAGAAACATTTTCACCACTCCGCAAAAAGTTCTATGCCATTTAATAGTCACTTCCATTTCTCCCTATCCTCCCAGCCCTAGACAGTCACAGATTTACTTCATGTCTATGAATTTTCCTAGTCTGGACATTTCATGTAAGTAGAATCATACTGTATGTGGTCTTTTATGACTAACTTATTTATTTAGCATAATGTTTTCGAAACTTGTCCACTTTATAGCACTTATTTATCAGTATATGATTCCTTTCCATGGCCAAATAGTATTTCATTATGTGACTATAACATGTTTATCAGTTGATGGACATTTGGGTTGTTTCCACTTTTTGACAATTAAGCATAATGCTGCAAGAGCTGAGGCTATGGCTCAATGGTAGAGAGCTCATCTTGCATGTGAGGCCCTGGGTCGATCCTCAGCACCACATAAATAAAATAAAAGTATTGTGTCCACCTACAACTAAAAAAAAAAGAAGAAGAAGAAGAAGAAGAAGAAGAGGAAGAAGAAGAAGAAAAATGCTGCTGCTGGGCGCAGTGATGCACACCTATAATCCCAGCAGCTCTGGAGGCTGAGGCAGGAGGATTGTGAGTTCAAAGTCAGCCTCAGCAATGGCAAGGTGATAAGCAACTCAGTGAGACCCTGTCTCTAAATAAAATACAAAATAGGGCTGGGGATATGGCTTAGTGGTTGAGTATCCCTGAGTTCAATCCCTGGCACTCAAAAAAATAATAATAGTAATGCTGCTACACATATTTGTATACAAGATTTTTCTGTGGATGTATGGTTATTCTATGTGCAACATTTTAAAAAAATTTTTTTAGTTGTAGATGGACACAATATCTTTATTTATTTTTATGTGGTGCTGAGGATCAAACCCAGTGCCTCACACGTGCAAGGCAAGTGCTCTACCACTGAGCTACAGCCCTATGTGCTATAGCCACTGTAATTCTCAAATCTGTGGTTTGAGTCCTATGTGCAACATTTTTGAGGAACTAAATCTGCTCTTTTTGGATGTGCATGTACCACTCTAATCTGAATGGATGGTTTTTATTAGCATCCGGAACCATACTCTGACTTCTAGATGACTTTGGTTGGCTTAGTTCTGATTTGTAGGTGGGTTCTGTAAAACACTTTGGGTGGATGATGAGAAAAAAGATAAGAGTAGGGGGAGGCAACAGAGAAGAGACTGGGAAAATAAAAATGGCCTTACAAATTCCAATTTCTTCAAGTCTCAAGAGCTCCATTACTTCATAAGTGCAAAAATATTTTCATGTAGAACTAATTCTGTGCACTTTTAGTTACTACTCCCCTAGTAACATCACTTGGTATTATCATTCTCCCTATTGTCCCTTTGGCTAAATTTTGAAAACAGGATTCTTCATTCTTGTTCCTTTTATAGGAATAATAGCATTTCTCTCATAGTTATCCTTAAAAAATTATTTTGGCTTTTCACCACAGATATGCTCAGCCACTGTAATTCTCAAATCTGTGGTTCTGGTGAATATTGTAGCTCAGGACTACAGATAGAAACAGCATCCTGGGTTTTGTTTGTTTTCCTATACCCAATTACTTTTTATTACACAGAGACTGAGAGCAGAGACTTATCACTCATAATTGGTCATTATTTTGGGTTATCTAATTTCATGGGAAACATAAGCTAAAGAGAAATTGAAATCAATAATAAATGCATAATTTTATACAGATTTGGCATGCCTGTGAACTTCACTCATTTGAGGGCTAAAGGTCTAGGTAGAAGGTTTTGTTGTTATTTTGGTTCTGGGGATTGAACCCAGGGCTTCATGCATCTAAGCTACATACTGGGCCCAGTAACTTCTTAATTTGGAATATATGATTAGTTTTAAATTATCATATATATATGTATATATATACACACACACACACATATACATTTTTTTTTTTCATACCAGGTATTGAACCCAGGGGTGCTTAACCACTGATCCACATTCGCAGCCCATTTTCTTTTGAGACAGGGTCTGGTTAAGTTGCTTAGGGCCTTGCTAAATTGAGGCTGGCCTCAAATTTACAATCCTCCTACCTCAGACTTCCCAACCGCTGGGATTACAGGTTTGTGCCACCGCACGACCTTATAGGTAGTTTTTGTTGTTGTTTTGGTTTGGTACTGGGAATTGAATCCAGGGGTGTTTTACCAATGAACTACAACCCCAGCCCTTTTATTTTTTTATTTATTTTGAGACAGAGTCTCAGTGGCTTAGGGCCTTGCTAAATTGCTGAGGCTGGTTTCAAATTTGCCGTCCTCCTCACTCAGCCTCCTGAATCAATGGGATTACAGATAAGTGCCACTTCGCCCAGCGCCCAGCTAGTTTTTTCTTTTCATAATGTATAAGCAGGTCTAGGCATTTTTCTGGGGAAAACCTCCATAGTTTTCACGATATAATCAGAACATTTCTAGATCCCCTAAAAGGTTACCAACTACAATCTAGTTTTAGACATATTTATTAAAAAAAAAAAAAAAATGCAATTCTAGATTTCACATCCAGCTGGCAAGTCCGAAGGCCTCTACCAGAAACAAAAATGGCAGGAGCCGCTTCATACGCACCCCGTCAAGTAGAAAGGCTAGAAGGCCCCCTCCGCTTTTCCTTCACTTTCCCACTCGTGACCCCGGAAGGACTCCGCCTCCGTCAGTCAGGCAGCTACTTTTCAGAGCCAGGCTGCAGCCGCGAAGGGGAGGGTGCGCCTGGCCTGAGGCGCCAGGTTCCAGCGTGGAGGGCGAGGCCGCCTAGAAGGATAAAGCGCCATAGGCATCCCGGGGCGGTGCGAGGCAGGGCTGGGCGGGGTCCGTGCTGCAGAGCTCGCTTTTGCAGTCTGGACTAGGTGCGGGCTGCGAGGCCCCTTCGCCTGATCAAGGCCCGCACTAGGAGAGCGCCGAGTCCGGGTGGTCCGCCACCTCTCCAAGTCCCGCAGCAGGTGTGGGCAGCGCCCCCGGGAGGGAGCCCCTTTCAGATCCTCCTGGTAAAGAAGAAGAGCAGCAGAGAGCGCCGTGGGGGTTCCGGAAAGACCGCTGGAGGTGGGGTAGCAAGGTCGGAGGTTCTGCTTGGAAGCCGGTGCTTGAGAGCAGGCAGTGGGTTTAGGATGTGGAAGATTGTTGCTCTGAAGGTTAGGTGGCTTCAGAGAATCATTAAGCATTTTAAGGGTTGTGTCGTCGGGTTCCTTCTTTTAAGTGAAATTGATGAGCTTCTGTTTTCTTGGAAGGAAGACCTCAAGAGAGCTTGTTCTTGCTAAGACTTACAGACCATTATTACTGTCACAGCCATTTTATTATCGTTGTAACAGCATTTTCGCTGCCTTTAAAGTATCTTCTGAGAGTTCAGTTGTATAGATTTGTTTCACGTCAGATTTTCTTGATATTTAAGACTTCCTTGCTTTGTAAAGTCAAAGTTGTAGGATTTTAGGATGTATAAAATCAGACTGTTATGACACTTATTTTGAACTCCCTGTTGGTTGGAATGGGAAGAATCAAGTAATACTACACAGTAAATTGCTTTTTGGTGATATTTTAGACTCCTCTTACAAATTTGAATAATCATGAAACTGGTTTATATATAACTGTATATGTTTATATATAACTATATATATGCATATATCTACACTATACTAAAGCAACTAAAATGTTTGTAGGGTTTTTTTTTTTTTTTTTTTTCTTTCTTTAAGTTAGTTAATAATCATTAAACTTAAGAGTCCGCTTTGGCAGAGATTTTCCCAACGGAGGGAAATGAAGTATCTAGAATGCAAAAGTAAAGATTTGTCAAAATTCTTCAAGAGACTTACAGCAGGTTGAAATGTTGTTTATTTTGTTTCTCATCTGCTTAAAATTTTGAAATGCTTTATTGTGGGAAATTTTGAACTACTCTCAGGGTTTTGTTGTTGTTGTTTTTGCAGTTCAGTAACATAGATCCAGAATCTATTTAATTAGTAAAAATGTTCAAAAAAAAAAAAAAAAAAAAAGGTCTCCCAGTAACTCTGGAGGCTGAGACAGAGAATTGCAAATTGGAGGCCAGTGTCAGTTGAGACCCTGTCTCAAAATTAAAAAAAGAGATGGAGATGTAAAGTGCCCCTGGGTTCAATCCCCAGTACCAAAAAAAAAAAAAAAAAGAAAGTCAATATTTTGGGGAGAGAGAGAAAAATAAATGTGCTTTCCCTCCCTTTTACAGTAGTATTTTAGTGGGTTTTGGATGTGCCTTCAGAGCATCATTTAGCACAATATCAAATATTATAGAAAAATTATGAGAACAGCCATGGTTCCTTCCCCAACCTTCCTGCATCCCTGGCCTTATTCTCCACAGAAATATTTTTCACTGGCTTAACTGTTAGTTCATGATTTCCTCTGTATTTCTCAAATTATTGTTTGATATCACAGTTTGTTGGCTGGAATAACATACTTCAATTAAAACTAATTATGCTGAGTCTAAAAGTTGTATTTAAAATATGGGTAGGGGGAATCAAGTGTACATTGCAGTGTGACTAATAAGGATTAAGGTATGTATCAGTAGGAGTATCACACCCTGACAGGTGTTACTGTGTTTGATTTGAAAGGAAACCAGTACTTAATCAGTGGTTTTGACACTTTGAAAAGAGAGTTAGTAGAAGCGGGGGCGGTGGCGCATGCCTGTAATCCCAGCGATTGGGAGGCTGAGGCTGGAGGATCCTGAGTTCAAAGCAAGCCTCAGCAATGGTGAGGTACTTAGCAACTCAGTGAGACCCTGTCTCTAACAAAATACAAAAAAGGGCTGGGGATGTGGCCCAGTGGTCGAGTGCCCTTGAGTTCAATCCTCAGTACCAAAAAAAAAAAGGAGAGTTAGTAGAAAGGGAGAGTTAGTAGAAGGGGGTGATTTACTGGAGTTTGAAAAAGCACAGAGATATATGCAGAAATAAAGGACTGCAAGGAAAATATAGCCAAAAATAAAAAATAAAAAACCCCAATAAACTTCTATATGGGGATCGCTGGTAATTTTTTATTTTCTCCTTGAAAATACACAGCACTGTCTAAAGAAAAGAAATACTCTAGCCGGGCGCGGTGGCGCACGCCTGTAATCCCAGCACTTTGGGAGGCTGAGGCAGGAGGATCGCGAGTTCAAAGCCAGCCTCAGCAATGGTGAGGCACTTAGCAACTCAGTGAGACCCTGTCTCTAATAAAATACAAAAAAGGGCTGGGGATGTGCCCAGTGGTCTAGTGCCGCTGAAGTTCAATCCCCGGTACCAAAAAAAAAAAAAAAAAAGAAATACTCTGAGCCAGGCGTGGTAGTGCACACCTCTAATCCCAGCACTAGCACTTGGGAGGCTGAGGCAGGAAGATCAGAAGTTCAAAGCCAGTCTCAGCAATGGCGAGGCACTAAGCAACTCAGTGAGACCCTGTCTCTAATAAAAAATACAAAAAAAGGGCTGGGGATGTGGCCCCGTGGTCCAGTGCGCCTGAGTTCAATCCCTGGTACCAAAACAAAAAAAAAAAAAAAAAAAAAAAAAAAAAAAGAAATACTGAATTGGGCTGGCATTAAATATCCTGGTCACCAGAAAAAGCTTACTCTCTTGTTTACTAGAGATGGTTCTCATGTTTTTTCTTTTTTTGAATGCAATGTTCCTCAGGACCTTTTGATCTTATGCTCACTAGACAACCTTTTTTGACTTATTAATTCAGCTTTCTACAGTCTTCTTTTTCAGAGAGAGTATGTTTGGTAGCATGTATAAATATTTTGATCACTAGATAGTGTATTTCTCAATTATAAATAAATACATGTGACTTTTAGTGGATGTTCAACTGTATACACCAATAAAATTGAGTTTCTGGGTCTATGAAACAGATCCAGACCCTGAGCCATCATGTTCTTATGAGGGGCCTACTACCTTAAGGACCTTTCTGAGTGATATCTGCCTCCTCTTTAAAAATCTGACTTTTTGAGGACTGGGTTTGTGGCTCAGAGGTAGAGCACTTGCCTAGCACATGGGAGGCACTGGGTTCTATCCTCAGCACCACATAAAAAATAAAGTTACTATATCCACATAGAACGAAAATATTTTTAAAAAATAAAAATCTAACTTTTTGTGACTGGGTACCATGTTCATGGTTCATACCTGGATTTCCAGCTACTGGAGAGGCTGCATGCTTGAGTCCAGAAGTTATAGGCCAACATGGGCAACCTAGGGAGACCCCATCTCTTGGAGGAAAAAAAAAATGTAAACATCTGATTTTTCTTTCAAGAAAAATAGCACACATTGAAACAATATCAAAATAACATAACATTTATTTGATATTTCTTTGAAGATTTTTTAAATGGATCAGTAGAGGAATAAATGTAGGAGTTCTGAGGTTCAGTTAATGAATTCTAAGGTTTTTTGTTGTTGTTGTTGGTGGTGGTGGTACTGGTGATTGAACTCAGGGGTACTTGATCACTGAGCCATATCCCCAGCCCTATTTTGTATTTATTTAGAGACAGGGTGTCACTGAGTTGCTTAGCACTTTGCTTTGTGCTGAGGCTGGCTTTGAACTCATGATCCTCCTGCCTCAGGCTCCCCAGCTTCTGTTATTACAAGTATGCCGCCACCAAGCCCAGCTCTTAGGTTTTTTTTCTAGCCCCAGGAGTCTGTTTCAGATTCCATTCTGCAACTCCCTACCTCAAGTGATATGTGAAAGAAATCAATAGGAAGAAGTAGATTTTAAATTATTATCTAAAGCAGTTTGTTTGTTTTGTTTTTTGCAGTATTGGTGATTGAACCCAGGGTCTTACACATATTAGGCAAGCATGGTACCACTGAGTTACATCCCTGTCCCTGTCCCTTTGAAACAGGGTCTCACTAAGTTGTCCAGGCTGTCCTTGAATTTCCCACCCTTCTGCCTCAGCCTCTCAAGTAACTGGGATTATAGGTGTGTGTCACTGTACCAGCTAAGTGCTGATAAATTTATTTAATCAGAGATGAGAGAATCTAGAGCTTGTAATTTTCCAAGGAAAATTTACTAGCTGAATTCAAAATTTAAATCTAGATCATTTTCTTTCTTTCTTTTGTTTTGTTTGATACTGGGGATTTAACCCAGGGACACTTTACCACTGAGTTACATCCCCAGTCCATTTATTTGTTTATTTATTTATTTAAAAAAATTTTTAGAGCCGGGCGTGGTGGCGCATGCCTGTAATCCCAGCACTTTGGGAGGCTGAGGCAGGAGGATCGCGAGTTCAAAGCCAGCCTCAGCAATGGCGAGGCACTTAGTAACTCAGTGAGACCCTGCTTCTAATAAAAATACAAAAAAGGGCTGGGGATGTGGCCCAGTGGTCAAGTGCCCCTGAGTTCAATCCCCGGTACCAAAAAAAAAAAAAAAATTTTAGGTGTAGATGGACACAATACCTTTATTTTATTTATTTATTTTTTATGTGGTGCTGAGGATTGAACCCAGTGCCTCACACATGCTAGGCAAGTGCGCTACCACTAAGTTACAACCGCATCCCCCTAGTCCTTTTATTTTATATTTTGCAACAGATTCTCATTAATTTCCTGATGGTCTCTCTAAATTGCCGAGGCTGGCCTTGAACTTACAATCTTTTTGCCTCAGCCTGCCAAGCTGTTGGGATTACAGATGTGTTCCACTGTGCCCTACTGTAGATCATTTTCATCACTTCTGGGCCTTTTGGCTAAGATTAAGTGCAAATCTAGCTTATTTTCTATTTTGATGCTTTGGTGATTAATAAATATAATTTCAGCTCAATTGTAATATGATAAATAATTAACTCCCCCCAAAAAGGCTGGCAGTTTTAATTTGTATCTTTCATTGGTAAAGTAACCGGAAATCTTTGTGACTAATAAGTTCTTATGTTTCAATTAATGTAGGTTAGAAGAAGAGTCATGTCAGAAGAAACAGTAAGTGAATCACAGTTTTCCTTGAAGACAGCGGCATTAAGAGTGTTTGATCTTCCTCTATCTTGGTACTATTCTCTCACCCAGGTAAAAAAAAAAAAGAAGAAGTAAATACAAAGTTGAATGATAAGTTTACTGCTCAGAGCATATTTTGTTTCCAGCATTTCAATTTCAGTTGAGAATTTTTTCTTTTGATACTGTGAATCAAACACAGGGCCTCACATGACAAGTAGGCATTCTACCCCTGAGCTACATCCTCCAACCCCTGAGGTTTTTAAAATGGTATTGTCATTCAGAATGTTTATTAATCTAAAACCTACTTGGTGTATATTTCCTGTTTTGTTTTTGGTTTTATTTTGTTACGAAAAGATTGCATTACTTAAAATTGTTTTTTCTATCTTAAGTGAATATATGTGGTCCATCACTATTATTTTCAGTGAATTATATTATCCCAAAAGACTTGTTCTCACCATTATAGTCCTTTTAATTGTACCATAATAAAAAGACATATAAGGGGCTGGGGCTATGGCTCAGTGGTAGAGCGTTCGTCTTGCTTGTTTGGAACCCTGGGTATGAACCTCAGCACCACATAAATAAAATAAAGGTATTGTGTCCACCTACAACTAAAACAATATTTTAAAAAAAGACATATAATATAAAATTTACCATTTTGACCATTTTTAAGTATACAGGTCAGTAGCATTAAGAATGGTCAGGTTGTACAACCAATCTCCAGAACTTTTTTCATCTTGTAAAACTCAAAATATAATAATTTTTCAATACTTACCCATACCGCTTGGTGCTGTTGGCAACTGCTAGTCGTGTTGTGTTTTCATTTTCATTTGTCTTAAAGTATTTTGTGATTTCCCTTGTGATTTCTTCCTTGATCCATTGGTTGTTTGAGAGTGTATTTAATTTACACAATTAGGGAAGTTTTCAGTTTTACCTCTTATTGATTTCACTTCATCCTGTTGTGGTTAGAGAAGATAATTTTGTATGATGGATGTCTTTTTAAATCTGTTAAGACTTCATTTGTGGCCTAATATCTGAGTTACATGGGAAAACGTCCCACATGCATGTGAGAAGTATATATACATTGCTGTTGTTGAGTAGAGTGCTTTTTACGTTAGTTAGATCTAAGGGGTTTATTTACTGTGATAAATTCTTTATTACCCCTTCTTTTTTTTTTTTTTTTTTTTTTTGTACTTGTAGATGGACAGAATGTCTTTATTTTATTTTTGTTTATTTTTATGTGGTGCTAAGGATTGAACCCAGTGCCTCATGCGTGCCAGGCAAGTGCTCTGCCACTGAGTTATAGCCCCAGCCCACATAACCACTTCTTGTTGTCTCTCTGCTCTATCCATTATTGAGACCTGGTTACTGAAGACTCCAACCATTACTGTAGAATTTTCTATTTCTCCCCTCAATTCTGTCATTTCTTGCTTCATATAGAGACAGGGTCTCACTGAGTTGCTTAGCACCTCACTTTTGTAATTGTTATTTCTTGAATCTCTTACTAATATAGTATCCTTTGTTTCTTGGAAATTTTTTGAGTTAAAGTCTACTTTTTCTAGTAGTATAGCCATTCTTGCATTCTTTGGTTACTTTATTTTTTTGTTCCTTTTAGATACACATGACAGTAAAGTGTATTTTTAAAAAATATATTTTTAGTTGTCAATGGACCTTTATTTTATATATTTATTTATATGTGGGGCTGAGAATTCAACCCGGTGCCTCACACCACACCTGCTAGGCAAGTGCTCTACCACTGAGCTACAACCCCAGACCCCCGGTTGAGTGTATTTTGACATATTATACATACATGAAGTATAATATGAAGTATTACTCTAATTAGGATCCCATTCTTGTGCTTATACATGATGTGGAGTTTCACTGATAGTGTATTCATATACGAACATCGGAAAGTTATATTCAATTCATTCCACGCGTTCCTATTCCTGTTCCCATTCCCTTCCCTTTATTCCCCTTGGCTAATCCACTGAACTTCTATTCCTCACCCCCTTCTTGTGCGTTGGCATCCACATATTTATATGGGTTTGTCTCTGTCTTCTATTCTTTTTTTTTTTTTTTTTCGTGGTACTAGGGATTGAACTCAGGGGCACTCGACCACTGGGCTACATCCCCAGCCCTTTTTTGTATTTTTTTAATTAGAGACAGGATCTCACTGATTAGTTAAGTGCCTCGCGATCCTCCTGCCTCAGCCTCCCAAGTGCTGGGATTACAGGCATGCGCCACCGCGCCCGGCTGCTCTGTCTTCTCTTCTGTTCCATTGGTCTTCATGTCTGTTTTGGTGCTAGTACCATTGCTGGTTTTTGTTCCTGTAGCTCTGTAGTATAATTTAATGCCTGGTATTATGAAGCTTTCTGCTTTACTTTTCTTGCGAAGGATTGCTTTGGCTATTCTGGGCCTCTTATTTTTTTCCAAATGAATTTCATGACTGCTTTTTCTATTTCTGTGAAGAAACATTTCAGAACCTTAATAGGAATTGCATTAAATCTGTATAGTGCTTTTGGTAGTATAGCCATTTTGACAATATTAATTCTGCCTATCCAAGAACATGGGAGATCTTTCCATCTTCTAAGATTTTCTTCAATTTCTTTCTTTAGTGTTCTGTAGTTTTCATTATAGAGGTCTTTCACCTCTTTTGTTAAATTGATTCCCAAATATTTTCTTTATTATTTGAGCCTATTGTGAATGGGATAATTTTCCAAATTTCTCTTTCAGCTGATTCATCATTGCTGTACAGGAACACAATTGATTTATGGGTGTTAATTTTATATGATGTTACTTTGCTGAATTCATTTATGAGTTCTAGAAGTTTTTTAAAAATATTTATTTATTTGCTTTTAGTTGTACACAATGCGTTTATTTTTATGTGGTGGTGAGGATCGAACCCGGGCCACGCGCGTGCTAGATGAGCGCTCTACTGCTGAGCCACAACGCCAGCCTCGAGTTCTAGAAGTTTTCTGATGGAATTTTTTGGGTCTTCTAAATATAGGATCATGTCCTCGGCAAATAGGGATAGTTTGAGCTCTTCTTTTCCTGTTTATATTCCTTTAATTTCTTTCTTTGGCTTAATTGCTCTAACTAGAGTTTCAAGGACTATGTTGAATAGAAGTGGTGAAACAGGGCATCCCTGTCTTCCAGTTTTTAGAGGTAATGCTTTCAATTTTTCTCCATTTAGAGTGATGTTGGCCTTGGGTTTAATGTATATAGTTTTTAAAATGTTGAGATATGTTCCTACCATCCCTATTTTTTCTAGTGTTTTGAACATGAATGGATGCCATATTTTGTCAAATGTTTTTTTCTGCATCTATTGAGATAATCACGTGATTCTTGTCTTGAAGTGTAATGATGTGGTGAATTACGTTTATTGATTTCCCTAAGTTGAACCAACCTTGTGTCCCTGGGATGAACCCCACTTGATCATGTTACACTGTCTTTTTAATATGTTATTATATGTGATTTGCCGGTATTTTATTAAGAATCTTTGTATCTATCTTCATCAGGCATATTGGTCTGAAGTTTTCTTTCTTTAATGTGCTTTTCTTTGTTTGCTTTTGGTATCAAGATGATACTAGCTTCATAGACTGAGTTTGGAAGGGTTCCCTCCTTTTCTGTTTCATGAGATAATTTGAGAAGGACTGGTGTTAGTTCTTCTTTGAAGGTCTGGTAGAACTCGGCTGAGAGTACTTCTGGTCCTGGGCTTTTCCTTTTTGGTAGGCTTTTGATGGCGTCTTCAATTTCATTGCTTGAAATTGATCTATTTATATCTTTGGCTACTATTTTCATGGGATATTTTTCCTTTCATTCACTTTGGATATGAATCTTTTTTTTTTTTTTTTTCCCTGAGATGGGGTCTCAATACATTGCTCAGGTTGGTCTCTTAACTCCTGGGCTTAAGTGATCTCTTGCCTCAGCCTCCTGAATAGCTGGGACAACAGGTGCACACCAGCAAGCCTGGCTAAAAACAAAAGTTGTACATATTAATCGGGTATTGTAATGTTTTGATGGCATGTATACATTGTATAATGTTTAAGTCAGGTTGAACATCTTTCCTCAGACTTTTATCATTTCTTAATGGTGAAAACTTACAAAATCTTTCCATCTTGCTTGTTTTTTTTTTTTTTTTTTTTCTTTTTGTACTAGGGATTGACTCCAGTGCTGCTTAACCACTAAGCCACATCCCCAGCCCTTTTTATTTTTCATTTTGAAATAGTCTTGCTAAGTTGCTTAGGGCCTTCCTAATTTGCTGAAGCTGACTTTGAACTTGTGATCCGTTTTTTCTTATTTTCCTGAGTTGCTGGGATTATAGGTGTGTGCCATCATGCCTGGCCTTTCTTGCTTTTTGAAATATATGTAATTGTTAAGTGTAGTCACTCTACTACACAATAGCACACCAGAAATTGTTACTCTTATCTAACTACAACTTATTACTCATTGATCAACCTTTCCCCTTCCCTTCCTTTTTCTCTTCTCTTCCTAGCCTCTGGTAACCACTGTTCTACTTTCAACTACTATGAAATCATCTTTTTTTTTAAAATTCCACATATGAGGGATATCATGCAAGAGTTATCTTTCTGTGCCTAGCGTATTTCATTTAATATCATGATGTCCAGTTCCACCCATGTTATTATTATATGAAATGATAGGATTTCGTTCTTTTTTATGGCTAAGTAATATTCCATTGTGTACCACATTTTCTATAACCATTTATCAGTTGATAAAACACTTAAGTTGTTTTCATTTCATGACTGTTGTGAATTGTGCAATAGTAAATATGGGAGTACAGATGTCTCTTCAACACATGATTTATTTCCTTCAGATATGTACCTAATAGTGGGATTGCTAGATTATATTGTAGTTCTATTTTTAATTTTTTTGAGGAAACTCTATCCTGCTTTCCATAATTGCTATACCAACTTATATTTCCACCAACAGCATGCAAAAAAAGTGTTCCTTTTTCTCCACATCCTTGCCAGCATTTGTTATCTGTTTTTTTTTTTTTTTTTTTTTTTTTTTTTTGGTACTGGGGATTGAACTCAGGGGTACTCAACCACTGGGCCACGTCCCCAGCCCTTTTTTGTATTTTATTTAGAGACAGGGTCTCACTGAGTTGCTAAGTGCCTCGCCATTGCTGAGGCTGGCTTTAAACTCACCATCCTCCTGCCTCAGCCTCCCAAGTGCTGGGATTACAGGCGTGCACCACCGCGCCTGGCTATTTGTTATATTTTGTCTTTTTGAAAATTGTATTTTTTTTTAAACTGGGAATTAAACCCAGGACCTTCTAGTTCTACCTTTGAACTACATCCCCAGCCATTTTTAAATATTTTATTTTGAGATAGGGTCTAAGTTACCAAGGCTGCTCTCGAAGTTGACGTCTTCTTGCTTCAGCCTCCTTAGTTGCTAAGATTACAGGTGTGAGCCATTGCACCTGCTGACAATAGCCATTTTTACTGCAGTGAGGTGATAGCTTATTGTAGTTTTATTTATTTGCTTGCTTGTTTTTTCATGCTGGAGATTGAATCTAGGGATTCACATAATAGGCAAATGCTCTACCACTGGGCTATACCCCCAGTCCTTCATGTGGTTCTGATTTGCATTTCCTAGATGATTAGTGTTATTTCTTTTTCTTTTATTTCTTTGTTTTTGTGGTGCTGAGGATTGAACTTCTGGGAGTCACATCCCCAACCCTTATCTTTGATAAAAGTTCTCGTTAAGTTGCTAAGGCTGGCCTGAAGTTGCAGTTCTACTGCCTTAGACTCCAAGTAGCAGAGATTATGGCCATCTTTTGAGAGCTGTCTGTTTAGGTCTTTCATGTTATATTTTGTTTTCTAGTGCTGAGAATTGAATCCAGGGCTTCATGCATGCTACGCTTCTGCTCTACCATTGAGGTACACCCATAGCCCTGTATTGTCCATATTTTAACTGAGTTGGGTTTTTTGATACTGAGGGTTTTTTGTTGTTGTTGTTGTTGTTGTTCTAATTAGTTATACATGACAGTAGTGATACTGAGTTTTTGAGTTCCATACTCTTTTTTTTTTTTCTTTTGTGGTAGCGGGGATTGAACTCAGGGGCACTTGACCACTGGGCCACATCCCCAGCCCTTTTTTGTATTTTATTTAGAGACAGGGTCTCACTGAGTTGCTAAGTGCCTCGCCATTCCTGAGGCTGGCTTTGAACTTGCGATCCTCCTGCCTCAGCCTCCCAAAGTGCTGGGATTATAGGCGTGCGCCACCACGCCCGGCCCATTTGTCTATTTTTGCTTTTGTTCTATGCCTTTAGAGTCTTGACCAGAAAACCCTTGCTCATTTCGATATCCTGAAGTGTTTCTCTTATGTTTTCCTGTAGTCGTTTAATAGTTTCAAGGCAAAATGGAGTGGCTCTTCAGTGCACTGGGTTTTGCAACTAGTGTAACTGGTGAGAGATAGGGGTCTTGTTTCATTCCTCTGCATGTGGATACCTAGTTTTCCTGGCACCATTTCACTGAAAACATTGTCCTTTCTTCCATTTATGTTCTTAGCACTTTTTTATAAAAACAGCTGACCGTAGTTCTATGTGTTTACTTTTAGGTTCTCTATTCTGTTCCATTAGTCTGTGTGTCTATTTTTAATGCCCAAACAATTATGTTTTGATTATGACAGCTTTGCAATATATTTTGAAGTCAGGTAGTGTAATGCCTGTTGCTTGGTTCCTTTTGTCAAGATTACTTTGGCTATTTGGTTGTTTTGTGGTTCTGTACAAATTTTAAAATCGTTTTTCTAGTTCTGTAAAGAATATCTTTGGTATTTTATTGGTATTGAATTAAATCTGTAGATTGCTTTGGGTAGCATGGACATTTTAGCAATATTTATTTGTCCAATCCATTAACATAGGATGTTTTTCAAGTTTTTTGTGTCCTCTTCGAATTTTTTCATCAATTTTTTTTTTTTTTTTTTTGGTCCACTGAGCCATATCCCACCCTTTTTCTTTTTTGTTTTGAGACAGGGCCTCCCTAAGTTGCTGAGACTGGCTTTGAACTTGTGATCCTCCTGCCTCAATCTCCACACTTACTGGGATTACAGGCTTGAGCCAGCACACCTGGCTCATCAGTGTTTTGTAGTTTTTGTTGTAGAGATCTTTTATCTCTTTGGTTAAATTTATTTTTAAGGTGTTTTTTTTGGGGGGGTTGATCTCTATTTCGGATAATTGGTAATTGACATATAATAATGCTGCAGATTTTTAAATTTTGATTTTATATCCTGCAAATTTTCTAAATTGTTTATTGGTTTTAATAGTTTTTTTGGTGGAGTTTTGGGGTTTTCTTTTTTTTTTTTTTTTTTTTTTGTGGTACCGGGGATTGAACTCAGGGGCACTTAACCACTGGGCCACATCCCCAGCCCTTTTTTTTTGTATTTTATTTAGAGACAGGGTCTCACTGAGTTGCTAAGTGCCTCGCCATTGCTGATGGCTGGCTTTGAACTCGCGATCCTCCTGTCTCAGCCTCCCAAAGTGCTGGGATTACAGGCGTACGCCACCGCGCCCGGCTTGGGGTTTTCTTTATATAAGATCATGTCATCTGCAAACAGGGACAATTTGACTTCCTTTTTGCCAACTTGATTGCCCTTTATTTGTTCTGTCTGGCTTGTTCCAGATCTTAGAAAGCTTTTAACTTTTTTATTGAGTAAATATTAGCTGTTGGTTTATTATATATGGCCTTTGTTGTGTTGATAGATATTCTTTCAAAACATCCTTCAGTGTTTTTGTCATGAAGGGGTGTTGACTTTTATCAGATGCTTTTTTGCATCTCTTGAGATGATCATGTTGGTTTTGCATTTCAGTCTGTTGGTGTGATTTATTGTGTTTATTGATTCATATATTTTCAGCCAGCCTTGCATCCCTGGGATGAACCCCACTTGATGATGTGAAAAACATTTTCTTGTGTGTGGTACTGGGGATTGAACCCAGGGCCTCACATATTCCAGGCAAGTGGTCTACCACTGAGCTGTACCCCCAGCCCTTTTAAATTTTTATTTTGAGACAGGGTCTTGTTAAGTTACCCAGCCTGGCCTTGAATTTTTAATCCTCCTGACTCAGCCTCTGGAGTAACTGGGATTATAGGCATGACCATCATGCCTGGTTTTGTATTTCTTTATGATTTAACCTTGCCAAAGGGTATGTGTCCATAATTTGTCCGTTTTGAGTTATCAAGTGTATTAGCATTCATAATAATATATAATGATTCTTTGTATTTCTGTGCTGTCAGTTGTAATGTGTCTAATTTTTTTGGAGTATTGTTATGGTTTGGATAAATATCCCTCAAAGGTCCATGTGGCAAAGCCTTGCTTCCTAGCCTGATGGTGCTTTTGGGAGGTGGTGGGGGCCTTTAGGAGGTGAATACATATGGGAGGTCTCTGTCTCTTGACTTCCTTTTTGCCAACTTGGTTGCCCTCGGTGTGCCTTTGAAGAGGACTGTGGGACCCAGTTCTCTCTTTCTTCTTGTTCACTCCCCTGACCATGAAATAAGTGGTTTTGCAGCTACCATGATCTGCTGCTTTACCCAAAGCAATGGTCATGTACCAAAACCTTAAAATTATAACCCAAAATAAATCTTTTATATGTTGATTATTTTAGATATTTGTTTCAGTAATGGAACGCTGGCTAAAGTTTTCTCTCTTTTTCTTAGTCTGTTTGTCAATTTTGTATATCTTTTCAAAGAACCAGCTCTCTGATGGATCTTTAGTGTTTATGATTTCCCCCCCTCTGTTGCTTTTATTTATTGTCTGATCTTTGATTTTTTTCCTTCCACTAATTTTGAGTTTGGTTTGTTCTTGTTTTTCTTATTCCTTGAGATGTGGTGATAGGTGGTTGTTGTTTTGTTTTTGTTGTTATTGAAATCTTTCTTCTCTTTATTTCTTTGCAGTACTGGGCATTGAACCCAGAGGTGTTTTACCACATCCCCAATCCTTTTTATTTTATTTTTTTATTTTGAGACGATCTTGCTGAGTTGCCCAGGCTGGCCTTGAACTTGAGGTCCTCCTGCCTCAGCCTCCCAAGTCACTAGAATTGTAGTGTGTGGCACCTATTCTCTTATTTGATGTAGACATTGATTTCTATAAACCTATTCTACTGCTTTTGCTACTATATCCCATGGGTTTTTATGTTGTTTCTTCATTTTTTTAAAGAAATTTAAAATATTTTTTATTTCTTCCTCAATCTATTGGTTGTTCAAGAGTAAGTTGTTTAATTTTCATGTATTTGTGTTTTCCAAAGTTTTTCTTGTTCTTGATTACTAGCTTTATTGCACTGTGCTCAGAAATGATGCTCAATATGATTTTAATTTTTAAAGATTTGTTGAGACTTTTTTTGGGTGGGGGTCTATCACATGATCTATCCTGGAGAATGTTCCATGTACTAATGAGAAGAATGTATATTTCAGGTGGAATGTTCTGTTAGGTTGGTTTGTTCTAGGGTACAATTTAGCTCTACTCTTTTTATTTTGATTTTCTGTCTGGATGACCTGGGTTCAAGAGAAGTTGAGAACTTGCCATTTGTCTGACTTTATTGTTGCTGTGAGGTTGGTAGTGACACTTTTTCCAGCTGTATTCTAAACTGTTAGCTTTATTTTATAGTTTCTCTGCATTTTAGGTGAATAGTAGAGTCTGTCCCCTGAGAGAAAGTTAATTACTTCTTGATATGATATCAGTACTTAGTCCTCATACAACTGTATTTGTCACAGTATTTTGTAATTATTAGCCAATATACCTGTCTCTACTGTGAGTTATTATACTACTCGATGGAAGCAACATCTGTGACCTCCTGATCAGTGGTAGGCACTTAGTATATGTTGAATAGAATTACAATAAGATTTTAATTCATAGCACATTCCCAGTACTTTATAAGATTCAGAGTAAATATTTGATTTGTTGAATAATTCATGAATAAAATGGCTTATTTATGTGGTATTTAGAAATTGAGTTAACTATTGTTGGCTTAGATTTTCAGATAATTTTTTAAAAATTGGATCAGTTTAAAAGTTTGATTCATGGGGTGGTGGGTAGGGAAGAATGAGTGAACTTTGGATTGGGCAGAGGGGAGTGAGGGGAGTGAACTTTGGATTAGGCAGAGGGGTGGGAAGGACAATGGAATGAGACAGACATTATTACCCTATATACTTGTATGATTACACTACCAATGTGACTGTGCACCATGTACAGCCAGAGGAATGAGGAGTTGTGCTCTATTTGTTTACAATGTGTCAAAATGCATTCTACTGTCATGTATAACTAATAATTTTTTAAAAATTGATTTAATCATTTCTATAATAAAAAAATCTTGTTTGATACAAGTAGAAGCTTCAGTTGCATGATTTAATTATTACTTGCTCAAAAAAGATTCATAGGGTTGAATTATTTTGTTCTCCCAACTTTGGGGCCATATTTTTTATTTGAGAACCTCAGAAAAGTGAGTAATAAATTATTGTATTAAAATTTTTCTTTACATCAAATTGGGTTATTTGTAAAAGAGTAAAATTATACTCTCTTTGCAATATTTATAAATGGGTTAGATTAAGAATGAATTTAGTTATTATGCTTTTATTTTTATTGGACAAGTAAAAGAAATTTTTTTTCAAACTCACTGCATCTTTTCCAGATCAAATTTTCGCCAGTAGCTAAAAAGTTGTTTGTTGTAACTGCAGTGAGTGCTATATCTGTAGTTTTTCTGGCCCACCATTTTAAAAGAAAACGTGGAAAGAAGAAAGGAAAAATATTACCATGGGAACCAGAGCACCTCTTACTGGAGTACACTAAAAGAGCAGCATCAGACAAAGGTATGTGGAAATAGCTGAACCAAGTCCACAGAAGAAATTTTATGTGTAAATCATGGGTGAAATACAGTGATTTCAGCATTTTAGTCTTCAAAGTTTCTCCTTAATATTTAACTCATAATTAAACATTTTAGAAAGATTAGAAAATACAGAAAACATTAAAATCACTTGAAATTCTACTGCACAGAAATAGCTACTGATAGTGTTTTAGTGTGTCTTTCCATTTGTATTTGTACTTAATTATATTGAGATGTAAAATTTGCTGTTATCTATCAGTAAATCTGTATTAAAAATATCTTTCCGGGTCAATAAAAATATATCTGTACTGTCATTTTTATATAGAATTTGGGTTAAATTTGTACAAATGTACTCTAGTTTATTTAACCATTTTTATATTGTTCATTATAATATGTTCATGGTTTCTTATTTTGCACACATTTTTATATTTCCTCAGAATCTATAGTTATAGAAGAATTGCTGGATTTTAAAGAATTTGTAATTTTTGTTAAAGATATGGTACATTGTAGCAATAAAATAATTTTTTGAACATGCTAGAATTATCAGTTTTTTATTATTTATTGTATGATATGCATTTGTCCAGCACATAAGGAGCAACAATTTTCACCAAGTGCAGTGAACATTGCAGAAGTGATTGCTATTATTCACTGAAATTTTATTAGGGTACAGATGTATATTTGGTGCTTTATTTAACTTTATAGCAGTCCTATGAATTAGGACTACAAAATTCTATGTGATTGTTCCCCTTTTATATAAAAAGGAAAATTGAGATATGTAAAAGTTAAGTGATTTACCCAAGGTTGCATAACTTAAAAAGTTCTGGGATTTAAATCTAAAAGTGTCTTACCTTGTGTGTTAGGAAAAACTAAGATATGGCATCTGTCCTAGAAAAATGGATAGATGGGTAGAAGAGAGAGAAGTATAAAAAACTGAATATAAAACAATGTGGATAAGGTTTAGATGTAATTCAGGAAAGGAAGTGCCTTTATTTTGTTATAATGTACAGTTTGAAGTTTAATAGTTGTCAGTAGTTTCATAGTGATTACAATAGACCATTCAAATTTTCCTGATTAACTAGGTGAATTGACTCTTGATTTCAGAAGCAAATTTCAGCACCTTTAAAAACATTAGGGGGCTGGGATTGTGGCTCAGCGGTAGAGCGCTCACCTAGAACGTGCGCGGCCCGGGTTCAATCCTCAGCACCACGTACAGATAAACAAACTGTGTACAACTAAAGCAAATAAATAAATATTAAAAAAAAAAAAAAACATTAGAGATGGCGGGCTGTGGTTGTAGCTCGGTGGTAGAGTGATTGCCTCACACATGTGTGGCACTGGTTTTGATCCTCAGCACCACACAAAAATAAAATAAAGGTATTGTGTCCATCTACAACTAAAAATATAATTATTAGAGATGTAAATATTAATACTGTATACATTTGATAATTTGTTCAGGTGAATGGAGTATGTTTTAAAAATTAGAAGCTTTCTGAATGAATATAATATAAATTTCAAATTTTACCTGAAAATTATTATTAAAATTATTGATACTTTAAATATTTGTATGTTTATTAATAGGTTCAAGTTGTTCCAGTAGTAGACAGAATTTGACATTATCTTTAAGTTCCACCAAAGACAAAGGATCTCAGTCTTGTAACTTTGCTAATGGAGGACTTTTCAGTAAATACTCAGGTTCTGCACAGAGTTTGGCTTCTGTAAGTAAAAACCTATAAATATTATTATTATTACATTTGTTGTATATCTCTTTTTATGTATTAGTTTAAGTGTCACACACTTAACATGGATAGCACCTTATGAAATCAGCTGGTTAATTTTTCTGCAGGCAGGTAAAAGTATATTTTGGCTAAATATTCAGACAGTTTGGTTCCAGGTTTCTTTGAGTGAGTGATATAGTTCATAGGATCCTATGAGAGTGGTTTTGATGTGAAAGCAATGCTTCAAAATTAGATGCTATACAAGAAGCTCGTTGATGCATCCAGACTTTGTGCTAGGTTACAAAAATCCCCTGAAGAGCCTACTTAGGGAAAAGTATTTGACTTGCTGAAGACAAGTGTGTGGTTCCTTACCTCCTTCTTTGCAGTGTTCATACCATATTAGCTGATAGGTGGAAGACCTCCTTAAATCCTTAATATAATATTTTTTAAAGTATTTATTTGTTCTTTAGTTGTACACAATGCCTTTATTTATTTTTACATGGTGCTGAGGATTGAACCCTGGCCACTCATGTGCTACGTGAGCACTCTACTGCTGAGCCATAACCCCAGCCCCCTTAATATAATATTTTTAAAAAATATTTATTTATTTACTTTAGTTGTACACAATGCAATGCATTTATATTTACGTGGTGCTGAGGATCGAACCCAGGCCGCGCACGTACGAGGCGAGTGCTCTGCCGCTGAGCCACAACCCCAGCCCAATATAAAATTTTTTAAAAATATTTTTTAGTTGCCAATTGACCTTTATTTTATTTATTTATATGTGGTGCTAAGAAGTGAACCCAGTGCCTCACATATGCTAGACAGGCGCTCTACCACTGAGCCACCACCCCAGCCCCTAAATCCTTACTATAATGTTGATTGACAAGTGAGGAATGAAGTTTATATGTTTTTAAAATATTTATTTATTTATTTATTGTACTAGAGATTGAACCTAGGGGTTTTAAGATATACCTCCAGTCCTTTTTATTTTCGAGATAGGGTCTCACTAAGTTGCTTAGGGCCTTGCTAAGTTGCTGAGGCTGGCCTCAAACTTGCAATCCTCCTGCCTCAGCCTCCTTATTACCTGGAACTACAGGCATGTACCACCATGCCCAGTAAATTTTTAAAGGCTTGTAGGTAGGAACATCTAGATCAAAGGCCTGTAGACTTTCTGTGCTATGAAATGGAACAGGATAATGAAGAATATACCTATTGCTCAGTGTCAGAAATACCCATTTAGAAATTTTTCAATTGAAATTTGAAACTTTTTTTTTTTAACTAGAATTAGATATGGGGAGTTTCATGATAGTAATATAACAAGTTTTCAAAATCACTTTACTGTATTTTTTCAACCAGCCTCATCCTTTTCCTGCCAGGGGTGTGAACCCAGATTTCTCCTGGATTTTCTGGCCTATAGTCAGTAGGTTATGAGTGCCTAAATTATGGTCGTGTTAACAGAAGTAGAAAGGATCTAGAAATGCTTGGTAACTAAAGATGTGGGAAGACCTGTAGGAGATGACTTCCTGTTTTTTTTTTTTGTTTGATGAATTATGGGAATTGGAAATATTATTAGTGAACTTGGAAGGAGGAGGAATTTTTGTTGTGGGAGGATGCTGAACTTCTTTTTATGATATAGTCAATTTGAGATGCCAGCAGAAAAGCCAGGTGGAATCAACTAGTAAGCAGAAGAAAAGATGGATCCAGATTACTCAAAAGAAAACATAATTGGAATTAGGGATTTGTTAATCATTTGCAAAGAGGTGATTGAAATATGGCAAAGTGGACCTTGCTAAGAAAGAGTATGTATAATAATGATACAAACTTTTAATTCTCATTTGCAAAGAGTTAGCATTGTCAAACATTCTAAAAGGGAATAAGCTAGGTAACATTATAAAAATATCTGCCTGATGTTTATGGAAATAAATGACTTATGTTCAAAATATTATTTTACTTATGTATTTTTGAGCAAACAGAGGCTCAGAATATGAATCCTAAGTTTGCTTGAATATAATTAGAATTATTTCTTCAGGTGAAAATTGCATTGTTTCCCCTGCTATAGGATTTATGTAAATAATTAATAAATATAAATAAACATACTATCCAAGAGAGATTTTGAAGTAACTTTTATTAATCTTACTTTTAGGTCCAGAGTGTCAATTCCTGCCATAGCTGTGCTTGTGGCAATTCTAATTCCTGGGATAAAGCTGATGAAGATGATGTTAAACTTGTAAATATTCCTGTGACCACTCCTGAGAATTTATACTTAATGGGTAAGAATAAGATGATAAAGTTTTAAGATATTGTGCTCATATTTAATTTGAAACAAATACAACTGAATTGTTTTAAGAAGAGCAACTATAATTTTAAAATGTTGTATCTGGGGGCTGGAGATGTGGCTCAGTGGCGTGCTCGCCTCGCACGTGAGCGGCCCGGGTTCGATCCTCAGCACCATGTAAAAACATAAATGCATTGCATTGTGTACAACTAAAGTAAATAAATAAATATTTTTTAAAAAATGTTGTATCTGTTGAATCTAGTCTACATAACATAACCAGTTTATTAATTTCCTTATGGTGCTGTAACAAAATATCACAAATGTGGTGGCTTAAAACAGTTGCAATTTATTCACACAGAGGTCTGAAGACCTGAAGTCTAAAGTCTTAAGTCTTGATCACTGAGATGAAATCAAGGTGGAGGCCTAAGGGAGAGTTCATTCCTTGTTTCTTTCAGTTTCTAGTGACTGCCAGCCTTCCTTGGCTTGTGGCCACATTACTCTACCTCTGCCTTGCTCTTTCTGTTGCATTCTTTGTGTACATCAAATCTCCCTTCACCTCTCTTTTAAAAGGACACTTGCGCCAAGCATGGTAGAGCACACCTGTAATCTCACCAACTTGAGAGGCTGAGGCAGGAGGATTGCAAGTTCAAAGCCAGCCTTAGCAATTTAGCGAGGCCTAAGCAACTCAGTGAGACCCTGTCTCTAAATAAGACATAATAAAGGGCTGGGGATGTAACTTAGTGGTTAAAAACTCCTGGGTTCAATTCCCAGTACCAAAAAAAAGGACACTTGTAATTGGACTTAGGGTCCACCAGATAATCTAGGATAATCTTGTTAGGATCCTTATCTTTTTTTTTCTTTCACATTTTTTTCTTTTTTTTTTATTCAACGTTATATATATACCAATAGCATTCATTACATTTCATATAGGATCCTTATCTTAATTGCATCTGCAAAGACACTTTTTTCATATAAGGTAAAACAGATTCTGGGAATTAGGACCTGGTATTTTTATGTAGCCATAATTAAACATACAATATTAAGCTAATCTAATGACTCTTCTCTAATAATCTAGCTGAATCCACATTACTTAATATGCTATCATTTGCATTCTTCCTATGTCCAGAGAAATTAAGTAGAAAGAAAATCTTCTGTGTATCCCATCTCGGCGTTACTCTTGACTTGACTGCAAGCATGTGTAGGGAGCCTCATTGGAGCCTTGGGTAGGGAGGGAACAACAACAACAACAAAAAACCTGAACCTGCTATTGAATCAGAACATTCAAGTGCTTTGCCCTCCATAATGTTTTGCACTGTACTTTAGGCTACATTCCTTTTAAATAAAAAAACAACCCCTAAAATCTTTGATGTGGCCCTAGTGAGCAGTACAAGTGTTGTCTTGGTAAAAGACTCTGTGCTTTCAGGGTATTCCCACGGTCTGGAATAGTTAGGTTATATCACCTCCACTGGTATTGCAGTGGGTATTTCTGCAAGAGGAAAGGAAGAATACTTCTTTTACTATTTTCTCCAAAAGTCACCAAAGGATTAAGCTCACTCTGTTTCTAGATAACTCTGTCTAGTAAATCTTCACTAACAGATTCTGTTAGAATACTCAGTACTTGAATTGAAGAAAAGTAGAGCAAAACCAGATAAGCTGCAGTGAGTTTTGCTATATCATACAATTTGGATTGGTAGGAGCCATATGGGTCACTTAATCTAATCACTTATATATTATTGTTTCATTTCTTTCTAAAACTGATGTTGTGAAAGGATTGGTGACTTGTCTAGTGGCACATGCCTGTAATCCCAGCAGTTTGGGAGCCTGAGGCAAGAGGATCATGAGTTGAAAACTACCCTCAGCAACTTAGCGAGATCCTGTCTCAAAATAAAAAATATGAAAAGGAGTTGGGGATGTGGCACAGTGGTTGTTCGCGCCTGGGTTCAATCCCTGGTGCCCAAAACAAAACAAAATAAAAAAAGACTGGTGACTTATATTTGACATCCTATTACTGTACCACTAAGCTATTAGCCACATCCTGTTACAAAACTGATGAGATATGGTGGTGTGGGTCATGTTCCACAGTGAGGTGGAACCACAGTACTTCCCAAGGAGTCATCTATTATCTTTGGACAACACTGGTCTTAGGTAATCTTCCTGTGTTCAGCCAAAATAATTGGATGGATAGAGAGGGGATAGTGTAAGGAAAGGAAAAGTAAATTAGAGTTGGAAAGCTCACAGAAAGGTGGGTAGGTATAATTGTCATTGCCTACCCCCACTGAGTACTAGGGATTGAACAGTGTGGTGGTGATGGTGGGGTACCACTGAGCTACACCCCCAGACCTTTTTATATTTTATTTTGATACAGGACCTCACTAAATTGCATAGGTTGGCCTTGAAATTGGTATCCTCCTGCCTCAACCTGCCAAGTAGCTAGGATCATAGGTGTGCTCTATTCTGCCTGGCTACAATTATCTTTTTTTTTTTTTAAATATTTTTCAATTGTAGATGTACATAATATCTTTATTTTATTCACTTACTTATTTTTTATGTGGTGCTGAGGATTGAACCCAGGGCCTCACATGTGTGAGGCAAGTGCTCTACCCCTGAGCTACAATCCAGGCTCCCTACAATTATCTTTTAAGTGCATAAGATTTTTAGAATGAAACTCAAAAGGATGATTTTTGCTATAAAAAAATCAGACAAGGATAAACATATCTTCACTGCATGTAAAGATGATTTTGTTTCATGTTCTGCATTCTACAGATGATTGAAGAAATGCCTTTAGAGGAGAGGTAGTCTTTATCTACATATCCTAAAAACATGTTGAGTATGACTTGTCCAGATCCTTAAGGAACTTTTAAATATTTTTTTAATGCAGAAAAGTTGAAGTTATAATATATTTTAGTTTTGTTTGAAGTGCATAATAATTTTGGCCAGTATTTTTTTTTTTTTTAATTTGGAGAAAAAGAGGTATATATTCACCCCCCCCCCCCACAAAAGCTTTCTCTCTCAGTAGGAATATGTAATTACTATTTGGAGTATAATTAATTCTTTATGGGTTTGTTTCGTGTCTTGCATATTTTTAACTGTTTTACTAGTTTATCAGTCTAACTCAGCAAATTGGGATAACAGTGATGTAGAGCACCCTTTGGGCAGTAAAAAAGGATAAAAACTTCATTTTGTAGTCTATGTTGTTATATTTTCTCTAACCTTTACTTCCTTCTAAGAACTTATAAGCCTGATCACTTTTTTTTTTTCTTAATAGCAGTACTAGAGATTGAAACCAGGGCATCACATATGCTGTGTAGCACTGTACCACTGAGCTATGAGCCACATCCTCAGCCCTTTTTATTTTTTATTTTGTGACAGGATTTTGCTAAGTTGCCCAGCTGGCCTCGAATTTGTGATTCTCCTCCCTCAGCTTCCTGAGTAGCTGGGATTACAGATGTGCATCTTCATGCCTGGCACCTGATAGTTTCTTCCTTTTCTTTTCTTTTTTTTTTAATATTTATTTATTTGCTTTAGTTGTACACAATGTGTTTATTTTTACGTGGTGCTGAGAATCAAACCTGGGCCGCGCACGTGCTAGGCGAGCACTCTACTGCTGAGCCACAATCCCAGCCCAAGTTTCTTATAAACTAGTTTTCTTTTGTATTCCTATCAGTTTTCTTTGTAGTTAAGGGAGGTATTTTGAATCAGTTTCCAAACTATGTCACTATAACAATTAGCCATTAATGTTGAATTTTTGATGAATTAATGATAATGATCTAGAAAAATTCTGAACCAAATCACATTGGTGGGGCTAGGGTTGTGACTCAGTGGTAGAGCACTCACCTAGCACGTGCGAGGCCCTGGGTTTGATCCTCAGCACCACATAAAAATAAATAAAATAAAGGTATTGTATCCAACTGCAACTGAAAAATATATACATATATATTTTAAAAAATCACTTCGGCCATTTTCTCTCTGATTTTTGGTTAACTAGAACTGCAGACTCAAGAGTATATTGGGGAATTTAAATCCTATTATGAAATAGTTAGGAGTATAAAATTATTCTTTAATTCCAAAATTGCATTAGACTGTGCTAGTGAAGATGACTGTATGAAAACATTTCAGACCCTAAATAATTTTATTTTGACATTGGTTTTACTCACTTACCATTATTGTGTTCCTACTTTTAGGTATGGAATTGTTTGAAGAGGCATTGCGTCGATGGGAACAAGCTCTCACCTTTCGCAGTAGACAGGCTGAAGATGATGCCTGCGGTTCCATTAAACTGGGTGCTGGGGATGCCATTGCTGAAGAAAGTGTAGATGTAAGGGTGATTTATTGATGAGGAAGAATCAAATTTTTTTTAATAGTTGTAGATGGACAAATGCCTTTATTTTATTTATTTTTATGTGGTGCTAAGGATCAAACCCAGTGCCTCACACATGCTAGGCAAACGCTCTGCCACTGAGCTACAGCCCCAGCTCTCAAACTGTTTTTGGTTTCTTTTTGTTTTTTTTTTTTTTGGTGCCGGGGATTGAACTCAGGGGCACTTGACCACTGGGCCACATCCCCAGCCCTTTTTTGTATTTCATTAGAGACAGGGTCTCACTGAATTGCTCAGTGCCTCACCATTGCTGAGGCTGGCTTTGAACTCGCGATCCTCCTGCCTCAGCCTCCCAAGTGCTGGGATTACAGGCATGCGCCACCGCGCCTGACCCTCAAACTGTTTTTAATGTTGATTCTGTGTATTTGCTGTCAGTGGCATCTACTGGACTTTTTTATCCTTCCCTTGGTATTATATGGGATATTTCTTGTTGGGTGTTTTCTGTTCAGTTAGTTGCTATTCATCAAGTTTCCTTACTTTCCTAGGATATGTTGAATAGACAGAAATGGTGAGGTTGTTTTTTTTTTTTCTTTCTTTCTTTTTTGCAGTTCTGGGGATTGAACCCAGGACCTCAAGCATGCTAGGCAAGTGCTCTATCACTGGGCTCTATTCCCAGCTCAGCAGATAAGATTTCTAAAGGAATTTTAAAAATCTGTCTTGTTCTTTGGGTTAAATTAATACATTCATAAAATATCACATAGAAGTAAAACTAGATTGGTCCTTAATGATCATTTAGGTAGATTAGTAGTTCTCAAACTTGAGCATACATCAGAATCACCTGGAGAGGCTTGTTAAAACACTGGTTTATGGGCCTCTGCCCAGTGTTTCTAATACTGTATTGGGTGGATCATGGGATTTGCATTTTTGATAATTATGCTGCTGGTCCAGGGACCTTACTTCAAGAACCCCTGATCTGGTCTAACTCCTCAATTTTACAGATAAAAAAACTAAATCCCTGATAACTGAGATAAATTTGCCAAAGACATAGCTAGAACCCAGGCCTCATGATTTTGGTAGTGCCCTTTCTACTGCCTAACAGTAGGTTGGTGTTTGTTTTCATTTTTGTTTTTGGCAGTACTGGGGATTGAACTCTACCACTAAGCTACATCCCCAGCCCTTTTATTTTTTATTTTGAGACAGGGTTTTACTAAGTTGCTGATGTGGGCCTCAAACTTGTTTCTGCCTCAGACTTTCGAGTAACTAGAATTACAGGCATGTGCCACCATGCTTAGCTAACAGTTTTTATATGTCCTTCTTTTCGCCTGCATTAAGTAAACATCTTCTGCGTTTATAATTTTAATATTAGAATCTAATTTGCTGTATGTATTATTCTCTCTTTGTAGGATATTATTAGTACTGAATTCATCCATAAACTTGAAGCTCTGCTACAAAGAGCATATCGTCTCCAAGAGGAGTTTGAAGCTACCCTTGGGGGGTCTGATCCTAATTCCCTTGCTAATGATACTGGTAAGATGGGTCTTTTGTATGTTTTTTGTTAAGAATATGATTTTTTTCTTTTATATTATTGAAATGATTGCTTATTAATACATTTGTCTTTTGTATCAGTAAGTTAGATATTTTGTTTAAAATAGCCAAGAGAAAAAGTTCTAACCTGTGTGTGTGTGTGTGTGTGTGTGTGTGTGTGTGTACTAAGGATTGAACCCAGGGTCATTCAACCACTGAGCTACATCCCCAGCTCTTTTTTTTTTTGGGGGGGGGGTAGGGGTTGGTAACCAGGGATTGAACTCAGGGGCACTCGATCACTGAGCCACATCCCCAGCCCTATTTTGTATTTTATTTAGAGACAATGTCTTACTGAGTTGATTGGTGCTTCGCTATTGCTGAAGCTGGCTTTGAACTCATGATCTTCCTATCTCAGCATTCCAAGCTGCTGGGATTACAGGTATGCAGTACTGTGCTTAGCCCCAGCCCTTTTATTTCGAAAGGGTCTTGCTAAGTTGCTGAGTCTGGCCTTGAACTTGTGATCCTTCTACCCCAGCATCCTTAGTTGCTGGGATTACAGATGTGCGCCACCATGCCAAACTCTAAAAGAAGGATTTTTTTTTTTTTTTTTTTTTTGAGTGGTGCCAGGGATCAAACCCAGGACTTCATTCATGCTAGGCAAGCACTGAACCTCTGAGATAAACTCCCAGCCCTGAGAGAAGGAATTTTAAAATAATTCAAATGTAAAATAAAAATAGAACAACTGGAAACTATAGGAAAGAGGTAAGAATGAACAGAAAGAAGTAGGAAAAAATTATAAATATAAGGAGGGAAAAAGAAGGGGACCCTGAGACCTTTAAGGTCTTACACTAGGAATGTTTTGTCTACTGTTCTAATCTACCTGCAGTTCTTCCAGTCTCATGATAAGGATTATGTGATTGTGTAGTTGCTTTTTTGGTCTTGTAATGGGCATCTCAGATTTGGTGCTATTTGGTATGCCCAAAATTTGTTTTTATCTATTGCTTCTTTAGAGGTTGACAGGATCCAACTCAGGTTTCTTCAGATTATAAAGGTTTCTTGGGTACTGCCTCAGAGCATCTGCTTTAGGTTCAAATTGCCTCCAGACAGGAAGACCCCAGGCCAGTTGCTTAATTTGGGGGTCTTCAAGTTGTTTCTGAGGAAATTATTATTAGTTTGAAATCCTAAAAAGATAGGATGTTTAGAACAGGACCATAATCAATCCAGACATTCGGTTAACTTAGATTTGGAATGAGTTCCTCAGCCCACTCACATCTTAACCTAGCTGTCATTGGCTATTAGACTAGCTTGCTTTTTGCAGATTTGAAGGGCCTTTGCCTACTTTTGTCTTGGAGAGTACGTAGATAAATAATAATTATAAAGCAATCATATTTTGTTCCTTCTTAAGACTTGTTTGGATATTGCAGTTTTCCATTTTTGAACTTTTGGATTGACAGAATTAACTACTATGGCTAAGTAAGGGAGTAGTTTTGTTATATCTCTTATTTGATGTTAATCAAAATTACTTAGAAGTCATTTAATTTTCCTCATTCTCCAAGTCCAAATTCATTTTCTTCATTTAATTTGTATTATTGGGAGCTGGGGTTGTGGCTCAGAGGTATAGCGCTTGCCTAGCATGTGAGAGGCACTGGGTTTGATCCTCAGTACCACATAAATATAAAATAAAGATATTGTGTCCACCTATAACTAAAAATAAATAAATAAATATTTTCAAAAAATTTGTATTATTGGCGGGCAACTTATAATTAGTAGTCACACATAAAGAGAGCCTTACAAGTGCCTTCAGAGGCTCAACGGTGAGTCTAAACCAGGTATTACTCTGACTTCAGTGAATACTTCATTGTTTTGGAGTCTGCTTTGTCTTACTTGATGAAATTAATTTTTTTTCTCTTTTTTTTTTTTTTTTTTTTTTTAACTTTTTTTATTTGCTAGGCGATTACGTGGTACCCAGGAGCTTTACTGAGCCACAATCATCCTAATAACTTTTTTTAATAGACAATGCATCCTCTTCTACCACCGAGTTGCATCCCGCTCTTTATTTTATTTTTATTCTAGTTTTTGAGACAAAGTCTCCTTAAGTTGCCCACACTAGCCTTTAACTTTCAGTTCTCCTTTGTCAGCCTCTGGAGTAGCTGGAATTACAGAAGTGTGTCACAGTGCCTGGCTCTCTTTATAATTTGGTAGGCTTTCAAGCTTGGAATATTTGTTAGCCACCATTTGTGTGTGTATGTGTGTGTGTGTTTGTTACTGGAAATTAAATTCAGGGTGCTCTCTAAGCAACATCCCAAGTCCTTTTTATTTTTTAAAATATTTATTTATTTGCTTTAGTTGTACACAATGCAATGCATTTATGTTTACGTGGTGCTGAGGACTGAACCCGGACCACGCACGTGCTAGGCGAACACTCTACCACTGAGCCACAACCCCAGCCCCCTTTTTATTTTTTATTGTGAGACAAAGTCTTGCTAAGTTGACCAGGCTGTTCTCAACCTTGTGATCCTATTGCCTCAGCCTCTCTAGTCTCTGGGATTACAGGCATGCACCACCACACCCAACCTATTACATTATTTATAGGCTCTTATGCACCCAGAATTCTATCTTAAACAATAATTGTTCTATTCCTCTTATTATAGAAGTCAGACAATTTCAGACAAATGAAATGAAGATTTGACTCAGTTCTCTAATAATGAAAAAGTATTTACTGACTTGTGAGGTTTAGTATTAGATATGAAGTGTTGAAATCACTAGGGGGCAGCACATTTATCTACATTTTGGATACCTATGACTCATAAATGCCATTCAGTGGCTTGTAGCACTGGGAGTTAAATTTAGGTCAGCACTTTTTCTGGCACATTTTTTGTACACCTGCTACTGTAACTCAGTGATAGAAAGCATGAAAATTATTCACAGAAGATTTAAATAGATTTAAATTATTATCATGAATTTAAATTCATTAAGATTTTATTCATTAAAGATTTAAATTCATTAGCATGAATCTCCATTACTGTGAAGTTCTTTAAGTTAATAGCTAAATACTAAGTGTATTTGTAGTTTCTGTTTTTCAGAGGCTTATATTTTATTAATTTTGTTTTAATTTTTGGAGATTCAACCAAGAACCTTCAATGTGATTTCAGTGATAGTTTAGCTTAGTAGTTAGGGACATGGACTTTTTTAAAAAATTTGTTCTAATTAGTTACACATGACAGTAGAATGCATGTTGTTACATCATACATAAATGGAGTATAGCTTCTCGTTTTTCTGGTTGTATATGATGTAGAATTACACCGATCATCATATGCACATAGTGTCATAATTTCCTATTCATTCTGTTATCCTTTCTACCCCTGTCCCCCACTCCTCTTCCTTCACTTCCCTCTGTCTAATCCAGAGTACCACCATTCTTCCCTAGCCCCACTCCCTTATTGTGAATTAGCATCCACATATCAGAGAAAACATGGAGGCTTTTGTTCTTTGGGATTGGCTTATTTCACTTAGCATGATATTCTCCTGCTCCAAGCATTTACTGGCAAATGCCATAATTTTATTCTTCTTTAAGGCTGATTAATATTCCATTGTGTATGTATATATACCACATTTTCTTTATCCACTCATCTGTTGAAGGGCACCTAAGTTGGTTCCACAGTTTAGCTATTGTGAACTGAGCTGTTATAAACATTGATATGGCTGCATCACTGTAGTATGCTAATTTTAAATCCTTTGTGTATAAACTGAGGAGTGGAATAGCTGAGTCAAATGGTGGTTCCATTCCAAGTTTTCTGAGGAATCTCCACACTACTTTCCATAGTGGTTTCACCAATTTGCAGTCCTACCAGCAATGTATGAGAGTACCCTTTTCCCCACATCCTGTCAACATTTATTGTTTCTTGTTTTCTTGATAATTGCCATTCTGACTGGAGTGAGATAAAATCTTAAAGTAGCTTTGATTTGCATTTCTCTAATTGCTAGAGATGTTGGACATTTTTTCATATATTTTTTGATCAGTTGTATTTCTTCTTCTGTGAAATGTCTGAGGAACTTGAACTTTGAAGGCAACCTAATATAACTTCAACTCCTCGCTCTACCTACCTCTTTTACTTGCTATGAAAACTTAAGCAAGCCTTGAACTTTGTTAGACTGCTTCTTCATCATAAGCCACAGGACTATATTAGAATAACTCTGTAGAATTGTGAGGATTAAATGAGATAGCATGTATTATGTTTAGCATAGACAAAGTGACCACTTTGTTATTGATTTATTATTGAAATTGTATTCTAGGTGTTTAAAGAGGCCTATTATGAGTTGATTTAAGAATTATATGGTTACAGGTAAATGGAAGTAACTTGTTCATTACTTCTTTTTTTTAAAATATTTATTTATTTGCTTTAGCTGTATACATGGGTTTATTTGTACGTGGTGCTGAGGATCGAACCCAGGCTGCTCACATGCCAGGCGAGCGCTCTGCTGCTGAGCCACAACCCCAGCCCTCATTACTTCTTTTTTAAATATATTTTTTGTGGTCAATGGACCTTTAACATTACTTATTTATGTGTGGTGCTGAGACTCAAACCTAGTACCTCATATATGCTAGGCAAGTGCTCTACCACTGAGCTATAACTCCAACCCTCATTCCTTCTTTTATTATGATGCTGTTGGATCATTTCTAGACAACATTCATTTATGGGAATAAATTTGATTTTATATTATCATACTAGCATATATTTGCATTTACTAAAACAAGATATTTAAGTCACATTTAAAGTTATTTATTTGGGAAAGTAAAACAAGATATTAAATCTTCTTTTCCTCTGTTAGGAAAAAATGTCATCTGAAGGAGTTGCAAAAGTGATTATATGTAGCTAAGATGATTGGCTTTCCTTGATGTCTGATCTTGTCATGCATAGGAGGAAAACAAAAAATGATACTGGATATACTTCCTCCTGGTAGTACATCTATTAGTAAATTCTGTCAATTCTGCCTCTATAATACAATTGTCATTCACTCTCTTTTTTCTGCATCTTCATTAATATTTTGCTTGGGTTTAATCATTCTGTTTTGGACCCCTTCCTGTAGTAATGTATCTACATCTTGTTCCTGGTTACCTTCTTGGTGCACAGCTCCTGTTTTGTCACTCAGCCAAATTGGACAAAGTCTCTTCCAACTGAAATTTCTAAGATCTTAGTTGTATAATCAACTCCAGGTTTTTAGTAAAATTTCCTCTTTTTCCATTCTGCTGATGCTGTTCCTTTGCATACTCTGAACCTTCCTCTTTTTCTCTTTTGCTTATAGAACATAATTGTATTCAAAGCTATTTCTTCCATGCATTTATATCTTCATTTCAAGCTAAAGCAAACCCCTCCTACCTTTCTCTGTTTCTTCATAATGGCATTTGGTGATCTTTGGGGTACCATTCAGAGACTCATCTGTCTTTGGGCTCTGGATAAATTGAGAACACAAAAAGCATTTAAATTTTTTTAAATTTTAAGTTATAGTATCAACTTTTTAAAATTCTTTTTCCTAATAGCTAGATTGACCAATGTGGTCAGTCTCCCTACAACTTCTCTTCCCTTCATAAAAATTATGTGAAGAAGAGCTGGGAATGCAGAGCAGATAGCAAGCATACTTACCAGTCAGCTGTTTAGGGATCCACTGCCTGCCTTACAGTTCTTGGCAATACTCTGTTCAGCAGAGGAGAGTGCTGTATAACCACAAAAGTGATGGTTATACAGACCCAGACTTTTCTCTAGAAGGTCTGACAGGCGGGGGCTGGGTGGGGGGAGAAGGAGAGAACTGGTGTACAATGAAAGCCATGCAGTGAACAATAACTACATCTTATTTTCTTCTATATCATTAATGGTACCCAGGTTCTCAGCATTAACTAAGTTACTCTTCCCACAGGGAGGAGTAATGAAGAGATGAAGGGTACAACTTAAAATGTAAATCAGTATAATATACTTTTAAAAAATGTTGGACCTATAAATATACATTTTTCAAAATGTCTAATTATTTCTGTAAACCACTGGATATCTTAGTTTCAGGAAGTCCAGGTTTAAAATAGGTCCTATTAAAGGAGGTGATATATAATGGAATTGCATATTCATTATTGATTAGATTTTTTTTAGTATGTCTGTTGACTTTATTTTTTAAAAAGTATGTATTATAGGGGCTGGGATTGTGGCTCAGCGGTAGAGCGCTCGCCTAGCACGTGGGTGACCCGGGTTCGATCCTCAGCACCACGTACAAATAAAACGCATTGAATAAAACACATTGTGTACAACTAAAAGCAAATAAATAAAAATATTTTTTAAAAAAGTATGTATTATAGTTACACATAATATTTGGGTTCATTTTGATATAATGTTATAAGCATGAATATAATTTGCTGTAACTCAGTCCCCAGTGCCCCAGTGCTTCCCCTCTTCCCCTCTCCCTTCCCTTCTCATCCCCTGTTCCCTTTCCTCTACTCTCTACTCTACTGATCTTTTGTATAATTTATAGTTTTTTTGTTTTTTGTTTTTTGGTTTTTTTTAGTATTGTGGATTGAACTCAGGGGCACTTGACCACTGAGTGACATCGCCAGCCCTGTTTTGTATTTTATTTAGAGACAGGGTCTCACTGAGTGCTTAGCACCTTGCTTTTGCTGAGGCTAGCTTTGAACTCTAGATCCTCCTGCCTCAGCCTCCTGAGCTGCTGGGATTATAGGCATGCGCCATCACACCTGGCTATAGTTTTTTTTTAATTAGTGCATTATAGCTATACATAAAAGTGAAATTCACTGTGTTATATTCACATATGTACCTGGAATAATTTGATCAATTTCATTCCATTGTTCCTCCCTTTCCTGTCTTCTTTCCCTCCCCCCTCAATCCCCATCCTTTACTCCACTGATCTTCTGTTTTCATTGAATTCTGACCCCTTCCTCTTTTTCCTTACTTTGGTCTAGCTGGGTCTGACTTATTTCATGTAGCTTGATGTTCTCCAGTCCCATCCATTTACCAGTAGAATATCATAATTTCATTCTTTATGACTGAGTAAAACTCCATTGTGTATATATACCACATTTTCTTTATTCATTCATCTGTTGACGGCCATCTGGACTGGTTCTATAAACTTGTATTGTGAATTGCACTGCTATAAACATTGATGTGACTGTGTCCCTATATAACATGCCAATTTTAATTCTTTTGGATAAATACCAAGGAGTGGGATAGCTGGTTCATATGGTGGTTCCATTCCTAGTTTATTTTTGTTTGTTTATTTGTTTGTTTTGGTACCAGGGATTGAACTCAGAGGTGCTTAACCACTGAGTCACATCCCCAGCCCTGTTTATTTTTTATTTTGAGATAGGGTTTCACTAAGTTGCTTAGGGCCTCACTAAGTTACTGAGGCTGATCTTAGTCCTCCTGCCTCAGCCTCCTTATTCGCTGTGATTACAGGTGTGTGCCATCACAAGTGGCTCCGTAATATACTTTCTAAAGGATGGACTGAAAGTCCCATATGAAATAGGAAGATGGTGGATATTTAAAGGTTTCCTCAATTGGTGTTGAATACTTAAAGTAGTATAATTATAATTATTTCTGTACATATTTAATCTGTTATACTAGACATTAAATTCCTGTGGGCAGAATTCATATTTAGTTTTTCTGTTATGTTCAATGCCTGATAATGTTGCTTCAATGTACTATAGATATTAATAGGTCTGTGGAGGTTTTCTTTTTGTACCTGGGATTGAACTCAGAGATATTTAACCATTGAGTCATATCCACAGCGCCTTTTTTGTATTTTATTTAGAGATAGGGTCTCACTGAGTTGCTTAGGGCCTCACTAAGTTGCTGAGGCTGGATTTGAACTTTTGATCCTACTGCCTCAGCCTTCTGAGCTGCTGGGATTTCAGGTGTGCACCACCGTGCCCAGCAGGTCTGTGAATCTTATCAAGATGTTTATCAGAATCACTGTGCAGCTTTTATTTAATTTTATTTTTTTAAAATGTATCAATTATTTAATTAGGTTCTTGGTAAGACATTTAGAACACCAATTTATGGGAATATATTCCATTTGTTAGAGCAAAATCAGTTGCATGTAGCTCTGGAGCTGAGAAATAGTTTCAATTTTGGGTAAAATTTGTGAGTCCATAGCTTTCTGATCAAACTTGTACTGCTCTGTAATCTCATATTTCTCTTTCTCCATGTCAAAGATTTTACCTTCCTGGTGTCTGGGCTTCTACAACTACTTCTTCTTGAAATAAGCACCAGTGAGGTGTTTTAGGATTTTTATGTTGCTGATGTCAATCTCTGGAGGTGGTGATAACGAATTTCTGTTGTGTTCTACGCAGAGGAACTTGATTGAGGGAAAGAAATCCCATCACAAGTAGCAAGCCATCACTCAGTTGTTTCAACAAAACCACTCTCTTGCCTCTGTGGCGCCCAGTGAGGATGATCAAGATGGTCCCAGGAGTGATGCTGGCTTTCATTTTTCTCACATCCTGCCTGAGGGTTTTTTGCCTTGGCTCAAAATCTTTTGTGGCTCATCTTCAGTAGGATAGTAGGTAGGCATTTTGTAAAGCTTAACCATCCTGGTACTACCATTCTTGTCACCACAACTGGTTTTGTGACAGTAGCAAGAACCTTCTCCTTCTCTTCAAGTTTGGATGTAGCAACTGAGTACTTCCTGAGTACTTCCTCTTGTACATGGCCTTTCCAGAATACCTAGCAGATCTTGAATATCTGCCAATTTCTCTAACCAGGACAGGGTTTCAGCTGCAGTGGGGTTTCCCTTTCTTGGGTTTCTTAGCTTTAGGGTCACCCTTTTTAACCTTGTCAACTGTATCAGCCTTCTTGGCTCCAGATTTCTCCTCTTAAGTGTCTGGCTTCTCAGCCTTTTCACCTTCCATCTTGTAATATGAGAAAGAGAACTAAGTACCCCTGCATTTTCTAGTAAACAACATCCAAGGCTTTGATTCAGACCTACTGAAATTGAAACTTTGGAGTTGAGGCTATGAAATAGATGTATTTCATAGTTTATCAGGGGATTCTCATGTGCATTGCTGCTTAAGAGGTCCTTGAGATAATACTTGAATGATAGATGTATGCCTGGATAGTTGGATAAATAGATAACATGGTGACATTAGATTTTCTGCAATAAGTTTAAATAAATTAGTATTATAATTTCAGCTACAGTTAAATTTAAGTGTGGTGGTAGACAATGGACAGCTGCTGAAAAGAATCCTAGAGGATTATAAAATTTAGAGGCATGGGAATAAAATTTAGTCTTGAGGCTTAAAGTTAATAAGTTGAGCTCTATTGCTAAGGCAAACCCTGAAATAGTTACTACAAGGGCTGATATTTTTAGGTATAGTGGTATACTTTTAAGTGGAGTATTCATGGGGTAATATTATTAGAGATAAAGAATCCAGTTAAAATGCTGCCAATTGCATATCAACATAGAACTTTAGTTTATTTTTAGTGAAGTAGAAATTTAGCCAAAACTAATTTCTCAACTGGTATGAAGAAACTATAACATATGGTTCATGTCTATTTTCATTTAAACCTCCAGTTTATACTTACAATAAATTAAGACACCAAATTACTGAATATTACCAAATTATTCTCTAATGTTTATGCCAGTAAGTTTATTTCTCTGTATAAAAATTGAAAATGTAGGGGCTGAGGATATAGCTTATTTGATAGAGTGCTTGCCTCGCATGCACAAGGCCCTGGGCTTAATCCCCAGTAACACACACACACACACACACAATTTGAAAATGTGTTAATGCTTTTTTTCCTTTCTTTTTTCCACTTGGTAAGATTTCTTGGTGGTGGTTGGGTTGTATTTTTTTTTTTTTTTTTTAATTTTTTTGTAGTTGTAGATGGACAGCATACCCTTTTTTTTTTTTTTTTTTTTTTTGTGTGGTACCGGGGATTGAACTCAGGGGCACTTATCCACTGGGTCACATCCCCAGCCCTTTTTTGTATTTTATTTAGAGACAGGGTCTCACTGAGTTGCTAAGTGCCTCGCCATTGCTGAGGCTGGCTTTGAATTCACGATCCTCCTGCCTCAGCCTCCCAAAGTGCTGGGATTACAGGTGTGCGCCACTGCGCCTGGTCCTTATTTTGTTTGTTTATTTTTATGTGGTGCTGAGGATCCAGCTTAGTGCCTCACACGTGCAAGGCAAGCGCTCTGCCACTGAACTACAGCCCTTGTTTTGTTTTTTGGTTTCCATGCCTAGCTGGCATGGTGTTGTACACTTGTAATTCCAGCTCCTTGGGAGTTCAGAGCCAGTCTGGGCAAACATAGTGAGACCCCCATTAAAAAAAAAAAAAAGTTCCCATGTTTTTTTCTTCTCTTCAAAATGGAGGCTCAAACATAAAAGTGTAGTATTGTGGCTGGCAGCTATCTCCAGACCCAGTGTGGCGTCCCCAGGTGTAGGCTACCGCTTGTAGGGGTCTGTGGCAGTGGTTGCAGTGCCCCAAGATGGAGGCAACCTAGGGAATCCCACGTTGTTAGATGGGGGTCCACGTGGCCGCGGGAGTTCCTGTGAATGGGCTACACTGGGATTCTTACCCTGATGCTAATGTCAGTGGTCCTACTCGGGCACGGGAAGGTCCTTTGTGGAGGAGTGGCCAGGAGTCTTGTGCTGACGCTGAGTCCTCCAAACATAAAAGCATATGGAATATGTTTTAAAGTTTTATCACATACTAATTTTCTGCCAAATATATTTAAATTTTTAAACAAAGAATTATCATTGCAGGTATAGTATAAGAAACCTATGAAATTTCCCAAATTCTGTTTCTTTTTCCAGAGATGTTGTTTTGGTGTTTATCATAAACCTGGACTTAAACTTATATACATATATAGATGATGTTCCAGTGTTCTTCAGTGTGTTTCTTTATGTACATTTACAGGGTTCCCCCAAGATATTAATGTGGTAATGAACTATTAGTGGTCATGAAATCAGTTTAGTGAGTTGAAGCCAACATTAAAATAAATGTACAGATACACATACACTCCGTATGCATCTATACACACATACACATATAACACTACATACAAGTATACATATTCATACATGCATATATATATTTGTTTTATGAAATTTGTTTCATACATTTATATATCCATTTATCTGTATCTACTGGATTCCAAAATGTGTTTCTTACTTTGCATCATCGACAAATAAGAATGACAAATATTGCTGTAAATGTGGAATTAATAATATGGTCAGTTATTGTGGTCTTTAGCTCTAGTGCATACATTGAATTATTAAGATCCGTTTGGTTGTACCAAGATTTTTAATTTTTTTTAAACAGTACTAGGGGTTAAGTTTAAAATATAACCTCCCTTTTTTGAAATTTTTATTATCAAACAGAGTCTCACTAAGTTGTCCAGGCTGGCCTTGAAATTCTCTTGTGTCAGCCTTCAGATTTTTAATTTTAATGTTTAACCACATTTATCAATCTTTATGGTTTGCATGTTCTGTGTATTGTTTAGAAGGTATAAAGATATTTGTATCTGTTTTTTCTTTGGAAAGGTTTTAAAAAATATTTATTTATTTGTTTTAGTTGTGCACAGTGCCTTTATTTTTACATGGTGCTGAGGATTGAACCCAGGCCGCACACATGCTAGGTGAGCGCTCTACTGCTGAACCACAACCCTAGCCCCAGTTTTTAATTTTTTTTTTTTTTAATACTGTGGATTGAACCCAGGGGACTCTACCACCAAGCTGCATCCCCAGTCCTTTTTATTTTGAAGCAGTGTCTCACTAAGTTGCTGAGGCTAGCCTCAAACTTGGGATTCTTTTGTATCAGCCTTCCTAATTGCTAGGATTACATGTGTGCACCAACTACCCCTGGCTTCTTTGGAATGTTTTAAAGTTTTGTTTTTCACATTTAAGTCTTCAATCCTCCAAAAGTGTATTTTTTAAATGTATAGTACTGTTTTGTTTTTAACATTTGAATAGTTGTCTTAGTACCACTTGTTGAATAATATATTCTTTTCTCATTGATTTTAAATGTTCATTGTGTCATATGTCAAGTCTCCTTGCATGTGTGTCTTTTCTGGGCTTTCTTTTTTGTTGTGTTAGAGTCTGTCCATTCTTGCATTGGTTTCACAGTGTTTTAATTATTGTAGTTTTATATAGCTTATAATGAAATTTGAAACCTAGCTGGGCATAGAGGTGCACGCCTGTAATCCTAGCTACTTGCCTGTAATCTTAGCTACTTTGGAGGCTGAGTCAGAAGGATTGCAAGTTGGAGTTCAGTCTTGGCAACTTAGCAAGACCCTTTCTCAAAATTTAAAAAACAAAACAGAACAAAAAAAGGGCTGGGAATATAGCTCAGTGGTGAAGTACCCCTGAATTCAATTCCTAGTTAGTATCACAAAAGAAAGAAAGAAAAAAAAAATCTTGACACCTGTCAGTAAGTCCATTCACTTGTCTTTTTTTAAGACTTGTTTTTACTATTCTTAGCCCATTGCTTTTCCATGTGAAGTTTAGGACAGCTTGTCAAATTTCATGAAACACTCTCTTGGGATTTGATTATTACACTGCATTTATAGCTCAGCTGTGGGAGAATATGTATTTTTATAATATTAGTCTTTCTAGCTAGGAACATGAAATGGTTCTTTATTTAGGTATTCATTTATATCTTTCATAATACTTTATCATTTTTACAATAAAGGTCTTATACATCTGTTTTCCTAGGTTCCTTATAGTTCCTATCTTGTTTTTTCTTTCAGTAATGGGTATTGAATCCAGGACCTCATGCATACTAGGCAAATGCTCTATAACTGAGCTACCCACCCAGCCCTTTTTTTTTTTTTTTTAATATTGAGACAGGGTCTTGCTATATTGCACAGGCTGGCCTCAAACTTGTGGTTCTCCTGCCTCAGCCTCCTGAGTAAGTGGGTAGGATTGCTGTCATGTACCACTTTGCCAACTGATTATCATTTTAAATGGTATTTTAAATTTTTTTTAGTTTTACAACTTTTATTATTAGTACCTAAAGTGTTGTTAATTTTTGCATTGAAATGTTAAATGCCTTTGTGAACTATAATTCTACCACTAGGAATTTGTCATGGGTTCTTTTGAAATTTTTATTTAAACCACATATTATCTATGAATGATAGCATGTTTATTTTTTTTCTTTTTTTGAGGGGATACTGGGGATTGAACTCAGTAGCACTAGACCACTGAGCCACATCCCCAGCCCTATTTTATATTTTTATTTAGAGACAGGGTCTCACTGAGTTGCTTAGTGCCTCACTTTTGCTGAGGCTGGCATTGAACTTGCAATCCTCCTACCTCAGCCTCCCAAGCCGCTGGGATTACAGCATGCACCACCATACTGTCATGTTCATTTTTTTCTAAACTTTATGCTGTCATATCCCCCTGCCAATCTTACTGTTCTGTTTTTTGTTTGTTTGTTTGTTTTCCTGTGGCACTAGGGATTGAATTTAGGGGCACTTTACCCTGAGCTACATCCCCAGCCCTTTTTTTGGGGGGGGTATTGGAGATTGAACTCAGGGGCACTCAACCGCTGAGCCACATCCCCAGCCGTATTTTGTATTTTATTTAGACAGGGTCTCAATGAGTTGCTTAGAGCCTCGCTGTTGCCAAGGCTGGCTTTGAACTCGTGATCCTCCTGTCTTAGCCTCCCCAGCCGCTGGGATTATAGGCATGCACCACCACACCTGGCCATCCCCAACCCTTTTTTAAAATTTCGAGACAGGGTGTCACTAAGTTGGGTTTGCTCCTGATTCTTACTAAAATTATCTGAAGATCTGTAAAGTTCATTTGGAGACCCAAATATCATGAGTAAAAAAAGTATTTTTATGCATGATTATTTTTCTTCAATGAGTAAATAATTTTGTAAGCTTAGAATAGTAGGCCATAATTGGTGGTGAATTAAAAAATGTTTTATTACTTTAATTCAAAAAACACATCTATGCTACATATTCATATAATTTAATATGTAATAAAAGTATATATTCATATCTTACAGTAAACAGAAATTTATGTTACCTGAATTATTTTGGTAGAAAATAGACTTTAGAGCCAGGCGCGGTGGTGCACGCGCACTTGGGAGGCTGAGGCAGGAGGATTGAGAGTTCAAAGCCAGCCTCAGCAATGGCAAGGCACTTAGCAACTCAGTGAGACCCTGTCTCTAATAAAATACAAAAAAGGGCTGGGGATGTGGCCCAGTGGTCGAGTGTCCCTGAGTTCAATCCCCAGTACCAAAAAAAAAAAAAAAAAAAAAAAAAAATAGACTTTAGTTGCTTATAACAACTAATGTGAGATTGTATTGTAAAACTTAACACAAAGGAATCTGAGATTAAATTGAACTCAGGGGCACTAACCACAAAGGTATTTTATTATTTGAGTTACTAAGTGCTTCAGAGACTTTCCTGTTCCCAAAGTGCTGGGATTGTCACCGTGCCCGGCTGAGACTTTTGTTATTGTCATATATATGTAGACTGTGTGTGATGTATCTGTCACGTAGGGTATGTATCACTAAGTGTTTGGGTAGTTTATTTCAGTAAAAGCATGTTTAGGAATTAAGTGGGTTCTGTTGTTCTTGTTGTTTTGTTTTTGTTTTTGTTTTTTGCAATGTTGGGGATTAAACCCAGGGCCTCATGAATGCTAGGCAAAGTGCTTTGCCACTGAGGTACATCTATAGCCTCAAGATGGTTCTTGGGCTGGGATGTGGCTCAGCGGTAGGGTGCTCGTTTAGCACGTGCGCGGCCAGGGTCCGATCCTCAGCACCACGTAAAAATAAATGCATTGTGTACAACTAAAGCAAATAAATAAATATTTTTTTAAAAGATGGTTCTTTACTCATTTTGGTTAGGCTATTTGGGTAGGACCTAACTACTGAATTTAATACCAGTTTAAAAATAAACCTGATTAACAACAGATGGAGTTTGCTCATAGTTCTTGGAGGACATTATTTAGTTGATATGGTTTACATGAATGAAGTTCAAGTTTATTAATCTATACTTTAGTTTCCTTCTAAAATTAATTTTGCTTCATATGTTACATGCTTATATTTTCTATGAAGAGGAGTGTAGTGTGTATTTGCAATAGCATTGTTAGCAGGCAACTTTGAAGCCATAAGTATAATTTTTATTTTTTGGCAGAAGCAAAGGACTTTGAGATTCTTTTATACTGATGTGTAGGAACAAATTTAGACCTTAAAAACAAATGAGGAATTTTTATAGCTTAAAAACATTGCTTTGCATATTTCAGGTATTAGGCCTCTTTATAATCTGTTTTTTTAACAGAATGAACTCATAGAATCTTATGTCTGGAATATTTATTTCTGGAGGGACAAAAATAAAGATTTTATTCTGCTTTTAGGCAACTAGAGTTGTTTAACATGAATTAAAAACTATATAGCTGGGCTGGGGTTGTGGCTCAGTGGTAGAGCGCTCGCCTGGCACGTGCGCGGCCGGGGTTCGATCCTCAGCACCACGTACAAATAAACGCATTGTGTACAACTAAAGCAAATAAATAAATATTAAAAAAAAACTATATAGCACAGTGGAGTAAGCACATAATAATATGGGTTTATTTTTTGGTGCTGGGGATTTAACCTGGGCCTTGTGCATGCGAGGCAAGCACTCTACCAACTGAGCTATATCCCCAGCCCAATAATGTGTTTTTAAAGTTCATGGAAACATGAAAGAAAAGCATATGATTATTTATGGGAATGCTTAAGGGAAGGCTTCACAGAAGGAGTGGCCCTTAAAGACAGATGATCGGCCACCAGAAAAACAGTTGAGGAAAGCACATTGCAGGTGGGAACAACATGGATCAAGGTATAGAGTGCAGCCCGTTCAGGCAACTACAAATGGTTTGATGTATTGTGGGAACACAGTATACACGGGAGAGCGGTAGGAGATAATGTAGAAAGATGGGCAGGATATAATTTATGAAGGTGCCTTTAGGCAAAAGGGAGCCACGGAAGAGAATAAGAAGTCACAATCAGGGCTGGGATTGTGGCTCAGCGGTAGAGCACTCGCCTAGCGCGTGGGCGACCCGGGTTCGATCTTCAGCACCACGTACAAATAAAATGCATTGAATAAAACGCATTGTGTACAACTAAAGCAAATAAATAAAAATATTTTTTAAAAAAAGAAGTCATAATCAAATTTATATATTTGAAGGAAATTCTGGAAGAATGGCCAGTACAGTTTAAATATTTCATTCATGTGTCTTGTAGCTTCTTTTCATATACTATTTTTTGAAGCCAGTGCAACATTCTCTAAGGGAAAATTAGAGATGTTTTGTAGCCTAGTCCTGACTGCACAAATTCTCTGGCAGAGAACAGAAAGAGCTATAGAGTGGGACCTCCTGACCACTAGAGAGACATTATTATTCTTTGGTAAGCAGCCAGATGGAACATTTAGGAATAGTGAATGAACTTGACTGCAAGAGGAAATACCTCAACTTATCATCTTGCATCAAATATCAGCCCAAAGTTGATGCTCTAAGACCTTCTCTTCCTTTCCTGCAGAATCATTGTGTAAGAGGATAAACTCCCTGTGGTTTATTTTAGGGAGTAATATGAATTGCAGGCTTAAGTTGGATACTCAGGTCTCTAAATATACATGGTATAAACTGCATAGCAGATGAGAAATTTGGCTTAGTAATTTCCATCATAATCTTAATTTCAAAGGGTATAATAATGCCCCCAAATGAAGCCTAACTGGTGTTACTTATACAAGTCAAAATAGATTCAGAAGAGATAGCAGTACAATGAAAATTGCTGGGGGTCCTCCAAACAAGGTTGCCTGATGCTTGCTTTTGCCTCATTTATATTCAAGTTATATTTTCACAATTCGAATTTCTGTGTCTAGGACTTCACTAGACCATACAAATCCTCTATGTGATTTAGAAAAAAGCCTACATAAACCTTCCTTAGGAAGGTCATCTTTGTGCTTTAAAAAATAATAATAATAAATTCCATCATTTTCAGAAAGATTCAGATTTGATATTTGGACTGGATTTCTCCCACTACTTGTCCCCTTGGCCAAGAGTATTTATGTAATGTACAGATTGACCAATTGTACTTAGTTACCCTAGAAAAGTCTCTATAACTTTAGATTTAATCTTAATTGCTTCTTGTTTCAGTCACTTATTTTTTCTCCTAAAAAGAAAAAATATAAAATTCTGTTACTCATCTAAAATGTGAGTGGCTCCCTTTCCTTTCCTCCTGTTACTCTGCACTGGCAGCTGTATCACAGTTGTTACATTGGCCAGTCATGGTGGTATGAAAGTTTTGATAAACAGGGAAAGCCAGATACAACTGTAGTGGAAATCTCCTTTTGGGTGATGTCATAGTGGCAGGCTATTTTTGTACACGCATTATCATTTCACATAGGTAAAACTCCATAAATCTTAACAATCAAGAACTGATTGGTTCTGCCAGGTATGGTGACGTACACCTATAAATCCAGCAACTCAGGAGACTAAGGCAGGAAGATTGCAAGGTCAAGGCCAGCCTTAGCAACTTAGTGATACCCTAACTCAAAAAAATAAACAGGGCTGGGGATGTAACGCAGTAGTAGAGCACCCTATATTCAATTTCCAGTACTACACACACACATGCATGCGCGCGCGCGCGCGCGCACACACACACACACACACACACACACACATATGCACACACAAACCTGACCCACCCTATCAGTTCTCTTTCATTCCAGTGGATCTCATTGTCACTTGGCAATATTGTGAGGCACCTTGAGAATAAAACATCAAAGAAAACATGGGTCAGCATGCAGAGTGACAATGAGATCTTAGTTCTCTCACTTGATGAAATTGTTGTTTTTACTTTTGTATTCAGCTTTGTTTTTTCGTTCAGACTATACCATTTAAAACAAATTTGAAAATTAGTCACAATATGCATGGACAGATTGTCTTACAAAATACACAAAGAGCAGCAGTAACCACTAGACTTTCAATTATTTAAGCAAATTGTAGCAGACTGTTTGCAAAATACTTGTTGGCAGCCAGAACTTGTCTGTTTTTAATAAAGCCATAGAAAGGACAAGGTTCCAAATCATTTTTAAATAGCTAAAAACTGTCTAGAGAATAGCTGCTGACATAGAAATCAGATGACACTGAGACATCTGGCAGGCTTCCTCTCCTTGCTGGTGTTGTAAAATCTACAGTGGACAGGCTGCCTTTTAAAAGAGGAGTGGCATCTTTGGAATCTCCACTAGAGTCTGCTGAAGTTAAAATAGACTCAGTGCCTTCTAAGTGACAGAAAATAGAATGTGCCTAGGGAAGGCAAAAGTGAGACACAGAAAACACAATTGGATTAGTCTAAGGAAATAGATGCAGGCCTAAAGTTCCAAATTCTGAGACTGAAGTGTCTTCTAAGTTTCTTTTTTTATAACTTTTAAAGCAAATCATTCTTTGGAAAAACTTAAGTAGTATGTGAATTATGAGGTTGTGAAAGAAGTAAGAAGGCTTGAATCCAGTCAGATTTTTGGCTTAAAATAGGTGACAATTTAGTTAAAAGTAAACATGACAGTTTCAGTGTTCTTCCAAAAAAAGAACATTGTTTATGTCTATGTATGAATGTCTTTAAAGTTTTGGGTGATTGAGACAGGTTAAAAAAAATTTAATAAATTTCATATTACTAATTTTAAAAGGTTGCCAGTAAACAAACAAAACTACTGAAGGCCATTGTGGTAATTGTAATTTGTGGTGTGTTTTTAATGTATAATTACCCAGTTTGTGGAATGCTTTCTTTTAGGGATTTCTAAGGTTAATTATCATTAATAAAGGGCAAAAATTATATGAATCAAGCTTATGAAATAGTATCATAAGTTTAATTTATAGCATTAGAAACATAAAAAATTTAAACAGGGCTCTGAAAACAAGTTAAAATCATATTTCAGGCAGAATGATCCAGAAGAAATAAATGAAAGAGTCTTTAATGATTTTCATATCCAGGGATGGTCATTTTATAATAACACATATTAGTCTATACAAACCAACCTTTAAATGTTTATAATATCTTCAGTAGTCTCCTGAGAACTGTAGAAATTATCAGAAGAAAAAAAAAAAGTCCTCCTATTCAAGTTGCTTCAATCTAGCTGAACAGACACTATAATATTCTGTATTATATATTCAGACACTAGATATTTAAAAATATAATTTATTAATCATACTTTTTTTTTTTTTTTTTTTTTTTTGGTACCATGGATTGACCTCAGGGGCACTTGACCACTGAGCCACATCCCCAGCCCTTTTTTTTTTTTTTTTTTTTTGTATTTTATTTAGAGACAGGGTCTCGCTGAGTTGCTTAGAGCCTTGCCATTGCTGAGGCTGGCTTTGAACTCGCGATCCTCCTGCCTTAGCTTACCGAGTCGCAGGGATCACAGGCATGCACCACTATGCCTGGCGGTACATACTTTTAAGTAATAAAGAGTTTCTGGTTTCTAATGGTTACATACATTTACTCATTTAATTCTCATATAATTCTGTGAGGTAGATTTTATTGCCATTTTACAAATGAGAACACTTTGGAACAGAAAATATGAGAAACTTTCCCAAGGTTATGCAGTTAATAAGCAACAAAGTCAGAATTTGAATTCAAACTGGCTCTAATACCCATGATTTTAATACCTTTTCTATATTGCCTTATATAGAAGCGACAAATTAGATAATTTTTGGAGGATGCTTGCCAGAGGATAATACTTGAGCTGAGTATTGAAAAAGGAATGTGAATTCTCAGGTAGCATGGGACAAGAAAGCAGGAGAGTGGTTGTTTTATTTTGTTTCAGTACTGGGGATTGAACCCAGGACCTTACACATGTAGGCAAGTGCACTAAGATATATCCCCAGCCCTTTAGGAGAGTAGTTTATACAGAGAGAAGATGCAGGAGAAACCAGAGGATTGTGTAAAATATGCATATGGTAATATGTAATATAATAACAGCACAAATTATATTGTCCTCACCATATACCAAGTACAGTGCCTCTACAGATCTCTTATCTATGAAATCAGTACTGTTATCTTCAGTTTGCCTAGATATTAAGTGGCAAATCTAGGATCAGGGTATAGAAGCTGGCTGGTTGACTCTAAAGCTAAAACTTTTACCTGTGCATTACTATACAAGTAGGAGTATGGTGAATATATTATACCCTTAGATAGAGCTGAGGGATTTTTATTTAGTAATTAATGGAAAGTAACATTGGATAGGTTGAGTGGCCAGTGATTATAAAAAATTTTGAAAACCAGACACAAAGCTATCTGGTTAGAAAATGGCTGTTTTGTTTTAAGTACAATAAAATGCTTATTGTACATAATGGGCTATTCCTATTTATCATGTGTTACATGTGTTAAATAAATATTCTGTAGACTGCTTGGGCAGATGGTAGTTACTCAGAAAATGTGAGTTGTATCATAATCTTCTAAAGAACTTATAAACTCCTTCCTTGTGTAATGTAGATGAAAGATGAAAAAGTAATGCTCTAACAGCTGTGTCCAACAGAAATACATGGACCACAGATGTTATTTTAAAACTTCTAACCACATTAAAAGTAAAAAAAAAAAAAAAAGGTAAAATTAATTTTTAAATTAATTTTAACATTTAATATATTATTTCATACCGACTCTGTATTAATGAGATATATTTTGTTCATCAGAGTTGACTGTACATTTTACACTTACCAGCACATTTCATGTTGTTTTAGACAGCTTTTGTTGTTGTTGTTGCTCTATGACTGAAAGATCTGACAAGAACAATTTTGGAGAAGGAAAAGTTTATTTGGGGAGTCATGGTTTCAGAAGTCTCAGTCCTTAGCTCCATTCCTCGTGGCTCAAGATGAAGCAGAACATCATGGTGGAATAGTGTGGTGAAGGACGGCAGGTCAGGACATGGCTGCCAAGGACAGGGAGTGAGACTCCACTTGCCAGATACAAAATGTATACCCCACAGGCACACCCCAGTGACCTACCTTCTCCAGCCACACCCTACCTGCTTTCAGTTGCCACTCAGTCCCTATCGGGATTAATTCACTGATTGCGTTAAGACTCTCATAACACAATCATTTCACCTCTGAATATTCTTCTATTGTCTCACATATCAGCTTTTGGGAGACACCTAACATCTAAACCATAACAGATGTGCTTCTTAGGCATGTATGGCTACTGTATTGAATATCACAATTTTGTGATTTTATGGTATGGAATCTGGTATCAGATGACCTGAGTTTTGTATTTCTTAACTCTGTGTGTATGTACCAGTTACTTAACCTGTTTGTGCCTTAGCTTCCTGAGATATAAAATAAGAAAACTAATAGCATATACATCAAAGGGTTGTTGTGATAACTAAATGAGGTGATATGTAAAGCATGCAACTTCATATCTGGAAAGTAGCAAATGCAAAATAAATGCTTATTTTAATAATTCCATCAGCATTTATTGTTGTCCTTAAATAGTAAGCATTCCATAGTTCCAGTGTCTTTTATTTCCTGAAGATATTTCATTTTCCTCACCTAAACATTCCTATTTAAGGGCTGAGGTTGTAGCTCAGCGGTAGCGTGTGCTACCATGTGCGCGGCCCAGGTTCTATCCTCAGCACCATGTGAGAATAAAGGCATTGTGTACAACTAAAACAAATAAATATATATTTTTAAAAATTCCTGTTTAAATTAGGCCTGGTAGCACACACTATAGTCCCAGCTATTGAGAAGATTGAGGCAGAATGATGATGACCTGAGTTTAGGAGTTTCAGGTCAGCCTGGGCAACATAGAAGGCGTCATCTCAAGATAAGTAAATTAATGAGTAACATTCCCACTTAAAATTCTAAACCAACCACTAAATCGCAAAGAAGAATTGATGAGCTAGGAGAAAAAAGGTTATGAGTGGTATATGCTTGGCATGATATACTACTGCTGCTCCTAAGCTTTCCCCTGTAGGGTGCAGATGATTTTTCAGTTTGCTCTTATACTTAACAGACTAATCAGGTATTTTGGCTTTTTGAACCTAATAGATGCTTCCTCAATTGGAAAAAAAATTTTCACATCTAGTAACAATTTTCAGCTTCATTGAAATACAGAAAGCATTCTTTGTCTTATCTTCCTTTTCCCTCGCCTTCAAAGTTCTGATTGTACCTTTTCTGCTCTCAGCCATTTGGAACCAAGCTGTATAATCAATATTGTTTTCTTTTCTGCTATTTATATCATTAGAGGAAAGTGCTCTCCACCCACAGTAAAAGTTCACTGATTGATCACACCCTCTTTGTAACTATCATGTAGATCAAAACAAAACTTTGCCCACTCCCTGTACCTCCTTCTAATAAATACCCTTTTCACTTCCCCACAGAACTATTGACCTGTTGCTCACTCTCTTGGCTTTCTAGCTTTTCTTCATATTTACCAGTGAAGTATTTAGCCCGCAGTTTAGTTTTGCCCGTTCATGAGTTTCATCTGAATGATATCATATGTATAATTTTTCACTTAACATATCGCAAGATTCATCCATATCAGTTGCGTGTAGCAGCAATTCATTTTGATTGTATTTCATTGTACGAATACTTTAGTTCATTTATGTATTCTGTGGTAGATGGATAGGTTTTTATTCCAGTTTAGGGATACTATAAATAGTATTCTTATGAACATTCTTTTGCACATAAGCATGCTTTACTATAAAACACATCCAAGTGTTGAATTACTAGGACAAAGAAAATGAAATATTGAACTTTTGTAGAATACAGTCAAACTTTCCAAAGTGGTTCTACCAAATGATGTTTCCACCAGTGATATGTGAGAGTTTCCATTGCTATATATCTTCAAAAAAATTGCCATTTTTTTCTAATTTTTTCCATTCTGGTAGGTGATAATAATATCTCATTGTGGGCTTAGCATTTTTTTCCACTAAGAAAAATTTAGTAAGCAGTTTCTGAAAATATTGACTAATCTGACCTTTAATTTTTAAATTTTCTTACTTTCCCTGTCTTTCAGAACCACAGTGTTGATACTTTTTAGAAAGAGTATTTTAAATTTTTTTTTTTTTTTTTTTTTTTTTTTTGTGGTACCAGGGATTGAACTCAGGGGCACTCAACCACTGGGCCACATCCCCAGCCCTTTTTTGTATTTTATTTAGAGACAGGGTCTCACTGAGCTGCTAAGTGCCTCGCCATTGCTGAGGCTGGCTTTGAACTCGCGATCCTCCTGCCTCAGCCTCCCAAAGTGCTGGGATTACAGGCGTGCGCCACCGCGCCCGGCTAAGAGTATTTTAAATTTTAACTGGAAAAATAAAAGCAGTTAGTTTGGGATATTGCCCAAGATTCTTTCTTTATACTTTTTATAGGTTTCTCTAAAAAACAGATGTGTTATTTCTATTCATAATTAATAATTTGCCGTTCCAGGAATCACAACAATTACTGATATAGGAGGTATGGTTTGTGGTTTGTGGAGTCGGATTTAATGAGTAAATCTTTCTAGTTCCTCTGGAATTGAGCTATTTTTCTTTGTAAGCTTTTTTTTTTTTTTTTTTTTTTTTTTTTAAAGTAACCCATGGTAACTGATCTGGATGATACTGAATGGCTGTTACTGTTGACTGAAATAAAACAGACTTTAACAGCTCATGGGTAATGTCTTAAAGGTAGAATGACATAAGATAAATGTCTGTGTTCCGCTCTGAAAATAGCAAAAGGCAAGAGGCATATGGACTCAAGAGTTAATTCATTGTAAATTTAACCCTACTTTAAAAACTTTGGCATAATGAAAATTTTGCCATGATTTCTTTATTGTACAGGTAATACCACGAATGGAAAATAGTTAAGAAAAAGTTTTGAAGGTTATAATTGCTGATTAAATTTTGTAAATAATCTCAAAGTGTATGAATGCATTTTTTAAGTCATACATGAATTGAAAAGAAAATTATGAGAATTTTTCCAAAAACTGAGTATCTAAAAATACCAGTTTTGTAGTTGTTTGTAAGTATAAAATAATCATATTGGGTTTTTTGTTTTGTTTTGTTTTGGTACCGGGTATTGAACTCAGGGGCACTCAACCACTGGGCCACATCCCCAGCCCTTTTTTGTATTTTATTAGAGACAGGGTCTCACTGAGTTGCTAAGTGCCTCGCCATTGCTGAGGCTGGCTTTGAACTTGCAATCCTCCTGCCTCAGCCTCCCAAGTTCTGGGATTACAGGCATGCGCCACCACGCCCGGCTGGTTGTCTTTTTTTTTTTTTTATTTTATTTTATTTTTTTTTAGTTGTGGTTGGACACAATACCTTTTCTTTCTTTCTTTCTTTCTTTTTTTTTTTTTTTGGTAGTGGGGATTGAACTCAGGGGCACTGGACCACATCCTCAGCCCTTTTTTTTGTATTTTATTAGAGACAGGGTCTCACTGAGTTGCTAAGTGCCTTGCCATTGCTGAGGCTGGCTTTGAGCTCACGATCCTCCTGCCTCAGCCTCCCAAGTGCTGGGATTACAGGTGTGTGCCACCGCCCGGCTATCATTGTTTTTTTAAAAAATGTTTTTAGTTGTAGATGGACACAGTACCTTTATTTTATTTTTTTATCTGGTGCTAAAGATCAAACCCAGTACCTCACATGTGTGAGGCAAGTACTCTACCACTGAGCTACAATCCCAGCCCAATCATATTGTACTATTCTCTAGTTTGGTGGAAAACTATAAGTTTGTAAAACAAAGTGATTTAACCTTAGACTTTGTCCTATTATCATTTGGTAGTAGTAGGATTTTTTTAAAAACATTTATTTAGATGTAGATGAACACACGGTATCTTTATTTGTTTTTATGTGGTGTCGGGGCTTGAACCCAGTGCCTCACACATGCAAGGCAAGCACTTTACCACTGAGCCCCAGCCCCCCCCCCCCCTTTTTTTTTTAAGACATGGTCTTGCTTTCTGTTGCCCAGCCTGGCCTTAAACTCCTGGGCTCAAGTAATACTTCTCTCTCACTCTCCTGAGTAGCTAGGATTATAGGTGTGAGTCACCATGCCTGGCTTTGTAGTAGAAGGATTTTAAATGTAAAAGTATGGTTATTTACTTATTCATTCATTGCTTTTAGTACTAGGGGTTGAACCCAGGGGTGCTCTACCACTAAGCTACATCCCCAGCCCTTTTCACTTTTTATTTTGGGTCAAGGTCTCATTAAGTTGCTCATGCTGGCCTCAAATTTGAAATCTTCCTTCCTTAGCCTACCTAGTATCTGGGCTTATGGTATGCACCACTATGCCTGGTTAAGTTTAGTACTTTGAAAGGATTAGTGTAAATTTCATCTGAAAACAGTAATAATTAAACTTAGACAGTAATAAATAGTTAAAATGTAGAATCTTGTTCAACCAAAAGGAAATTAGGGAAAAATATCCAAATGTGTGGTTATTTTTGATGCTTAATAGGAATGAATTTTGTACCAGTTGTGGCTTATTCTCTCTTCTGCTTGACTTAAAACTTGGAAAATAATTGGTTGCAAACTTTTGAATTTAAGCTGAATTAATGGTTTGACTTTGAACAAACAAACTATACTTCCCTGTAGCATCACAAATGGTATTTAGAGGTGTTAAAGAGAACTTGAAAATTTTCTGGTAAAGGTAATGAATTTTATTTAGAGATGAATGATGGAATGGAAATTTTTTGTTATATTTATTTATTTTATGTGGTGCTGAGGATCAAACCCAGTACCTCCCGCATGTGAGGCAAGCGCTCAACCACTGAGCTACAACCCCAGCCCCTGGAATGGAAATTTAAATAAATGAAAACAAAGATTTCTGGTTTTCTTTTAAAGAAGGTAGTGTCTGGCCAGATGCAGTGGCACACACCTATAATCCCAGCTACTTGTGAGGTTGAAGCTGGAGGATTGCAAGTTAGAGGCCATCCTTAGCAACTGGAAGACTCACTGTCTCAGAATAAAAAATAAAAAGATACTTGTAATCCCAGAGGCTTGGTAGGCTGAGATAGGGGTATTGCATGTTCAAAGCCAGCCTCAGCAACAGTGAGATGCTAAACAACTCAGTGAGACCCTATCTCTAAATAAAATACAAAGTAGGGCTGGGGATGTGGCTCAGAGGTCAAGTACCCCTGAGTTCAATCCTGGTACCAAATAAATAAATAGATAGACAGAGCAGAATGTGTTGTGCAGTGGTAGAGCACCCCTGGGTTCAATCCCCAATGTCCCCCGCCCCCCCCCCCCAAAAAAAAATTAAATTCCCTTTATAGCACTTTCTCCTCTGTTTGGCAGTATTTTACAATTAGTTAAACAGTGAATATACTTTGATTATTGTCAGGTTATATCCAATTGATTTGTAATTGTTTTCCTTTTTAGATTCTAGTAGTCTAAATAAAAATGAGCGGGAGAAAACTATAAAAAGTGAAATATGGCAGAGACAAGGAGTGTCTATCCATTTCTGAACTTTTTACCTTTTTCACTTTTAAGACAAAGATACAGACATCACTGTAAAGGGAAACGTGGATGACTTTGGCCTGCGAGACACTTCCAGCATTGCATCAACTGATTCCTTTGCTTCGGTAGCAGAGGTAGGAAGGACATATATATTCCTAAATATTCTTTTTTTTTTAATATTTATTTACTTTATTTGTACACAATGCAATGCATTTATGTTTACGTGGTGCTGAGGATCGAACCACGGCCACCCACGTGCGAGGCGAGTGCTCTGCCGCTGAGCCACAACCCCAGCCCCTAAATATCCTTAATGAAAAATTTTCTTTCTTTTTCAGCAAGAGTACAATTTTGCCATTGTACTATAATTTCATTTCAGTTACCACTTATTTAGCGCCATGTATTGATATGGGGGATACCAGGATACAGGAATGAATGTAACATTAATATAAACTCCCACCAGATCTTATAGTCTCTTAAAGGAGGTGGTCGTATAAACACATTCTCTAAATGGGCATTTTCATAGGCTGTAGCTATAGATGAGACGTACGAAGTTATCTTAATGTGTTGCCGCCTTAGGCAACGATACCGCGGGAAAGAAATCGGAGGCAGACTGGGAATGAGTAATTCCTTTATTGTTGCTTCTTCTTCTTCTCTATCTTCTCCCCCTCTGATGCCCCCAGTCTGCTTAAATACTCTATACCCTTCACAGGTACATTAGTTCTCTTAACAAGCATATACGTGTCACAAGCTCAACTTACATGTGCGGCACGCAGTACCCACGGGCACAGAAAGATTCTTAGTGAATTACATTAAGGTCAGGTGTAAACAAGTAAACGCCCCCTCTTGGCTCTCAGCCAGCCGCCATCTTAGCTACTTCCTCATTAAAGGCTCTTACATTTCCTCCCTTTTGTTTTAAAAGAGGGATAGCTTAAATGGATGGGTGACGACCCTCACCACATCAGGATCGACTGTGCCTGTCTTTAGGCGTCTGCATGTGCAACCGACATTCCTACCCATCATCAGATAATCAAGGCTGTAAATAAAGTGCCCTTGACTCCTGTCTTAGGTTGATATGTTGGTCACATGATACTTTCACGTCTTTGACTACCAGCCATCCAATTGAGCCAACCAAGCATGAGGAGATGCTCCGGTTCTAAGGCGGCAAGCGCATTTTTCTTTGCGCTGACGAGCCAAGTTCTGTTAAGTAGCGTACTAAGTTCTCTAGACAGATCAGCTGCCCTAAGTTCCATTAAGTAGGGATGTACCTAGGAACTCGAGCAACAATCATTAGAGGAAAGGCAGTGCTATTCCAGCACTGAGTCAAGAAGCAAGTTGTAGGAGTGCAATTCAAACTATCATTAAAAATAGAACTATTAGATGTTAGGTCAAGTGTTTTAGTTCTGAAGTTGATCTCTGCTCACATACATTGCTGCTTGAGCTCCCATGAACATTAGCTGGCAAAATATCACATTCAGAACGGATTAAAGAAAGGCTGAGAATATTTAGCTGACAAAATATTACATTTAAAACAGATTAAAGAAAGGCTAAGAGCATTTAACTTTTTGTGGAAAAGTAGAAAAATATTTTGTTAGCTGGAACTTTTGAGCCTCTGCATACACAGCAACCTTTTATGAATCCTTATATAGAATCACACACATCTGTTTATACCTGTTGAAACAATTTAACTTTGTAAATTAATCAGCTGTTTAACAAATAAAGTTAATTACAAATAAATAATCCCATGTCAAATACCAAAATATCAGGCTGAACAGTATTAGTCATATTCCTTGCTGAAGAGAAGTCCTAGAGATACTTATAAATTAAGTTTGAAGGTACCTTCATTTTTAAATTTTTTTTTTTTTACCCAATTTGATTTGAACACTTTTGACTTAAATGAATTAAAGGTATTTGGATCCATTTTTTTAAAAATTAATTTTCACGAGCGCTTGGTTTTTGTTATTTGTGACGTCACATTTACATGAAATCTGGACAGACGCACAAGCATAAAGACATATATAAAAAAGAAAAACACAATTGTGCACACACTAAAGAGAGATCCGCTCATCCCGGGCGGGAGGAATGAGACTTAAGTTGTGAGTTTATTGAAGGAAAAAGCACGCAGCTTAAAAGTTTCTTAGCTGAAAAGGCAAAGATGAGGTCCCCTTGTCGGAAAAGAGACAAACTCGTGCAGGTGCATGGATTGATAACAAATTACCTCTTCTCCACTATGTAAGGGAATCATTAAGAGGAGGATCCTCAACAACTTCATCTTGGCCCTTTTGACTTGGCACCTGTTTTATCAATCTTGATGGTATCCATACTGGCGAGGACATGTGCTGTGGAAAGACACAAACAGATCCTCGCCCCCAAATTAATACTGGGTCTGGGCCCTGCCATGTGCCTGAAAGAACATCTTTCCAGTAAACCAAAGGTTTATGTTGTTGATGTGGGTTCCAGTGTCTGTCTCCAGCCAAATATCCTTCGGAATCCAAAGTTAAAAAATTTTAAAGTAAAAAGGGCTACGGCTAATCTATCTTTAGGAGTCGCCCAATCTCCTCCTTTTTGTTTTAAAAGCATAAGTTTGAGTGTGCAATTAGCTCATTCAATTATACCTTGGCCTTGAGGACTATACGGAATACCAGTCTTATGAAGTATGTCGAATTTGGAGCAAAATTGTTTAAAAGATGAAGACGTATATGCGGGGCCATTGTCTGTTTTAAGCATTTTGGGAATGCCCAATGCAGCAAAAGCTTGTAAACAATGAGATGTAACATCTTTTTTTTTTTTTTAATATTTATTTATTTGGTTGTACACACTGTTTTCACGTTTATGTGGTGCTGAGGATCGAACCCGGGCCACACTCGTGCGAGGCGAGCACTCTACTGCTGAGCCACAACCCCAGCCCCGAGATGTAACATCTTTAACCTTTTCTCCAGCATGTAAGGAAGGAAAAATCATGCCTGAGCATGTATCTATAGTCACATGAACAAATCGCAATTTTCCAAAATGTGGCTCATGAGTAACATCCATTTGCCATAAATGATTGGGCATTAATCCTCTTGGGTAACACCATGATGAGGATTGGGCAAATGTGTCACACAAGATTGACAAGCCTTCACAATTGTTCGAGCTTGATCTTTAGTTATTTTGAACCTTTGTTGTAAAGTAGTACTATTAACATGAAATTGAGAATGGAATGAGGTAGCTTGTTGGACTGCTGAAAATATAAAGATTGTTTGAGGAAGGGCATCGGCCTTTTGATTACCTTCATGGAGGGGATCAGGCAAATTAGTATGAGCTCTGATATGTCCAATAACAAAGGTTCTTTACGTTCCCATAGAAGGTTTTGTATTTGGAAAAACAATTTAAAGGCTGGAGTATGAGGTGCTATTGGACCTGCTAGCTCTAATTTAGGGACGGCATGTACAATATAATGACTGTCTGAGAAAATATTTATGGGCTGCTCTCTAAAACTTTTAAGAGCTATAATAACAGCTTCTAACTCTACCAATTGAGCTGATTTATGGGCAGTAATATGAATCATATTTTCTTTTTGACAGACTACTGCAGTAGTACTGTTAGAGGACCCATCTGTAAATACATTTAATGCCTTAGGAATAGGTTGATTTTTTATTACCTGTGGAAATATAATGGGATGGTTGATACAAAAAGATAGTATAGGAGACTTAGGAAGATGATTATCAAAATTTGCAGAAGCAGAGCATCTAATTATAGCCCAATCATTATTATTGAAGCATAAATATTCAACCTGTGATGATGAGTAGGGAGTAATAAAAGTAGCGGGGTGAATGCCAAATATTGTAATAGAAGACTTAAGTCCTTGGAGAATAAGTTTAGCCACCATGGAGGTGTAAGACTCAGTTGTACTTTTAGGAGAGACGGGCAAATGTATCCATAATAAAGGCCCCTATTGCCAAAATACTCCTGTGGGTGTATATTGTGAAGAAATAATGATCAATATCAGCGGTCGAGTAAAATCAATTCTATCACAATGGGATCCTTCGATGGCCTTTTCTACCAACTTTAAAGCTTCCCTAGCATCAGGAGTCAATGTTCGTGGTGAAGATGGATCAGGGTTCCCGCTAAGGATATCAAATAAGGGTCTTAGTTGGCCAGTAGTGAGGCCTAGTGTAGGGCGAAGCCAATTAATGTCTCCTAGCAATTTTTGAAAATCATTAACAGTAGCTAGATGTTCCTTATTTATTAAGATTTTTTGAGGCCTAATAAAAGTATCCATAATTTGGAATTCTATATATAATATTGGAGATCTAGTCTGAACCTTTTCTTCAGCAGTGTTTAGTCCATATCGTTTCAAGTTTTTTGATATATCACTAAATATGGTGAATGAGACTTCTTGGTTAGGATGAGCAAGCGGAACATCATCCATATAATGGAGGCACATAAACTCTGGGTATTTATTTTTGATAGGCTGAATAACTTTATCTACATAGATTTGACACATATTGGGGCTATTAGCAATACCCTGGGGTAAAACTTTCCACTGAAATCTTTGGTCAGGTCCGTCATTATTAATAGAGGGAACTGTAAAAGCAAACCTAGGGGCATCCAGAGGATGTAAAGGAGTAGAAAAAAAGCAATCTTTTATGTCAATGGCTATGAGCTGAAAATTTTGAGGAATAGCTATAGGATTAGGAAGCCCAGGTTGGGTAGGGCCCATAATTTGCATGGTTTTATTGATTTCTCTAAGATCATGTAACAATCGCCATTTTCCTGATTTTTTTCCTAATCACGAATATGGGGGAATTCCAGGGAGAGGTAGAAGGTTCTATATGTCCTGCCTCTAGTTGTTCTTGGATTAGTAAGTGGGCCGCTTGTAATTTCTCTCTAGATAGGGGCCACTGAGGGACCCAAACTGGATTATCAGAAAGCCATGGTATTTTCTTTTTTTTTTTTTTTTTTTTTTTTAATATTTATTTATTTGCTTTAGTTGTACACAATGCGTTTTATCTTTACGTGGTGCTGAGGATCGAACCCGGGCCGCGCACGTGCTAGGCGAGCGCTCTACCGCTGAGCTACAACCCCAGCCCAGCCATGGTATTTTCAAAATTGTTTTCTCAGTGGTCCCTAAAAAAAATATCCTATAAGCCGGGCGCGGTGGCGCACACCTGTAATCCCAGCACTTTGGGAGGCTGAGGCAGGAGGATCACGAGTTCAAAGCCAGCCTCAGCAATGGCGAGGCACTTAGCAACTCAGTGAGACCCTGTCTCTAAATAAAATACAAAAAAAAAATGGGCTGGGGACTTGGCCCAGTGGTCGAGTGCCCCTGAGTTCAATCCCCAGTACCACACAAAAATATATATATATATATCCTATATCTTTTCAATGACGATTTCCTTTAAGCTCAATAGGGTTAGGATCACCTTGTAGATTTTTTCCTAGTCCTTTACCTGGAATATATCCCTGTTTTTCCATGAGACTCCAGCTTTTACTTGTAACATATACGGGCTCAGTTGTAAGGCGTACTCCCATTTGTTTTAATATATCTCTTCCCCATAAGGTAGCTGGCAAGCTGGACAGAACATAAAGGCTGAAATGTTTCTTGATACCCTTCATCATCTTCTCACTTTAAAACTGTTGCACTTTGTTCTGGGCTATTGGAATATCCTAGGCCTCTCAAACTAGTTGAAGCCTTCTGTAAAGGCCAATGTTTGGGCCATTGTTGGAAGTTAATAATAGAAGAGTCAGCCCTAGTGTCAATTAACCCTTCCATTTCTATTCCCTGTATTTTAAGTCTGCACATAGGCCTCTGTGAACAATCCTGAACCCAGCAAGCCATAGATCCCGAGCCAGTGGAGCCAAATCCCCTATTCTTCCTATTTTGAGGCATACACTTAAATGAGTCATGTAGACTGGGAAGAAGAAGTAGCTGAGCAATTCTATCACCTTGGTTAACAGAGCCAATGCCTTGAGGTGAACTGAGCATAATCTTGATTTCTCCTTGATAATCAGTATCTATCACTTCTGGAGTAACTTGAAGTCCGGATAAGCTAGTTGAACTTCGCCCCAGGATAACTCCCACAGTCCCTAAGGGAAGAGGTCCCCTGACTTCCGTGGGAATCAGTTGAACCCCCATCTCAGGTGTTAGCATTATTCGGGCAGTGGAACAGAGGTCCAGTCCTACACTTCCTTTTGTCCCTCTGACAAGGGAGTTAATGGGTAAAAGGGATTGTGTCAAGGAGTCATCTGGATAGGTGTTTGAGGATACTCCTTCTCTAATGTCCCATACATTTGTGGGCCCCGAGGCATTGGGCCCTGTGCCCCGTTTTTTGAATTGCCAGACAAAATGTTACCATAAATATCAGTTTGAGATCTGCACTCACTAGCCCAATGGTTTCCTTTTTTACACCTGGGGCAGCGGCCTGGGGCATGAGATGAGCTTGGTTTTATTTCTATTGTCTCTTGCCTTCTGTGGGGACATTGTTTTTTAAAATAACCTGATTGCCTATACTGATACTAACTTTTAGGTCGAGCCCCTCTTGTAAAATTAAGAGGAGAAGCACCTCTCATGGCTGCTGTGATTACACTACCTGTAATGAATGCATCATTTATGTCCCTGCAAAGCTTTATATAAACAGAAAGGTCCTTTTTAGATTTCTAAGGTCTGATAGCATCTTGACAATATTTCTTGGCATTTTCATACGCCAGCTGAACAACTAATGGCATGGCTTGATCAACATCTCCAAAAACCCTACTTGCTGTCTGTAAAAGACGATCAACAAATTCGGCATATGGCTCATTGGGTCCCTGAATTACTTTAGACAAGCTACCCTGTAAGTCACCAGATCCTTGCAATGTTTTCCATGCCCTAACAGCTGTGGCGTATATTTGAGTGTTAACTCCAGGATCGTACTGAATCTGAACCTGTAAATCAGCATATTGCCCTTCTCCAGTTAACATGTCTACATTACGATCTGGAAATCCCGCAGCCGCATTTCTACGAGCGGTTTCAACACAGAGCTCTTGGAATTGAGACCTCCAAACTAAGTATTGTCCCCCGCTCAATACTGCCTTACATAAGCCTTTCCAATCTGTAGGAGTTAAATTCAAAGTATTAAGAGATTCTAACATGCTTATGGTGAAAGGAGCTTGGGGCCCATATGTCATTGTTGCTTCTTTAAAATGTTTTATAGTTTTAAAATCTAAATATTGATGGTATCTTTGTTCATTTTGATCTTCAAACACTGGCAGATCCCATAGTTCCTGTGAACTTTGACACTCAAGGGCACATAAGCGCCTAGAAAGACCCCCTAATAGACTCTGCAATTGAGTCATCCCATGGGGGAGCACAAGGCACAAGTGGTTTCTCCACTTGACAGTCCTCCATCCTGGTCTTTTTAGTTCCCTTTTGCTCATTTTATCGAAGACTGTGCTCTCAAGATCACTTTCACTTAATTCCACCTCACTAATACTACCCTCACTAGCCCTAACTGACTCAGTAACACTTTCCTGAACCCTAGGTCTTGTTGAGAGCAGGCACTCCCTAACTATCTTTAACAAATCTTCAATAGCCTTGACAATTCGGTTCCTTGAAATGTTGGAACCCATTTTCCCTCGCCCTTAACCACTCTGGCTAGAGACTCCTGCGAGGTTCTTCAGTACTTACCTGCCGTGCTGATTCCCTGTATGGGCCACCACTTGTTGCCGCCTTAGGCAACGATACCGCGGGAAAGAAATCGGAGGCAGACTGGGAATGAGTGGTTCCTTTATTGTTGCTTCTTCTTCTTCTCTGTCTTCTCCCCCTCTTACGCCCTCAGTCTGCTTAAATACTCTATACCCTTCACAGGTACATTAGTTCTCTTAACAAGCATACACGTGTCACAAGCTCAACTTACAGGTGCGGCAGGCAGTGCCCACAGGCACAGAAAGATTCTTAGTGAATTACATTAAGGTCAGATGTAAACAAGTAAACGCCTCCTCTTGGCTCTCAGCCAGCCGCCGTCTTAGCTACTTCCTCATTAAAGGCTCTTACATTAATGGAAAGCAATTTTCGGCATATTTAAAAAGTTTTTAAAAATTCAGATATTTTTAGTTCACAAATAATACTTGTAGATATTTGATCCAAGGAAGTGATCAGATTCAAAGATGTATATATAAAAATGTTCACTGACATTTTAATAATAATGAAAAACTGAAAGCAATATACTGCCCAATAATGGACATTTATAATTTGTAATATTTTGAGCCATAAATGTGTTTTTGATAACTTTTAATAGCATGGCAATATATGTTAAGTGAAGAGTATGGAAAGTTTTATATAAAGCATATGATTATAATTTTGTAAAACGAAAAATGTGATATATTATACAAATATATAGGTATAGGAATAAAGCTAGATATAAATACTCTAATGTGTAAATATTGGTGATCAGTGAACACCCATAAATATATGGGTCATTTATTTTCTACTCGCAAAGAGGTCAACTTTACATAATTTTTTAACCTTAAAACAGCTTAAAAGTCACATATGACCCATTTTACCTCATAGTATCTGCGTTTTTATGGCAGATTTGGGCTCTTGTCTTTTTTCATATAAATAGTATTATGTATCTTCAGTGATGTGAGAATTTATTCTGTAATGTTGGAAAGATTTAGATGCTTTAGGTGTTCAGATACTTTGTATCCTAAACCTTGATTCTCCCTTTTTTAAAGCAGTACTAATCTATAGTCTTTTTCGTCCTTTTAAAATTTTTCTGTATATTTTAGCCATTGCTAACAGTGTCATCTCCTGAATTATTTGCATTTAAAAATTTTTAAAAATTTGTTCTAATTAGTTATACATGACATTTTAACAGGTGTAAGCCACTAAGCTTGGTGGTTAAGTACATTTAAAACAATTCTCAGCCAGGCACGGTGGCATACGCCTATAATCCCAGCACTTGGGAGGCTGAGGCAGGAGGATCACAGATTCAAAGCCAGCCTCAGCAATGGCAAGGCACTTAGGAGCTCAGTGAGACCCTGTCTCTAATAAAATACAAAAAAGGGATTGGGGATGTGGCCCAGTGGTCGAGTGCCCGAGTTCAATCCCTGGTACCAAAAAACAAAAAACAATTCTCATGGAAAACAAAATGTATGAATATACACAAAAAGGACTCAGTATCCAAGAAACATCCTAGGAATGCTTCTAGGGAATAAAAGTATGATCTCTGAATACAAATGTTCCAAATTAATTTTTTTTATGTTATAAGAAATGGTCATTAAATTATTTTAAATTACATTTACTATATGTGAAGCAATTAATTAGGAAAAATAGTTATTATGGGGAAAGTTATTAAGAGAATAAGATCAGAACTCTTTGGGAATTAAAACAGTGTTTGAGCATATAAGAATTTTATGCAGAATTAGCAAAAAGAACTGGAGGGCATAGCTCAGTGGTAGAGTACTTGCATGCACAAGGTACTTGGTTCAGTCCACAGCATAAGGGGATGGGAAGAATTAGCAGAAAGATTGCCTGTTTAAAACAGTTCTGGACATAAGTTTTTCTCTAAGTTTGTCAATTATTTATGAAAGTGATTAATAAGATTTCCCTATGTAAGTTTTGCTGAACATTGATTTGAAGCCACAGTTGAAAAGTCTTTCTTTTTTAAAGCATAGCAGACGCTTGGCTTTCAAAAAAAAAAAAGACTTTTTGCTGGGCGCAGTGGCGCACGCCTGTAATCCCAGCGCTTGGGAGGCTGAGGCAGGAGGATTGCGAGTTCAAAGCCAGCCTCAGCAATGGCGAGGCACTTAGCAACTCAATGAGACCCTGTCTCTAATAAGATATAAAAAAGGGCTGGGGATGTGGCCCAGTGGTCCAGTGCTCCTGAGTTCAATCCCTAGTACCAAAAAAAAAAAAAAGTATTTTCTTTTTTTATTTCTTTTTTTATATGATAACTTCATAGAGATATAATTCACATGCCATTATTATAGACTTTTGAAGTGTACAGTTCAGTGGTTTTTAGTATATTCACAGAGTTGTGCAAACAATGCTACATTTTAATTCCAGAATATTTTTATTATCCCTAAAATAAACTCCCTCTCATTAGTAGTCAACCCCTTACTTCACCCCAACCCTTAGCAACCAATAATCTACCTTCTGACTCTAGGGATTTGGATATTTCACATAAATGGAATCATACAATCTGTGATATTTTATTTGGCTTTCTTTTATTTTAAAGCCTTTTTGTTTTAATTTAGATATATATTTCAGATGACACACAGTCATTGTACATATATTTACAGGGTAGAGTGTGACATTTCAATACATGTATCAGCATAGTTTTCATATCTATCTCTTCAGATGCTTATTTGTGTTGGGAACATTCAAAATCCACTCTCCTAGCTCTTTTGAAATACTCCAGGTTATCACTGTCAATCAGTGTTATCCTACTGTGCTGAATAAAGAAGTTTTTCCTCCATTCAGCTGTATACCTGTACCCATAATTGCTTTCTTTCCATGCCTCCCTTACCCATATCCTTTTTGGGCTCTGGTAACCACTATCCAGTTCTCTATAAATAGAGATCAACTTTCTTGCTCCTACACATAAGTGATGGTATCCAGTCTTTTTCTTTCTTTGCTGATTTCTTTCACTTAAAATAATGTCCTGGAGTTCTATCTGTGTTGCTGCAAATGACAGAATTACCTTCTCTTTTATGGTTGAGTATTTCATTGTGTGTATATATACATATTTTTCTTCATTCATCTCAGTAGACACCTTGGTTGATTCCATACAATGGCTATATGATTAGTCCTGCAATAAACAGCAATTGCAAATGTCTCTCTTCAACATATTAGTTTCAGTTCCTTTAGATATATACGTAGGTGTGGAATTGCTGGATCATGTGGTAGTTTTTCTATTTCTAGTTTTTAAAGAAACCTCCATAATGTTTTCTGGCTATATTAATTTATGTTCTAACCACTAGTGAGTGTTTTCCTTTCTTTTATTGTTGCCGGCATTCGTTATTTTTTTGTCCTTTTGATAGTATCCATTCTAACTAGAGTAAGATGATATCTCATGGTGGTTTTGATTTGTATTTCCCTGATGCTTAGTGAGGTTGAGCATTTTTCTTCTTAATGTTAGGATACCATCACCTTTACTCCTACCTTTCCCATCTGTTAGAGATTGTCATTTAACAGAAACTCATATTGTAGAAAGAGCAATTTTTAGATTCAGTTTTTCTTAAAATTGCCACTCTGCAATGTGTATATACATTTAATATATAAGTGTAGACTTGTCTTTTTTTTTTTTCTTTTCTTTTTTTGGTACCAGGGATTGAACTCAGGGGCACTCGACCATTGGGCCACATCCCCAGCCCTTTTTTGTATTTTATTAGAGAGAGGGTCTCACTGAGTTGCTAAGTGCCTCGCCATTGCTGAAGTTGGCTTTGAACTCGGGATCCTCCTGCCTCAGCCTCCCAAGTGTTAGGATTACAGGCATGCGCCACCACGCCCGGCTTTAAACTTGTCTTTAAAGAGATTTTTTTTTTTAAGATAATTTTTTTAAATAATTAATCTGCTTGTATTCAAATGGAAGCTTGGAAATTTTTTGCTATATCCATCTCTCTGAGATTATAAATTTTGTTCATAACAGTCTAAAAATACCACTAATAATTTAAATAACAAAGGTAAATATTTAGAATAATCATAATCTGAAAAGGGAACACTCTACCATTTAAAATGTTTCTTCTTTGAAAGTTTAAAGCTTTGACTGGAGCTGGATGGCCTACTCCAAAGATAACTTACTTATGCAAGTGGCAAGTCATTGTTAACCTTTTGGCAGAAGACCTAAATTTCTCACCACACTGACTTTTCTACAGCATGTTTGGGTAAACTCACAATATAGCACCTGGCTTCCCCCAGAGGGAATGAGCCAAGAGAGAGAGAAAGAGAAGTCAAGGTAGAAGTGATGAGTGTTAACCAGTCTTCAGAAACTGCATTCCATCACTTCCACAGTATACTCTTGGTTACATAGGATAGCCCTGTTCAATGTGGGATGAGGTAAAAGTAACCATTGAGAACCAATTTGGAAAGGAACTATTTCCATTTTTACTTGTTTTAGTGATATAGAGGAAACAGATAATACCCACCTTTCTTTAACTATAAGTCCTATTTGAAATTTTAGGTTTTGATTTGAAAAGAAAATGTAAATATATAAAGAGTGATCCATATTAAAATGGAACTTAGCCTGTTGAAATAGTTTTGGGACTTCAAAGCTATTTCATTCATAATTGCTCAGAGGCCCTGGTCTGGGCTAATAGATTAATAGGTGTAATAGTTTTGAATGTGAAGTGTTCCCCCAAAAGCTCATGTGTTAATATTCAGAGGTGAAATGATTAGATTATGAGAGGTAAATCCTAATTAGTTCATTGTAATTGAATGGATTGAGTGGGTGGTAACTGTAGGCAGGTGGGATGTGGCTAGAGGAGTTGGGTCACTGGGGGCTTGCACTGGAAGGGTTCATTTTCCCTGTGGTCCCTTTCCCCTCCCTCTCTCCACTTCTTGGCAACAATGAAGTGAGCAGCTTTCCTTCCTCACCTTGTGTCCTCAACAACAGACCTTGAACTAAACTTCTGGAAACATGAGCCAAAATAAAATTTTCCTCTGAGTTGTTCTTGTTGTGTATTTGATCACAGCAGTGAAAAAGTTAGCACAATAGGCTTTTTAAAGATATTACTTCTCATTCAACAAATACTCATATGACTAGGAAGATAAGGTTAAGTCTCTTTTGTACCTTAAGGAGGGCAAGAGAAATAATTTAGGATGGTTAAATCTTCACCTAATCCCAAAATATTGCTTTCACTGGTTGCTTCATCTGTGTGATTTGTTTATTTTGCTTATTTTTTACTGCAGCTATTGTTATTGACTTCTTTGATTTCCTCTGGTTATTTTATGGCATTTGTGAAATATGGGAGATAACTAATAAGGCAAGATGATATCTTAGTATAAACTAATAGAGTATTAACTTTTCTTTTTGAAAGTATTAAAATAAATTTTTGAAATGTGCTGTTTTGGGGGAAGAATATTAGAAATATGGGACACTTCAAGTTTCAGTTAGCAAAGAAACCCTTTTTCATGGTAAATTGTATGTTTCCATATATGGGATTAAACCATATTGTTGATTCTGCTTCTGAAGTAACATCTCTGCTCTAGTTAATTGTTAGTCTTTTCAGAAATCTTTTTAAAATGTTTTGGGAATTTGTTAAAAAATTCTTCACATAAGTTGTATTTTGAAATGAGAATTTAAACCAACATTTTAGTATTTGCCTTAAAAAATTTAACATCAGTGATTTAAATAAATGTTTCTGAGTTGTTATATGTCTCTTAAGAGTTAATGACATGGGGCTGAGGTTGTGGCTCAGTGGTAGAGCACTTGTCTGGCACACATGAGGCACTGGGTTCAGTCCTCAGCACCACATAAAAATAAAATGATGCTGGGTGCGGTGGTGCATGCCTGTAATCCCAGCACTTGGGGGGCTGAGGCAGGAGGATCCTGAGTTCAAAGCCAGCCTCAGCAATGGCAAGGCACTTAGCAACTCAGTGAGACCCTGTCTCTAAATAAAATACACAAAAGGGCTAGGAATGTGGCCCAGTGTTCGAGTGCCCCTGAATTCAATTCCTGATACCAAATAAATAAATAAATAAATAATAAAAATAAAGATATTGTGTCCATTTACAACTTTAAAAAAAATTTAAAAGAGTTAATGATACTTTTAGCTAGTTAGTACCAACTTTCAATATGATTCATTTTCATAAGTGAAAGCATATTGTAGATTAAAAATAATTATTTCAACCAGGTGCAATGGTATATGCCTATAATCCCAGTGACTTGGGAGGCTGAGGCAGGAGGATTACAAACTCAAAGCCAGCCTTGGCAACTTAGTGAGGCCCTAAGCAATTTAGCAAGACCTTGTCTCAAAATAAAAAATTAAAAAATGAGCTAGGGATGTGGCTCAGTAGTTAAGTATCCCTGGGTTCAATCACTGGTACCAAAAACAAAACAAAACAAACTAAAAACTGAGACTAGACTAGCAAAATTTCAGAGCGTTCATTTAAGAAAAATGATAGACTTCTCATAAGAGCTTTGTACATTTTTAAAAAATATTTTTATTTATTTGCTTTAGTTGTACACAATGCGTTTTATTCAATGCATTTTATCTGTACGTGGTGCTGAGGATCGAACCCGGGTCGCCCACGCACTAGGCGAGTGCTCTACCGCTGAGCCACAATCCCAGCCCCTTTTGTACATTTTTAATCTGCTCAGTTCCTATCTCTCTTGTTCTCACTGTGGTAGTATTGAAAACCAAATATTGTAATTATGGTTGTGAAAACAGTCTGGCAGCCACTGGAAGGAACTTAAGGGCATTGACACTTCCTGAAAAACCCATCCCTAGAGAATTGACAGTGTTTGGCCCCTAGAGCAGCTCCTTGCAAATTCTATTCTCAGGTCTTATCTTTATGTGACCTAATTGGGAGCTCACTCTGTGCACAAAGTTTTTTTTTTTTTTTTTTTTTTTTTTTTTTTTTTTTTTTTTTTTAGTACTGGGGATTGAACTCAGGAGCACTCGACCAACTGGGCCACATCCCCAGCCCTTTTTTGTATTTTATTAGAGACAGGGTCTCACTGAGTTAGTTGCTAAGTGCCTTGCCTTTGCTGAGGCTGGCTTTGATCCTCCTGCTTCAGCCTCCCAAATTCTAGGATTACAGGCATGCGCCACTGCACCTGGCTTCCAAAGTCCTTTTTTGAAAAAAATCAGTGGCATTTGTGTACTATCACAGGTACCTGAAGTGATAATACCAGGTGGAGCAAAGGAGAAGCTCACCAAAAACCTTAAAAGGAAAAACTGGGTAATGAGATGTTCAAAGGAGGCTTTGAGAAACTCCATCATATTCCTGGGAATCCAAAAGGTCACATGCACGTATAGTGCTATGCACACAGCTAGGAAGAAACATAGACGTCCCTAGTCCCTCACCTCTGGCTGACCTTGATGTTCTGTACAAGCAGGAAATATATCTTAAGTCATATAAAAGAAAAAAATTATTAATTAGACTTGATTAAAACTGTGAACTTTTGTGCTTCAAAGGACGCCAACAAGAAAGTGTAAAGATAGGGCTGGGGATGTGGCTCATCGATAGAGCGCTCGCCTAGCACGTGCTCGGCACGGGTTCGATCCTCAGCACCACGTACAAATAAACCCATTATGTACAACTAAAGCAAATAAATAAATATTAAAAAAAAGAAAGTGTAAAGATAACAGAATAGGAGAAAATATTTGTAAATTATATATCTGATAAAGAACTTGTATTTAGGACTGCTTTTTCTAGTTCTGTGAAGAGTAACATTAGTATTTTGATGGGGATTGCATTGAATCTATATATTGCTTTTGGTAATGTGGCCATTTTAACAGTATTAATTCCATGAACATGGGAGGTCTTTCCATCTTCTGAGGTCCTCTTCAATTTCTTTCTTCAGTGTTCTATTGGTTTCATTGTAGAGGTATTTCACCTCCTTGGTTAGATTTATTCCTAAATTTTTTTGTTTTAGTGTTTTGTTTTGTTTGAGGCTATTGTGAATGGAATTGTTCTCCTGATTTTTTTTCTCAGCAGATTCATTATTGGTATTTAGGAAAGTTACTGGTTTTTATATATTGATTTTGCAGCCTGTTACTTTGCCAAACTTATTAGCACTAGCAGTCTTTTGGTGGAGTTTTTTGGATCTTTCAAGTATAGGATTATATCATCTGCTAACAGTAATAACTTGACTTCTTCCATTCCTATTTTTATCCCTTTTATTTTCCTTCTCTTGCCTAATTGCTCTGGCAAGGGCTTCTATTTAGAATGTGTAAAGAACTTTTATAACTCAATAATAAGTGAACAAATAACCCAATTTAATAATGGGCATCCAGGCCAGGTGTGGTGGTGCACTCCTGTAATCCCAGTGACTTGGGAGGCTAAAACATGAGGATCACAAGTTCAAAGCCAGCCTGAGCAACTTAGTGAGACCCTCAGCAATTTAGCCAGACAGTCTCAAAATAAAAAATGGGCTGGGGATGTGGTTCAGTGGTAAGGGGCTCCTGGGTTCAACCCTCAGTACCACAAAATAAAAAATAAAAAAAGCATCCAGGTATGGTAGTGCTTGCCTATAAATCCCAGCTACTTGGGAGACTGAGGTAGGAGGATCACAAGTTCAAGTCTAGCTTGAGCAATATGGCAAGATTCTGTCTCAAAATAAAAAATAAAAAAAGGGCTGAGGTGGGTAGTTCAGTGGGAAGGTGCCCCTGGAATTAATCCCCAGTATCAAAAAATAAAATAATTTTTTAAAAAGGCAAAGCATTTGAATAGACTTTCTCAAAAGAAAATATACAAATGGTCTATAAAAAGATGAAAAAATATTTACCATCATTAGTTATTTGAGAATGCAGATCAATTCACATCCACTTTGGCAGCTTTATTTAAAAAGATGGACAAGAACAGTTGTTGGGGCTGGGGCTGGGGCTCAATGGTAGAGCGCTCGCCTAGAACGAGTGTGGCCCGGGTTCGATCCTCAGCACTGCGCAAAAATAAAGGCATTGTGTACAACTAAAACAAATAAATAAATATTAAAAAAAGAACAGTTATTGAGAATGGGTAAAAATCTGAAGTCTGTTACATTGCTGATCATATTAGAAAATGGGTAGCCACTACAAAATTGTCTAGCAGTTCCCCAAAAAGTAAAACAAAGTTACCATCTGACCCTCTCATTCCTAGGGGTGTACCAGGAGAATTGAAAACATTTATCTAAACAAAACCGTGTACACAATGTTCATAGCAGCTATATTTATGATAGCCTAAATGTTGAAACAAATGTCCCTCAGTTGTGAGGAATGGATAAACAAAATATGGTATATATTTATACAATGGAATTTTATTCAGCTATAAAAACAAGTGAAGTACTAATATAGGGTACATCATGAATGAAATTTGAAAACATTATGCTAAGTGAAAGAAGCCAGACACAAAAGAGCACATATTGTTTGATTCCATTTATATGATATTTTCAGAGTAGGAAACGCCATAGAGCCTGTAAATAAATAGTGGTTTCCAGGATCTAGGGAAAAGCCAGGGTTGAGAGAGATTACTGAAGGGTAGAGGGTTTCTTGGTGGAGTGATAAAAATGTTCTCAAATTAGAAAATAGTGCTGATTGCACAACTCTGAATATACCAAAAGCACTGAGTTATATGCTTTAAAAGGGTGAATTTTGTGGTATGTGAATTATATCTCAATAAAACTATTATTTAAAAGAAAAGGTAGCCAGACACAGTGGTACATACCTGTAATCCCACCTACATAGGAGGCTAAGGCAAGAGGATTGTGACTTCGAGGCCAGCCTGGGCAATATAGCAAAACCTGTCTCAAAATAAAATAAAAAGGGCTGGGGCCAGGCATGGTGATGCACACCTGTAATCCCAGCTACTTGGAAGACAGAAGCAGGAGGATTACAAGTTTGAAGCCAGCCTTGGTAATTTAGTGAGACCTTGTCTCAAAAAAAAAAAAAGAGAGGATTGGTGATTTAGTTCAGCGTTAAAGAGCTGATCCCAGTAGCGCACACCTGTAATCCCAGCACTTTGGGAGGCTGAGGCAGGAGGATCCCGAATTCAAAGCCAGCCTCAGCAATGGTGAGGCACTTATCAACTCAGTGAGACCCTGTCTCTAAATAAAATACACAAAAGGGCTGGGAATGTGACCCAGTGGTCGAGTGCCCCTGAGTTCAATCCCCGGTACCACACACACACACACACACACACACACACACACACACACAAAAGAGCTGATCCCCAGTATCACCCCCCAAAACAAAAAAATAAAAAACAATAGGGAGATTGGGGATGGGAATGTAGTTTAGTGAGAGAGCACTTGCCTAGCATGGGCAAGACCCTGGGTTCCTCAGTACCACAAGGGGAAAAAAAGTGCAGTTTAGCTTTGCGCGGTGGCGCATGCCTGTAATCCCAGCACTCGGGAGGCTGAGATAGAAGGATCACAAGTTCAAAGCCAACCTCAGCAATGGTAAGGCACTTAGCAACTCAGTTGAGACCCGGCTCTAAATAAAATACAAAAAAAGGTCTGGGAATGTGGCCCAGTGGTCGAGTGCCCCTGAGTTCAATCCCCAGTATCAAAAGAAAAGAAAAGCCGGGCGCGGTGGCGCACGCCTGTAATCCCAGCACTTTGGGAGGCTGAGGCAGGAGGATCACGAGTTCAAAGCCAGCCTCAGCAATGGCGAGGCACTTAGCAACTCAGTGAGACCCTGTCTCTAATAAAATACAAAAAAGGTCTAGGGATGTGGCCCAGTGGTCGAGTGCCCCTGAGTTCAATCCCCAGTACCACAAAAAAAAAAAAAAAAAAAAAAAAAAGAAAAGAAAAAAAAAAAGTGCAGTGTGTCATTAAATGGATCACTTGATATTGAAAAATAAAATTACTCCAGAGGATTTTTGTTAAGTTGGCTCCTCTGTAGTATTTGCAGTTATTTTTTAAATGAACTGTCAGAAGGCTGGAATTTGTAGAGTTGTTTTGCTAGCCAGAAGAACATGACTTTGAGTTACACAAAGTTTTATCAAAGCTAAATATAAGACAGAATTTCTTAGAATAGCCAAGTCAAGCTTATTTCCATGTTTTTGTAGAAAGTTTTGCTTCATGAGTTATACTTTTAGAAAGTACTCTTTGGATGATAAAAATCCTCCTCCTCCTCCTTCTCCTCTTCCTTCTCTCTGTCTCTCTCTGAACACCACTGGGGATTGAACCCAGACCTTACACATGCTAGACAAATGTTCTACCACTGAGCCAGCCCTTTTTATTGTATTTGGAGACAGGGTTTTGCTAAATTGCCCAAGCTGTATTCAAACTTGCAGTCCTCCTGCATCCTGCCTCAATCTCCCAAGTAACTTGAAGTACAGGCATGAACTACCACACCTGGCTTCTCTCTTTTTCCTATGCATCTTGTTCAGTTATTATTATTGATCAACAATAAGTTATTGCTTATTTATGTACCCTGTGGATTTAAATGATTGAATTCAAAATGAATGAAGCTTCTTAACAAAGTTTTACTCCTTAACAACTGAATTTTGAAGTAAATTAGGTTTTATTAGCTATAAAATGTTGATGAAGATTTTTGTTTTAATCAAATTTAACATATTTTAATAATAGGGAAATCCCTTTTTTAATATTTATTTATTTACTTTTTTTTTTTTTTTTTTTTTTTTTTTTTTGTTGTACACAATGCAATGAGTTGCTAATTTATTGCTGTTTACGTGGCTGGGATACTGAGGATCGAAGGATCCCCGGGCTGCGCATGGGCGAGGTGAGCGCTCTGCCGCTGAGCCACAATCCCAGCCCTCCCTTATTTTTTTCTTGTTTTTTTAGTTTCTCCTGTTAAATCAGTGTCATCTGTGTTAACACTGTATTCTTAGCTTGCAGAACACAGAGAAATACGGCATACCTACAGCCTGGAGTCTTTTTGCCGCTGCCCTTTTTATGAAGAAGCCATGCATTTAGTTGAAGAAGGAAAAATTTACTCCAGAGTACTGAGGTACCTCTCCAGTTTAACTTATGTTTGTGGAAAATATTAAAGTGCTGTTATTATGTTTGTGTGGTATTTATTAAAACTATGTTGATGAGAATTGGGCTGGGGTTGTAGCTCAGCGGTAGAGCGCTTGCCTAGCACGTGTGCAGCCTGGGCTCAATCCTCAGCACCACATAAAAATAAAATGCACTGTGTACAACTAAAGCAAAGAAATTTAAAAAAAAAAAAAAAACTGATTTAAAAAACTATGTTTATAGCCGGGCACGGTGGCGCACGCCTGTAATCCCAGCACTTGGGAGGCTGAGGCAGAAGGATTGTGAGTCCAAAGCCAGCCTCAGCAATGGCAAGGCACTTAGCAACTCAGTGAGACCCTGTCTCTAATAAAATACAAAAAAAAGGACTGGGGATGTAGCCCAGTGGTCGAGTGCCCCTGAGTTCAATCCCCGGTACAAAAAAAAAACAAAACTATGGTTTATGAGAATAAAGAAAAATATGTTTTTGGTCCAGGTAGAAAAGAAATTCTTTTACATGTTCTGTCAGTATGGGGAAGTATTTTATGTTAAGCTCCTGAGGTTTAGCCTTATTTGAGTTCATATTTGTACTCAGCTTGACCTTGAATGAAGTTGTCTCCCCTCTTCATTACACAGAACTGAAATGTTGGAGTGCCTGGGAGACAGTGATTTTCTTGCCAAACTTCATTGTATTCGACAGGCCTTTCAGGTATTTTTTCGAACATTAAGTGATTTTACCTACCACTCATCTTCACCCTTTTGATAAAAAGCCTACTAGTGTATGTTTTTATCCCTTGCTACTTGATTTCCATTTGTGATTGTACTTTCCCATGGCTTCCCAGGTCTGCTGCACTTTGTCAAATCAATAATGTTATTTTGATGCTATAGGTGTCTAAAAATGGCTGCTTAAGAGCTGGGCATGGTGGTGAACACCTGTAATCCCAACAACCCAGGAAGCTGAGGCAGGAGTATCCCAAGTTTAAGGCCAGCCTCAGCAACTTAGCAAGACCCTGTCCCAAAATAAAAATGAAAAGGGCTGGGGGATTGGCACATGGTAAAGCACCCCTGGGTTAAATCCCCAGTACCTAACCCCCACCAAAAAAACTGAGCTTGTAGCTCAGTGAACCTCTGAGTTCAGCCCCCCAATACTACTCAAAAGGGTTAGGCTGTTTAAAAATCATCCCTGTTATTATCAATTGGTTTATATTTTAGGGTTTTTAAAAGTCATTTCCTAAAAAGAAAGGATGTCATTTAATAATAAAGTATCTTTGTGTTCTTATATTTGGGGGCTATATAAAATTTATTTATCTCCCTTTAATATTTTTTTGTTCATAGGTTCCAAGAACTCTTTTTATTTTAGTAAATTTGCACTTTTTCAGTGGTCTACCTGTTGACAGCACCTATTGACATGCAGTGTATTAGCTATATTAAGGTTATTTATGTGTGTATGTGCTATAAAGTTGCATGTCCAGTCAAATTCATTATAGGTCTCTTTTTACCTTGTTTGGGATGGATATTTTTTCAGGTGATTCTTTCAGAAACAGCCAACAGGATATTCCTTGCAGAGAGTGGAAGGAAAATTTTATCAGCTTTGATTGTGAAAGCACGAAAGGTAAACTTGTTTTGTTAGCAAGTTTTTTTATTATTATTTCCGTTTAACTGAAGATTAAAGTACATTAATTTTTAATGGTTGAAAAGTTTTTGTAGATAGTTGCAAAGGTTCACATATTAAAAATAATCTAAAGCCAGTCATGGTGGTACATGCCTGTAATTCTAGTGGCTTGGGAGGCTGAGGCAGGATGATCTCAAGTTCAAAGCCAGCCTTAGCGATAGCAAGGTGCTAAGCAACTCAGTGAGACCCTGTCTCTAAATGAAATACAAAATAGGGCTGGGGATGTGGCTGAGTGGTCGAGTGCCCCTGAGTTCGATCCCTAGTACCTTCCCCCCCAAAAAATAATAATCTAAGCCAAGCTGTGCAAAGTAGCACAAATCTATAATCCCAGCAACTGGGGAAACTGAGGCAGGAGGATTGCAAGTTCAAGGCCAGCCTGAACAACTTAGTGGGATCCTGTCTCAAAATAAAAAATAAAATGGCTGGGGATGTGGCTCAGTGGTTAAGTACACCTGGGTTCAACCTCTGGTACTAAAAAAAAAAAGACTGGGAATGTAGCTCAGTGGCAGAGCATCCCTGTGTTCAATCCCCAGTACCACAAAATTATCATCATCATCATCATCATCATCTAAACTGGACATGGTGGCTCATGCCTGTAATCTCAGCTGCTTGAGAAGCTGAGGCAGGAAAATCTCAAGTTTGAGGCCAGCTTGGACAATTTAGTGAGACCCTGTATCAAAATAAAAAGGAGTGTGCTCAATGGTAAGTACTTACCTAGGATGCTTACCTACGTTCAATCCCCAGCACCTCAAAATAATAGTAACAACAATAATAATAATCCAAAGAGCATTGGTTTCTACTTGGGTTGTTATTTGCTATGTATAATGTCCATACCTTTTTGACTAACTTGTTTCGTGTGAATTGTTCCCAATTTGCCATAAAGTTTGTGATTGTCATGGTAAGATCATCATTAGATCTGCTACTATAGCCACCACTGTTATTATGACTAATAATACCTCCTCTTTTACCTTCCTTAATCCTGTTCAGGAAGAAGGTTAAAGGGCAGAATATACAGAGATCTGGAATACAAATTGTGATACCTCTTACTTATCTTCATGGGACTGAATAAAGTAGAAACAAGGACAGAATTTCATTCAGACTATAAGGAACCACTTTATTTTATGAAAAGTTTGTCTAGATGATGAGAGAAAAACAATAAAACAGGGCCTTCCTTGAATCGTTTGCACATACTTGGTTTTCAGATCCAATTCCTTTCTACCTCAATTCCCTCATTTATACAATAGAATTATATTTAAATAAATGATAAATGGGAAAGAAACTTAAAATATAAAGTACTAAGTAAATGTAAGGTGATATTAACTACTTGTAGTTCCCACTGTAAATCTTATGTTCCTTTCTTGGCCTTCTCATAGCAGATAAAATCAGGGATTTGAACTTGAGTTCTTCCAAAAGGAGAGGAACTACAAAAGCATCTCATAATGGCTGCTAAAGCATATTTTCATCTTAAAGACTGACCTAAATAGGCATACATATTTGAGTAATAAACAGTTTGATTTGACCTTTTATTACTATTCTCATTCTTGGCTTCTGCAAAATATTAGAAAAACAAAATAGTAAATGAAATAAATGTGCATACCCTGAAAATTTATTTTACTTAAAATAGTTACGATTCAGCCAACTTATTTGAAAAGTAACTTATTTATTTTGTAGGCTTGAGTTTAGGATTAAATGTGTTTTCATCTGCAGAATCCAAAGAAGTTTGAAGATGTTTTTGATGAAATGATGTATTTTTTAGAGCAAACTGATCACTGGGCTAGTACTGAAATGGAACTTGCTGCCAGAGGGGTAAATTCAAAATTTTTATAATTTTAAATTTTTCCTTCATTATTTGTGCATGTTTATGTGAATTGAGGCCTTTGTTTCATTGGTAAGTGACAGTAAAACCAATTATGTGGTGGCAGGGCAGTGTTCTGACAGAGTCATAAACAACAGAAAGTGTACTTTTTTATACTTGGGCCAATTGTGGTAAATAGTTGGTTTTTAAAAACCTTTCTTTCCTCTATTCAGCCCTCTTTCCTTCCTCCTTCCTTTCCTACCTTCTTTCCATCTAAAAGTCAATCGGCAGGCTCCAACAGGGCAGTAATGGTGTCCTATGCAAGTGGTTTCAGATGGGACAATAGTCAGCTCAGTGGATCTGGGGATTGGTTACAAGAATTGAAGAATTGAACAAATAAATTTGTTGAGAAAAATCAGAGGCAGATTTTTTTTTTGTTTTCGGTACCAGGTTTTGAACTCAGGGGCACTCGACCACTGGGCCACATCCCCAGCCCATTTTTGTATTTTACTAGAGACAGGGTCTCACTGAGTTGCTAAGTGCCTCCCCATTGCTGAGGCTGGCTTTGAATTTGTGATCCTCCTGCCTCAGCCTCCCAAGTGCTGGGATTACAGGCGTGCGCTACCATGTCCAGCTTGAGGCAGATTCTTACTGTTGGAGAAGGAAAGTATAAAAAGTTAGGACTGGAATTAGAGCTATCAGTGTGAATTTATAGATTCAAATATATATCATTGTAGAAATAAATAGAAATAGAAAAATTTGAATGTACATAAATAATATTTCTTAGCTGTGTCCACTGAGATGATCTGGGAGCAACAATGTTAACAAGAAGAATTATTCCCAACACACAGATCTTGGCTTTCTAATGACCACATTCCACTAAAAACACTAGGACTCCTTGGGAAAATGACTGATGTCAGTGTTGAGATAGAAAGAGCACATGATGAGCTTGGAGCATCTTGTTGTAATATCTTAAAGAATGAATTTGAAAGGCACCAGAAGGCATTCTAAGCAGAAAAAACAGTAGATTTATAACAGAGGCATAATTTTTCCTTCTGTAGTGTTCTCTTATTCGATGAATGGAGTCAGTATCCATTCTTTTCTATAAGCCAGAAACCTCAGTCTCATCCTTTACCCTTCCCTGGTACTCTCCCACTTTTTCATATTCATCTCTAAGTTTTGTCAATATTATCTCTTAAATGTATTTTAATCTCTTCAACTTTTATCTATTTCTGTCTCTTCTATCTTGGCCTAAGTGTCTGTTGCCTTTCTTCTGATCCACCTCAGTATCTTTGTGTCCCCTGATTCCCTTCCTGGCCCCCACACCCCACCACCACTTTACTCTTTCTCTTCTCTGTTCCACTCTCTACACTGTTATCAAAATGATCTTTAAAAAATACAGTTGGAGGGGTGGGGTTGTGGCTCAGCAGTAGAGCACTTGCCTAGCACGTGTGAGGCCCTGGGTTCAATCCTCAGTACCACATATAGATAAATAAAATAAAGGTATGTGTCCAACTAGAACTAAAAAAATTAATATTAAAAAATATATAATTGGAGCTGGGTGTGGTGGCACATACCTGTACTCCCAGTGACTTGGGAGGCTGAAGCAGGAGGATCACAAATGCAAAGCCAGCCTCGGTAACTTATGGAGGCCCTAAGCCACTTAGCAAGACCCTGTCTCAAAATAAATAAATAAATAAATAAATAAATAAAAAGTGATGGGGATGTGTCTCAGTGGTTAAGCACCGCTGGATTAGAGCACAGGTACTAAAAACGAAAAAATTCAATCATCTGTCTCGCTTCTATCATCCCCAATCCCATCCTGTACCCCCAAATACTGTGAGAATGAAATGGAACCTCATTCACATGAGCCATAAATCCCTGCAGGATCTAGTGCTTCATTCTTGGATCTTGCCACTCTCCCCTGTGCTTTCTCTTGTAGAGAGCTACAGCATTCTTTCAACAATTTCTTTCAATTCAACACCATTTTGTTCCTTCTCACCTTAAAGTCTCTGGTAAGAATTTTTTCTACCTGGTAAGCCTCATTCCCCAAGAAAAGCTCTCTCTGGCATCCAGCTTAAAATCAGAATCTCCATTTTTGATTCTCATGTACTTTCTCATTTATTGTGCTTATCAGAGTTTGTTATTGGATGTATGTGAGATTGTTTTGTTGGTGTTTTCCCCACTAGACAAAAGGCATTGGTTTGCTTACCATAGAAGTCTAAGCACTTGGTCTAGCATGTGTTATATAACAATCTGTAGGAATGAATGATAAATGAAGAGGTTCGTGATCTGGTGGGGAAGACAGGTAGATATGCTAATAACTAAGTAACAAAGTAGAATGAACATTATGAATGATCTAATGGAAGCCTAAAAAGGACTCCTAAAATAAAGAGTAATGAGAAATTAATTGTACTTAATGAGATCTAGGAAGGAGCAGCTACCATGTGAATTGTAATTTCTGGTGATGAGTTTTTATATTTAGCTCTTCCTCTCTGTCAAAAATATAATCAGATTTGACTCAAAACAAACAAACAAACAAAAAAAACCCTGCTGTTACCCAAGTATGAAGCCTTGACACAGGCTTTATTTCATCTCTCTGTAACAATAATTTATGTTTTAACTCTCAATTTAATGCAGGTGAAAAATCTAAATTTTTATGATGTTGTTCTGGATTTTATATTAATGGATTCCTTTGAAGACCTAGAAAACCCACCAACATCCATACAGAACGTAGTAAATAATCGTTGGCTGAACTCTTCCTTCAAAGAAACTGTAAGTGGTGATTTTCCTTTTTTAGCCGTTTAAATTTTATTAAAAAATGATCAGAACTGGGGAAGTCAATAAGATTTACATATACATCTGCCTGTGGAATGACTAGTGTGGAAGCTGAGCTCATTCTCTGATAGTGGAATCAGGTATGTATATATATCACACCTTCAGATGAAATTCTCCTTTTGACCCTTTCACCAGTCCTAGACTTGATCTGGTGAACCTGGTATCTTCTCAGGTCTCTAAAGAAACTCAGACTTCAGATAGTTCAGGCCTAACCAAGAATCATCTGTAATGGAAATGGCTGAAAGACTAGACTGAAATGTGGAAGTTATAGTTTTTTTAAAAATGTGACAATGTATATTTTTAAGAGGAAAATAGAGATATTCATATTCCTAAATATTATCAAAAGTTTGGAGAATAGCTGGGTGCAGTGGCACATGCCTGTAATCCCAGCACTTGGGAGGTTGAGGCAGGAGGATCCCAAGTTTGAGGCCAGCCTCAGCAATGGTGAGGCACTTAGCAACTCAGTGAGACCCTGTCTCTAATAAAATACCAAAAAAAAAAAAAAAAAAAATAGGGTGGACTGGGGATGTGGCCCAGTGGTCGAGTGCCCCTGAATTCAATCCCTGGTACCAAAAAAAAAAAAAAAAAAATTTTGGAGAAGCTGGTTATGGTGGCACAAGCCTGTAATCCCAGCAAATGAGGAGGCAGTGACAGGAGGATGACAAGTTTGAAGTCAGCCTCAGCACCTTGATGAGACCCTGTCTAAAAATAAAAAGGCCTGGGCTGGGCGCAGTGGCACACACCTGTAATCTCAGTGGCTCAGGAAGCTGACACAGGAGGATCTGAGTTCAGAACCAGCCTCAGCAAAAACAAGGTACTAAGCAACTCAGTGAAACCCTGTCTTTAAATAAAATACAAATAGGGCTGGGGATGTGGCTCAGTGGTTAAGTGTTCCTGGGTTTAATCCCTGGTACCAAAAATAAAATAAAATAAAAAGGCCTGGGATATAGTTTAGTGATAAAGTACCAAAGTTTAACCCCCAGTATGAGGCAGTGGGTGGGAGTGCAGAGGTAGAGAAAGAAAGAAAATTATGAGAGAAAAAAACAGGCAGCTACAAAAATAAGATAGGCTCAAGCCATATTTTATATTTTAAATGTTCTCAGTGTCTCTTGTTTATTATATTTAATTCTCTGACCTTGGTTTTTTATGGGCTTTAAATGTGCATCTAAAAGTAAGTTAGTTCCTATTGGCAGTTTCACAATTATTTTGAAATTTCCTCCTTATTCATTTTTGTGTTGGGGATTGAACCCAGGGCCTTGTGCATGCTAGACAGTGTGCTCTCCCACTGAGTTACATCCCTAACCTTCATATTAAGTTTTAAAGTATCTTTATTTTTTGAAGTATTTTCAATAAATCTACCTTCTACTGATTTAAATTTTTTAATCATAGGAAGTATGTGTTCTTCATTTCTGGAATTTGGTAAAGTGACCTTCATCAAAGTTGGGTCATACAAGAGTAGGATAGAATTCTTCAGAATATGCTGAAGAAATTTATTTATTTATTTATTTACTTATTTATTTGTACTATCATGGTTGTAATTTCATACTTCTTAAATAAAAATGTTTACCCACAAATATTTCCTTTTCTTAAAGGAAAAAGTACTACTTTGTTTTATTTTTACACATAGAACATTTATTTGTGTATGTGCATCTGTGTACATATATTTTCACTTTTTTCCCCTCAGAATATAAGAACTCTTAAGAATTGAATTGTAATTGCCAATCTTCTTGGTACCAGAGTTAAACCTTTTTTCTTTAGTGATTATATATTTAATTTTTAAATTTGTAAAAACAAGGTATCTTTTTATTAATGTTTACAAGCAATATAAGAAACCTGGACTAAATAAGAAATTATAAATGGAATATTTTAGTCCCCTGAACTTTAAATGATAATAAAAATCACCCTTTTCTAAAAGGAAATGTTGATATAGCGGTAAATTTATTCTTGCCTTTCTCTTCTGCATGTATTTAGGCTGTGGCTTCAAGTTGTTGGTCAGTGCTGAAACAGAAAAGGGAACAGATGAAGGTAAAACTTATTATGCCCTAGACTCCTGTCTTAGTGTATTTTCTGTTGCTAAAACAGAATACCTGAGACTCACTATTTGTAAGGAAAGAGGTTTATTCAATTCATGGTTCTGAAATGGTAAGTCTAAGATCTGCCAGCTACACTAGTGAGCTGCTTCAACTCAGTATGGAAAGCAGGACACACAGGCCCATGGGGAAGAGGCAAAACACCAGGGACAGCCTTACTTTATAATAGTCTATTCTCATGATAATTAATGCAGTCTAACTGGACTTGAGAAAGGCACTAATCCGTCACATGGGCAGCACCTCCATGACCCAGATACCTCCCATTAGGCCCTACCTCCCACCACGGCTGCATTAAGAACCAAACCTCAACATGAATTTGGTGGGGACAAACCATAGCAGCTATTTTGTGAAACAATTTGAGGATCCTATCAATAAAATATCTCAGTGCACATATAAGGATGGCAGCTAATAATAGGGACTACCCCTCAAGCTTGATGAGTGACTTATTGGTACTGGGTGTTTTTTTGAATACCTTCTCCCTTTTCCTTAATGTTTTGTATACTTCAGTGTAGGAAGTATTGAGGCATATGTAGGATTTCAACTAAGGAAATTTAGGGTTAGAATAGCTCTAATAGAGCTTACTTTTTTAACTTAATGATATTATTTTTAAAAATTAGTAATACAGTGGCCTCTCCTTCATATAATTCAACTGAGAATTAATGATTTGATTCTAATAACTGCTTTATTCTGTTCTGAGTGCTTACCCAAAAAGTCTCAAAAGTTTATAACCCATTTAGCCAGGCTAAATGGGCTATAATATATATAAATATAATTTGCTGAGTCACAGCCAAAGCAGGGAAGTAAAACTTCTATGAGCCGGGCAAGGTGGTGCATGTCTGTAATCCCAGCACTTGGGAGGCTGAGGCAGGAGGATCATGAGTTCAAAGCCAGCCTCAGCAATAGTGAGGCACTTAGCAACTCAGTGAGACCCTGTCTCTAATAAAAATACAAAAAATGGCTGGGGATGTGGCCCAGTGGTTGAGTGTCCGAGTTCAATCCCCGGTTCTAAAAAACAAAAGTGTATAGCCCATTTCATCTACTACATATTGCTCTCACAATACAATACTGGTGGCTAAAGGCATAAACTCTGAAGTGAAATTCAGATGCTACTTATTAACAATGTGATCTTGGGCAAGTTGCTTAACCTCTGTGTGCCTCAGTTCCCTTATCTCTAAAAAGAGGATAATAATAGAATCTACCTCATAGGATTGTTTTTTTTTTTTTTTTTTTTTTTTTGGAGGGGGGTTGTTGAGACACAATCTAGCTATGTTGCTAAGGCTGGCTTCCAACTTGGTGATCCTCCTGCCTCAACCTCCCAAGAAGCTGGTATCAAAAGTGTGCTACCACACCCAGTTCCTCATAAGATTTGTTGAATATACAATGTAAAGAGCTTAGTATAGTGCTTAGCATAGTGCATTATACAAATATTACCCATTTCTATATTATTATTTGCTCAAGGAACTGTAGTATTTTATCATATCCATATTTTTAAATTCAATATTTATTTATTTATTTATTTTGGTACCGGGGATTGAACTCAGGGGCACTCGACCACTGGGCCACATCCCCAGCTCTTTTTTGTATTTTATTAGAGACAGGGTCTCACCGGGTTGCTAAGTGCCTCGCCATTGCTGAGGCTGGCTTTGAACTCTCGATCCTCCTGCGTCAGCCTACCAAGTGCTAGGATTACAGGCGTGTGCCACCATGCCCGGCTTAATTCAATATTTATTAACTTTGAGTAATGCCAGCCATATAGTCCTCACAATATCTTCAGTACATACTGTTAGAAATAATTTTAGTTGGGGCTGGAGTTGTAGCTCAGGTGCAAGACCCTGAATTCAATCCCCAGCACCAGGAAGGAAGGAAGGGAGGGAGGGAGGGAGGGAGGAAGGGAGGGAGGGAAGGAGGTAGGAAAAGAAAGAAAGAATTCCAGAGACCCTATATTTGAATAATTCTTATTTCAAATTATTCATGAAACCCTGTATTTTAAACAGGTTCTACATTAGTCCATTTGTCATCTTTTGTGTTGCTGTGACCAAAGTACCCAATAAGAACAACTTAGAGGAGGGAAAGTTTATTTGGGGCTCACAATTTCAGACGCTCACAATTTCAGTCCATAGATGGCCAAATCCATTGCTCTGGACCCAATATGAGGCAGTACATCATGGGGGAAGGACCCAATGGAGGAAAGTTACTCAGCTCAAGTGGGATTAGGAAGGGTGGGGTACGGGCCCCACAAGGAACATGCACCCTTTAGGACATAAACTACTGACCTATTTCCTCCAGCCATGCCCCACCTCCCTACAGTTACCACCTCATTAGTGCATTCAAACTAGGGTGGACTGATTAGTTACAGCACTCACAGTTTAATCATTTCACTTTCAAACATTCCTGCAGTAACACAGGAGCTTTTGGGGGGATACCTCACATTCAAATCATAATCATAAGTTTCCTGAATGATTATTATAAATTATAATACTTGAAACTGGTTTAGGACCAGAAAACAGATTTTTGTAGACTTGGGTGTGATTCTCATACTAGCTAGCAAGATCATGGCAAATACCAACCATTAGCTGACCTTCAGTTTTCCCATTTGCAAAATGGAGTTAATGCCTACTTTATAAAACTGCTATACGTATGAAATGAGATAATATCAATGATATGACAAACTTAATTTAAACATAAAGTTAAAAGTAATTTTAAAAGATTTTAATAAGCAACAGTTTCCATAATATGACAGTAATAGCATTATTACCAATAGTTCTATTTTTTCCTCCTTTCCCCCACCTCCCTTCCAGTACTGGGGATTGAGCCCAGGAACTCACGCATGCTAGGCAGGTACTCAGCCACTGCACTACATCACCAGCCCTGTTTCCTACTTTTTAGAATAAATATTATACTTTAGTCTTCTTTCAATATCCACAAACACCTATAAATCTCACCTTTGGAAGAACTATTTTTTATGTGTGGAATGTAAAATTTCCCTTTATGCTTAAATAAATCTAATCCACTATTGAGCTCAGCTGTCAATATTCCTTGCCAAAGTGTGTCTTTTCTATTTGAGCTAGGCACAGTGGTGCACGCCTGTAATCCCAGCACTTGGGAAGCTGAGGCAGGAGGATCGCGAGTTCAAAGCCAGCCTTAGCAATGGCGAGGCACTTAGCAACTCAGTGAGACCCTGTCTTTAATAAAATACAAAAAAAGGCTGGGGATATGGCCCAGTGGTCAAGTGTCCCTGAGTTCAATCCCTGGTACCAGAAAGAAAAAAAAATCTATTTGAGCCCACACTAATTTCTTATTTCTCTGAACTCCTAATACACTTTAGAATCTCTATCAGATTTAGAATTTTAATATATGTAGAGCATCTTTTAGACTAGAATCAATTCAGTAAATGCCTGATAACTTTTCATCCTTCACCACTAGCTAGCTGGTATGCTGTAGCTGGTTTTTAACATCCCAAATATCACTTTTCATATACTTACAATGATGGTAACATGATCTACTTTACCAAGAATGTTTTAGCAAACTAAATAGAATGTAGCATACTATCCAGAATATAGTGGGTACTCTTTATTAAATGATAACTGTTGCTATCATGTTTTTTAACTGAGAGGTTTAAAAGATTGTCCTGGAGACTGTAAAATAAAAAATAACTCCTCCAAAAGACAGAATCTTAAGGTATAATTATCCCAATCACATGTCAAATCCCTAGGATGTTATTTAACAAAGGGCATTCAGAAAGTTAATAATAAACAGTTTCCTAAAACATAAGTATATGTATTAATAGTTCATAAGAAGAGGCAATTACACAATTAAATTTCTTAAAAATATTTTTTAATTGTTGAACCTTTATTTTATTTATTTGTATGTGGTGCCAAGAATCAAACCCAGTGCCTCATGCATGCTAGGCAAGCGCTCTACCACTGAGCCACGACTCCAGCCCACACAATTAAATTTTTAATATTGGATTTCTCAACTAAAGGTTAGGGTTCTAGTAAAAATAACTTAATCATTTAAACTCTTTTTAACCTTTTTTTTTTTGGACCTTTTTTTTTGTACCGGGGATTGAACTCACAGGGGCACTAGACCACTGGGCCACATCCCCAGCCCTTTTTTGTATTTTATTAGAGACAAGTGCCTCGCCATTGCTGAGGCTGGCTTTGAACTCGCAATCCTCCCGCCTCAGCCTCCCAAGTGCTGGGATTACAGACGTGTGCCACTGCACCCGGCTTTAATCTTTTTGAGTTAATACCATTAAGTAATTTAGTAAGGCTTTTAAATAGTTAAAACCATGGTACTCAGACTACTCCTCAAATTTACATGGCTAAGGAACTGTAACATTCTTGTTATTGCTTATTTACAACACAGCATGATTGCTTTTTTTTTTTTTTTTTTTAAGATTCTTTTTATTTTTTTCTTTTAGTTGTAGATGGACACAATTTAATTTATTTATTTAATTTATTTATTTTTAAATGGTGCTGAGGATTAAACCCAGTGCTTCACACATGCTGGGCAAGTGCTCTACCACTGAGCCACAACCCCAGCCCCATGGTTGTTTTATTTTTTTTGTTGTTGTTGTTCTTTAATGAAGTACAGATTGAGCATCCCTATGAAAATGCAAAATTCAAAATTCAAACTTTCTGAGAGCTAACATCATGGTACAAGTAGAAAATTTCACACTGTACTTCATGTGACAGGTTGCAGTCAAAATGAAAGTACACCAAAAATATTGTATAAACTTACTTTCAGGCTGTGTTTATAAGGTATGTATGAAGTACAAATGAATTTCATGCATAAACTTCCATTCTGTCTCCAAGAGAGCTCATTATGTACATTCATACATTCCAAAATTTAGCCAAAGTGTGGTGGTGCATGCCTGTTATCCCAGCTGCTCAGGAGGAGGAGGCAGGAGGATCACAAATTCAAGTCCAGCCTTTGCAATTTAGCTAGACCCTCTCAAAATAAAAAGGGTTAGGGATGTAGATCAGTGGTAAAGCACCCCTGGGGCGGGGGGGGGGGGGCGTACAGAAAGAGAGAAAAACCATTTTTCTCAGTATATCTGGAATACTATTGGCTAGGATATGAAATCTACATAAAAACATTCTTTGACTCTAAAAGTTACTTTTAAGTTTATCAATTTTTTTTTTTTTTTTTTTGTAATAGACTGGCTCATGATTGACTCTTGGCTTGCCCTCAAAAAGAACTGAGCATAAGGCTGGGCGCGGTGGCGCACGCCTGTAATCCCAGTACTTGAGAGGCTGAGGCAAGAGGATCCCGAGTTCAAAGCTAGCCTCAGCAATGGCGAGGCACTAAGCAACTCAGTGAGACCCTGTCTCTAATAAAATACAAAAAAGGGCTAGGGATGTAGCCCAGTGGTTGAGTGCCCCTGAGTCCAATCCCCGGTACCAAAAAAAAAAAAAAAAAAAAAAAAAAAGAACTGATCATATAACGGATAACAACAGTTTCAGTTTTTCTGCTAGAGGAAGCAAGTACAAGAAGACAAAATAACTTCATTCTTTTTTTACTTCCCAACAGATCCCAGATGGATTTTTTGCCCATTTTTATGCCATTTGTGAGCACATAAGCCCTGTTCTAGCCTGGGGCTTTTTGGGTCCTAGAAATTCTCTTTATGATTTATGTTGCTTCTTTAAGGTATGTTCAGTCATTGATTCATTGCTTTTTTTACTAAATCAAAAAGTGGATAAGGTTTTGTTCTATTTTGGTTTTGCTTGTAGAAGAAAGAATTTTATTTAAATGTAAAGTTATGCAGGTCACCTAAATTCAGGTGACCAATTTAAATTAGTGACATTTTAATAGTAATGCTATTATTAAAATGGACCAGTGCTTTATGCATTTGGTGCCTTAGAGTAAAATAGGTTCAATGTATCCATTCACCTTATCAATTCTGTCATGGTCTTGCATAGTGTTACAATGTTACCATGGAATTGATGTCATTTGTTCTTCATGCCTAGATACTTGAAATTTATAAACAAGCAATATTTTTATTGCAGTGAGTTATTTTTCCCCCGCTTTTTAAAAATTGGTGCATTATAATTGTATATACTGATGGGATTTGATATTCCATATTTGTATATGCACACAATACACAATGTAACAATACAATTTGTCCAATATAATTTGCCCCCAGAACTTTCCCCCTCCTAGGGCAGTAAGTTCTGATTGAAGGTAATATGAATGATAAAATCCAAGTTGTGAGAAATAACATAGGAGTTTAAAGTTGTATCTTAATGTCAGACGTTTATGTTTGCCAAAACACACAGTAAAGTTCATTGAAGAATTATCTGGTTGGCAAAGTGCCAAAGGAAGGCCTCTATTCAATAGGGTTTAGGCTGAGTTTCAAGGAGCAATTAAATGTAAACATAATTGAATATGAATTTGAAAGTTCAGATGTTTTAAAGTTTGGATGTTTCATTATGTATTCCTTTTTTAATTAAGAGTTACTATGTTTATGTGCTATTGATGTGATATTTGTATAAATAATTTATGAAATGTTTATTTTACTGTTATTTAGAACTCGTTAATTTTTGACTAGGTTACTTGACCTCCCAAATGTAAGGTATGTATTGTAATTGAAAAAATTGAGCTGGGAATTAAATCTGTCATTAATGAGCAGTCTGAATTGGGGAAAATAATCCTTTTATCTATAAAATGAGGGGACTTCACAGGCTGATTGCTAATTACCCTTGTGAATTTAAAATCCAGTGAACCTATATGTCTTCTTAGTACTTAATATTTGATTTCTAGAGGATAGTAATTAGATATTCCTGCTTTTTATTCTTTGGAATTACTTTCTTTTCATCATGACCTTGCAATTCAAATTTACTACTTATGGTATACTTAATAGTAGCATACTATTAAGTATATTATTAAAAAGAGTAGTATACTACTCATTTAAGTACACTTACTTAAATGAGAGTCAGGGGTTAGGGATTTAGCTCAGTGGCAGAGTGCTTGCCTAGTATACCCAAGGCCCTGAGTTTGGTCCTTAGCCCTGGGCAGGGGAAAATGAGCTTCAGAATAAGTATCAACTTATCCAGGTAAAATATTCTTCTAGGTCTTTCTCTGATTTGAGGTCTGAACTTGTTTTATTTTTATTTTTTGTGTCTTAAAAGGTTTTGTGCAGAAGAATGCACATCTAATAATTATTTATGATTATTGAAAATAGCTTTATTCTTCTCCTAAAGAAGTAACAGTGCTCAGAGGAAACAATGAAGGAAAAGGCTAATAAATAGCTCCTCACATTTATACATGCTTTAGGGTTTGCAGGCACTTCTCTTAGATTTTTTTTTTTAAATCATTATATCAGCCCTGGGTAGTAAATTGGTAGTAAATCTTATGTTTATCTGTCAAAAAGAGAATGGGACCCAAAAAAAGGTTACATTGCTTGTTCAAGATCCCTTTTCCATTGAGATGCAAAATCATCCCTGGAATTCAGGTGTTCTGACTCCTGATGCAATGCTAGTTATAATGTTAGTAACTCTTTAGATTTAATATAATTTTGGTCTAATACATGTCAATTTGTTTGTGTTCATTTTCCAGAATCAAGTGCTTTTCTTTCTCAAAGACATTTTTGATTTTGAGAAGGTGCGCTATTCAAGTATAGAGACATTGGCTGAAGACCTCATGCAGTTACTCATTCGCCGCATGGAACTTTTAATGGCCTATCTTGGAGCAGATGCCCTGAGACACACGAGTAGTTGTATAAGCAGTCATGGTCATGTTATGTCCAGTGGGCTATTGGAAGCCAAAGTACAATAAGTACCATAAGAATCATACATTTTGAGAGTGCTATAAAATATTTTAAGATAACTGTTGATTTTGTAATATGTATTACAGAATTGGTGGATGTGGACTCAGGGAGGGAAAAAATCTAGTAAAAAAATGAATGAATAAGTACTGTACTTATACAGAAGTTTTTTGCATCCCTGTGTAGTGTATTCAGAGCAGCTTTTTAATAATCTAGGTAGTAATTTAAGTTGTGAATTGTGTATTTGATAGGAATATTGCTTAATTTGAAGCCAGTAGTTGGGAGTTAATTGATTTGTCATCTTCAAGTGTCAGAAATGTCCAGTGTCGTACTTAAAAGCTTTGTTTTTATTCTTTGCACCTTGAAAATATACCTTTTAGCCAAGTCCTTCATGGTCCAAATGTGCAAGAATATATTACAAGACCTTTGTGGTCTGCACATACAAGAATATATTACTCCTAGTATCAACATGTTTAACTGCCTGAAAATGTGTTTTTAACTGTAAAGTTATTCATTTGTTTGATCAAATTTAGGCAGTAGTGGCATTTAATGTGTATTGCTTATATTATTGCTTGTGCATTTGTTTATATATTTGAATCAAAGAAATTGTAATCACTGAGTATTAATATAAAACATTTAGGTGAATTGACACTTGAGAAGTTTACAACTTATAACTTTGTTAGATTAATTGTAGTTTCCAAAATATGTTAACTGTTGGTCCTGTAAGTTACAATAGAGAGACTGAAGTACTTTTATCTTTTATCTTTTATCTTTTATCTTTATTAGAACATTTTTCTCTTGAATTAATATTGATTCAAAAGATAGCATTTGTTTACTAAGAAAAGCAATTTAAAATTACCCTTTATAAATGTAGTTTTGACACTGACTCCCAACATCTGAAGGTATTCAAACTTGGTAACAGTAAAATAATTTCTCCTTTATTTTTCCACAAAACAAGTTTTTAGTTATTCTCACAGGGGACTCAGCACACTGGGAATTTGTTATAGTATGCGCATATTTTTTAAATGTTCATACTTTGAGTCAGAGGTTTTTTGTTGTTATTCTTTGTTTGCAATGCTGGGGATTGAACTCAGGGGTGCTTTACCACTGAGCTACATTCCCAGCCCTTTTTTAAAAAAATTATTTTTATTTTGAGGCAGGGCCTCGCTAAGTTGCTGCGGCTAGCCTGAACTTGAGATCCTCCTGTCTCAACCTCCCAAGTAGCTAGGATTATAGGCATGGGATACTGCACCCCCACTGAATCTTAATGAGGTTTTAAAGAAGTTTTTTTTCTTTTTTCTTCCTCTGATACAGAACAAAATATTTTTAATGATATGGACGTATATTCTGTGTCCTTTATGACAAGTGTATGAACAAGTGGGTTGTTCTTGAGTGAGGCTCTTCAGAATGTATTAGATATTTTCAGAATTGCATTAATTTTGTTTCTAAGTCTTATACCACTTGTTAGAAGTGGCTGACTCTATATCAGTGGTTTAGACTTGTTGATTTTGCTCCTGAAGTGCTGTTTATACACTTTAGGAGTGAGTTACACAAAAAGATCTAAAATGCATTTTTTAAAAGTGCATTTTTAGATTAAAGTGCCTAGTTTCAGATTAATGAATAGAAAATGAAAAGTGAAAAAGGAATAATTTTTAAGATATAAATGTGCCACAATAATGTAAATCAATTATAAAATATCAAATTCAGAATCATGCAATTTTTGCATGTACTGTATAGGTTAGAACATTAAACATATGAAATATTACTCTAATTGTTCTTGAGTATATATCTCATTTGTGTCTTAGTTTTGTTTTGTTTTTAGTTTTGGGGATCAAACTCAGGGCCTCAATCATGCTAGGCAAATGCTCTTCTGCTGAGCTATATCCCCAGTCCTCTTACACAGATTTTTAAATTAACAATTGCCTATTTATAATTCTTACTGATGGAGGAGTATGATTAGAAGTACCAAAATGGAAAATTCCATTATGTAACATTTTACTTTTCATTTAATATTGGGTCTTTTCACCCTGTTGTTGAGGTGTCACTGGCCTTGAATGATGCACACATACACATATGTGCGTGTGTTCATATTCCTATTACCTCATAGGCAGGGCAGTTATTACTTCTACTAATTTACTCATTTGAGGCTAAATGTTTTATGCCGTGGTTTTTATTTATGAAAAAAAGCTATGAATAAACTTACTTTTTTTATTTAAGAAAGATACTGTTTAAAACTCAGTTTTGAAGAATTGCACTGTTTAATATTGCTGCTATTATATAAGATAACCATGGGAAATTTATTTCCTCAGATAAGGTGAATGGAGTTCTAGAAGGTGTTTGGGTCTTTTCTCTCTCTCTCTCTCTTTCTCTCTCTCTCCCTCCTTCCCTCCCTCCCTTCCTTCCTTCCTCCCTGCGTCCTCCCCACTCTTACGTTTTAATTTTTTTTTAATTGTCCATTTTCAGGAGGTTGATTTATTCAAATTCAGTGTTTTATTTGATGATTACTTTTTGATCCGTTCTGTAGCTACGACATAACCAAGAAGCTTTCTTTGTGGCCTTTAACAAAAGGGATAAGAGTAACCAAATAGAATTTCAGGGCAATAAATGTAGGAAGAGTCTATTGTATGTGAAGATACATGACTTTTTAAAAAAGTAAACATTTCCTAAAAAAAATATTTCTGACTGCAGAAATGACTTAAGATATACATGCCAATTTTTATTTGCCTTAAAACTGGATTAAGCAGCAAAAGCAATGCTTTAAAAAATAAAATAACAATTACATTAGTGTAAAGCCTTTTTGGGTAAAACCAGCAACTTACTCCTGGTGGTATTGTCAGGAAATTGCTGTTACCACCATGAGTCCCTTCATTCACTCCCAAATGTAACTTAAAACAGGGCCTTGGATTAGTCAGTCCCGAGAAAATGGCTTTTTCCTCCTCTTTTCTGGAAGAAAAAAATAAGTGTTCAGGTGATTTATATGTTATGTTACTTTTTTAAATTTTTTTCTAGTTTGGTTTGTCTACATTTTTTTTTCCAACTAATGAAATAGTTATTTCTTCCCAGAGGTTAATGATATATTAATGAAATGGAACTAACTTTTTTAAAAGCTAAGTTTTCCATACTGTTATAGTCAGCTCCAAAGAACTTTCTCTTTCTCATAAAGTAATATTCCTCATTTGCATCCATTTAGAATGAGTTTTATTAATTTGTTATTAAATGACTGTAAAACATATTTACAAATGTTTTCTTGCCTTAAGATATGTTTATAACCCATTTGCTTTTATTTTAATGTGCTCATGTATTTAGAAATTGATTGGGTTGTAAATTTCAAAGTGACTGTAAGAATTAGGCTGAATTCAAATTTTTTTAACTTGCATAAATCAGCTTAATATAAATATGTGAGATTTAATAAGAATTTATATTATCTATGAAAAAATGGAAATAAGGACATCTTTACCTTGTTTCTAATGTCACTGTTTTGTTTAGTTTGAGAACAGCCATGTTTGAGCTTTACTTGGTTGATATCAGTAAATGTATTTATTTCTTAAATGTAAGAACTGAACTCATCAATTTATGTAAAAGTAAAACACTACAGTATCAGAAAAAAAATAGCATTGGCTCTTTAGCCAAAATAAGCACTATAACATGGATGTATTTCTATTACTGCCAAATAAATAAAAAAGTGATTGTACATCTAGGAAATGTATTGCATATTTTAAAACAATGTTTATATATAACTAGGAGGTCACAATTGTCTCATTAGACTCTACGCTATGATAGCTTTCCATCTATATATCACCACATATATACATATATATGCATAGAGAACATAGACAACTGCAGAAGCATTGAAATTGAATGTAAAAGTGTGTTATCTTTATGTACTAATGTGGGGGCAAAAGGTAGTTTTGTGATGAATAAAGTCAAAGTACTTGTGTTTTAATTAAAGTGTTGCAGTGAGTGATGCTGTCAAGCATAATATAAATTTATCAGCTGATACACATGCATCCATCCCTCTTCAGATTTCAGCCTCCTTTCTCATGACATCTTGAGAAGGGTTTAGATACCTTTAGTCAAGGAGAGAGTTGCTGCCTAAACACCAACAGATGGCAGAAAGGATTCACCTGGGCACAAAAACAGTATTCTTAATTTGAGACTTTAAACAAATAGGTTTGTTATAAAGTAATTAAGCATGTATTACATAGATAAATAGGTAGTTATATGAATATATAGTTTATTTATTTATTTATTGTGCTGGGATCAGAACCAGGGTCTCCTGAATGCTAGAACACTCTCCAACTGAGCTACATACCTAGTCACTATGTAAAAAAAAAAGTTTTAAATTAGACTTATCAACTGAAGTATATTACTTAAGCAAATCATACGAACATTGAGTCTTTTCCATTTGGATATAGGGTTAGAGTGAAATGGGGACCCAGATTGGCATTTCTATCTCATTTTCTGTTTTCCATGTCATTTCTGTCATATTCTTTGTTGTCTCATGCATCTTCTTTGATCGTACTACCTGAACTTAATATTTTGCCCCTTAAACATCTCTCTCTGAATTCTTTTTTTTAATATTTATTTATTTACTTTTAGTTGTACATAATGCAATGCATTTATGTTTACGTGGTGCTGAGGATCGAACCCGGGCAGTGCACGTGCAAGGCGAGCGCTCTGCCGCTGAGCCACAACCCCAGCCCTCTCTGAATTCTTTTTTTTTTTTTTTTTTTGTGGTACCGGGGATTGAACTCAGGGGCACTCGACCACTGGGTCCACATCCCCAGCCCTTTTTTTTTATTTTATTTGGAGACAGGGTCTCACTGAGTTACTAAGTGCCTCGCCATTGCTGAGGCTGGGCTTTGAACTCGCGATCCTCCTGCCTCAGCCTCCCAAAGTGCTGGGATTACAGGCGTGCGCCACCGCGCCGCCCGGCCTCTCTGAATTCTTATGTGCATATAAAATGCTTCTCTGCAAACATCTCACTATTCTGTTATTACATTATTTCTAGGATTTTGTTGGAAATCTTTATAAACCCACTTTTTTTTACCCACTGTCTTCTTTACTGTTCTTATGCTACTTTTGACTTTGTTTTTCCTTCAGTGTTTCTTCCTACTCCTTATGTTCTCTACTTCCTTACCCTTCCACTTCTTTCCCCTTGATCTCTTGCTGTCCTATGCTATTGATATTTCTGATCAGGCTGCACAAGCTCTTTAGTCTTCTGAAGTTCTTTGGTTACCCCCCACTCCCACATCTAAACAGTGAAAACCCTACAGGGCTGGATTTCAGAAGAGAAAAGAAAAAAAGCAAACCTTCCTTCTATGGCACTTTTTATTCTTTACTTAAAAGCCACAGCAAAGCAACTGATACATCAAATATCACCTCAGCATTTTGCTCTTTCTTAAATGTGTGTCATAGAAGCCTTTCACAAAGTACATTTATATATAGGAAATCACAGAACTGATAATTTGCTATGTTTGAAATAACACCATAGTACTTGACTGTATTGAAGCACTTTACCATCTGAAAGCAATTGGAATATATAACTTAACTTATCAAACTTTGTAAATTTTTTTAAATAATACTTAGAGAATTGTCCCAGTAATCCTTGAAAAATTATGAAGTATTTGCTAGGTGTGGTGGTACATGCCTGTTATCCCAGTAATTCAGGAGGCTAAGGCAGGAGGATTGCAAATTCAAGGCCAGCCTTAGCAACTTAGCAACACCCTGTCTCAAATAAAAAGGGCTGGGAATGTGGCTCAGTTTCTTAAGCTCCCCTAAATACAATCCACAGTACCAAAAAATAAAATAAATGATGGGATGTAGCTTAATGGTAGAATGCCCCTGGGTTCAGTCCCCAGTACCAAAAAAAGAAGAAGAAAAATGAAGTACTTAATATGTGATATGAAGTAGGTTAAAGAAAGTATTTCCTTCCTTTTTTTTTTACCTCCTTTGTTTGAGACAGTCTCACTGTGTTTCCCCAGACTGGTCACAAACTCCTGGGCTCAAGTGATCCTCCTGCATCAGCCTCCTGGGTAGCCTCTTCCACCTCGCCTGGCTTTTAGGACAATCATGGCCCCTAAGACCTTTAGTTAGCACAAATGGCATGATGACCCTACTTTGGGTACAATCAGAGAAGTCAAAAATTGTGCTCCATCTGTGTACAATGAATTGAAGAACATTCTGTTGTCATATATAACTGATTAGAACAAATAAATAAATAAGGCTCTTTAGTTAAAATATGGACTCACTAGAGGGCTGGGGTTGTGGCTTAGCGGTGGAGCACTGGCCTAGCACGTGTGCGGCCCGGGTTTGATCCTCAGCACCACGTAAAAGTAAAATGCATTGTGTACAACTAAAGCAAATAAATAAATATTTAAAAATATATATGGATTCACTGGATATTCCAAGATATCTTGTTACATAGACTATACCCTTAAGTCATTTTCTGGGATTTCAAGTCCCTTACTTTCGTTTTTCTTTCATGACCTCCCTTTTGTTGTTGTTGTTCTTTTAAATATTTTTAGTTGTAGTTGGACACAATAATTTTATTTATATTTTTATTTTTTATGTAGTGCTGAGGATCAAACCCAGTCCCTCACGTGTGCTAGGCAAGCACTCTACCACTAAGTTACAGCCCCAGCCCTTCTTTCCTGGCCCTTTTAAAGGAGAAAACAACTTAGATATGAAAGCAATGAGTACATAATCTCCCTAGGTGTTTTTTTTTTTGTTTGTTTTTTTTTGTTTTTTTTTTTTTTTTTTTGCTTTAGTTGTACACAATGTGTTTTATTCAATGCATTTTATCTGTACGTGGTGCTGAGGATCGAACCCGGGTCGCCCACGCGCTAGGCGAGTGCTCTACCGCTGAGCCACAATCCCAGCCCCCTCCCTAGGTTTTACTAAGTTTTTACCCAATCTTTTTGTATGTTTCCTCCCCACACCTTGGTTGATGGTAATTTTTGTAAGCTATTTGCCTTTATCAAGTCTTTTCAAAGCATTCAACTTAGACTTTACAAAGATTATAACATCCTTTTTTAAAAAGAATATTTATTTATTTGCTTTAGTTGTACACAACACATTTTACTTTTATGTTGTGCTGAGGATCGAACGCTGGCTGCGCACATGCTAGGAGAGCACTCTACCGCTGAGCCACAACCCCAGCCCAATTATAACATCCTTTTAACTTTAATATTTATAATGTTTATATGATTTCAAAGGGGGCTAGGAGTATAGCTCAGTGGTAGAACACTTGCCTAGAATGTGTAACACCCTTGATTTGATCCCAGCACCATGAAAAAAAGAAAAAGTTCTGATACAGTTAAGATTGACAAAATTCCAGCTGGTTCTTGATAAATATACCAGGAATGTTTATACAATTTGACAAACCTTGGATTTCTTGTAATTTTATCAAATTTAGCCTGTTAAAATTTAGCCCCCTGACCACCCCTGCCAGCAGTCCTCTTCTACCAGTCTTCCCCTCTGAGTGAATGACAATTCCCTTCTTCAGTTCAAGGGCCAAAAACCTCTTTTCATTTCACTTCACCGTCTATTACCAGAAACATACCAGTTCTACCTAAAAATGTACCAAAGGGGAAAAAAATGAGCCAACCCATGTCTCACTACCTTCACAGCTATCACCTTGGTTCATATCCCTATTATCCCACATTCTGATTCTTGTGGAAGCGTCTTATTTGGTCTCCCTACTTCCTCACTTGTCCATTTAGTGTATTTCCAGCACATCAGCCAGGTTGAACATGTTACAAGCAGTCACATCACTACTTTGTTCAAAACCCACCATGGCCACACACTATACAAAAAGGGTTTTACAGCTGGGCGCGGTGGCGCACGCCTGTAATCCCAGCATTTGGGAGGCTGAGGCAGGAGGATCTTGAGTTCAAAGCCAGCCTCAGCAATGGCGAGGCACCTTGCAACTCAGGGAGACCCTGTCTCTAATAAAATACAAAAAAAAGGGCTGGGGATGTGGCCCAGTGGTCAAGTGCCCCTGAGTTCAATCCCTGGTACAAAAAAAAAAAAAAAAAAAAAGGGTTTTACCCTCATCCCCTGCCCCACCCCACCTCCTACTTTTTTACCCCTTATGTACTCAAGCTTCACCCACACAAGCCTCCTTATTTTTTGTAGACCATCTGACAGGATCCTTCTCTGGGCCTTTTTACCTTTCCCTGGTCCAGTCTTCAGATGTTTACATAGCTCACTGCCTGCTACAGTCTGGATATGGTTTATAATATTCAAAAGTTCATGTGTTGTGGGCTGGGGTTGTGGCTTAGTGGTAGAGCACTTGTCTCACTTGTGTGAGGCACTGGGTTCAATTCTCAGCACTGCATATAAACAAATGAATAAAAGTCCATCAGCAACTAAAACACACATATTAAAAAAAAGTTCATGTGTTGGAAGCCTGATCCCCAGACAATGTTAAGAGGTAGTGGAATCTTTAAGAGGTAGGGCTTAGTGAGAGGTCATTATTGGTCCACCAGACACTCTGGGCTCCCTATCTCACTGTGTGATCTCCCATCTCCCACAAACTCTGCCATTGTGATGCCATCTGTCATGATGTCCTTATCAGAGCCAAAGTGGCTCTGATAAGGAGCACTTTGCCCTTAAACTCCAGAACTGTGAGCTAAATAAACCTTTCTTTATGAAGTTATCTTGCCTCAGGTATTTTGTTACAGTAATAGAAAATGAACTAATACATTGCCTCACTTTCCTCAATAGTTTTACTTGAGGCTTTCTCTAGTTGCTCTATCTAAAATTATAACATTGACTCTGCCCATTCTTGATGTTCCCTACTTTCCCGCTCATTTTATATATATTGCATATCACTAAGTACTACAAGTCATTTATTTGCTTATCTTCTATTGAATTTATGTTCCATGAGAATGGGAGCTTTATTTGTTTTGCTCCTGCTGTATCTTCAGTATCTAAAACTGATAATTTGTTGAATGGGTGATGGATTGGTGAATAAGTAGGCATTGCAGGCTGTGGGTAGTTTTCAGCATTTTTTAGAGAGAATGGATAGCTTTTTTAATTTAGTGAAATCTGTTGAGGAGAAACACAAAATTAGAAAGCTTCTACTCAGTTTTTTAAATCACAAAAATAAATATATAGTTTTGAATTGATAGGTATAGAGAGGAAAAGGATGGGGTGAACACATACAGATTGGGAAGCAGGAAGTCTTTTCTGAGGAAGCAACATTTAAGTGGTGGTCCAAAGGATATGTTGAAGTTAGGTGAAGAGTGAGGGGAAGAGGATGTCATGCAGAAGGAAAACTTGTGCAAGGGCCCTGTAGCCAGAATGACCATGAACTAATTAATGAAGGTCAAGGTGAGGATATTGAAGGGAGCACAGGGACAAGCTAAATAAACCCAACCACCTGTCACTATCTGTATTTAACCATTTTAGTTGTCAACTTAGAACTTCACTTGAGGAATGAATGAATTCCTTAACCATTTTTTTATTTCTTCTTTTTAGTTATACATGACAGTAGAATGTATTTTGACATATTATACATACATGGCATATAACTTCCCATTATTGTGGTTGTACATGATGTGGAGTTACACTGGTCATTTATTCATGTATGAACATAGGAAAGTTGTATCGCATTAATTTTACTCTCTTTCCTATTCCCATCCTCCCTCCCTTCCCTTCATTCACCTTTGTCTAATCCAAAGTACTTCTATTCTTTCCCACCCCCAGCCTTATTGTGTGTTAGCATCTGCATATCAGAGAGAACATTTGGCCTTTGTTTTGGGGGGATTGGTTTATTTCACTTAGCATGATAGTTTCCAATTCCATCCATTTAACAGCAGATGCCATGATTTCGTTCTTCTTCATGGATGAGTAATATTCCATTGTGTAGAGCTGGGGTTGTGGCTCAGTGGTAGAGCCAGAGCTTTCCTAGCAAGCGTGAGGCACTGGGTTCAATTCTCAGCACCACATGTAAATAAATAAAGAAAGAAAAATTCCATTGTGTATCTATACCAGATTTTTCTTTATCCATTCATCTGTTGAAGGGCACCTACATTGGTTGCCTTGCCCATCTTAAAAGAATTTTCATCCTGAGTAAACAGTGTGGGAATGGCAATGGGAAACAGTTATATTTATGAGCAAAATGTCTTTTGACATCACTGAAATATGACCTGAGTACTGCTAGGAGGCTGAAGTTGCAAGTAGTTACCTTTGTCCTTGGTGTTTCTGTCTGGATATCAGTTTTGGTCTTTTTGTTGTTGTTGTTGTTGTTGTTGTTTTGGTTTTTTTTTGTTTGTTTTGTTTTGTTTTTTAAGTGCAGCAAAGAAAATCTTCCCCACCCAAAAAAAAAAAAAAAAAAAAAAAAAAAAAGCCTCTTCTGGATATGTATTCCACAATTTAATATGGTATTTTCTGATGGATTTAATTCACAGGCTAATGATCCAAGTTGAAAAAGGATGGGGGATGCCTTTATGAAGGTTTAGGAAGACCAGAGATGATCTCCCTGCCTTCAGTTAAGGAAGAGTGAAAATTGCTACACACACACATACACGTACAAAAATTAATTATATCCCTCCAACTTTTTTTCTATCAATTTATTGGAGTTAAAAAAACAATGCTCAAGGGGCTGGGATTGTGGCTCAGCGGTGGAGCGCTCGCCTAGCACGTGGGCGGCCCGGGTTCCATCCTCAGCACCACATACAAATAAAACGCATTGAATAAAACACATTGTGTACAACTAAAGCATATAAATAAAAACATTTAAAAAAAAACAATGCTCAAGAAAAAGAGAACAATAAACAGATGAAGTGTTCTGGGGTTGTCCAACCAGGCTCTCACTAATAAAGGAAAAGCTGATCAAAGGTCAATGGTTGGGCTGGAGATATAGCTCAATTGCGCAGTTGGTAAATTGCTTGCCTTGCATGCACAAGGCCTTGGGTTCAATCCCCAACACCACTTAAAAAAAAAAAAAAAAAAAAGGCTTCGGTTGAAAACAATGTAATAGCTTCAGTTTTTGATCAGAAATGAAGACAGGGGCTGGGATTGTGGCTCAGCGGTAGAGCGCTCGACTAGCACGTGTGCGGCCCGGTTGGATCCTCAGCACCACGTAAGAATAAAGGCATTGTGTACAACTAAAACAAACAAATAAATATTTTTAAAAAGAAATGAAGACAGGTGTAGTGGCGCATGCCTGTAATCCCAGCGGCTCGGAAGGCTGAAGGATCAAGAATTCAAAGCCAGCCTCAGCTACTTAGCCAGGCACTTAGCAACTCAGGGAGACCCTGTCTCTAAATAAAATACAAAAAAGGGCTGGGGATGTGGCTCAGTAGTTAAGCGCCCTGGGTTCAATCCCTGGTACCAAAAAAAGAAAAGAAAAAAAGAAATGAAGACAGGTAGAGTAACTGAGAGAAGTGAGTCTCGGGCAAACCGGTTGTAAGGAAGCAGTCTGGGAATGACCATTCTAGCATCAGCACTTTCCCATGGAGCAGGCAGCCTCACTTCTTTGGGCCCTGCTGTAGGTGGAGGAGGCCCAAGGTTGGGGATCAGCTCAGGCACTCAGGGCCGGGCAACAGGCAAGTTCTGGCGGAAAGTTGGCAGCCACCTCCCGCTCGCCTGCCTTTCTCCAGGGCTCTCCACCCTTCTCAGGGTGATACGGTGGGGGTGGGGGGGGGGTGGGAACTGGCCTTGTGTTTTTGGAACAGCTGCAGCCGGCGCTGGGCCCGTCTGGAATGCGGGAACAGGCTGCGCACCAGGACTTTTATGGAAACTTGCTGCTGGGGACGGCGGCGGCGGCGGCGGCGGCAGCCAGAGGGCTCCCAGCGACCGGAGCAGCGGTGGCTGCGGTCAGAACTCCCAGACCCCTACCCACACCCAGGCGCCGGACGCGCACAGTCTCTCCGCGCGCAGAGAGGACCTTCGCTTGTCACCAGTACCTGGAGGGTAAGAGGGTTTGGGGGTAACGTGGATGGGGGGCGGCGAAGACCGAGGTGTAGGGTCCCCTGGCGCTGGTGGAAGCAGCGGCTGCAAAGAGGCGCTCCGGACGCCCAGGCTGCTGGCCGGCTCCGCTGCAGCACTAGAGCACCGGGTTCCATCCAGCTGTAAGTAGGCTCGGGTTTCCGGTCAGAATGCTGCGACCCTCGGGGCTGCGTCCTGTGGGCTCGGGTCGGCCTCGCCGTCTCGGTGTTCCTGTCTCTGGCTTCTGGTTGCGATTTCCTTGCTCCCCTGCCTTGCTTCTGCTCTGCCTTGCCTTATCGGTCGTGTTTTGGGTGCTTTTCTGTACTACTGCAGGAAAAGAGCCCTCCATGAGCGGAGTGGGTGCCTGTCCCTTTGCTGTATATTTGGGGTCTGAGAGGGGTAAAGTTCACTGTGATCCCCCGCCACGCTCCCCAGAGGTCTACGTCTCCACCAGCAGTGCCCATTATTTTAGAATCATTCCTGATCGGCTCCTATGGAGGCTGGGGGGTGAAATATGTGATTTAACAACCTATCATCTCCAAAACTGTTTTTTTTTTTTTTTTTTTTTTTTTTTTTTAAGTCTACCCGAGGTGGGATGCTGGAGACCGAGCAAATAGAGCTCGAAGTTGAAGTGAAGAATGTAGTAACCTCTTGAGAAGTCCCTTGTCTGTATATGCATTTGATAACGCCAACTGTCTTTGTAAACTGGAAACGTTCTATAAATACTAAAGATTTATTATTATTGGCATTTGTAAGAAAAGTAACCAAATTGAGTGCTTAGTTGGTTATTGCAATGACTTCAAGATATTTATTTTGTATTTATTAAAGGCTACAACGTGAGCAAACAGTTGGGAGAGAGAGATAACACGGTAAAAATAGCATGAGGATATGTCCTAACAAAATGTCTGTCCTTGAGAAAGAGGCAGGTGGAGAAAAGAAGTAAACCATAGTAAGTAAGAAATTAGTTTATCTGACCAAAGCGATGAGAACATCATTCATCAGCTAAATTTTGTTAATGAGTTCATATAGTACCGGCCCACTGGTCTTCCAGTCATAACATAACTATGTGGTGGGTAGTGTGATTAAATAATTTTAAGTATTTATACCATCTTAGTCACACATTATTGAGTGGACTGCATAATTTGCATCCCAAAAATCCTTTCATGGGTTAAATTGTTGCCATAAGGAAACTTGAAACATATATGTCTCTGAATTTCTTTTGAGTTTTGGAGTATCAGTAAGAAAAAAAAAAAAATGTGTAATCAATCAAATGAAGGAAAAGGTTTTTAGAGGAAGGTATATTTTGTATAATTGAACTTTGATTATTGATGTAGCTGGTTTAAGCTTCTTCTTCCTCACAGCTATTAGCACTTCTTTCTGAAGGGACTTTATATTTTGGTTGATGCTTCTGTGAATAATTTTTTAAAAACGTGTGCACTTCTTTATTCTACCTGCCAACAACTCACTTGAAGAGCCCTAAGCAAAAACCACAACAAAATTATTTTAAATCCAGTTTTCCTTAATATGGTTATTGATATAATCCAGTTTTAATTGACAATTTTCACTTTCAAATCCATCTTCAATTAAAATATAGTGAGTAGCAATTTTTCCTGCTCACTTTAAAATGAGAATCTGTGCTATTTTAAAAAATTTGACATGTAAGGCAGATCATTGTCAAAATGTATGTCATCTTGAGATGACTATATTTAGCACCAACAAAGGAATGCATTATCTAGGTTTTTGAACAGTATTTTTCCCCTAAAATTTCACTTGAAGTATTTAGGTTAAGGTTTTACTCACAAATAAAATGAAAACTAAATATGTATGTTTGGAAGAGAATTGGGGATTTAGATTGCTTACAACCAAAGTGGCATGAAATAATTTGCCTTGTTCATTAAAAAATTAAACTGTTATTTTTGAAAAGCCCTAAAAAAATTATTCAAATATACATGAGAGGGGCTGAGGTTGTAGTTTAGTGGTAGAGCACTTGCCCAGCATATAAGAAGCACTGGGTTCAATTCTCTGCACCATACAAATAAATACAATAAAGGTCCATCAACAACTAAAAAAATTTTTTATGTAAAAAGAAACATGAATATTATAGGTAAGAGATGGGCATATGTCTAAAAGTTTTTGCAAAAAAGAGAACTTTTAGCATATTTTATAATTGTATAGGCCATACAAAAAAATTTTGGTAGTTTATAATTCAGAGGAAGAATGACTTATAACATTCTTAACAATGTCATATATTTCTGTTCTTATTTATCCAATCTGTAGTTCATATCACCTGTGAAGTTTCTTTCATGCTCTCTCTCTCCTGATTTTCTAATTGCATAGTTACATATTACACATATTTGAAATTGTTATTTTTTTATTTTACATAAATATTCAATGTATAGTGTGGCTTAATTTATGGTCCTGAACTTGTGTGTGTATGTATGTGTGTGCTGTGGGTTGAACCCAGGGCCTGTGCAAGCTAAGCATATGCTCTAACACTGAACTCCCCTAGCCTATTGTAGTATATTTTGTACATTGTAGGGTAGGTAGATTTTAACCCAGAAATTCACCTTAACTCTTAGTCATTACTTGTGTTATAAAGTTAATACAACTATATTATATTTATGGTTAAAAATTATGCAGAACAAGCCGGGCGCGGTGGCGCACGCCTGTAATCCCAGCACTTTGGGAGGCTGAGGCAGGAGGATCGTGAGTTCAAAGCCAGCCTCAGCAACGGCGAGGCACTTAGCAACTCAGTGAGACCCTGTCTCTAAATAAAATACAAAAAAGGTCTGGGGATGTGACCCAGTGGTCGAGTGCCCCTGAGTTCAATCCCCGGTACCACAAAAAAAAAAAAAAAAAAAAAAAAAAAAAAAAATGCAGAACATAAAAATGTGTTCTCATAATCTGAAATTTCTGTTGTTAGTATTTTCTAGTCTTTTCTGCTTACACAAGATTTTTTTCCCCCTTGTCTTATCTCAATGAAAGCATCTTGGAAAGTATCTGATGTAGTAGCTGCCATCTAGTAAGTGCTCAACAGGTAGTTCTTTTTCTTCCTCCTTTTTTTTTCCTTCTAGACATCTCTTCCTCTTTGCTCTCAAATTAGAAGACAAGTAGATTGGGTGGGACTCCATAGGTAGGTTTTGAGGTTGGTGAGATTTGTTCCCACCTTCCTCTCTCTGCTCCTTTCCTATCCTTTCTTCCGTTTTGATTCTGCCTTCCTTTTTCTGACCAAATTAGGTCTCCCCTTTGTCCCTTTCCATTTCCTCATTGTGGTCCATTCATTTAGATAATGGAACCACAAATTGAAAATCAAAAGACATAAGACATAAATATTGGCATATTTTACATTAAAATATGGATTTACATTCTTTCTTGAAAAACTGAAAGGTCTGGGCAAAATTGGGTCAACATTTCTACAGAGTAGCAGCACTTTGGAAATAAGCAGTGGTTGCCCCAGACAGGCTACACATTCTCCATTTGACACAGTCTCCATGATCCCCTATTGTTTCACAATTAATCATACTCATTTATGTTACCTTCAATTGCATTGCATAGTATTTATATTACCTGACCCTAGACACTTGAATATGCAGTTCCCTGATCTGGTATGTATTAGGGCAAGTCTGAAGGAAGGATGATATGATAGAATGTCTGCTGGACTTAGAACTGGGTACCTGTACTTTAAATGTTTTTGTGATTCCTAGAGCTTGCTATAAAGAGGAGTTAACTATTTATTTACCATTCTTCTGCCTCCCTATCCCAATGACTTGTTTGGAGCCAGAGGTCCAGGTCTTCTAATGCTCAGCTGTGTTCTTCAGTGAAAGACCATCTTCCACTTGTAGAGAGGCTGAAGAGGCCCAGACTCCTCCAGCAGTTATCACAGCCATTTGCTTGGGAAGGCAACTTCCTGAAGCCCCAGGTTACTAATTGGTTGTTCATGATATTTAATTTAGAATAAACCCACCCCCTTTTATCTTCTACTATTATTTTATTTAGTTAGTTATCATCAGCCTTCCTTTTGTAGATGTCAATCATATCTTATTTGGACTGTCTTAGATCCACAGTTTTTCTGTTATTTGTCATTCATCAAATATAAATTGAGCTTGTACTTGGTATTGTGTGAAACACTAAGGATATTGAGAGGATTGAGCAGTTCTTATTTTTCAGGGCTCATGTGTGGTAAATGCACTTTGAAAAGTATCATATATAGTTTTATGAAGGCAAAGTGTTATATATAATTATTAGAAAAGAATGTCAAGACAGGTTGAAAGTAAGGTTCTTGGTTTTCAGTGAGGAACTGTGTATTGGTAAGAAGGAAAATTCTCACTATTTCCAATAGGTAAAATAGGATCTAATTTCATATTTTTAAGTTGTGATGAAGCCTACAATGGGTTTTGTAGTGTAATTTTTAAAGAATAAAGTTGCAACTTTGTTCATTAAATACAATGATGTTATATTTATTTTTCTTGCACAGGTAAAAAATGATAAAAATTTGGGTTTTCATTTTATGAAGCTGTAAACAATTTGTTGTTATTCCAAAGACTGTAGGAATTAGGTTTTAACATTTATTTGAAGTACATAGTTAAGTGTTTGAATTAAACCTTTCTTAAAAGTTGAAATGAAGAATTTGCTTGAGTTCCGTGAAATGCAGATTTTATGGGCAAAAGAACTGAACAGACTCTTCACAGAAGAAGAAATACAATTGGTCAAAAATATATGAAAAAATGCTCAACATCACTAACAATCAGAGAAATGAAAATTAAAACTACACTGAGATTTCATCTCACCCCAGTCAGAATGGCAATTATCAAGAAGATAAGTAACATTGTTGGCAAGGATGTGGGGGAAAAGGTACTTTCAGACGTTGCTTGTGGGACTGCAAATTGGTGAAACAACTGGGGAAAGCAGTATGGAAATTCCTCAGAAAACTTGGAATGGAACCATCGTTTGACCCAGTTATCCTACTCCTCAGTTTATACTCCAAATCAGCATACTATAGTGATGTGGCCACATCAATGTTCATAGCAACTCAATTCATAATAGCTAACCTATGGATCCAACCTAGGTGCCCTTCAACAGATCAATGGATAAAGAAAATGTGGTATATATATGCAATGAAATATATTACTCAGCCTTAAAGAAGAATGAAATAATGGCATTTGCCAGTAAATGGATGGAACTGGAGGTTATTATGCTGAGTGAAATAAGCCAATCCCAAAAATCAAAGGCTGAATGTTCTCTCTGATATGTGTAAGGTGACTCAAAATAGGTGGGGGAGGGAGGATTGGAGGTTCACCAGATTGGACAGGGGGATGGGAAGGGGAAAGACTGTAGATAGTAGAATGAATTCAACATAACTTTCCTATGGTCATATATGAATATGTGACCAATGTAACTCCACATCATGTACAACCACAAAAATGGGAAGTTATAAACCATGCATAAAGAAATAAAATATCTAAGCCGGGCGTGGTGGCGCACGCCTGTAATCCCAGCACTTTGGGAGGCTGAGGCAGGAGGATCGCGAGTTCAAAGCCAGCCTCAGCAATGGCGAGGCACTGAGCAACTCAGTGAGACCCTGTCTCTAAATAAAATACAAAAAAGGGCTGGGGATGTGACCCAGTGGTCGAGTGCCCCTGAGTTCATTCCCCGGTACCACAAAAAAAAAAAAAAAAGAAAGAAAATATCTAGCCGGGCCCAGTGGGGCACACCTGTAATTCCAGCAGCTCAGGAGGCTGAGGTAGAAGGATTGTAAGTTCAAAGCCAGACTCAGCAAAAGCAAGGTGCTAAGCAACACAGTGAGACCCTGTCTCTAAATAAAATTTTTAAAAAGGGCTGGGGATGTGGCTCAGTAGTTGGGTTCAATCCCCAGTGCCCACCCCCCCCCAGCAAAAAAAAAATGTACTATCATGTGTTTTTTTTTTTTTTTTTTTCTTTTTCTTTTTTTGGTACTGGGGATTGAACTCAGGGGCACTCAACCACTGGGCCACATCCCCAGCCATTTTTTGTATTTTATCAGAGACAGGCTCTCACTGAGTTGCTAAGTGCCTCGCCTTTGCTGAGGCTGGCTTTGAACTTGCGATTCTCCTGCCTCAGCCTCCCAAGTACTGGGATTACAGGCGTGTGCCACCACGCCCAGACTCTCATTTCTTTATATGGTAAATGAAAGGGCTACATTGTTGAACTAGATGATTTGTACGTTTCTTAGAAAATGAGTTCTAAAATTCCATGATTCTTAATCCATGTACAACCAGGCCCAATATTTAATTTTGCAGGGGAAGGTACTGGAAATTGAACCTAGGGGATCTTTACCACTGAGCTACATTCTGAGCCATTTTTTGAGACAGGGTCTTGCAAAGTTGCTCAGAGCCTCACTAACTTGCTGAGGCTGGTCTTGAACTTGTGATCCTCCTGCCTCAGTCTCCCAAGTCTCTGGGATGACAGGTGCAAGCCACCATGCCTGGTCCCAAATATAATTGACAGGCAATAAAACCTGTTCAAAACTGAGCTCATTTTCTGACTTAAACATACTTTTTAATTTAATCTCAGCAGTAACCCATTTGGCTCCAACTAGAAATGTTGTTTTTGAGGGGGTTTCTTTTGTTTGTTTGTTTTTTTATTGCTTTTGTGATACCGGAGGTTGAATCCAGAGACACTCTGGCACCAAGCTACACACTCAGCTCTTTTTTTTTTTTTAACTTTATTTTTAGTTTATGTGGACACAATATCTTTTTTAAAAAATATTTATTTATTTGCTTTTAGTTGTACACAATGCATTTTTACGTGGTGCTGAGGTTCGAACCCGGGCTGCGCACGTGCTAGGCGAGAGCCCTACCACTGAGCCACAACCCCAGCCCCTGGACACAATATCTTTATTTTATTTTTATGTGGTGCTAAGGATCGAACCCAGTGCCTCATGCATGCTAGGCGAGGACTCTACCACTGAGCCACAGCCCAGCCCTTTTTTTTTTTTCCCCCAGATTTTTTTTTTTAATTTTGAGAGAGGGTCTCACTATGTTGCTGAAGCTGGCCTCAAACTTTCAATCCTCCTGCCTCAGCCTCCCCAGTCGCTGAAAATACAGGTTACAGGTGTGCACCACTGTATTCTGCTTAGGTCCCTTTTTAAAATTTATTTTTAAATTGTAGATGGACACAATATCTTTATTTATTTTTATGTGGTGCTGAAGATTGGACCCAGTGCCTCACATGTGTGAGGCAAGTGCTCTACCGCTGAGCTATAGCCCCAGCCCCAAGTTCTTTTTTTTTTTTTAATTGAAAAAAAACCCAGAGGAATTAAACCACTAAGCCTCGTCCCCAGCCCCTTCCCCCTCACCTTTTTTTTTTTTTTTTTTTTCTTGAGACAGGGTCTTGCTAAATTGCTGAGGCTGGTCTTGAACTTGCATCCTTCTGTCTCAGCCTCCCAAGTCACTGGGATTACAGGCATGCACCATGACACCCAGATTGGGTTGTTTCTTTCTTTCTTTTCTTTTCTTCCTTTTTTCTTTTTCTTTTTTTTTTTTTTTTTTTTTTTAGTTGTAGATGGGCACAATATCTTTATTTACTTTTTATGTGGTGTCGAGGATTGAACCCAGGGCCTCACAGGTGTGAAGCAAGCACCCTACAACTGAGCTACACCCCCAGCCCTTGGGTTCATTCTTTTTTTTCCAATTTTTTTTTTTTTTTTTTTAGTTGTAGGTGGACATAATACCTTTATTTTATTTATGTGGTGCTGAGGATTGAACCCAGGGCCTCATACATGCTAGATAAGCATTCTATCACTGAGCCATAGCCCCAGCCCCTTGGGTTCATTCTTGACAGTAGTTCTCTCCTCACTTCTATCCCTCCGAATCAAATTGTTCAAAGTTCTTTTTATACTGCCCCCACTAAGTTTCACAAAGGACTTTGTCTTTTTGTTCACTTTCATATTTCTAGAGCCTAGGATAGTTGCCTGGCACAGAGTAGGAGCTTAATAAATTTGTTAATATGGGTCACCATGTCCTTTCAATTCCACTTCTAAAATGTCTATTCTGACTTTTCATTGCTAATGCTACTATCATAGTTCAGTTCCTTGCCTTCTCTTGCCAAGATCATTGTATTTGCTCTCCTCTTACTAGCCTTTCCCCCATTTTACTCTCCGCGCTGTTAGAATAGTTTTTCCCCCCTTCTAGAATACATATTGATTAAGTCATGCTCCTCCTTAAAAAATCTTTGTTGCAGGCTGAGGTTGTGGCTCAGTGGTAGAGCACTTGGCTTAGCACGTGTGAGGCACTGGGTTTGATTCTCAGCACCACATATAAATCCTCACATGTGCGAGGCAGGCACTCTACCACTGAGCTACAGCCCCAGCCCAGGTCCATCAACATCTTAAAAAATATTTTAAAAAATCTTTGTTGCTCCCCATTGCCTATAGTATCAAGTGTAAACTTTTTATTATTATGGCATTCAGGAATCTTTCTAGCCAGTGCCCTGCTTTTCACGTTTTGCAGTAGAATCATTGGACAATTCATGGTTCACAAATTTGCAAATTATCAGGCATTAGTATTTTTGTTAATGTTGGTTCTTCTGCTTATATGCCTTATTCCCTTTTCTACTTTGTGAAATCCTACTTATTCTTTAACTCATGTCATCATCTCTTTGAAAACTTCTTTAACTGAACCCATTCCTCAACCACACTATACTCTTTTCCATTGCTCTATACTCTTTTCCACACTATGCTTTTCCATTACTCTATAGCTCTGTTATAATATTGCTATTATAGCACCTAAGACTTTGTATTATAATTAGTTGTGGTCCCATCTATTTCTCTCACCAAAGATACTTGATTTCAGGGTTTATCTCTTATTCATTCTTATTCACAAGGGCATAATGTTTGGCACACGGCAGATTCTTCTCAGAATGATACTGTCTTCTAAACACAGATCTAATCTGTCAAATTTGAAAAAAAAAATGCAACTCTTGATAAGTCACATACAGACTATATTAGTATTGCAATATTTCCTATAAACTCTGTGGTGAATATTTTGTCTTCATTTAACATGAATACTTAATATGCTAAACTGGCTTAGTAAATCCCTTATCATCCTTCTTTTTTTTTTTTTTTTTTTTTTTTTTTTTGTGGTACCGGGGATTGAACTCAGGGGCACTCGACCACTGGGTCACATCCCCAGACCTTTTTTGTATTTTATTTAGAGACAGGGTCTCACTGAGTTGCTAAGTGCCTCGCCGTTGCTGAGGCTGGCTTTGAACTCACGATCCTCCTGCCTCAGCCTCCCAAAGTGCTGGGATTACAGGCGTGCGCCACCGCGCCCGGCTAAAAGTCAGATTTTTAAAGAGGAGGCAGATGTCACTGGGGGTTGAAATCAGGGGTACTGGACCACTGGGCCACATCCCCAGCCCTTTTTTGTATTTTATTAGAGACAGGGTCTCACTGAATTGCTAAGTGCCTCGCCATTGCTGAGGCTTGCTTTGAACTCACGATCCTCCTGCCTCAGCCTCCCAAGTGCTGGGATTACCATTTATCATCCTCAATTGTGACCAAACTCCACATTAAACTTACCCTTTGGTTAATGTTTCCTAATTATATTTCTGTCTTTCTTTCATGTGTGTGCAGACATTAATCTTACTCTTTTTTTTTTTTTTTTTTTTCCTTTTTCTTTTTTGGTACCAGGGATTGAACTCAGGGGCACTCAATCACTAAGCCACATCCCCAGCCCTATTTTGCGTTTTATTAGAGACAGGGTCTCACTGAGCTGCTTAGCGCCTCGCTGTTGCTGAGGCTGGCTTTGAATTCACAATCCTCCTGTCTCAGCCAACGGGATTACAAAAGTGTGCGCCACCCTGACAGGCTTAATTTTATTCTTGATAACAATTCATCTAGTCTGCCTGAGCTTTCATTTAGAAAGTGCATTGGGACTGAATTGTTATGTTGCTGCTGCCCCTTTAAGGTGGCTAAGAACATTGCATGTGCCTGTTCAAACAGAAGAAAAATTACTTAACACTAGTTTCAGAAAAACCTATGAGATTTCAGATATAAAATCTTTTGGCTTCAGGTACTGAGTATAAGAAATTGTTGAACTGATTTTCATTTTGCATTCTAAAATACTGTGAGTGAATGCCCAGTGTAACCACTTCCTTTCTAGCATGACAAACTTGATTTGATAGGATGTTCTTCTCTGTAATTCAGCAGATTTCAAAGGTTCTTTTAGAACTCTTGAGAGTCCATCTGGGTTTGGTAGGGCATGCTCGTAATCCCAGCTACTCAATTACTTGGGAGGCTGAAACAGGAGGACCACAAGTTCGAAGCTAGCCTCAGCAATTTACTAAGACCCTGAGCTGGGGCTATGGCTGATTGGTAGAGCATTTGCTTAGCACAGTGAGGCCCTGGATTCAATCCCTAAATCTGCCAAAAATAAATAAATAATAATAATCATTACTTAGCAAAGCCCTACACAGCTTAGTGATACCCTGTCTCAAACTAAAAAGTAAAAGGGGCTGGGGATGTAGTTCAGTAGTAAAAATGTTTCTGGGTTCAATATTCAGTACCAAACCAAACCAAACAAAACCCTGTGAGTTCCCTGGACCCTTTAAGAATCAATGAAGTCCTTTCTTCTCCAAATATATATCTGTATGAGATTATGTTTTCTTTGTAGATTTAAGTCAAAACAATATATCAGCATAGTTTGAATGTAGAAGCAGAAGCCAGAATTAAAGAGACTTATTAAAATGTCAAACAATGCCACTCTCTCTGATTAATTATTTTTGTTTGGAAAATATAGCTATTTTTCATAAAATCTTTTCATGTTTATAATAATGAGGTTTGCTATTTTTATATTTTTAGGATAAAATGTCTACTATTTTATGTTTCTAATTTTTTTTAATATTTATTTATTGGTTTTAGTTGTACACAATGCCTTTATTTTTACGTGGTGCTGAGGATTGAACCCGGGTCGCGCATGTGCTAGACGAGCGCTAAACCGCTGAGCCACATCCCCAGCCCCTATTTTATTTTTATACTATAGCAAAGAGCATTGTGTACAACCAGAGATATGAAAAATTATGCTCTACATGTGTGATATGAATTGTAATGCATTCTGCTGTCATCTATAACAAATGAAAATTTAAAATAAATTTTAAAAAAAGGAAAAAAGCAATGAGCAATCCAACAATAAAAATTTTAAATGATACTACTATTGTTATTTAAAATGACTTATTTTAAAATTTATAATACATTACATATCTACAAAAATAATTCATATAAATAAAATTTGTCAAGGATCCTCAGTAATAGGCCCACACATTAGCCCTGTGCCCCCAAAATTTGAAGCCCCCTCTTGTAATTCATAGCTTTTCTTTTAGAAGGCATATTTTGTTTAACATCACACAGTTTATTTTCTATGTGTTTACAAACTTTCATGTTATCTAATTAAACATTTTCTAAACTAAAAGTATAATAAGCCTTATTATACGTTTGTAATTATATTTTATCTCATCTAGACTTTGAAATCTATGAGAACAGGCATTTTACCCTATTCATCCTTATATTATGTAGTACTGTATCTAGAAGATAGAAAGATGGTCAAAATGTTTCTTTTTTTTTTTTTTTTTTCTTTTGTGGTATCAGGCATTAACAGGGGTAGTACTCTACCACTGAGTTACATCCCTAACCCTTTTTATTTTTTGTTTTGAAACAGGTCTCTCTAAGTTGCACAGGCTTTAAACTTGCAATCCTTCTACTTCAGCTTCCCAAGTAGCTGGAATTACAGGTGTGTGCTACTGTGGCTGGAAATAAATGTTTCTCAATACTTATCCATTTAAACTAATTTAATCTTTTCTTATTTCTTATTTATTTATTTATTTATTTATTTATTTATTTATTTATTTATTGGTACCAGAGATTCAACTCAGGAGCACTCAAGCACTGAGGGCCACATTCTCAGCCATTTTTTGTATTTTATCAGAGACAGGGTCTCACTGACTTGCTAAGTGCCTCACCATTGCTGAGGCTGGCTTTGAACTTGCAATCCTCCTGCTTCAGCCTCCCAAGTGCTGGGATTACAGGCGTGCACCACTGCACCCGCCTCTCATTTATTCTTAATTCTACCATACTTACCTGCTGTAGATTCATGAAATAATAGGCAAACTAAATAGTGTATGGGACATATAGGAGTTCAATTGTTAGTTTTCTACCCTTCCCTTTTATTCAGTGTAGATAGCAACTTTAGGCTTTTTTATTTTTATTTTTGGTACCAGGGATTGAGCCCCCCACCCAGCGCTTAACCACTGAACCACATCCCCAGCTATTTCTTTTTTTGTTGTTGTTTTTGTTTTTGTTTTGTTTTGTTTTATTTTTTTGTGGTACCAGGGATTGAACTCAGGGGCACTCGACCACTGGGTCACATCCCCAGCCCTTTTTTTTTTTAATTTATTTTATTTTTATTTTATTTTATTTAGAGACAGGGTCTCAATTGCTTAGTGCCTCGCCATTGCTGAGGCTGGCTTTGAACTCGCGATCCTCCTGCCTCAGCCTCCCAAAGTGCTGGGATTACAGGCGTGCGCCACTGCGCCCGGCTATTTCTTGTATTTTATTTAGAGACAGGGTCTTGCAGAGCTGCTTAGAGCCTCGCCAAGTTGCTGAAGCTGCCTTTGTTCTTGAAATCCTTCTAATCCTCTTTAAAAATGTATTGTAGGGTTTTTGTTTTTTTTTAAGATCCTTATATTTTACTTATATATGTAAGTTTTCATTACTTTATTAATGACTTCATCAGATAATAACTTATCATCTAGGTAAGTACTGAGGAGTTATAGGAGATTTCATGTAGGGGCAATTTAACACTGAGCTACATCCCCAACCCTTTTTTAAATTTTTGAGAGTCCCACTAAGTTGCTTAGGATCTTGCTAAGTTACTGAGGCTTACCTATAACTTCCCCTCCTGTGTCAGCCTCCTGAGCTGCTGGGATTATAGGCATATGCCATTACACCTGGCTTCAACTTTAAGTAAGTGGTTACATTAAAGTCATTTCAAGAGAAAATGGAAGGCACTGGTGAGGACATAATTCTGAATGGATAGGAGGATGCTCCACATATCATAGCCTATGATGTGGTAGGAACAGCTGGAATATAAAGTATGATTTAAGGCATCTTTAAAGATACATTGTGCTGAAATAGGTGTTGCATAAAACAAATGAAATATTTTGTATTGTTTAAGACAGTGGAGAAAGCTGATCATTATTGAAGCTTGGTGTTCATTAGAGTAGTCTCTTTAATTTTGTATGCCTGAAAATTTCCATAATAAAAAGGTAAATAAAGTAGATTTTGCTGATACATCTAAGATATTGAATATTATAAAATTTTTCTAATGTATATACTAGGACTGGGGATTTAGTTCAGTGGTAGAGGCTTGTCTAGCTGTGTAAGGCCCAGGGTTCAAGCCTCAGCACCAAAATATATGTATGCCAGATAAACCTAAAAACCTAAGTACAGTTAGAAGTCTTGGAGACTAAAGTATAAAAATTATCATGTTTAGGATGAAGTGGAGAAAATCACTATTTCTATTACAATTAGTTTGGGAAAATACTTCATTGGTAAAGGAATGACTTAAGAAAGGTCTTAGAGGTAGACAAAAACTACTGAATATATTTTATCAAGGTTGAAGGTTGAAGAACTAGGAGGAGACCAAGAAAACCAGAGAGTGTGAGGAACCCGTAGAAGTCCTATCAAGCCCAGAGGCGGGATTAATCCATTAATCTAATCCATCATGCACTATGCAGTTAATATCCTTAGAGTTATTTTATTTTTGGTACTGGGGATTGAACTCAGGGGCACTCAACCACCGGACCATATCCCCAGCCCTTTTATGTATTTCATTAGAGACAGGGTCTCACTGAGTTGCTAAATTCCTCACCATTGCTGATGTTGGCTTTGAGCTCCTGATCCTCCTGCCTCAGCCTCTCAAGTGCTGGGATTACAGGCGTGCACCACCACGCCGGGTTTATCCTCAGAGCAGAGAAAGGTAGAGATTGTAATAGTTGAGAACCTAGTGGGCCTGAATAAGAACAGAAAGAATGGTGTGCTGTTACCCAATAATAATAATAATAATAATAATAATAATAATAATAATAATAATAATATGAAAAACCAAAATCAGAAGAATCATGAATAAAAGATAGTCTAGAACCTTTAAACCCTAATTTTATTAATAATTTGTACTTAATAATTCTGACAATGTGTTAATTAAAAGTTTTGAAGAAACTGCTTTAAAACAGTTGCCCCATAGTAGCTGAGGTACCTATGTTCTCATTACACTTGGATTCTGGTGCTTATTGAAAATAATTGATAATTTGGGCTGGAATGTGGCTCAGCGGTAGAGCGCTCGCCTAGAACGTGCTCGGCACGGGTTCGATCCTCAGCACCACGTAAAAATAAACACATTGTGTACATTAAAGGCAAATAAATAAATATTTTTAAAAAAATGAGGAGCCGGGCGCGGTGGCGCACGCCTGTAATCCCAGCACTTTGGAGGCTGAGGCAGGAGGATTTTGAGTTCAAAGCCAGCCTCAGCAATGGCGAGGAATTTAGCAACTCAGTGAGACCCTGTCTCTAATAAAATACAAAAAAAAGGCTGGGGATGTGGCCCAGTGATCAAGTGCCCCTGAATTCAATCCCTGGTACCAAAAACTAATAATAATAATAAGTAAATAAATAAGGGCTGGGGTTGTAGCTCAGCAGTAAAGTGCCTGCCTAACACTACAAGGCACTGGGTTTGATCCTCAGCACCACATAAAAATAAATAAATAAATAAATAAAGTTATTATGTCCAGGGCTGGGGCTGTAGCTCAGTGGTATAGTGCCTGCCTCACATGTGTGAGGCCCTGGGTTCGATCCTCAGCACCACATAAAAACAAATAAATAAGTATATTGAGTCCATCTACAACTAAAAAATATTTTTTAAAAATGTTATTATGTCCATTTACAACTAAAAATAAAAAAAGTAAAAGAACTATCAAGTCATGAAAATCATAGTGGAAACTTAAATGAATATTACTCAGTGATAGAAATCAATATGAGAGGCTAGGGATGTAGCTCAGTGGTAGAGCACTTGCCTAGCATGTGTGAGGCCCTGGGTTAAATCGCAGGGCTGCAAGAAAAAAAAAAAAAAACAAAATACAAAAAACACAGGGCTGGGGGGCGGTGGAATGTGAGATACCCTGGGTTTGACCTCAAGCACCACCTCTTCCACACTCCAAAAAGAAAAAGAAGCAGCAGCAGATGTCAACCTTTTATAAAAAGTACACATAGTTTTAACTGTATGACATTCTGGAAAAAAAAAAACTAAAGAGACTGTAAAAACATCAGTGGTTGCTATGGGGAAGAGGGAGCATGAGTGGGAAGAGCACAGTGGATTATTAGAGCAGTGAAACTATTTAGTATGCTACCATAAGAGTGAACACATGCCATTGTATATTTATCGAAAACCATAAGTTGTACACCAGGAGTGAACCATAATGTAAACAATGGACTCTGTAAGCTGCCTGTCACGGCCAGCCACGGCGCCGCCACGGGAGGAAAATTCTCGGAGGCAGAGTTAAGCTTTTACTACTTTTACTTCTACTTTCTTTTACTACTTTTACTTCTACTTTCTTAGAGCTTAGAGAGGGAAAGAAAGATTTTTAGAGAGAAAGATTAGAGCGAGCTTTTCTTCTTGTCTTCTTAGCTTAGAGTCTTAGAAAGAAAGATAAAGAAAGATAGAGCTTCTTAGAGAAAGATTTCTTCTTGTCTTCTTAGCTTAGAGTTAGAGCTTAGCTTAGAGAAAGATTAGAGCTTCTTTCTTCTCTCTTCTTTCTTCCTTCTTCTGTCTTCTGTCTTCTGTCTTCCTCAGGAGTCTCGGCCTAACTCTGACCAGTCATTACTTCTTCTATCTGGTTTCTCTACTGTAACCGCTCTGCCTACGTTCTGGCCGCTCTGATTCTTCTGACCGACCGAGTGACTGCCCGGCTGACTGAATTCTCCGTTCTCCTAACTCGGACCGCTTTCACCCGGTTATATACCTTCAGGTTTGCGGGTGCCTACAGGTGTGTCACATACATATCAGGTGGAACCCATGGCTTCCAGCTAGCTACAACAGCCCTTCCTAATTAGGGCTCCTTCATATTCCTTCCCTTTAGTTTAAAAAGGTGCTTTTGTTCTATTTTTCTCTATTTTATTTTCTCTATTTTCTTTTATTTTCTTGTCCCTACCTAGCTTTTCACCTTTATTTTTGAAAGGGTGGATATTTGAGCCCTTTTTGAGAAGGTGCTGTGGCTTTAAGGAAGCCTAATGCTGAGGAGCAGCTAACGCACCTAGTTAAGCACAATTGCATAAGCGGCTTTGACTTTTTTTTTTTTTTTTTTTTTTTCCTCTTCTTTATTTTTCTTTATGGCTTTCTTGCCAAAGCTCAATGGCTTTTTTTTTTTTTCTGCATGGTTTTTACCATGCTATTTAATTCTCTATTTTCTTTTAAGCTCATGGCTTTTTTCTTTATACTAAAGCTCAAGGCTTTTTCTCTATATTTTTTATGGCTTTTGGCCGGCTACTCTGCTTTGGCTTTTGGCCGGCTCGCTTCGGCTTTTCACTGGCTACTCTGCTTCAGCTTTTGGCCAGCTACTCTGCTTCGGCTTAATTCTTAACTGGCTTCAACTGAGTCAGAGGCTCTGCTCTCTTGTTTCTGAGGCTATGCTTTTTCATTGCTCTTATTTCTTAGCTTTTCTTCTCTGCCTGCCGAGCCCCGGACGGACCACCATTTCTACTCTTTTTGCTGGTCTCAACTGAGTAAGCTGCCTGGTACCGAAAACCGGGATAAAAACTCTCGGAGGCAGAGTTAAGCTTTTCCTCGGGAGCCTCGGCCTTACTCTGGCCAGTCCTCTGGAGCCTCGGCCTAACTCTGACCAGTCATTACTTCTTCTATCTGGTTTCTCTACTGTAACCGCTCTGCCTACGTTCTGGCCGCTCTGATTCTTCTGACCGACCGAGTGACTGCCCGGCTGACTGAATTCTCCGTTCTCCTAACTCGGACCGCTTTCACCCGGTTATATACCTTCAGGTTTGCGGGTGCCTACAGGTGTGTCACATACATATCAGGTGGAACCCATGGCTTCCAGCTAGCTACAACAGCCCTTCCTAATTAGGGCTCCTTCAGGACTCTGGTGTCAATACAGTTTCAGTTTAACAAATGTACTACTCTGGAGGGAGATAGGGAGGCTATCAATGTGTAGGGGTAGGTATCCTTGGGTAGTATTTGTAATTTGCACTCAGTTTTGGTATAAACCTAAGCTGCTCTAAAAAATAAAGCCTATCAAAAAAGAAAATATGGACCAGGGATATAGCTCAGTTGGTAAAGTGCTTGCCTTGTATGCATAAGGCCCTGGGTTCAATCCCCAGCACCACAAAAATAAAATAAAATAAAATAGCCAAATATGGTGGTGAGCATCTGTAGTTCCCACCTACTCAAGAGGCTGTGGCCAGTCACTTGAGTCTGTGAGTTTGATACCAGCCCAGACATCATAAGGAGACCCTGTCTCTAAATAAATAAATAAATAAATAAATAAATAAATAAATAAAATCCACTGAGATTTCAAATGGGCACCATTGGGGGCTGGGATTGTGGCTCAGCAGTAGAGCTTTCGCCTAGCACATGCGCCACCTGGGTTCAATTCTCAGCACCACGTAAAAGTAAAATGCATTGTGTACAACTAAAGCAAATAAATAAATATTTTTTTAAAAATGGGCACCATCACACCCAGCAGTTATATGTCATATAACTATATATAGTTCAGCAATATAATTTATAGTGTGTATATAAATTATCAATATAAATATATAAATGTTTATATTTATATTTATAATTTTATATGTATAAAATATATAAGTTATATTGATGATTTATATACGTATATTAATTATATTGCTGGACACACAATAGCCATGATTATTATGGTCATTTTAAGTAGAATTTGGCTCTGTAAGTATACAGAACAAGATAGAGAAACCATATTGCCTTTTTTTTGTGTCTCTAGTCCTAACATAGGCCTAGCACCAAGAAGATTCAGGGAAAGCTTCCTGAACCTGGTATGCAGGCCTGTCTGTAGTCCAGTTACTTTAGAAGGCTGATGCAGGAGAATCACTTAAGCCCAGGAGTTTGAGGTCAGCCTGGGCAACATAGTGAGACCCCATATCAAAAAAAAAAAAAAAAAAAAAAAAGAGAAGAAGATATAAACAGAATTTTTTAAGCAAAATCCAAATTCTAAATATATGCTAGGTCTAAGAGATAAACTTTATATATAAAAACATAAGGGAAAGCAAAATAGGAAATTATGCACAATGTAAACTGTAAAGCTGGAAAAGTTGGTGTGATTATTTTAATATCAGATAAGTTCAACACAAGGAAGAGAAATTTGATACTAACTACAGGATCAGTTCTAAAATATTACAATCATAATGGGTACATGTTTCAAAGAACCTGAAATTACATGAAACAAAAATGGTGTAATTAAAAGGAATAATAGAAAATTCTTCATATTAAAGAATGTATCTACATAACCAGTCATCTTAATCAATTTGATATTTATAGAATAATACATTAAATAATTATAGAATACACATTCTTTTCAAGTGTGCTTGATATGTTCACCAAGCTATTTTAGGTCATTAACTTTCTGGGATCTTTTAATACCATACACCTTGTATTTTACATACCCTGAATCTTGGGAAAAGATGTTGAAGGTTATCACAACTCAGTACTAGCATGCATTTTTTGAGGGAAAAATAATATGCTATTTATACTTATAAAAATACTTAACATTAAAAATAAAATTATTAAAATTCTTGTACAATATTAAAATGTTTTACAGGTGCAAAAATAAACAAAGCTGCATCAGTGCAAAACCATACTGAGCAAACATGAATGATATTTCCCAAAAGGCCGAGGTAAGTCTCAAAAATTAAAAAGATGGAAACCAGCAAGAATATAATACATGATTTAACTTTTAAACTTTAAAGCCTGAGCTTCTGCTGCCTTGTTTTCATTTTCATCTAATTTACTGAAATTAGTCTTGGTAACTTTTAAGCAAGAGATGTCAAATATGAATCTTTTTTTTTTTTTTTTTTTTTCTGGTACTTGGGCTTGAAACTAGGGGTACTTACCCACTGGGCCATATCCCCAGCCTTTTTTTCTTTTTTAATATTTTTCAAACCTTTTTTTTTTTGTACTGGGGATTGAACTCAGGGGCACTTGACCACTGGGCCACATCCCCAGCCTTTTTTTTTTTTTTTTTTTTTAATATTTATTTATTTTAGTTGTACACAATGCCTTTATTTATTTTTATGTGGTGCTGAGGATTGAACCCGGGCCACACACGTGTTAGGTGAGCGCTCTATCGCTGAGCCACAATCCCAGCCCCTTTTTTTTGTATTTTATTAGAGACAGGATCTCCCTGAGTTGCTAAGTGCTTCGCCATTGCTGAGGCTGGCTTTGAACTCGCGATCCTCCTGCCTCAGCCTCCCAAGTGCTGGGATTACAGGTGTGCACCACCGCGCCCAGCTTAGACCTTTATTTTTTTTAATATTTATTTTTTGTAATTGGACACAATACATTTATTTTATTTATTTGTTTTTATGTGGTGCTGAGGATAGAGCCCAGGTCCTCAAACGTGCTAGCTGAGCACTCTACCACTGAGCCAGAACCCCAGGCCAATAGACCTTTATTTTATTTATATGTGGTCCTGAAAATCGAACCCAGTGCCTCACACATGCGAGGCAAGCACTTTACCGCTGAACTACAACTCCAGCCCCCCAGCCCCTTTTCTATATTTTATTTAGAGATAGGATCTCACTGAGTTGCTTAGAGCCTCGCTAAGTTGCTGAGGCTGGCTTTGAACCCATGGTCCTCCTGCCTCAGCTTCCTGAGTGCCATCTCCCTGGGCCAAATCTGAATTTGATATTTATATTTTACTGACCTTCAGCTTCAGTAGATGGGTACCCACAAATGGAGCTTTTATATGGATAAAGTTTATATTAATAAATATTTGTATTAACAAAATCTATCTCATATTTTCTGTAATTTGATTTTCATATGTAAGTTGTAGATAGTGTCTAATCATGTTATGATAATCCAAATAAGGTTTTAAAACTCATTTCTATTTTCTGTTTCAATATGTATTTTTTATATTGCTCATTCTTATCTTTACCTAATTTCTTCCTATCTTTTGTTTTTTAAATGTTCTTCTCTTTATTTTCTTCTAATGAAGATTCTGCTTTCTTCATCTAAACCTGTCCCAAAATCCTATGTGCCAAAACTTGGCAAGGGTGATATAAAGGATAAGTTTGAAGCCATGCAGAAAGCCAGGGAAGAAAGAAATCAAAGGAGATCTAGAGACGAAAAGCAAAGAAGAAAAGAACAATATATTAGAGAGAGAGAATGGAACAGGAGAAAGCAGGAGGTTATTTTATTTTATTTTATTTTATTCTGTGCAAATATTAACTTTCATCTTTTTAATTTACATTTTATTTATTATTCATAGTTACATTTCATATTGATTATAATTAAAATAATGTATTTGTAAGCCAATTTAAACTCTACATAGACAGTAGTATCTTCTTATCTGCAGGTTTGCTTTCTTCTGTTTCAGTTACCTATAGTCAAATATTAAATATTAAATAGAAATATTGCATGGAAAATTCCAGAAACAAATAATTTTTAAATAAATTTTATAATTACATTGTTATAATTGTTCAACTTTATAATTACTGTCAATTTCTTACTATTCCTAACTTATAAATTAAACTTTATCATAGGTGTGTATAAGTAGTAAAAAACACAGTGTATATATGGCTCAGCACTATCTGCAGTTATTGGGGGTCTTAGAAGGTATCTCCTGCAGATGAGGGAGGACTACTGTAATATGATTTAGTCTGATTTAAACATGTTTATCTTAATTTATTTTACCACCTAGATTAAAGAAATGCTTGCTTCTGATGATGAGGAAGAGGTCACTTCTAAAGTAGAAAAGGCTTATGTCCCAAAGCTAACAGGTAAGAAACTTGAGGGGTAAATTGTAAAAGAAATTACAAAAGAAAGAAACATAACAAAGTATTAATTTTTTAAAAATGTGTTCTTAGGGACTGTTAAAGGTAAATTTGCTGAAATGGAGAAACAAAGACAAGAGGAACAAAGGAAGAGAATGGAGGAGGAACGAAAACGCAGAATTGAACAGGATATGTTAGAAAAGAGGAAAATACAGCGTGAATTAGCAAAAAGGGCTGAGCAGGTATACACTAATATTAAGTTGGTATTTTCTTCTGGAACTATTTTACAAAGGAAGACTAATCAGTATGTTGCTTAATTAAATCATTTTAATACAACATAAGTCTAATAATAGCAGCTAACCTAAAAAATAATATCTTAAGTAAAATATTGTATATCAGATGTCTAGAAGGATACAGGCAAAATGCACTTTTTTTTTTTTTTTTTTTTTTTTTTTTTAGTACTAGGGATTGAGTTCAGAGTCTCACACCTTCCAAACAAGCAATACTGAGCTATATCCCCAACCCTAGAATGTGCCATTTTAAGGTGAAACATTGAGATGATTTTTGTTATATGATCTTATGATTCTGTCCATGTTCCTTACATGGTCCACATTTCTAATTTTTCTTGACAGAGGATTTCTTGACAGAGGATTTTACAAAGATATAAGACAATTTCACATGTAACATATTCACGCGCACATACATGCACACATACACACACACAAATGCTGGCTTTTTAATTGCAAACTTTTTTTTTTTTTTTTTTTTTTTTTTTTTTGTGGTACTGGGGATTGAACTCAGGGGCACTCGACCACTGGGTCACATCCCCAGCCCTTTTTTGTATTTTATTAGAGACAGGGTCTCACTGAGTTGCTAAGTGCCTTGCCATTGCTGAGGCTGGCTTTGAACTTGCAATCCTCCTGCCTCAGCCTCCCAAAGTGCTGGGATTACAGGCGTGCGCCACCATGCCCGGCTTGCAAACTTTTTAAAAAATATATATTTTTTAGTTGTCAATGGACCTTTATTATTTTTATTTATTTATATGTGGTGCAGAGAATCGAACCCAGTGCCTCACACATGCTAGGCAAGTGCTCTACCACTGAGTTACAACCCCAGCCCCTAAATACTGTTTTTTTTTCAAAGCAATAATTTAAGTACCTTAAATCTATTTGAAATGCACCCTTCCGTTTCTACTAAGTTTCTCAAAAGTATATTGAAAGCAAAACATGCCAAACTTGCTTGTCAAATAAATTTATTTACTCTGATTTTGTAAATAACCATTTCTATGGCAAAAAACAGACACAAAATGGCAAATGATGACATATGCTAGGTAAACTATAAAAAAGAATGGGAGCAGGGCATGCATGCCTGTAATCCCAGCGGCTCAGGAGGCTGAGGTAGGAGGATCACAAATTCAAAGCCAGCCTCAGAAAAAGCAAGGCACCAAGCAACTTGGTAAGACCCTGTCTCTAAATAAAATACACAAGAGGGCTGGGAATGTGACCCAGTGGCCAAGTGCCCCTGAATTCAATCCCTGGTACAAAAAAAAAAAAAAAAAAAAAAAAAAGAATGGGAATTTTCTATATTTTATTACTTTATACCTCCTTTACTGAAGAAAGATGTTATATGCTTTACTACTGCCCCTTCTAGTAAATAAAAATTACCATTCACTTTATAGTGAAATTTTATAAGGAAATAAAATTATAACATGAGAATTATTATAAATATATAATAACACATATAATATTATAATCATATATAAAAATATATACAAAAGTTATATTAACAGTATCATAAATTATAAAATAAAAGAATAAAAATTATAATAAATATATAATTCAAATATGTGGTATTTGGCAGAAAGTAGTATATACATGGGTTCTTCTTTTATATTATTTTACAGCACTGATTGTTTTTGTACACTTTCAGGCTCACTTTCAACTTCAAGAATGGAATATTTAGACAGTGGTTTTTCAAAAACTGTTTTTTGAAACAAAATATGATGGAAACAAAAAAGATGGAAACAAAATTTGATCATGAAAAAGAATCTTTCTTTAGTAACTGCAAATACTTGCTATGTGGATAGGGTGCTAGAGAATCTTTTTTTTTTTTTTTTTTTTTTTTTTTGTGGTGCTGGGGATTGAACCTAGGGACTTATTTTTTGTTTTGTTTTAAAAATATTTATTTATTTGTTTTAGTTGTACATAATGCCTTTATTTTTACATGGTGCTGAGGATCGAACCGGGGCCACATATGTGCTAGAGCGCTCTGCTGCTGAGCCACAACCCCCGTTCCCAAGGCCTTGTTAATGTAAGGCAAGCACTCTACCAACTGAGCTATATCCCCAGCCCAAATATTTGGTTAACAAAATTTTGGCCTATTAAATTAAGGATATGTAGGTTTCACTATTATAGTAAAAATCTTGTAAATATGTAAGTCTAATTTTAAAACCTAAGTACATTTCCAATCAAATCTGATATAATTTAATGTATCTTTCAATATAAGAAGTACAATATTGTACAGATAGCCAAAAAGAGTTTTAATGTTTGTTTAGAAAGTCCATATGCAAGAATGCTATAAAAGGAGCCAAGCATGGTGGTGCACACCTGTCATCTCAGCTACTTGGGAAGGCTGAGGTGAGAGGATTCCAAGTTGGAGGACAGGCTAGACAATTTAGCAAAGCGTTGTCTCAAAATAAAATTTTAAGAAAGAGTTAGGAATATAACTAATAGGCAGAATGCTCCTGGGTTCAATCCCAAGTAACACCAGGGTTGGGAGGAGGGATGCTATAAAAGGGATTCCAGAGTTTGGGAGGTGGCTGGATGAGTGACAGCCAAGATAATTATCAGATCTAAGATTCTAGAATATTATAAAGAATTAAAAATTAATGTGATTTGCATAGTGTTAGAAATGAAGACTGACAAAATTTGAGGGAAATCTGATTTGGGATTATTTGGTTATCTTTAATGATACATTGATAGATAAAATTAAAGTCTATTGATTTAGAAAAAGAGCAGTTTTAGTTGGAGTAGGGAATCTTCAAAAGAAAGGAGAGAAGCCGGGCGTGGTGGCGCACGCCTGTAATCCCAGCACTTGGGAGGCTGAGGCAGGAGGATTGCGAGTTCAAAGCCAGCCTCAGCAATGGCGAGGCACTTAGCAACTCAGTGAGACCCTGTCTCTAATAAAATACAAAAAAGGGCTGGGGATGTGGCCCAGTGGTCAAGGGCGCCTGAGTTCAAACCCCAGTACCAAAAAAAAAAAAGAAAGGAGAGAAAAAAGGAAGTTGATTTGGGAAGAAAGAAAAAGAGTTTCCTTTCAATAAAGCAAAATAAATAGGAAGCAGTTTTTTTTTTTTTTTTTTTTTTTTGTAGTACCGGGGATTGAACTCAGGGGCACTCGACCACTGGGCCACATCCCCAGCCCTTTTTTGTATTTTATTAGAGACAGGGTCTCACTGAGTTGCTAAGTGCCTCGCCATTGCTGAGGCTGGCTTTGAACTCGTGATCCTCCTGCCTCAGCCTCCCAAAGTGCTGGGATTACAGGCGTGCACCACCGCGCCCGGCTAGGAAGCAGCTTTTTAATGGTGGCTTCTGAAAGTCAACACCATAATTGAACATCTGAAAATCTGTTTTCTGTGAATATACCAACAACTTGACCTCTTAGACAAATCATCTTTTTCCTTATTTATTGAAAAAAATGATTCTTCTATCTTTTGTTGTTATGTTAATGGTTTGAAATGCACAAATTAAAAAAAAACTCCAAATACGTTTTAACATCCTACAATAAGCTAAGAAAGATCTGGGAAGGTTATAACATAGACCAAATATGGGATTAAGAAATTTAACATTTCTTGGGGCTTTTTCCCTTTTTTTTTTTAGGGGCTGTAGTTCAGTGGCAGAGTGCTTGCCTAGCATATGTGAGGCACTGGGTTCCATCCTTACCAAGACATAAAAATAAATAAATAAAATAAAGACATGCTGTCCACTTACAGCTACCAAGAGAAAAAAAGAAAGAAATTTAGCATTTCTCTTTCCTATATTCTCAATGTCTGGCTCCTCACCATATCTCCAGAATCTTTTTATTGAGAGATTAACATGATTTGTTAATCATATTGATTAACATGATCAATATTCTTTTAAAGACAAGTTATTTTTTAAATTATTTTTATTATAGATTTATTAAAATTTTTCTTAGTATAGTTCTCTCATATTTGGAAGCTGGAAAGGAAGAAGGAAAAGAAAGATGGCTGTGGACCTCAAAAAAATCAAAGGGAGATCAGTAAAGGAAAAGGGACCAAGGGTTGGGAGATAGGGAAGAAGGGGGAAAGTCTTAGGGAGTGATATTGGCCCAATTATATTGTTATATTGTGTGCATGTACAAATATGTAACAATAAATCCTATCAGTATGTGCAACTATAATGCACCAATAAAAATATGGAAAAATATTTTTCTTAATATAATATACATTCAATAAAATGTTCACCCTTAGGACATCAGTGTAACAAGTAATTCTGTAAGAAAGCAATTTATCCTGAACAAAATATTTTTGTAGTGTACAAGATTATTCTGAATAAAACATTTCAATCATTAAAGTATAAAGACAGATTTTGAAAAAATGAACTAGGGCTGTAGCTCAGTGGCAGAGCGCTTGCCTAGCATGCATAAGGCACTGAATTCGATCCTCAGCACCACATAAACAGATAAAATAAAGGCATTCTGCCCATCTACAACTACAAAAAAAATTTTAATGAATAATTTGGGGGCTGGGGAAATAGCTCAGTTGGTAGAGTTCTTTCCTTGCATGCACAAAGCCCTGGGTTTGATCTCCAGCACCATTAAAAAAAAAAAAAAAAACATTTAAAAACATTTATTCAGAATAATTTAGTAATTTAGTTTTTAAGAAATTGAGTATCTATGGGCTAGGGTTGTGGGTCAGTGGTAGAGCATTTGCCTAGCATGTGTGAGGCACTGGGTTCAATTCTCAGCTCCACATATAAATAAATAAAATAAAGGTCCATTGACAAGTAAAAAACATTTAAAAACAAAAAGAAAATTGGGTATCCAAATAAAATGTCCTTTTTATTCTTTGATAGAGAATATAGGAAAGGAGAGTCAGGTGAGAGAACAAGTATTTAACTTGTCCAGTTCTTAATATGATCCAGAATACAACAAAATTCCCTTAAATTGCATGAGGAAAAAACCACTGTCAAACTTCCATTTTTTTTTTTTTTTTTGTTGTTGTTGTTTGTTTGTTTGGCACCAGGGATGGAACTCAGGGGCACTCAACCACTGGCCCACATCCCCAGACCTTTTTTGTATTTTGTTACAGAGTCTCACTGAGTTGCTAAGTGCCTCACCATTGCTGAGGCTGGCTTTGAACTTGCGATCCTCCTGCCTCAGCCTCCCAAGTGCCGGGATTATAGGCGTGCACCATTGCGCCTATGATTGTTTTTTTTTTTTAATATATTTTTTTAAGGTATAGATGGATATATACCTTTATTTAATTAATTATGTTTTTAGGTATTTTTCTAGTTTTTGATGGACCTTTATTTCATTTATTTGTATGTGGTGCTGAGATTCGAACCCAGTACCTCATACACTCTAGGCAAGCACTCTACCACTGAGCTACAACCCCAGCCCCTTATTTATTTATTTTTACGTGGTGCCAAGGATCAAACCCAGTGCCTCACATGTTCTAGGCAAGTGTTTTACAACCCCAGCCCGCTCCCATTGGTTTTACAATAAAATTAAAACAATAAACAATTTGAATTTTTACTGTCTATTGGTTCTGATTTTTCCTATTGCTTATATTTCCTTTTCCTGAAATCTCAAACATTACATTATTTAAGTCAAATATCTTCTTTCAATTTTTAGTTTGCCAAGTATATTAGTCTGCCCCTCAAACTAATCTAATTCTGTTGTTAAAAGAGTAATAGTCAAATTGAGCTTCCATTTGTGTGTGTATGTGTGTGTGTGTGTGTGTGTGTGTGTGTGTGTGTATGTGTGTGTGTGTGTAGTACTGGGGATTGACTCATGGATGCTTTGACCCTTAGCTATGTCTCCAGCACTTTTTAGTTTTTTGAGACAGGGTCTTGCTAAATTGCTGAGGCTGGCCTCAAACTTGCATCCTCCTGTCTGCCTCTTGAAATGCTGGGATTATAGGCATGTACCATCATGCTCAGCGAGCGCCTACTTTTTTAAGTGAGGGCATTTCCTACTTATATCTGGTCAAAATATATAGAAAACATGATGATAAGAATTGTTTTCCCTTCTAAACTAGCCTACGTGGTTTTACCACACTTTTTGATTGTGAAAGTTGTATTTTTGCCATTTGTTTATGTTGTATAATATAATCATGACAATTGTCTGATTGCTAATGATAGGTTTTTTTTCCTTTTGCTGGGCAGGAACAGAGAATGGAGTAGTGTTTCTGTGTATGTCAGTTTAAATTGTTAATTAAATTAGTAACTGCTGCTTGTAAGCTCAGAGCCAGGTCAAAAGAGTTTGGTCCATTATTCAATTTCCAGATTTACAAAGGTAGGCTTAACTTAATTTTTTCTTAATATGCTGTTCCTTGATAGTGATATAAATTTCAAAATGCAAAAGCCAGCATAAGGTTTAATCTCCATTTGAAAGGACATTTGGCTAATTTGGAGCAACATAAAAATATTTCAAAAGTTATAAATTTGAAAAATTAACATAAACCACAATTAAATTACTTTTCAGTTTTATATTTAAAGGAAACAAGCAGAAATCCAATGTAATGTAATGATATGAAATTCTCATTCAATATAGATTGAGGACATAAACAATACGGGAACTGAAACAACATCAGAGGTAAACAGACATTTCCTTTAATGAAACATTCAACTTAAATTATCTTATTCACAAATTATCTTGTAATCTAAGAAAATACGAAAAGGGCTTTGTATTTAACTCTTTTTTTATAAACATAACAATACAAAAGAAGGATGTTTTAAGAAAGCAAGTTCATACTTTTGCACTTTCAAACACTCTAGTGTTTTTTAAGAAAAGTATGTTTTTGCTCTCATAGTTAGAAGGACAAGTCTCAGTTTCAGTATGGGATACTCTGCCAAGACTATATATTTCTTGAACCACTACTAACAGTTGAGATTGTTCAAAGCTAACACTTGTAAAAGACAATTTTAATTATTTGTCTTCTTTCCTCAGAGTTCCTGATAGTTTGTGTTTCAGTTTTCATATGCGAGTATAGAGTGCAGTGTGTATTACCATGTATCAACAACCACAAAAATTTTAGTAATCCCTTTTTATCTAACAAAGAAACCAAAAATCAAACAATTTGATGGTGTGTCTAAAACCACAGCCACATAAATTGGAAAAATTTTACTTTAGGTACATGCGTTATATTTTATAACTTCTATTTTTATAAAAAGAGGGAATAATAGATTATATAGTGGAACTAATTAAAATCAATTTTAAAAAATTTTAAAAATATTTTAATAGGATAAAATACTATAGTTTTATATATTAAAAACATTTAATAAATCACTTGGATGTCCTGTAGGTTTTTTTTCTCATTAAATACTAATTTTATTAAGTATTTTTAAAACTTGCAAGAAGAGGAAAAATCATATAATTTTGTGTTTGTTTAGGTTGAATTTATCCACCATCAAATTGATTTAAAGTGCACTCACATGTACATTACCTTTTGTGGGATTAGTGCATGAAGAGCTAAATTCAGGCAGTGTCACTACAGTTTTATCTGATTAGCTATTTAACTATCTTCTAGGAAATAGAATGCTTCTCAACCTGTCAGCAATGGATTTCAATAAGATTAACTCACAATGCACAATAAATATTGAGAAACATATTTAATAGTAATTAGTAAAAATAATTTTTGTTCTTTATAGTAACACTGATGGCAATGTAATGAAATTCACCAATGATGGAGGTAAAGTCCCCCAAATCCTGAATTTTTATTATGAAGCTATATGCTAATTATCTCTCTTATAAAATAGGAAGGAGATGATTCACTACTTATAACAGTGGTACCTGTCAAATCATACAAAACACCTGGAAAAATAAAAAAGAATTTTGAGGATCTAGAAAAAGAAGCAGAGAAAGAAAGGTTTAAGTATGAAGAAGATAAAAGAATAAGACATGAAGAACAACAAAGATCTCTCAAGGAAGCAAAATGTCTTTCATTCGTCATGGTAATTTAAAAAAAAATATTCTAAGGAACAAATCAAAATAGTTAAATTGGCAGCATCCCAATTTGTGACTAACAGGTGTGTTTTCATAGGATGATGAAATGGAAAGTGAGGCAAAAAAGGAATCACTTTTTCCTGGAAAATTGAAACTAACTTTTGAAGAATTGGAGCGACAAAGACAAGAAAACCGAAAAAAAAGCAAGCTGAAGAGGAAGCAAGACAACGTTTAGAAGAGGAGAAGCGTGCTTTTGAAGAAGCAAGGCGGCAAATGGTAAATATATATACTTAAACCTTATGTTTAACATTAGCGAAACTAACTAGCTTTAGATAAGGTTTATTACCACAAATTCAAGATTTTCTATATCAAAGGACATGGCTGGATGCAATGGTGTATTCCTATAATTCCAGCAACTTGGGAAGCTAAGGCAGGAGGATCACTAGTTTGAAGCTAGCCTCAGCAATTTAGCAAGACCTTGCCTCAAAATAAAAAAATAAAAGGAGTTGGGGATGTAGCTCACTGGTAAAGCACCCCTGGACTCAATCCCTGAAAAAAGAATAGTGTGGGGCCCCGTGGCGCATGCCTGTAATCCTAGCGGTTTGGGAGGCTGAAGCAGGATGATCTCAAAATTCAAAGCCAGCCTCAGCAATTGGCAAGGCACTAAGTAACTCAGTGAGACTCTGTCTCTAAATATAATACCAAACAGGGCTAGAGATGTGGCTCACTGATCCAGTGTCCCTGGTACCAAAAAAGAAAGAAAGAAAGAAAGTAAAACAATGTTTGATTCTGAGACTGTATACATATCCTATATAAAAAGTTCATCTGTATTGTTTTCAGTTTTCACTTGGTGGCATTTATCCAATACACTTATATAGAAACATGCAAAATACTCAATGAACCTGGTTTATCGCTGTCTGTTGGTTCAGCCTGCAATGTATTAATGGCATAGTTGCAGGACATTTTCAGGTCTAATTATAAATGTACATTTGGTTTCAGTCCAGCTTTTCAAATATTTGAATTTATTGAAATAACATTTTACTAAGGAATATTCAGTTTGTAGGGTGTGTGTGTGTGTGTGTGTGTGTGTGTGTGTGTTGTGTGTATAATGTAGTGATTTAGAGCATGGATTTTGGGACTGGGGTTGTGGCTCAGCGGTAGAGTGTTCGCCTAGCACGTGCATGGCCCGGGTTCGATCCTCAGCACCACGTAAACATAAATGCATTGCATTGTATACAACTTAAGCAAATAAAAAAAAAAAAAAGAGCACAGATTTTGGAGCCAGACTGCCTGGATTTAGATCTCAACTGTTTATAACTGTGTAAACATGGACATGTTATTAAACTCTCCATGTCTTAACATGTTCATGGGTAAAATGGCAAAAATGATAGTGCTTCTTTTTTTTTTTTTTCTAGGACTAGATAGTGAATAAAGGCGCTTTACCACTAAACTATATTCCCAGTCCTTTTATTTTGAGACAGGGTTTCTCTAAGTTTGCTAAAGTTGGGCTCAAACTTGTGATCTTCCTGCCTCAGACTCCCTGTGTGGATCACAGGCATGGGTCACTGTGCCCAGCTGTGCTTCCTTCTTAAATTATTAAATGAGTTAATATCTAGAAAGCACTTAAAACCAGGATTTGGCATATACTGTTTTTAAAATGTTAACTATTATTATTATGGTATTAATAGATTTATCAGTAAAAATAAAATTGAAATAAGAAAAAACACAAATTTCAAATCTAATTTTAAGAATTTAAAAATGGGAGCTGGGGCTGGGGTTGTGGCTCAGGGGTAGAGCACTCGCCTAGCACATGCGTGGCCGGGGTTCAATATTCAGTACCATGTAAAAATAAAGGCATTGTGTACAACTAAGGCAAATAAATAAATATTAAAAAACAAAATGGGAGCTGGGTGTGTGCTGAAGGCCGGCTTCAGCAGCAGGGAAAGGGTAGATCCCGGAACGGTGCTGATGGGGAAAAGTCGGCGAAATGGAAATGAAACACACGAGTCAGGGAGCAGAAATCCTTCTACTCTGATTTTATTTTTCTCAGCATGGTTTTTATACATCCCAACAAACACAGTAATTCACATTTTCAACTATAGGAGGTTACAATAAAGGATTCCAGTAAAGGAGGTTACATTAAAGAATTCCAGGAATTAGCTATAGGAGGTTACTTTAAAGAATTTCAGGAATTTCCAAGGGAAAATCAAATATTATCCTAAGTACATACTACTGATCAATCTTATCTATAGGCAGAGGAAAACATTCTAAAAATCTTAAAGCTTGTATTATCTAAACTAATGTTAAAAAATTCCTCAACTCTAGGCATGCCTGCTCATAAAGTTATATTGCCCTAGTATCTTCTTTAAACTTTAACTGGGGAGTGCTCACCTAGCACATGCAAAGCACTGGGTTCAATACTCAGCACCACATAAAAATTAATAAATAAAGGCTGGGGTTGTGGCTCAGTGGCAGGGCGCTCGCCTAGCACTTGCGTGGCCCGGGTTCGATCCTCAGCACCATGTAAACATAAAACAAATATATTGTGTACAACTAAAATAAATAAGTATTTAAAAATAAATAAATAAATAAAATAAATGTATTTTTGTTGAACTACAAAAAAAAAAAAAAAAAAAAAAAAAAACTTTAACTGGGCCTAGACTTTAGCTGAAAAAAACCTATCTTGCTGGTTTAGCTAGCTTCTGGCTAGATTCCACAGGGCCATAGAACTGGTTTTAATTTTGATAATTAAATGTATTCAAACCTGGTGGCCATGCAGCAGAAATACATCAAGAGCAGACAAAGTTAATTCATCCATAGTCGCATAAAGGTGGCATCTCATCAAGAAAGAGGAGCCAAGTTCAAACTTCCAGGCATTACTGGAAGGAGCTCGGGCTCAAACTCATTTGCGTAAACGAGGAAGAACTCAGATTCACTGCCCCGAATTAACGGAGTGGAACCCAGCTCGATTCCTGGTTGAGAGATGCCACAGGTGTGGTGGTGCACCCCTGTAATCCCAGTGGCTCAGGACGCTGTGGCAGGAGGATCACGAGTTCAAAGCCAGCCTCAGCAAAAGTGAGGCACCAAACAACTCAGTGAGACTCTGTATCTAAATAAAATACGAAAGAGGGATGGGGATGTGGCTCAGTGCTTGCGTGGCCCTGAGTTCAATCCCTGGTAACTGCCCCCCCCCAAAAAAAAGAATTTTAAAATGGAACATCTGTAATTTTTAAAGTGACGACAACTTTTTCCTTTTTTTTTTTTTTTTTTTTTTTTTATGGTAGTGGTACCGGGGATTGAACTCAGGGGCACTCGACCACTGGGTCACATCCCTAGACCTTTTTTGTATTTTATTTAGAGACAGGGTCTCACTGAGTTGCTAAGTGCCTCGCCATTGCTGAGGCTGGCTTTGAACTCACGATCCTCCTGCCTCAGCCTCCCAAAGTGCTGGGATTACAGGCGTGTGCCACCGCGCCCGGCTACCTTTTTTTTTTTTTTTGACCACATCTTTCTTGATCAGCAAATGGGGGCAATTATAGTTGCATAATACTTATACAATTTAGATATCATTGATAGTCATCTTAACAAAAAAATAGAAATGGTTGATTAATCAAATCATAAATGACAATATTAAATTACAAATAATAAATAACAATATTAAATTAACTTAATAAATTAAAATCATAAACTTGAATTTTATCTATTTATTTATTTGGGGGTGCTGGGGAATTGAACTCAGGGGCACTTGGCCACTGAGCCACATCCCCAGCCCTATTTTGTATTTTATTTAGAGACAGGGTCTCACTGAGTTGCTTAGCGCCTCACTGTTGCTGAGGCTGGCTTTGAACTTGCAATCCTCCTGCCTCAGCCTCCTGAGCCACTGGGATTACAGATGTATGCCACCACTCCTGGCATGAAACTTGAATTTTATATAAAATAGTTCCAAATAATAATATTTAACCTGACAAGTATATGGAAAGTTTCTATAGTTCATAGTAAAAAAAAATCCATAAAAATTGCTATTTTTAATGAACCTCAATTCTTAGTAATGAATCGTTTCTTTGCTTAGGTAAATGAAGATGACGAAAACCAAGAAACAGAAAAAAAATTTCAAGTATACCGCCCTGGTAAACTCAAACTCAGTTTTGAAGAAATGGAAAGGCAAAGGAGAGAAGATGAAAAAAGGAAAGCAGAAGAAGAAGCCCGAAGGAGAATAGAGGAAGAAAAGAAGGCGTTTGCTGAAGCACGAAGAAGCATGGTAAGACAAAACTAATTGGAAAATGCCATTAGCATTCAGCTTTTAGAGCATGTTAAACAGAAATCATCAGACTTTGGGGAACATCCTGGTTTTTTATTCCTGGAATCTGTGCCAAGAGTAGAAATGGCAAATATATATATATATATATATATATATCTTTTTTTTTTTTTTTTTTTTTTTTTTAGTTGTCAATGGACCTTTATTTTACATGCGGTGCTGAGACTTGAACCAAGTGCCTCACACATGCTAGGCAAATGCTCTACCACTGAGCTACAACCCCAGCCCTGGCAAATAGTTTTTTGGTTTTTTTGGGGGGGTACTGGGGGTTGAAATCAGGGGCACTGGACCAATGGGCCACATCCCCAGCCCTTTTTTGTATTTTATTACAGACAGGGTCTCACTGAGTTGCTAAGTGCCTCACCATTGCTGAATCTGGCTTTGAACTCATGATCCTCCTGGCTCAGCCTCCCAAGTGCTGGGATTACAGGCATGCGCCACCGTGCCTGGCCTGGCAAATAGGTTTTAAAGTCTTCCATGAAATAATATCAGTCAGTTGAAGGTATTTACTTCAATTTACTTTTGAGAAGTTTCTGATTAATTGCCATGCCTGGTATAAAGGACTGAAAATTACCTTCCTCCTATGGGAAGTTATGTTTTCCAGAACTGGGTGTCTAAGGAAGAAGCAGGAAGTCTCCTCCCCACATTTCCTCCTCTTTCCTCTCCATTTACTCCTCCTGTCTTTTTCCATATTGCCTCTATCCCTCCCTTCATTCATTTTTTTCTTTCCTTCTTTCTTTTCAGTTTTCCTCCTATCCAAAATATATTAAATTACTGTAATCATTTTAGTCAGTTATTTAACTTTTCCCAAAAGCTCTCCTATCACTCTGGGATACTGTGACCTAACTTAACTGTCACAAAATTAGTATTTTTCTATACCATTTTAATGTTTGTAAAATTGTTCATTTATCTGACAAACTATTTTCAAGCAATTTGACACATGACTACATGCCCTTCTTGAAATATTTTTGTCAGCTTTAGTGATGTAATAACTTGATTCTGTTTCTCTGGGTGAGTTTCAAGCATATATGTCTAGGTGTCCATTTGGCATAATCAGCTATCCAGATGCTCAAATCAGAAGCTTGGAAGACTGAAAACATTTATACTTTTTCATGCCTAAAATCCAGTCACTAAATCTCATTTATTCTCTCTTCTCAGTTACTCTAAAATCTGATAGCTTTCCCTTCGTGATTATTATAATTTGGGTTACTGTGATTCCTTGCTTGGGACCAACTCCTGATTCACTTGCTTTCTTACCTGTAATCCATTCTTCCCTATAATGCTAGGAGCAGTCTTTTCCTTTTTCTCTTCCCTGTCCTTGTCGTCCTCCTTCTCCTGCTCCCCCACCCCCCGCCCACTACTCGCCTTCTATTGCAGTGCTGACGGTTGAACCCAGGGTCTTGTGCCCACTAAGCAAGTGATCTACCACTGAGTTACACCCTATAGTCCATGGAGTGATCCTTCTTTAAAAAAAAAAAAAAAAAAAAAAAAAAGCCAAGTATGCTGGCACTGGCCTGTAATCCTAGCTACTCAGGAGGCTGAGGCAGGAGGCGGCTGAGGTCACATTTTAGGGAGACCCTGTCACTAAATCAAAAATAAGGGCTATGGGGTGTAGTTCAGCAGTAAAGCACCCCTGGGTTCAATTCCAGTACTGGGGCACTTTTGCTTAATATTTTTCTATTTCCCAAAGCAAAAATCCAAAAACTTTAAATATGAACATACTTATAATCTTGTTCTTATATATCTCTCCAGTTCCATTTCTTGATCTACCTTAATCTTCCATCTTTATTCCAGATATACTAAATTTCTTTCATTTCTTCCAAGTGAGAACCACTAGGCTTTCACAAATACTGTTTGAAACATGTCCCTTTCTCCTTTCCCTATGCTCTGCTATCTCCTATTTATAACTTTCCATTGCCTCTAAGAAGCCTTTCCTGATAATAAACACCTTCTATGTATTCCTATGGCAATTAGTACTCCCCTAAAATAGTACTAATACATATTATTACATATGGCTGTCTCACTCAGTGAGCACGAGAATATTCATCAGACATGTGGCACAATGTCTAACATAACAGACTTTCAATAAATAGGTTTTTGTTTTGTTTGTTTTGGTACCAGGGATTGAACCCAGGTATACTTTGCCACTGAACCACAATTTGAGACAAAGTCTAACTAAGTGGCTTCAGGCCTTGCTAAATTGCTGAGGCTGGCCTTGAACTAACAATCCTCCTGCCTCAACCTCCCAAATCGCTGGGATTATAAGCATGCACTACCGTGCCTGGCCCAATAAATGTTTTATATATAAGTGGTATTGAAATGATCTTGTATGTATCAGATAATGCCTTATTAACAAATGGTTTCTACATAGAAAACATACATGGTAAAAGCACTTAACTTTTGGAGAATAAGCAGGTTGAGATGTAGTAGTGAAGTAAGTATGAAGATCAGTAGACCTAATCAAGGAGGTGGTTTTTTTAGGCCCAAACTGCCTTTTAACCATGATTTACTAATGAACTTTAAAAAGTTCAGGGAGGGAAAAAAGGCATTAAGCCAAAACCAAGTTTCCTAGAGACATTTTTGCATTAAGAGAGAAAAATTTCATTAGTATTTCTTTTTCAGGATAAAATATTGTAATTGCATGCTATGATTCAGTTCATTCATATATTAAATAAAAAATTGGGGGCAATCTTTGGATTTTGAAACCATTTAAACATTGTTTGAGAGATGGATTAGTTCTATGGTAAAGTTTGGGTGTAGTGCCTTGATAAAATTTGGATCAAATAAATGAGCCTCTCTCATTCTCTTAATAAGTCTATTTCTTTTTCCCCACTTTTTTATTGGTGCATTATAATTGTACATAACAGTGGGATTTGTTATAATATATTCATACAAGCACACAATAAAACAATATAATTTGATAAATTTCATTTTCCAGTACCTCTCCTGTCCTTCTCCTCCCTCACCCTGATTCCCTTCTTCTACTGGTCTCCCTTCTATTCTTTTTTAAAATTTGTTCTAATCAGTTATACGTCCTGTCTATTTCAACCACGGAGAGAGTTCAGATCAGTGGTGTATGTATATACCTTCAGTTGACAGAAAAATATAATTAGATAATTCTTTTTCATGGTTAAATATATTCCAAGTTAACAAAAGCAAACTTTCTATTTGCAATTTAGGAATTGCCTTATATATAGGGAATGATAATGTAAGAATAAAACTACCACGATGTTAGACACACAGGTGTTTCCAAACTTTATTTAGTCCTCATGACACCTATGTGAAATTTGTCACAGATAAGGAAACTCAAAGAGGGTAGGTTCTTGCCCAAGGTCATAGCCAAATGGCAGGCATTTATTTAAATTACTAATTTAATTAATTATCCAGGTAAATTCATGAAATTACAAAAAGGCAGTATATGTTATTTATAATCTTATTAGAAATATTCTGAAGTTTGAATCCCAGCTTTGTTACTTTGTATTTATCTTAAGTTTGCACGAGTTACTTTTTAGTATCTCCATTTCTTCATCTGTAAAATGAAGCTATTAATAATAGCTTTCAGGGGCTGGGGTTGTGGCTCAGCTGTAGAGCGTTCACCTAGCATGTGCGCGGCCCGGGTTCGATCCTCAGCACCATGTAAACACAAATGCATTGCATTGTGTACAACTAAAGCAAATAAATAAATATAAAAAACAATAGCTTTCATAAGTTTACAGTGTTAAATATATAAATTATCACATGTAAAATGCCTATAACTGGCAGCTCTAAGTATTAACTATTATTATTTCTTCAAAATTATCCTGGCAGTAAATAAATCAATTCAAATAAAATTATAGCATTAGGAGTTTTTCCCCCTGATTATGAGGAGCTCGTAATGGGTTGGTTAACTAATTCACTCAGAGAAGACTGTAACTGAAATGTTCTATTTGATTCATTCATTCATTCTAGTAAAGGGGACTGAACCCACGGATGCTTTATAACCTTTTTATTTTTCATTTTGAAACAACCTCCCTAAATCGCAGAGGCTGGCCTGGATTTGCCATCCTCCCCAGTAGCTAGGATTATAGGCATGTGCTACTGCACCCAACTGAAATGTTCTATTTTAATTAGCAGAATGGAGATACTATTATCATACTATTAATAAAATATTAATATCTAATCCAAATTTCCCATAGTATAAATAAAGGAAAATTATTTGTGTTCACTGGAAGGGAGAATAGATGGTTATGTTTCTCCATAACCACAAAATACTTGTCTTTAATTTTCTAAATATCTCTCCCTTCTTTACTGTTTTATACTTTTGAAGAGAATTTATGATCTCCTGTTTTTTTCTTGTTGTTGTTGTAGATGGACACAAAACCTTTATTTTATTTATTTATGTGGTGCTGAGGATGGAACCCAGTGCCTCACACGTGCTAGGCAAGTGCTCTGCCACTGGGCTACAACCCCAGCCCTGATCTCCTGGGTTTTTGTTTTTGTGTGTGTGTGTGTTTGTCTGTTTGTTTTTTGTTCTTTTAGTTCAACATGAAACCTTTCTATTCGAGTAATCCCAATTTCTACAAGAAATATTTCCTTGTTAGCATATATAATTCTGGCAAACTTAATAAAGGAATTATTTCAAATAGGTAGTAGATGATGACTCCTCAGAAATATATAAAACATTCTCTCAAGAATCTCTTACACCGGGAAAACTGGAAATAAATTTTGAGGAATTATTAAAACAAAAAATGGAAGAAGAAAAACGGCGAACAGAGGAGGAACGTAAGCATAAACTAGAAATGGAGAAACAGGAATTTGAACAACTGAGACAAGAAATGGGAGAGGTAAGATTTTAAGAAAAATTTATATACTATTTATATTTAAGTATTTTACTTGTATTACCTTACAGGAAGTAACCTTATATTATTCACATAAAGGATACTCAACAAACTCCTATGGGGCATATATGTGGTACACGCTTCAGCAGAGTTATGTGTACTTCTGGTCTGTTGTAACTCCCTCCTTGCTAGTTTAAATATATATCTACATCTGTCTGTCTATCTATATGGTGAAGTGATGAAGAGAAGCACTATAGTTCAATAGTAAATATTTCTGCCTACATGGCTCACAATTACGTGGGTACAACATGATTATGAACTGTTGTTCTAAAGTACATATGTACTAAAGTATATATATATATATATATATATATATATATATATATTTTTTTTTTTTTTTTTTGTAGCAGGGATTGAACTCAGGGGCACTCGACCACTGGGCCACATCCCCAGCCCTATTTTTGTATTTTATTTAAAGACAGGGCTGGGTGAGGTGGCGCACACCTGTAATCCCAGCACTTTGGGAGGCTGAGGCAGGAGGATTGCAAGTTCAAAGCCAACCTCAGCAATGGCGAGGCACTTAGCAACTCAGTTGAGACCCTGTCTCTAAATAAAATACAAAAAAGGGCTGGGGATGTGACCCAGTGGTCAAGTGCCCCTGAGTTCAATCCCCGGAACCACAAAAAACTCAGGGTCTCACTGAGTTGCTAAGTGCCTCGCCATTGCTGAGGCTGGCTTTGAACTCTGGATCCTCCCACCTCAGCCTCCCAAGTGCTGGGATTACAGGCATGCGCCACAGCATCCAGCTTAATATATTCTTTTATATTAATTTTCCTTGAAACAAAGACATACTGATAAATTCAAAAGAAAAACTACAGGACCATGGATATTACTAGGGTCATCAGTTTCACTAAATGTATTTTTATTTTTTGGTGCTGGGCATTGAATTGAGGAGCTCATACAAAGCACATTCTCTATGACTGAGAAACACATCTGGCCCTACTGGCATGTATTTGAATCATTTTGTTTTTACTAAATTATTCTAAAATAGAACTGTGATGTCAAATATCTTAATCTCTCTATTGTTGAATTTTAATTGTTTAGGAGGGTACCTGGGATTGAACTCAGGGGCACTCAACCACAGAGCCTATCCACAGCCCTATTTTGTATTTTATTTAGATACAGGGTCTCACTGAGTTGCTTAGCGCCTCACTGTTGCTGAGGCTGACTTTGAACTCTTGATCCTCCTGCTTCAGTCTCCCGAGTTACTGGGATTACAGGTGTGCATCACAGCTCTTGGATAATTTTTTAAACATAAGTATATATTACACATGGGGCCAGTTTTATGGGATGCAACTTTGTCGCTGCCTGAAGCGATTGCCACTTGGAGCAACGACGCCGCGGGGAATAAGTTCAGAAGCAGACTGGAAATGAACAGGCTCTTTATTCTGCTAGATTCTCTCTCCGGCTCCAAGAACAACTCCTACCCGCAATCCACACTCCTCCAACCACCACAAAATGGCGCCGACCCACTCCGCAATGTCCCGGGCCAAGTCTTGCGAGACCATGGAAGGTGGTAATGCTGAACATCTTTATGGCTCACAGCTAACCACAATCTTAGCTATCTCCTTAATTAGGGATCCTACATTTCCCCCCTTTTGTTTTAAAAGAGGGGATGCTCTAGGACGTCCATGTGCAACCAACATTCTTACCCGTCATCGGATAATCAAGGCTGTGCCCTTGACTCCTGTCTTAGGTTGATATGTCGGCCACATGTGACTGTCCCGTGCGACTGTGCCTGTCTTAGGTTGTCCCCCTCTGGGGATCTTACCCGTCATTGGCTACCAGCCATCCAATCAAGCCCTTCAGGATCGACTGTGTGTGATGACTAACAGCCGTCCAATTGTGAGGAGATGCTGCGTCTTTAAGGCGACAAGCCTTCTGCTGACGAGCCAAGTTGCATAGCATATCAAATTCTTTAAACAAATCAACTGCCCTGAGTTTTGTCAAGCAACACACTGAGTTCTCTAGACAAATACCCACAAGGCATTGTCCTGTAAAATCCCAAACAATGAAAGATCAAAATGTCCACTTGTTATAACATGTTGATCTAGGAGGCCCCATGCATGCAGAGCAGAGGCCACAATGCTGGTGAGGTTGTTTGATGCTTGAGCAGCAGGGATGCTTGCAGCTGTAGCAGCAGCCGTCTTTTTTATGGCTAGACAATGCCACTGGCAAATCTTCAGGGCCCGCTACCTAGAAACTCAAGCATCAATTATTAAAGGAAAGGCAGTGGTATTCCAGCACTGAGTCAAGAGGCGAGTCGTCAAACTAAAAAATAGAATTATTAGATTAGAAAATTAAAGTTGATTTCTGCTCACACACATTGCTGCTTGAGCTCCCAAAACATAAGCTGGCAAAATATCATATTCAAAACAAAACAAAGAGAGACTGAAGGTATTTACTGCATTAAAGATAGAGTAAAGAAAAGCTAAAGGAGCTTTGGAAAAGTAATTTGTTAGCTGGAACCCTCGAGTCTCTGTAAACTTCCATGAGATTATCTGTTGAAATAACTCAAAGTAATCAGCTATAAAACAAATAAAGTTGATTACAAATAAACATTCCTATGTCAAAACACCAAAATATCAGGTTATACAGCACTAGTCATATTCTTCGCTAAAGAGAAGTCCCTGGGACATCTATAAATCAAAATTGAAGGTACCTTCACTTATTCAATTATTTACCCAAATTGAATACTCTTAAACTTAAATGAATTAAAGTTATTTGGATCCATATATATATATATTTTTTTTTTTTCCCATAAGCACATTGTTATTTGTGACATCACACTGGACAGACGTACAAACCTACAAACATATATTTGTGACGTCACATTTACATGAAATTTAGACAAATGCCCAGACATAAAGACATATATAAAAAGAGAAAAAAAAATACAATTGTGTGCACACTAAAGAGAGATCTCCTCGTCCCGGCCGGGAGGAATGACACTTAAGTTGTGAAATATTTTGAAGGACTCTTTTAAAGGAATCATTCCATACCTTCATCTTAGTCCTCTTGATTTTGTACCTTTTTTATTAATCTTGATTCCTCAACAACTTCATCTTGATCCTTATGATTTGGTACCTGCTTTATTAATCTAGAAGGTATCCATTTTGGAGAGGATTTGTGCTTTGGAAAAACACAAACAGATCCTCTCCCCCAAATTAATACTGGATCTGGACCCTTCCATGTACCTGAAAGAACATCCTTCCAGTAAACCAAAGGTTTATGTTGTTGGTGTGGGTTCCAATGTCTGTCTCCAGCAGAATAACCATTAGAGTCTAAAGTTAAAAAATTTAAGGTAAACAGGGCAACTGCCAATCTGTCCCTAGGATTTTTCCAATTTCCTTCTTTTTGTTTTAATAACATAATTTTTAGTGTGCGGTTTGCTCTTTCAATAATGCCCTGACCCTGAGGATTGTATGGGATGCCTGTTTTATGGGATATATTGAATTTTGCGCAAAACTGTTTGAAAGATGAGGACATATATGCAGGGCCATTATCTGTTTTAAGCATTTTGGGGATGCCCAATGTAGCAAAAGCTTGCAAACAATGAGATGTAACATCTTTAACTTTTTCTCCAGAATGTAAGGAAGCAAAAATCATGCCTAAGCATGTATCTATGGTCACATGAATAAATCGCAATTTTCCAAAACTTGGCTCATGAGTAACATACATCTGCCACAAATGATTGGGCATTAATCCTCTAGGGTTAACACCATAATGAGGATTGGGCAAATGTGTCATACAAGATTTACAATCTTTTACAATTGTTCTGGCTTGCTCCTTTGTGATTTTAAACCTACCCTGCAAGGTGGTGCTATTGATGTGAAACTGGGAGTGAAATAAAGTAGCTTGCTAGAGCACTGAAAGTATAAAAATTGTTTGGGTAAGGGCATCAGCCTTTTGATTACCTTCATGGAGGGAACCAGGCAAGATGGTATGTGCTCTAATATGCCCTACGAATAGAGATTCTTTTCTTGCCCACAAAAGTTTTTGTATTTGATAAAAACAATTTAAAGGCTGGAGTATGAAGAGCTATTGGTCCTGCTAGCTCTAATTTTGGGACGGCATGTACAATATAGTGGCTATCTGAAAAAATGTTCATGGGCTGCTCTCTAAAATTTTCCAGAGCTCTTACCACAGCTTCCAATTCCACTAGTTGAGCTGATTTGTGTGCAGTTATGTAAGTTATATTTTCTTTTTTTTAGTGACTACTGCAGCAGTACCATTTGAGGACCTATCTGTGAATACATTTAATGCCTTAGGAATAGGTTGATTTTTTATTACCTGTGGAAATATAATAGGATGATTGATACAAAAAGATAATATAGGACACTTAGGAAGATGATTATCAAAATTTGCAGAAGTAGAGCATCTAGCTATAGCCCAATCATTATCATTGAAGCATAAATATTCAATCTGTGACGATGAACAGGGAGTAATAATAGTAGCAGGGTGAATGCCAAATATTTTAGTAGAAGTCTTAAGTCCTTGAAGAATAAGTTTAGCCACCATGGAGGTATAAGACTCAATTATACTTTTAGGAGAGACGGGCAAATGTATCCATAATAAAGGCCCTTGTTGCCAAAATACTTCTGTGGGTATATATTGTGAAGAAATAATAATCAATATCAGCGGTTGAGTTAAATCTATCACAATGAGCTCCTTCGATGGCTTTTTCTACTAACTTTAAAGCTTTCCTAGCATCAGGACTCAATGTTCACGGTGAAGATGGATCAGGGTCCTTGCGAAGGATGTCAGATAAAGGTTTTAGTTGGCCAGTAGTGAGGTTTAGTGTAGGGCGAAGCCAATTAATATCTCCTAGCAATTTTTGAAAGTCATTGAGAGTGGCCAAATGCTCCTTATTAATTAATTTTTTTAAAAAAAAATATTTATTTGCTTTAGTTGTACACAATGCAATGCATTTATGTTTACATGGTGCTGAGGATCAAACCCGGGCCGCACACGTGCTAGGCGAATGCTCTACCGCTGAGCCACAACCCCAGCCCAATTAATATTTTTTGAGGCCTAATAAAAGTGTACATAATTTGGAATCCTAGATATAATATTGGAGATCTAACTTGAACCTTTTCCTTAGCAATGTTTAGTCCATATCGTTTCAAGTTTTCTGATATATCACTAAATATGGTAAATAAGACTTCTTGATTAGGATGAGCAAGCAAAACATCATCCATATAATGGAGGCACATAAGCTCTAGGTATTTATTTTTGATAGGCTGAATAACTTTATCTACATAGATTTGACACATAGCGGGGCTATTAGCCATTCCCTGCGGCAAAACTTTCCATTGATATCTCTCATCAGGGCCGTTATTGTTAATAGAAGGAACTGAAAAAGCAAACCTGGGGGTATCCAGAGGGTGTAGAGGAATAGAAAAGAAACAATCCTTTATATCAAGAGTAATAAGATGGAAAGTTTTTGGAATAGCTACAGGATTAGGAAGTCCAGGTTGAGTAGGGCCCATGATTTGCATGGTTTTATTAATTTCTCTAAGATCATGTAACAATCACCATTTTCCTGATTTTTTCTTGATCATAAATATGGGGGATTTCCAGGGAGAGGTGGAAGGTTCTATATGTCCTGCTTCTAGTTGTTCCTGAACTAGTAGGTGGGCCGCTTGTAATTTCTCTTTAGATAGGGGCCACTGAGGTACCCACACCTGCTTATCAGAAAGCCATGGTATTTTCAAAATTATTTTCTCAGTGGCCCCGAAAAATAATATCTTTTTCCTTTATGATAATGATTTCTTTTAGGGTTAAGATTACCCTGAACCTTTTGATAATGATTTCTTATAGGATTAAGATTACCCTGTACCTTTTGATAATGATTTCTTATAGGGTTAAGATTACCCTGTACTTTTTTTTTTTTTTTAATATTTATTGTATTTTTTTTATTTTTATAATTTTTAATATGTACAACTCATAGTGCATATATTTAGTATCTTTTTACATACAACTGTTTGTATACAAAGTATATTCGTGCAATTTAGGTCTTCAATCATGCATTAAGGAAAATGATATCCGTCTCATTCAACCACCACCCTGTACTTTTTGATAATGATTTCTTTTAGGGTTAAGATTACCGTAGCCGGGCGCGGTGGCGCACGCCTGTAATCCCAGCACTTTGGGAGGCTGAGGCAGGAGGATCGCGAGTTCAAAGCCAGCCTCAGCAATGGCGAGGCACTTAGCAACTCAGTGAGACCCTGTCTCTAATAAAATACAAAAAAAAGGGCTGGGGATGTGGCCCAGTGGTCGAGTGCCCCTGAGTTCAATCCCTGGTACCACAAAAAAAAAAAAAAAAAAAAAAAGATTACCCTGTACTTTTTGATAATGATTTCTTTTAGGGTTAAGATTACCCTATAGATTTTCACATTTAACATCTGCAGGCTTGGTTGCTAGGTGTACTCCCATTTGTTGCAAAATATCTCTTCCCCATAAAGTAACCGGTAGGTTAGGTAAAACATAAGGCTGAAATGTTCCTTTATGCCCTTCATAATCCTCCCATTTAAAAATTACCACACTTTTCTCTGGAGGTTATTATATCCCAAGCCTCTTAAATTGGTTGAAGCTTTTTGCAGAGGCCAGTGCTTGGGCCATTGTCATAGATTAATGATGGAAGAGTCAGCTCCAGTATCTATCAGTCCCTCCATCTCTATTCCTTGGATTTTTATTTTACACATAGGCCTCCTTGAACAATCCTGAACCCAGCAAGCCATAGGTCCCGAGTTAGTGGAACAAAATCCTCTATTGTTCCTTTTTTGAGGCATACTCATTTTAAATGAATTATGTAAATTTGGAAGGAGAAGCAGCTGAGCAATTCTATCTCCTTGATTAACAGAACTTATACTTTGGGGTGAGCTAAGCATTATTTTTATTTCCCCTTTGTAGTCTGAGTTTATTATACCTGGGGTCACTTGCAAACCTAATAAGCTTTTTTTTTTTTTTTTTTTGGTACTGGGGATTGAACTCAGCAGCACCGACCACTGGGCCACATCCCCAGCCCTTTTTTGTATTTTATTAGAGACAGGGTCTCACTGAGTTGCTAAGTGCCTCGCCATTGCTGAGGCTGGCTTTGAACTCGCGATCCTGCTGACTCAGCCTCCCAAAGTGCTGGGATTACAGGCGTGCGCCACCGCGCCCCGGCTCCTAATAAGCTTTTAGGACTTCTTCCGAGAATAAGTCCTACGGTCCTGAGGGAAGAGGTCCCCTGACTCCTGTGGGAATCAGTTGAACCACCATTTCAGGTGTTAACACTATTCGGGCGGTGGAACAGAGGTCTAATCCTGCATTTCCTCCTGTTCCTCTGGCGAGGGAGTGGATGGGTAGTAGGGATTGTGTCGGGGAAGCATCTGAGTGGATGCTTGAGGATACTCCTCCTCCAATGCCTCGTACATTTGTGGGCCCCAGGGCATTGGGCCCCATGCCCAGTTTTTTGAATTCCTGAACAAATAATTTCCATAGATGTCAAATTTTGAATGGCATTTATTGGCCCAATGATTTCCCTTTATACACCTGGGGCAGTGGCCTGGGGCACAGTATGAGCTTGGTCTTATTTCTCTTTGGGGATTTTGCCCAGAATAGCCTGATTGATTATAATTTTGCCTGGAATATCCTGATTGATTATAATGTCTAGGTTGAGCCCTTGTGAAATTTTGGGGGGAAGCACCTCTCATTGCAGCTGCAATCACATTTCCTGTGACAAAGGCATCATTTATATCTTTACATAGTTGTATATATATGGAAAGATCCTTTTTATTTCTCCATGGCCTGATGGCTTCCTGGCAGTATTTATTAGCATTTTCGTATGCTAATTGAATGACTAATGGCATAGCTTGATCAATGTCTCCAAACACTCTAACTGCAGTTCTCAAAAGTCGATCAGCAAAGTCAGCATATGGCTCATTAGGTCCTTGAATCACTTTTGACAAGCTACCTTGTAGATCCCCAGATCCTTTTCAAGTTTTCCATTCCTTTAAGGCAGCTGTGTATATTTGAGCATATACACCTGGGTCATAATATTTTTGAGCCTGTAAGTCTGCGAACTGCCTTTCTCCTGTGAGCATTTCTATATTATGGTCTCCAAACCCTTCAGCTGCGTTTCTGTTAGCCGTTTCTATACAAAGGTCTTGAAATTGCGATCGCCAAACCAAGTATTGTCCCCCACTTAATGCTGCTTTACATAGACTTTTCCAGTCTGAGGGGGTTAAGTTAAAGGTGTTAAGGGACTCCAGCATACTCAACGTGAAAGGAGCTTGGGGTCCATACATCATTACTGCCTCTTTGAGATTTTTTATTGTTTTGAAATCTGCCAACTGGTGGATCCTCTGTCCATTTTCATTTTCAAATATTGGCAGTTCCCAATGTATCTGTGAGTTACCCTCGAGAGTGCATAAGTGCTCAGAAAGACTTTTTATTTCTGTTTCTAGGGTATGCAAACGCCTAGTAATACCCTTCATATTTTCTGTAATGGATTCCACCCATGGGGGAGTAGAGGACACAAGTGGTTCCTCTACTTGACGGTCCTTTTTCTTGGTCTTTTTTAGTTTCTTTTCCCTCATTTTCTCAGGATCACTTTTACTAGATTCCTCACTACTGCTAATTTCACTGACAGCAATATCCTGAGTCCCAGGTTCAATGGAGAGCAAGTATCCTTCAGCTATCTCCAATAAATCCCGAATAGCTCTAACAGCTCAGATTTTTGTCATTTTTGGGACTCTTCTAATACTCTCCTTACTGGTCTTAGTTGACTCAGCGGAAGCTATGCTTTCATGATCACCTTCACCTTTTTCTAAATCCTCCTCACTGACAACGGAGTCAGGTATATCAAGGATTCTTTCCATAGCCTCTATTACTTGGGATTTAGTTACATTCGAACCCATCTTTTAGAGACTTTTCAGTTCTTACCTGTCCACTCTGAAGTTCCCCGTACGGGCCACCACCTGTCACTACCTGAAGCGATTGCCGCTTGGAGCAACGACGCCGCGGGAATAAGTTCAGAGGCAGACTGGAAACGAACAGGCTCTTTATTCTGCTAGCTTCTCTCTCCGGCTCCAAGAACAACTCCTACCCGCAATCCACACTCCTCCAACCACCACAAAATGGCGCCGACCCGCTCCGCAATGTCCCGGGCCAAGTCTCGCGAGACCATGGAAGGTGGTAATGCTGAACATCTTTATGGCTCACAGCTAACCATAATCTTAGCTATCTCCTTAATTAGGGCTCCTACACAACTTCTGTACTCACAGGACCCCATGTTTGGAATACATCATATGATTCAATGCTCTGAGATTGCCATATTCAAAGTCTTAATTTATATCTTTGAATTTGTGGACAATGAAAGGTGTACTAGGGCATTAGAACCTTGGCTTACACATGCTTCCTGCTGTCTCCCTACCACCCTGGAATGGGCTCTCAGAAGCTTCCTCCCAAGGCTTTGTCAGACATTCTGGTGCTATCAAATTCCCATGCCTGGCTACTATCATCCTCTGTGTGGGTAGGTCAGGTTGCATAGGTAGCAGAAGGCAAGAGAAGAGAGGGCCTCTGGATGTGTCAGGCCATACATATAAAGAGGGGCAAGGTGTGCATTGACTGGAAACGCCATGACATGTTTGGCAGGTGACTTAGTGGCGTCCTCTTATCAAGTTCTGATCGAAGGACTGAGCCTCTACACAGAAATTGCAGTCTCCTGGAAGTTGCCTGTTTGTCATAGGTTGGGGCAATAGGTTATTAGAAGTTGTTTTTTTTTTTTTTTTTTTTACCGGGGATTGAACTCAGGGACACTCGACCACTGGGCCACATCCCCAGTCCTTTTTTTGTATTTTATTAGAGACAGGGTCTCACTGAGTTGCTAAGTGCCTCACCTTTGCTGAGGCTGGCTTTGAACTCGAGATCCTCCCACCTCAGCTTCCCAAGTGCTGGGATTACAGGCATGCGCCACTGTGCCTGGCTCATAGAAGTTTTACTTTCTTGCTTTGGCTGTGACTCAGCAAATTATATAGCTGGCTCTGAGAATGTAAATACCATGAGAATAGAAATTACAATTAAAATACTATGAATATGCTGTAGGAAATTATTCCAGTCTTTCTCTCACTTCCCCCCAAACTTAATAGCAATTATTTAATAAAGAACGCTGAAAATAGACTATGAGAACTCACTTCTAAAGCAGAATGTTAGTATTTTATTGAGCTGCGATGAGTTAATAACATGGAAAATTAAAGGTCAGACATTCTGGTGCTATCAAATTACTATACCCTACTGTGTCTAGGAGTTTTTTTTTCAATGTTGGGAATGGGATTGACCCAGGATTTGCACAAGGTAGGCAAGTGCTCTACATTCCTAGCCCTATTTGTTTTAGACAGGGTCTCACTATAAGTTGCTTAGGCTGGCCTCAAACTTGTGATCCTCCTGATTCATCCTTTGGAGTTACTAGGATTATAAACATATGCTACTGAGCCTGGCACTCAGGGCTTTAAGATTAAGAAAATCATGCCCAGTGGAATAAGCGAGTAGACAAAAAGCCTAAACCAAATTCATAGCTGACTTCTTCTAGCCTGAAGGAGCCCCAATTAGGAAGGGTTATTGCAGCTAGCTGGAAGCCATAAGTTCCACCTGATATGTATGTGACGCACCTGTAAACGCACGTGAGGCACCCGCAAAGCTAAAGGTATATAACCGGGTGAAAGCGGTCGGAGTTAGGAAGAATAGCATGGTAAAAGCCATACAGAGAAAAAGCCTTGAGCTTTAGCAAAAAGCCATAAAGAAAAAAAAAAAAAAAAAAAAAAAAAAAAAAGCACGGTGAAAACCATGCAGAGAAAAAAAGCCATTGAGCTTTGGCAAAAAAGCCATAAAAATAAAGAAGAGACAAGAAAATAGGAAAAAAAAAAAAAAAAAAAAAAAAGTCAAAGCCGCTTATGCAATTGTGCTTAACTAAGTGCGTTAGCTGCTCCTCAGCAGTAGGCTTCCTTAATGCCGCAGCACCTCCTCAAAAAGGGCTCAAATATCCACCCTTTTAAAAACAAAAGGTGAAAAGCTAGGTAGGGACAAGAAAATAAAAGAAAATAGAGAAAATTAAATAGAGAAAATAGAGAAAATAGAATTAAAGCACCTTTTTAAACTAAAGGGGAGGAATATTAAGGAGCCCCAATTAGGAAGGGTTATTGCGGGTAGCTGGAAGCCATAAGTTCCACCTGATATGTATGTGACGCACCTGTAGGCACCCGCAAAGCTGAAGGTATATAAACGGGTGAAAGCGGTCCGAGTTAGGAGAATTCATTCAGTCAGTCGTGCAGTTGCTCGGTCAGTCAGAAGAAGAGTTCGGGTCGGAGAATCAGAGCGGCCAGAACGTAGGCAGAGCGGTTACCGAAGAGAAACCAGATAGAAGAAGTAATGGCTGGTCAGTCAGGCCGAGGCTCCTGAGGAAGAAGGAAGAAAGAAGAAAGAAGCTCTACAAGAAGAAAAGCTCTCTCTAATCTTTCTCTCTAAAAATCTTTCTTTCCCTCTCTAAGCTCTCTCTAAGAAAGTAGAAGTAAAAGTAGTAATAGCTTTACTCTGCCTCCGAGTTTTCCTCCCGCGGCGCTATGGCTGGCCATGACAGGCAGCTTACACTAGCCCAGTGTTATTTCAGTTCTATTTTTTGCCTTCCCCTAAACAATCTTCTTATAATTCCTCATAAAAATTAATCTTGCCATGAATGTTAGTTTTAGCAGATTAATATGGAATAGCAGGTTAGTATGGAATGTTAGAGGTGTGTAGTTCCCTGACAAGTATATTTTACATGGAATGTTTTCTAAATGTATAGTGCCACTTTAGGTAAATTTGGAAATTGTGTTGAGGAAAGAGCGAATTTAAGCTTTATTTTTGGTTTCAAATAAGAAATGATGTAAACTATAGTTCCCTTATCTTGTCTGAAGTTTTCCTTTCTGTGGCCAGTCATGGGTCTCAAAAGATTAAATTCCAGAAATAAGCAATTCACAAGTTTTAAATTCTGCAACATTCTATGTAGTGTGATGTAATCTATCACTGTCCCACTCCATCCTCCCTGGACCAGGAATCATTCCTTTGTCTGGCGTATCTTTGTGGTATGATTTGTAGTCTCCTCTAATATCAGATTGACGTGACAGCAGTGCTTGTTATATTTTACATAATAATGGGTCCAAAGCACAAGAGTGGTGATGATGGCAATTTGTAAATAGCTTCCTTTAAGTGAAAAGGTTTTTAACTTCAAAAGAAAAAGATTTGGGGGCCGGGGTTGTGGCTCAGCAGTAGAGCACTCACCTACCCAGTTCGATCCTCAGCACCACATAAAAATAAACTAAAGCAAAGAAATAAATATTTTAAAAAATGCATCGTGTACAACTAAAACAAATAAATATTAAAAAAGAAAAAGGTTTGTTTGCTGAAATTGCTAAGAATGAATAAGAAAAAACCAGTATATATAGGATTTAGTACTATTTGTGGCTTCAGGCACCTACTGAGCATCTTGGTACATATCCTTGCAGATATGTAGGGGAACAACTATAATTTGCTGATATTCAACATACAAATTTTAATTTTTCTATAGGAAGAAGAAGAAAATGAAACTTTTGGAATGAGCAGAGAATATGAAGAACTAATCAAATTAAAAAGAAGTGGCTCTATTCAAGCTAAAAACCTAAAAATCAAGTTTGAAAAAATTGGACAGTTGTCTGAAAAAGAAATACAGAAAAAGATAGAAGAAGAAAGAGCGAGGAGGAGAGCAATTGACCTTGAAATTAAAGAGCGAGAAGCAGAAAACTTCCATGAGGTATGTTATTTTGTATTTAACAGTTATGGTACAATAATGATGATGAATTTAACAGATACAACATTGCCTCCGAAATAAATTTTAGTTCTTAAAAAAAGGACTTATAATTAATCAGTGACATATAAAATAATCTGGAAACAAAATAGCAAAAGCACATTAAGATCTTAAAAAACTTTGAAAGACTCCCTGACCGTAGCATTGTTTCAGAATGGCTTTTTTCAGTGTTAAAACCTAGAGATCAACTGGTTTAATTAAAAGTGGTTAAAAAATATTGGTATATTTTAGTTCAATTAGTATAACCAGTTTATTCAAGTTAACCCCCAGAGATTATTCATATTTTATAGATGAAGCTATAAAGCTATATGACATGATCAAAGTCACAGCAGTAATTCAGTGGAAAAGGTTTAATTAGAATTGAGGACATGAAATTGAGGTATCTCATACATAAAATAAGGAGTCAATCATTAACCTGTAATATCCCTTCCTACTTTAGACTTTTCCATGTGTGAGTCTGCATTTTAATGGGATCTAGATATTTTCCTGCCAGAATTCTGTAATATTTAATCTATATGCCTAAAAATACATTTTCAAATATTCAACTAGTAAACAGGTATGGGAAGTTGGGAGGGCCTTTAGAAGAGACTTAACTGCAACAATTATCAAGGCAAGCATAGAATGAAGACAATGAAGATGCAAGCACAGGTGAGATAACAAGTAATTTTTTCTTTTTTGGGGGCACTAGGGGTTGAACTCAGGTGCACTTGACCACTGGGCCACATCCCCAACCCTTTTTTGTATTTTATTTAGAGACAGGGTCTCACTGAGTTGCTAATGCCTCGCCATTGCTGAGGCTGGCTTTGAACTTGAGATCCTCCTGCCTCAGCCTCCCAAGTGCTGGGATTACAGGCTTGTGGCAGCGTGCCTGGCTCATGTATTTTTTCTTAAACTGGGGATTGAGCCCAGGGGCATTATACACTGAGCTATATCCTCAACTGTATTCATTATTTTCGAAATGTCTTGCTAAAATTGTTGAGGCTGGTCTCAAACTTGTAATCCTTTTGCCTCAGCTTTGAATTGCTGGAATTACAGGTTTGCACCACTGTATCTGGGCCATGTAAAATCTTGAAGATGCCATGTGAGCTGGGTGTGGTGTGGCCCAGCAGGAATTGGATGAGGCAGGAGGATCCTAAATTCAAAGCCAGCCTCAAAATTAGGGAGGACTTAAGTAAAGACTCTGTCTCTAAGGGCTGGGGATGTGGCTCAGCGGCAGGGCGCACGACTTGCATGTGCATGGCCCGGGTTCGATCCTCAGCACCACGTAAACATAAATGCATTGCATTGTGTACAACTAAAGCAAATAAATATTTTTTAAAAAATTATTTATTTGCTTTAGCTGTATACAATGTGTTTTTAGTTTTACATGGTGCTGAGAATTGAACCCGGGCCACGCACGTGCTAGGCGAGCACTCTACAGCTGAGCCACAATCCCAGCCCACTGAAGGGATTTTTTAAAAAAAAAAAATATTTATTTATTTGCTTTTAGTTGTACACAATGCGTTTATTTGTACGTGGTGCTGAGGATCGAACCCGGGTCGCGCACGTGCTAGGCGAGCACTCTACCGCTGAGCCACAATCCCAGCCCCTGAAGGGATTTTTAAAACATGGAGTTAATATCAGACATTCTTTTAAGCTACATAATGTTGAAACTAAAGGTGGGCTTGGATATATGCATTAAAAGTGAGTGCCTACTGTTTCAGGATCTGCTGTAGACACTGGTACTACCTTACCGACTAAACTTGTCATTTCTCTTCACGTAGCACTTTAAAGGCAGAGGTGAAGGATGGCAAATAAAATTAATTACAAAATGCTGGCAAATAAAAGGTAGAAATTAAGCAGAAATTACTGAATGCTGGCAAATAAAAGATAGAAATTAATGAAGCAGAGTAAGGGAAATGAATTTGTAACCACTCTTAATGTGGGATCCCAAGTTGTTTTGGGGAAAGTTAAGTGTGCAAGCCAAATGAGATGTGACTGGTAAGAGCTGTTATAAGTGATTTAATAGGTTTTATATTTAGTGTTATGGGATCAAATTGAAAGGATTTAATGTCTAGGAGAGGTTTAACAGCGCTGAGCAAACATTTACGCTGAATGTAAAAGTTGCAGGTAAAGACACTCCAGATTGAGGAGACAATGATTCAACAGAGGCTGTAAATATTTAGGGAGTGGAAAATAGGCTCAAGGGGCTATAATGCAAGGTTCACAGAATAATGGGTGACAGGTTACAAAGCTGTAAAGGTAGATAATGGCTAGCTAGTGTAAGGGCCTTTTAAAACTTATATTGACTGTCTTCTGGGAAATGTTAATTTTTAGGATAGTAAGACTGTTTATGAAAGAATTCTGAGGTCATGATGGATGAACTGGAAAATATGTACAAAGGCATTAAGTTGGAGCCAAAGGAAAAAAGTAGACCAAACTTCTAACAAAACAATGTTGCTTTGGGGGCAGGTAGTTGTTGAGGAGCCCTATACAAAGATTACCAATAAAACTAGACATTGCTAGAGAAAACAGATCTCATGAGGCAGGATGAATAAATTGTTTCGAAAAAGGTAAGGCAGTCTGAAACATTGGTCCTAAACTTAGGTAAGTGGCAAGGTCTATTAAAACTTTGCTGAAAGTAGTAGATAATGCCATTTGGAAATAACAATATGGAAGTGAATGATAAAACCCTGAGAACCAGCATTTGGTGGTTAGATGGCATAAAATCAGTTGAGAGTTAAGAGATAAATCTATCACAGAAGATAAAGTTAAATCAACATGTACTTGTCTCCTTTTAGTTGCTAGCGGGAATAAAACCTGAGCAATCTGTCTATTCCTACAAATATGTAGGCAAGAAAAAGTAAATAATGTAGGTGACTTCCTATTTTATTGCTATTATTGTATCATCAATGTGAGATTAGGACAGGATGGAACTCAATGCATCAAGATGTTTTTTTAAATAGTGTTTCCTGCAAAGGACATTGAAGTCCTTCCTATCATACCTTCCTGAATCAAAAGAGGCAAACTTTAGAAGTTTACTAGCATGAATTTTGTAGAGTGCAATTAATTTAAAAGGGGGAATCCTTGTTACAGCAATCCCTTTTCCAAATCTGATCATCTGACTAGCTTCCCTCCACTAGAAAATGTGTCCAACATCTTTCAAGGCCTCATTCATGTATACTTCCCCAAAGAATTCCATTCCAGCTCCTGTAGCACTTCATCTGTATCACTCATTTGGTATTTAAACCAGTTGAACACTTTATACCATATCTTGACTTCATAATTAAGATATTCCAAACCACTTTTTTAAAAAAAATATTTATTTGCTTTAGTTGTACACAATGCAATGCATTTATATGTATGTGGTGCTGAGGATCAAACCCGGGCCGCGCACGTTCGAGGAGAGCGCTCTGCCGCTGAGCCACAACCCCAGCCCCCAAACCACTTCTTATGCTTCATTATAATGAAGGAAAATGCATTGTCTAACTGTGCTGGAGGTGTCAGTGCCTTATAAATAATGTACCTAGGTAAGAGTTCATTCCACTCACCAGGATACAGTAGGTTTTCCCCAGAAACATTAACCTCGCTTTTCAGGGATCCAAGATGACATTGTATTTAAAATGAATGTTCATTCACTTTCTCCCAGTTAGCTCATGAGAAATTTTTACTTGTTCAAACTTAATTTTTGTTCTAGAATCTGCATTGCAAGTTCTTAAATACAGCTGAGTCAGCAGCAATATTGTAATATTATGCAGTACTTTATCCTTAATTTGGCCAAGTATTTATGTAGTATGAAGGCAGCCTTTAATATAGAAAACCCTGTTGATAAAAGTGCAGTAAGCAAACGGTTGTTTAACATGATTTTGTACCAAATAATAAAATTGGACTCAAACACAGAAAAACTTCCCAATTTTCTTTTACTTCTAACTCCTTCCATTGGAACAAGGGAGCAACACCTCAAACTTACATAAAAAACAAAGACTTTCATATATGACTAACCTACATCTGGCTTCACAAGTTTTTTTAGCTGGCTGTGGATATCCTGAAGTAACTACCCCACAGTATTATTAAATTACTAATTTTTTCCATGTTGTCCAACACTCAGCCTTAAAACAGATGAACTACACATTTGACCTTAATTACTTCTTTATGCTTCACATACCACCCTTTAACAGTTGTCCCAATTTTTTTTTTTTTTACTTGTAACACCATTCTCTGCCATTTGACCATGATTTGGATGGAATCCATCTCTAGGACACAGGCCCAAGATAGGTAAGGAAGGAAAATCAAACAGGAAATAACAAATTTTTTTTTGTTATAAGGTGGAAGATTTGTGGGGGAAAGGAAGTTTTTCTAATTGTGAAAAGGTGTAGTACTGTATTCTGACATTTTTGTATTATTCAGTACTATCAAGGACTAGCCAGAGTTGGTTGGGCAAAATAGTCCGGCATCCCAATGATCTTGTGTGATCTTTACACTGGGAGAACAGGATTATAATTAAGAGTGCTTTGTTGGGCATAGTGGTAAATGCCTGTAAACTCAGTGGCTTGAGAGGGTGAGGTACAAGGATAGCAAGTTTCAGGCAAGTCCCAGCAATTTAATGAGACCAAAACTCAAAAAATAAAGAGGTGGGAGTGTAGCTCAGTGGTATCGCACCCATAGGTTCAACCTCCAGTACTGCAAAATATAAAAATATAACTATGTTTTCCTGAATTAGAGGATAGTAAAAAACCAACATGTCTATAGGATAACAGATACATACCAATCACATGAATCACTTTGTGCCTGTACAGGTGACTATCAACAACTTCAGTTCTTAGTTTTTAATTTTTTTTTAAGTTGTAGATGGACACATACATTTGTTTTTTATTTATTTTTATGTGGTGCTGAGGATTCAACCCAGTGCCTCACACCTGCTAGGCAGGCCCTCTACCACTGAGCCACAACCCCAGTCCCAGTTTTTAGAAAACAAGCAATTATCATTCTTGGCCCACTTTCTTAAGGAAGAAGATGTTGATATAAAGCCTGCAAAAAAAAGTGAGGCTCCATTTACTCATAAAGTGAATATGAAAGCAAGATTTGAACAAATGGCTAAGGCAAGGGAAGAAGAGGAGCAAAGAAGAATTGAAGAACAGAAGTTTCTACGAATGCAGTTTGAACAAAAAGAAATTGATGCAGCACTACAAAAGGTACCAGGCTTTTATATATGTGTATATATATATATATATATAAATATATATAATTATATATTTTAATTTTTCCAAGGATGCTTTTAAATACCATAATTTTATTATTAAGAGTAATTTAAAAAATGTTTTCATAGCTTTCAAGTAATTGGAATATTGTGTAAAGTACTTTATAATAAGTGAACAACCTTAAAATTCTACTATACCACTGCTTTGAAAATACCGATATTGTAAATGCCATACTGAATGCACTTATTTTAATATAGAAAAGAGAAGAAGAGGAAGAAGAGGAGGGTAGCATCATGAATGGCTCCACAATTGAAGATGAAGAACAAACCAGAGCAGGAGCTCCATGGTTCAAGAAGCCTCTGAAAAACACCTCAGTTATAGATAGTGAGCCAGTCAGATTTACTGTTAAAGTAACAGGAGAACCCAAACCAGAAATCACATGGTGGTTTGAAGGAGAAATACTGCAGGATGGAGAAGACTATCAATATATTGAAAGAGGAGAAACTTACTGCCTTTACTTACCAGAAACTTTCCCAGAAGATGGAGGAGAATATATGTGTAAAGCAGTCAACAATAAAGGCTCTGCAGCTAGTACCTGTATTCTTACCATTGAAAGTAAGAATTAATCATCTTTTAATCTTTTATACTATTAAAAATTTTTTTTCCTATTAAAAAAATTATTTTCCTTTCTTTTTTAGCTGATGACTACTAGGCTACCTTCTCAACTTGGAACTTTCTCTATCTACAACTTTCTTTCTTCCTACATCCATCTTTCTGTGGCTGTGCCAAAAAGGATACCAGAAGTACCACTATGTTGACTTCTTAATTTCTTTTCATAAGTCTTCAAAACACAAACTCACCTAAAGATTGTTTTTCAATTGAGTATCAGATTTATCAACATATTATGCAATAGCAGTCAATAAAATACATTTATGGGAGTGGGAAATTGGTTCAATTATTCTATCAGAACCTAATTACAAAAGTGGTAGATTTCCCATAGATTCAGAGCAGTTATGTTTTCTTAAAAAGTAAACATTATTTTGCATGAAAATCTTTGTGAGCTCTTACACCTAAAATTAGTCTGAAGTAGCTGAGACAACTAATTAGGAATCAATTTGAGTAGGCTTTTTTCCTTAGAGGAACATAATTCTGAATGTTGTGGTTTCAGAGTCTTTCTGAAATAGAGGGGGAACAGGATCATAGTTTTCATGAGAAAGGGAGAGCATGGAGAAATAAAAAAATTTAAGTAAGAATTTAAGTAAAACAGACGCCAGACAAAACCTGGTAAGAAACCACTGCTTTTACATAGTTCTGAGTGTTAGAAATACTTAAATGTATTTTTCAAATGTATATTATATAACCAAACCACTGAAGCAAATTATGTTATGAACTTGCCTGAAAAAATTATATTTTAATGAGAAAACTTTGTATTACTAGTTTATGCAGGAGAAAACATTTTCAACATAACTGAAGTTTTCAAGATTTAAGAGGATTTACTAAGTAAAAAGCCTTTGATTAAAAATGCTAGTCTATTTGTAAATAACTAGTTATGATCTGTCATCAAGTTGTTTTTATATTTTAATTTTCTGGAAGACAGTTTTATTTTACAATGTAAACCCATAATAAAGTAACTTGTATATTAAAGAAAAAAAAAAAAAAGTCTTTCCTTGGCTTAAAGACTTTACAAACAGATGTTTACCCTTTATCATTAGAATTCTTAAAAACCCACAGTCCTTTAATGACAGTCAAAATTCTTTTTCCTGAATATAAAAGACAAAGTACTCCTTTATAATTGAAAGTACATTTATTTATTTATTTTTATTGAGGAGACCATAATGAATACAAAATTACAGCAAGCATATGTCCTTTTTACATACAATGTCATTAAAGCAAACTCTAAACCACAGTTTGTAAAGTATTCAATTTACCTCAAGTCCAAGCTGCATCTCCCTAAGACACTGTTCCCATCACAGTAGCCATTTTAAGCCAATCTTCTTTTTACACACGGGTAGTTTCTGTAGAGAACACTTTTCTCAGGACGAAAATGCATCGAGCATGCATAAGAAAAAATATATATATATTCGCAAATACATTTAAGAGTTTTCTTTAGGGGTATTACTGAAGAAAATAAAACTCTGGGATTTATTTGCTTTTTAAAAGCACCAATTTAAAAATCCCTCAAAAGTTTTATTGTGGTAAGAAAAATCAAGTGACTGTTTAAATAAAATGTAAGGTTATTTTCAGAGTCAAAATTATATTTAACTAGGTATTGTTAAAAAGCATTTTTAAATGAGGCAGAATTTGCAGAAAAAAAAGTAAAACATCCTCATTGATTAGTAAACTCTACATCATTATTCTAGACAACAGTTAACTTTCTATGGAGAAGATTCTACTGGCAGAGCATCCATACAAATACTGTTACTTAGTAATATATTCCTATTTCTTTCTAAGTTACTCTGCTACACCTAACCAAACCTGCCATTATGAATTAACCACAAAGATATTTGTTTAACGATATATTTTACAATGTTAATAAACAACTAGTATAAAATCACTAGTCTTAGTATTAAACCATTTTCATTAGTTAAAAAACTATATTTATTTCTTAAAAAAAAAAAAAAAATCAAACCATAGAATTCTAAGTATCACCACACTAAGATGTCTTAAAAACACATTGTCAAGTTTTTGCTCAAGTGCTAATCAAATCAATCAGTTAAATTTCAACCTAAACATTTTTTTCCTACCACAGCTAACATCCATTATCATTTCAAACCAACTGGCTCACCTTTTTTTCTTTCCCTTTATTTCAAAATTAAGGTAAGTTAGTGCCATTTTAAAAAAATGCTTATTTTATCCGGAAGGCTTATGGTAATGAATTAAAAAATTCTCACGAGATAGCAACAATGCCACATTATCTATTAGCATTCATCTATATTCTCTTTTATAAAACTGCAAACTACAACTAACCAAAACTTGACAGGCTCTTAAGGTCAAGAGCCCCTTTATATTATCAAATTTCAACATAACTAGCATTGACTATCAAACACACATAAGCATAAATGTGGTGCAGTAACTTAAGAAATTTAACAGTTCATGGAACATTTAAGATCAAGTGAATAGCACTTTAAAATGAAAAGTGATCAAAAGCACGTACATTACACCCTATACCATATTATGTATGGGAATACATTTCATATCTCAATTATGATTTGCCAATTTTACCTTCTACATTGAGCCCTTCTATGGTCCATGCTCATCGGCTCACCAATGGCATACACTCAAAGGATTCCTCTTTATGGGTAACTATCTCAGGACCTGATTTTATGAGCTATGATTTGGTGCTTGCAGCATCTTCAGCACTGTGTGTGAAAATGAAGGCAGTATTTTTGAATATTTTTCTTTGATGTAGAGATAAGCAGGAGTTTTAAAAGGATCAGCACATTTTAGAAATTGAATAAACAAAACTGGCATGATGCTGCTTTAATACAATCATCTTAACTCAAAATTATGTACCAGTTAAAATCATCTATAAGAACACACAAACATTTTAAACTGGCAAAAATAAAATAAATGCAGCGTCAGTTATTAAAATATTATAAGTCAGAAAAATATTGGTTGCTACACAGATTATGAAAGGTTATTTGCTATACAGTTAACATTTCACTGATTCACATGCCTTTTATCAAAACATACTGCCAGTATTTCATAATTTTTCCTTTTCAGCATTTATATTATGAAAACAGATTTGTCTAAGAAAAAAATTATAAAACTGTCTTATAATGTTCTTACTGAGTCACTATAGTTCAAGAATAAGAAAAACAAAAAGAAAATAAAGAAACCATAGCTTTTTGGAGGGCAAAGAAAATGTCTTGTCAATCGTAAACAGACTGTGAAGGCTGTTGAAGTTTCTGACCAAACGATTTCCTAAATTTTGAAAACTATGTAACTGTCCTTTCTTTAACTGCAACAATTTCATATTTGGGGGAAAAATGCAAAAAGATTTGCATGTAGATCAGTTATAGCAGCAATCTACATTATTTTCTAGTTTTAATAAAAAAAATAAAATGAAAAACATTACCCAGAAATGTACAGTTGCTTGAACAACTTAACAGACTTTCCACTAAAATGGTAGCATAACAAAATACATTTTGGGGTAGCAGCAGCAGATTGCTTTTGAGTACACAACCACAAAAACCTCACAGGGACAACATTAATGAACTGAAATATTTATTTATATATGTCCTTAGGTTGTGCTTACCTGTGCTTTTTGCAGCAGAACCTAAGGTGGAAGGTCTGGGAAGGCACTGTGAAGTATAAATAATTGCACTGTTTGCAATTAATAAAGATTTTAAACCTTAAATGAATCAAAATCAACAGCCTCCAATTTGTGAGTTATGATACTGAATCCAACTGAACTATTTCTTCAGTTTTAATTAATAAATGCACCACTTTCCTAAAAGATCATCTACACAACAGAATCATGCAAAATACTGAACTTGTTCATGTCAATACCCTACTCTTAAAGATAACAGATAACTAACTCCTTAACTATTAAACTTCAAACTAGTGCTACACATCCATATCTAAATAAGGATAAGGGAAGTCACTCTACGTTATATAGAACAATCAAAAACATTTCAAAATATCTACAATGAACTGTACTGCTATTTTCCACCCTACAGGTAATCTCAACATTTTGTTCTTGTACATCTTCTCTTAAAGTATATTCAAAGCAACAAATGGTGCTCCCCACCAATGACAGAAAATATATTTATGGTGTTAAAAGTGCTACATTGCTTACTATTTGCAAGCTGAAAACCACTTCTGTCTTACACATTTCAAGTTTTTCATATTAATATATACGATATGCATATTTTAACAAAAAAAAAAAACCAATATTTTAGGAGCACCAGTAATACTATTCAATTTTGTTAATGATCAAGTTTTCTTTAGCTATAGCTAAAGCATATCAAAAATACTTACCCATTAAGCTCACTTAAAAAAAAAAACAGAACTAAGTATTATTCTATGTTAAGCAATTATGGTTTTCCAAGATATTAGCACTGTATTCCAACATAATATTCACACAAAATATGGCATTTGCATTATGTGGAACATTGACAAAAAGATACTGTTGCAGTTCATCAATTTGTCATTCTGATGTACTTACAGTGCAATGCTCCTTGAAGGAACACAATCAAGGATGATACACAGCACAGTCCTCCTCACCCCTACAGAGCTAGTTCTATACTGGCTGGATCAAACCTGCACTTCAACAGACAATGGCAAGACAGACTGTATTTGCATGTAGTCTATAAATATGCAAAGAGCCAACAAATATGCAAAGAGTAAAACAATGGATTTCAACAAAATATCAGAACTTCAGCATGAGTGTTAAAGAGTAATAAAATGATTTCAAGTACATAAAAAAATTAAGTTGATTCAATGATTGGACTTGTGCATTTACAAAACAAAGCTTATCTATTCTGCAAAAAGAAAAAGAAAAAAGGAAAAAGAAAAAAAAAAGGAAAAAAAAAAAGCTTGAACGTTTCCATACCCCAATTATGTTTCAATGGCAGATGCAATGTAGCTATACTTTTTGCATACTATTCACTTTTCTAAAACCCTAAATTTAGAAAGAAACACACTAATATTATATACATTGTAAGAGTTACTTTACATGGAAAAAAAAAAACTCATTAATGACTACTCAAATTGACTATCTGAAAACTGTTTAAAATTAGTTATGCTGAAACAGTCTTGGAAATCAAGTAAATATCAAATTAAGAACAGAAAGGTTAACTGTTATAGCAGCAGTACAGGTCTGAAACAGTGGTCATGTATAAAAGGAAATTTTTACTGTTAATGCAATGGACGTATGCCAAAAGATCATTGTACACACATGCAGTTTTTAATCAAACAGAAGGAAAAAAAAATGAAGATATCAGGATTACTTGTGCTGAAATAGCCAAATACAATAAATGGAAAAGTCTCCAATCTACCACTATACTGCAAGGGGGAAAAAAACATGCCAGTGTTTAAAAACTCAATAATTCACGGGGAAAGCTTACATATTTGTGTATTATGTATCTTATCATTGCTAAGAAATTATGAATTCTTTAAATACCCACATATCCAACTTACCGACACAGGAGGTTTCATATCATTTATTGTAAAGCACAAAACAGGCATTTTAAAAGTGAAAGTATACATTGAAAAAGTACATTTATATCACAAAGCATTGACCACATAATAGTTGCAAATACATTTGCTGGAATGTGTACATCTACACTAAACACTAAAAACAAACCAATTTTCATTTCTACACAGAAATATTAACCTCCTATCAGTAGTGATAGATATTTTGTACATTTTCGGAAAAAAAAAAGAAAGAAAGAAAAAAAAAACTACTTTAAACCAAAAACAAAATTAAGATCTTCATCAAGTCGTCTGCATCCATATATTTAACAAAGGTTTTTTTCCCCCACACAATGAAGCAAATACTGTATTGTCCACTTCTTATTATTGGCCCTGTGCAGAAGAGATACATAAGAAATACACAAAAAGTTAAAGAAAATCCTTTAAATGGAGCTAATTCAGGAGTGAATCCTTTAAGAAAGAAAAATTGGTTAATATAAATGGTGGTGGCTTCTTGCATGATTTGCAAATCCCTGGGGGAAAGAAAATTTATTTTTAAATCAAAGGCATTATAGAAATATTCAGCACTCAGATGCCAGAAAGCATTATTTAAAAAAGAAACCAAACCAAAACAAAAACCAAACCAAAAAAACCCAAATATACAACATTTCAGTTTATATAGTCTGCCAGATGAAAATAAAAAAGGTAAACAGTCCTGAACAGACAAAACAGTAAACATGCAGAAAACATGATTAGAAGAGAAAAAAAAAAAAAAAAAAAAAAAAAAAGATCAACAAATTAGTAAATTTATTATACCTGAGGTGCTGGAGGATGCTGTGGCATTCCTTGGGGACTTGTCTGGGCATAATAGGCTGCTTGTTGTCTATAGTACTCTGCCCAGGCCGCACTATAATCTGGTTGACCACCTGGTGGAGCCCCAGTAGGAGCAGGAACTGCTTGACCTTTAAGAAAACAAAACTTTGATGCTGAAACCATAATTAAAAGCCCAAAAGAATCTCATTTCTAATAAAAATAATACCTTGCTTCTTATAATATTCCTCCCAAGCCTTTGAATAATCTTGTGTCTGCCCTTGTTGACCTAACCCCCCCTAAATTTTAATATAAAATTATACCCACTGTAAGTATAGGTTATAACGACAAAGTAGATGGTCAGAATTCTGCCTGTTTATCTTAAATATTCATGAGTGTTGAAAACTACCCTGGAAAAAAAGAAAAACAACAACAACAAAAACCCTTTTCTTAGTCTCATGTTAATCATGGATTTTTAGAAGGCATCACTATTAATTAAAAACAAATACTTGCCAAAATCCACATAGCCTTAAGTAAAGGGAAAAATTCAGGCATAATCCTTGAATCAATTCCATAGTTAATAAACTGTTAATGTTCTGAATAAGTTTCAAAAGTACTTCAAGTTAAGTAAGTCTGTAAACTTTTGGATGGTGCCCTGGTAGTGATGGCAAACAGAGGGTAAAACAAGAGAAAATTCTCTAATTTTTTGATTGTTTATGTATTTGGATTGATCTGTTATATTATTGGTCTTGAAGTTCAAGCCCTCTACAGAGAACTACAAAAAATATTTATGAAAAACAAATTAAAAAAACACTTAAATGTTATGATAGACTCTATATGTTCAAATTACAACAAAATATTATTAAAAATAACTTGGCAAATGACACAAAAATTAGATCAATGAAACACAAAACTCATGAGCAGGTCTTTCTTTAGGCAAGATGACTTTTCTGTATCATAAGACTAAAGAGATACACAATTACCAAATGCAATACATGAACACTGAAATGGGCCCTGACTAAAGACAAAGCCACAAATTATAAAAGATTTTCTGGATAAATAGTGACATTTAAATATACTGTGCATATTAAGGACATTACTGAGTATATTTAGATTTGTAAAATAGTATCTGCAACTTACTTTGTAACTGTCCATGTACAAAAATCATAAATACCAAGAGACTATGAATCACTTTTTTAAAAGGGCGAAACTTGGTATTTGTTGTACTTTCCCCCCAATTTTTGAAAGTGCAAACATTTTTAAAATAAAAAACAGAGAGCTGGGCAGTGGTGTGTGCCTGTAATCCCAGCTATTTGGGAGGCTGAGTCAGGAGAATCAGAGGAGGCCAGCCTGGTAAACTGGGCAAGTCCTGCTGTCTCAGAAAACAAAAGGCTGGGGACATAGCTCAGTAGTAGAGCACCTGTTTCTAGGCCCTAGATTTAATCCCTAGTACCACACACACTCACACAGAGGCAGCAAGGAGAAACGAGAACATGTTTTCCTAATCATAGCTCCTACACATGAACACTTGGTTCTATTACATAATTACAGAAAAAAATATAGGAAGCTATTTTTATGTTTGCTGGATGTTGCCAAAAAGGATAAACTTTATATAGTTTCAGAAAGTAGTCTACCACCATTATAAAACTGATAACAATGAAAAATCCACTGAGTGAATAAAATTTTTAAGTTATATAACCATTAAACTTAAAATTGAATAAAAAAAAAAAAAAACCCTTCTTTGGGCAACAGAGAAAAATTAAATTTACTACAAAAAATTCTCATATTTTGTTTTCCTTCCACAAATAACTTTTTCAAAAATTGAGTTTAAGCAGGGTGCAGTGGTGCACGCCTGTAATCTCAGCACTTGGGAGGCTGAGGCACTCAGCAACTCAGTGAGACCCTGTCTCTAAAATACAAAAATGGGCTGGGGATGTGGCCCAATGGTGAGTACCCCTGAGTTCAATCCTCAGTACCAAAAAAAAAAAAAAAAAAAAAAAAAAAAAAAAAAAAAAAAAAGAGTTTGCCGGGCGTGGTGGCGCACGTCTGTAATCCCAGCACTTGGGAGGCTGAGGCAGGAGGATCACGGGTTCAAAGCCAGCCAAAGCAATGGCAAGGCACTTAGCAACTCAGTGAGACCCTGTCTCTAATAAAATACAAAAAAAGGTCTGGGGATGTGGCCCAGTGGTTGAGTGCCCCTGAGTTCAATCCCTGGTACCAAAAAAAAAAGAGTTTAACATTTTGACCGTATAAGGACACAATTAAAGCAAATCTGAAACAAGTTTCAATATTTAGAAAACAAATACCCAGCTAGTAAAGGCAATAAAAACACATCTCCTCCATCCTTGAAAACAAACCTTGTTAAGGACAAAGAATTCCCACTTACAAGTTTATAAAATGAACAAAACTTCACTGTAAGATATGCTTAGGTTAAAGATATATAACAAGATGTTTACACAAAGAGACGTGAAGAAAACTCATTAGACTCAAATATTCCCTAAAACCCTCCAAACTCAAATATCCGATGAAAAGCTAAAAGTAAAGGTGTTAGACTCAAAGAAAAATACTTGGTAAGTAAATTGTCAGCATTTTACATTTCAATCTGAAAAATACATTCAAGAAAAACTTGTTGAGCCGGGCGTGGTGGCGCACGCCTGTAGTCCCAGCACTTTGGGAGGCTAAGGCAGGAGGATCGCGAGTTCAAAGCCAGCCTCAGCAATGGCGAGGCACTTAGCAACTCAGTGAGACCCTGTCTCTAAATAAAATACAAAAAAGGGCTGGGGATGTGGCCCAGTGGTCAAGTGCCCCTGAGTTCAATCCCTGGTACCACAAAAAAAGGAAAAAAAAAAAAAAAAAAAAAAAAAACTCATTGAGCTGGGGTTGTGGCTCAGTGGTAGAGTGCTTGCCTAGCCCATGTGAGGCATTGAGTTCATCCTCAGCACCACATAAAAATAAAGAAAATAAAAAGGTATTATTGTCCATCTACAACTGAAAGAAAAGAAAAAGAACGCTTCCTATTTAATGTACTAAAGACTTGGCTCTCTACCTCCAATACTTCCATTTCTCCATACATCCTTCCCACAATTCCTCTTGCTCCTTCTTCAGGCTTATGATACCACATGGTAAAGGGTTCAGATTCCATCATGTATCAGTGCTTAATTAACATCGGGAGGGATTTTCTTAAGTCAAACTTTTCCCAAAATGTCTTCACTTACCCAAAACAGAAATTATCTCTGTAGTTTGAAACCTTGTTTGTTCTCTTATAGAGGTTTTGCTACATAAACCTTTTAACTCTCTAGAATTTCATTTTTAAGAATTTATCTCCTGAATTCCTTAGCATAATTTTGGGAAATTTACAATTAGTTCAGAAAACTAATTTTGGAAATTTAACTCACATCTGTTTAAACAGAGGTTTATTTATCGGCAAGCAAATAATGGTTAAGTGTAGAGTCTGTAAACGGAGTTTCAGTCTTAAAGAAAAACTTTACATTAGGCTTCAAAAGTTGTGATGGAGGCTGGAGATGTGGCTCAGTAGTATAGTGCTTGTCTGACAATGAGAGAGGTTGGCCTGGAGTCCCACTTCCTAGATATGAAAAGGGAAAGGGGGAAAAAACCCCAATGGGATAGCCTGCCTAGTTTGGTGAAGAGAACCCTGGATGGGAAATGAAGGGAACTAGAAAATCTGAAGTCTTGGAAAATCTAGACCAACTGAAGAGTTAAACTAAAGGGTTAAAGAGATTTTTATCTCCCAATATTATCACTACTTTTCCTCCTGCCATTTATACTTGATGACTGAACTATATTTAAAGTCTCTTATTTGTGTTTGTCCTAAGAGGATCCTGAAGGTTACACTTACAAGAAATCAGAATATTTAAGTGAAGATCATTTATAAAAAGTTTTTATAGAAAAAAATAAATTGACAGAAGTCCCTTATCATATAATAAAATATGTTGGGGTTGTGGTTGTGGCTCAGCAGTAGAGCGCTGCCTAGCACATGCGTGGCCCCAGTTCGATCCTCAGCACCACGTAAGAAAAAAGACACTGTGTACAACTAAAATAAATAAATAAATAAATATTAAAAAAGAAAGACATCTGTCCTAAAAGTGAAGAAAACTATTTAAGAAAAAAATAATAAGTTCATTAAACAACCTGACTAAATTATCTAGGCTCAGTTCCTTTAAGACTTACATATGAGGGCTGGGCGTAGTGGTGCACACCTGTAATCAGAGTGGCTTGGGAGGCTGAGGAGTGAGAATCATTAGTTTGAGGTTGGCCTGAGCAACTCAGTGTAACCCTGTCTCTAAATAAGATATAAAAAAAGGGCTGGGGATGTGGCTCAGTAAAAGAGCACTTACCTAGGGGTTGGGGTTGTGGCTCAGCGGTAGAGTGATCACCTAGTACATTCGCGGCCCCGGTTCAATCCTCAGCACCACATAAAAATAAACGCATAGTGTACAACTAATGCGGGGGAAAAAAAGCACTTCCCCAAAGTATAGGAGGCTCTGGATTCAATCTCTAACACCACCCAAAAACAATTACATGAGAGGCAAATGCCCAACCAGTCTGTACAGGTATACTCTGCTTATAAAACTTAGTAGATGATCACTGTAGTACTACAGAAAAACAACAGAAAAGGTGGGGGGAAGATCTTCAGTGAAACAATTATTTCTATGCTATCTTTTCACATAAAGGGTCGAAGACAATCTAACACAATATCTATAGGACAATGATTTTAGAGAAAAGTTGGCAGGGAAATGAAAAATTATAACAGGCAAGTTAAAATGCATACACTTAATAGTAAAATTCAGAAATCAACGTACTCACTTTGAGCATGTAAGATATAAAAACAACTCAACAGAAAACTTATTAGTGGTCATGTTGCAAATAAGCAATAGAATATAATAAAGCACAGAAGCCAAACTCATTCCCCAGTAATTACAAAGTCATTAAAAGGTCTTTGTTTTGGGTATGGGGTTGTGGCTCAGCAATAGAGCACTTGCCTTGCAATGTGAGGCCCTGGGTTCGATCCTCAGTACCACATAAAAACAAATATATAAAATAAAAGTATTGTGTCCAACTACAACTGAAAAATAAATATTGAAATAAAAAAAGGTCTTTGTTTTTACCCACTTGGTAACAATATAGGAACATGTCTGGTATGATGTGAAAAAAGAAGTCTGAACTAATGTACTTTAACCTCATAAATGCTTAAATTCTTTTTTTAAAAAAATATTTATTTGCTTTAGTTGTACACAATGCAATGGATTTATGTTTACATGGTGCTGAGGATCGAAACCGGGCCGTGCATGTGCTAGGTGAACGCCCTACCGCTGAGCCACAAGCCCAACCCCTTCTTTAAAGTTATTAAATTTAAGGTGGATATAGGTTCTAACCACTGTGTTGCCAGGGCATGACTATTCACAGTATCCCCTTTCACATAATAAATTATGTAGTCACACTAAGAAGAGTATATTGTTTAGAGATTAAACAACTTCTTAATGCAGAATATTAGCTGCTATAGATGTGTCCAAGATAAGCTAGGTCACAAAAACAAAATTAATATATCTTATAAATCCTTAGGAATGACACACAGCATGACACCCCTTTCAAGGTCATTCTAACTGTAAAAACTAATCTTTCGCTGGGCACAGTGGTGCACACCTGTAATCCCAGCACTTGGGAGGCTGAGGCAGGAGGATCACGAGTTCAAAGCCAGCCTCAGCAATGGCAAGGCACTAGCAACTCAATGAGACCCTGTCTCTAATAAAACACAAAAAAGGGCTGGGGATGTGGCCCAGTGGTCGAGTGCCCCTGAGTTCAATAAACAAAAAACTAATTTTTAACAGCAATCTGCCAAGCCTGGTGGCACACATCTTTAATCCCATTGACTTTGTGTCTGAAGCAGACAGAGGATTGTAAATTTAAGGTTAACTGGCAATATAGCGAGACCATGTCTCAAAATAAAGAAAGCATAAAGGGCTGGATAGGTAGCACTTGCCAAGCCAGTGTAAGGGCCTGCGTTCAATCCCTAGTCACAAAACCAAACCAACCAACCAAGGAATAAGCTTTGCAGAAATCTTTAATAATAATTTACATATTAAACCACAAGTAGACTATCTTACAACAAATTCTACCTTTTCCCGTGCCAGTGAAGGATGGGCAGATTTACCTGTTTAGCTTTCATTTTTTTTTTTTTTTTTTTTTTTGGTACCGGGGATTGAACTCAGCGGCACTAGACCACTGGGCTACATCCCCAGCCCTTTTTTGTATTTTTTATTAGAGACAGGGTCTCACTGAGTTGCTAAGTGCCTCGCCATTGCTGAGGCTGGCTTTGAACTCGCGATCCTCCTGCCTCAGCCTCCCAAAGTGCTGGGATTACAGGCGTGCGCCACCGCGCCCAGCTTAGCTTTCATTTTTGATAACTGACTGTGGTATAGGTATGTTACTTTAAAATGAGTTATAAATAAAAGCATCTGAAAAATAACTGTCTAGAAGTACAACACCAGGTTCTAAAAGGTCCCTAAAAACATAAAAATTGTGAAACCAGTTTGGGACAAAGACCCTCTGTGTGTAACCTGTTTCTCAATCTATACAAGTGAACTGTTAATAAAGAGAAAACTGTTTTCCTTTGCAAGGCAGTTTGAAATAATATATTTGCAAAATTATTTGACTAACAACTGTATCCTTTTAGGACAGGTCTCCTACCTGCTATGCTCTAAATGCACTCTCAATATTTAACACTATGCTAGGCACATGGCTTTACGTGTTCTACAGTTATTGAAGGAAAAAAGCTTTTCTAGGTGACTTGCTTGCTTTTCCTTATTCATGCAAACAAATGTTAATTAAGTAATTCCCTTCTCTGTAGATTACTTCTTACCTGATTTACTATTTTTTGGGTGGTGGTGCTGGGGAATCAAACCTAGGACCTTGTGCATGATAGGCAAGTAACTTTGCTCTGAGCTACACATCCTTAGGCCTTACCTGCTATTTTGCAGTGAAAATGATAGCACACACAACCAACTTCTGCTTGGTGCTTAGAAATTTAACTTATTATCATTTGTGCTAGTTGTTAACTGGTCTTTGACAAAAGTGCACCAATATTCAAAATCATATATGCCAGTGAGGAAACTTCTAGTTACAAATAAAAAATGATTAACAAATTCATTTCCTTGTTAATAACCACAGATTTAAGATTTTTTTTTTTTTAATTTTATTTGGGTGTTTGGGTATGTGTGTGTGTGTGGTGCTGGGGATTGAACCCATGATTTTGCATGTTAGGCAAGCACTCTACCACTGCACTGCAAACCCAGACCAAATATAAGAATTATTTGTACTGGCCTTTATATTAATCTGAAAGTCCAGTTACTTTATAAAGTAATTTTGGTCAATTAGTCCCCTCAATATTACAATAATTAATGAATCAACATCATAAGGACAGATACACACATATATATTTAAATATATACAACATACCCATTTTCTTGTAGTACTCTTCCCAAGCCTTGGTATAATCAACCTGTCCAGCTGGAGCTGGATTTTGCTGATCTCCTTGTTAAAGAAAAACAAACAGCAAAAAAATAAGATTAAAAGTTTTTAAAGGCTATTTTGGGCCTTTCCTTCGTGTATGAATTGGCAGTGGACTATGATGGAGCAGTGAGGTGGGGGGAGTTGCTGTGTGGTAGTGATGTCCCTGCTAGTGTCAAAGACAGAAGACAATGCAGCATATAGCTCAGCTGGTATGATTGCCTTGCAAAGGAAAAAGCCCTGGGTTCAATCCCCAGCACCACACACACACAGAAGACAGAAGATGGCGCAAGATAGAGATATTGGACAGATAGGACTGGTTATTTTATACATAAGCAAACTGACGTCAAGTAAGAAAATACATCGAGGATTCCAGGTTTCTCACCATTTAGAAAAAAAAAAATTTTAAATAGTTACGCTTCACCATTTTTAATTACAAAAAGGGAAAATACTATAAAGAACTACTACTTCCTAGTTCATTTTTTTGGGTGGAGTGTGTGTGGGGAGATATTAGTTAGGGTCTAAACCCAGGATGTACCACTGAGCTACACTCCACATCCCTTCTGATTTTCAGACAAGGTCTTGCCAGCCTCAGCTTCCCAAGTACCTGAGATTATAGGTGTGTACCACCATGCCCAAATATTTCCTAGTTTTGTCTGCTGAAAGGAGCTAGATGTAATGACACCTCAGTAGCAATAAGCATACTCAGTTTGATTTATAAATGTCATCCTTCATTAAAGGGAAATCATGCCAGGCATGGTGGTGCATACCTATAATTCCAAAGACTCCAGGGGCTGAGGCAGGAGGATTCCAAGTTCCAGCCAGCCTAATCAACTTAGTGAAACCCTGTCTCAAAGAATTTAAAAAAAAGGAAAAGGTCTGGGGATGTGGCTGAGTGGTACTCGAGTGCCCCTGGGTTTTATACATGATACCTCCTGCTCCTGTACTCGATACCAAAGGAAATCAGGAACCCTTGAAGAAATGACGAAAGTCCAGAAAACACAAAATAAACGTCTTATTGTGCCAGAAAATAAGGAAGTGTTTAAAGAATTATAGGCACTTCAAAAGGATACAGGAGCCACCTTGAAGATACTCCTGACTGGCCCAATCTAGGACAATCTGATTATTAAAATTATATTAAAAAAAAAAGGTTGAAAAATACAAAAGGAACCCATATTGATATGAAGAACTAGAACTAAGTAAGATAAAACCAGAGAGCTCTTTGTGGTAAAATACTAACTAATAAATGCACAATTATAAAATCAAAATTATCACCATGCTAGTATTGAACAAAGCAGACATTAATGAAGGCTGTTTCATAGATAAAAGTTTGATAAAGAACAGTAAAATCTCAAATATAATGCCCCCAGGAAATACTAATTCATTTTAGAGAAAAATGGTGGTATCATAGCCCAAAAACCTAACAGACATCAATATGACCAAATGATCAAGTTTACTATCACGAGATATGGAAGACTTAAACATTCTGATTCCTGTTCAAAGTATAACATCACTGCATTGTTTCTGAGTTTTCTTGTCAAGTAAGCATTACCTTATGGTCAACAGAAAAGATTGAATAGGCCAGGCACAGTGGTGCACACCTGTAATCCCAGTTACTTGAGAAGCTGAGGCAGGAGGATCGCTGGAGCCCAGGTTTTCAAGACCTGCCTAGGCAATACAGCGAGAATCCATCTCAAAAAAGAAAAGGCCAAAGGGACCTAGATTGGCAATATTTTAACAACACAAGGTCTGCACTCTATTATATAAAAGAGAAAATAATTTTAAGAGAATGAGGAACAATTTCAGATTGGGGAGAGTTAACAGGTCTGGCAACTAAATACATCACGTTACCATATGGGATCCTGAATCAGGAGAGAAAGAATTAGGACAATTGATGAAATCTAAGTAAAGGCAGCGCATTGGGATAGTAATGATTATTAACATCGGGTGACTGATTTTCAGGGCTCTATGATGACAATGGACATGGACACATATATGAGAGGGTTAATGGAGTAGGCAAGGATAAAACATCAACATCCCTGGCTATCAGTGTGTTCTTGATTTTGTTCTTGTAACTTTTATGAAAATTTGAAATTACTTCAAAGTAACTTATTTAAGAAAATGAAGTCCACAGTACTGAAGTTATAACTGAATAATGTTAGAAACTTTAGGTATTATACAGTGATATACTTCATATATGATTTTGAATGTTTTGGCTTTCAAATACAAAATAAATTGTTTAGTTACCATAGTTACCTTGTCCATTAGTCTGGGTTGTAGTTGGTGCACCTGCAGGAGCTGCAGGTGGTGGCTGTGCTTGCTGTTGGTAATAGTGAGCATAATAAGCAGCCCATGCTGCTGAATTTGGATCCGTTCCTGCCTTAGCTAGAATAAACACAAGGTTCAAGGTTTATATCCAAAGTCCATCATCTCTTCACTCCCTCACATAGATGCAGCTTTCTGACAAATAACCACCCCCATCAACAATAAAGAAAGTAAATGGAAACTTTCAAATTTTCTGATACTTTTGTTAGCTTCTACTATAGAAAATTGAGGCTCAGTGATTGACTTTCAAGGTTACAAAATTAAGTGAGCAGAACTGGGACATGAATTGGATCCAATGCTCCAAACCCAATGCTTTGGTCTAAAACTATCTTGTGCCCTTGTTCTTCTAAACCAGTTTAGCTCAATTGCAACAGTTCTATGTGGAAAATGACTAAAGGAAAAAAGATTTCTAGGGGCCAATTTGTGTAAGAAGGAAGCAATTATTTTAGAACTATGACCTTATGTCTTTTCCATGAAGTAAAAATCTTAGAAACAGTAACCACACTTTCTTCTTTTTCATAGTAGCTGTCATAAACTTGATGTTACTACCCTAAATTGAAATTTATTCATTCTCTAGAATCTTTAGGATGGTCAAAGCTTTCAAGCACAGCACATCATTCAACAATATGTTTAATGATATAAATCTCTTAGCTTATCTTTTTATTCTAGTCCCATCTCTCCCCTTTGTCAATACCTCTCTTACACTCAAGTTCTAGCCACAAAAACCTGCTTGTACTTTTCTGAAGTCACCATGCCCATGATTGGGCCTTTGGTCCTAAGTTTCATCTGCACCTGGTTCATCTTCATTCACCCCTCATAAATCAACTGATATATGAACAGTTTTGACACATTTTGGTCAGCCAACAGAAGTCCTCTTATTGGTTCTGTGCTTTGTAATAAATTAAAAATGTTATAATATTATAGGTACTCTTATTATTTTGTAACTGCAAGAATATATTTCCTTAGCCAGAGTCTATATCCATAAGTGATCTGTTCAGCCTTTATTCCATAGAAGCAGCAATTCTCAGCTGCAGAAAAAAAAAAAAAGAAATATTTCTAGAAGAAGAAAAATATAAGGTACTGTATTGGTCACCCCCCCAAAACTTTCTCAAGTGCTCATTGTACCACTTTTCGATATGTCTACATAGTGTAATTATCTGCATGCCTACTAATACAAATATTTCACTTGATACAATGTCTGGATAGAGAAATTAAGATAGAACAAACTTTTTTTTCTGAGATGGGTCTTGCTCTGTTGCCCAGGTTGGTCTCGAACTCCTGGGTTCAAGTGATCCTCCCGCCTCAGCGCCAGGCAGATAAAACAAACTTTAACAAGCAACACTTATACTTCTGCATGTATAAACCATAAAAGAAAACCATTCTCACGGTTACCGTATCTAATATGTACTAAAAACTAACTATTCAATATAACATCCATTCATTTACCATCATTTTGTAGGTAAGAAAACGGGTTTAGAGGGGTTCAAAAATTCTTTGATGTCCCAAATTTATTAAGTTTTAAAACTAGTACTGTTCTAGGTCTGTTTAATTCTGTAGTCCAAGTTCCTGACCACTACACGAATGTTAACAGCTTATTAATTTTTTTTATAGAAACAGATTTTAGTTTAGAGAACACCGACAGCAAAACATTACATTATTATAAGTCTAATAAAAGCAACGTCTAACCTAGAGACTCAGGAACAATTGATAAACCTGAGCCAAGCCAATTATCTGTCATCTTTCAACTAAATGGGTTACTTATATACCAAAAGCAATGTCAGAAGCTTTATTCATTGATTAGGGCTTACAGTAGATTTATAGTAGACTTCATTACTACTCCATGTGGAAAACAGATAATGAAACAAAGACCACTCTTCATTCCCATCATTTTTGTTAATCATGCTATTTACCTAAACAGTGCTTACAGGTACAATCCTGAGATGCAGTGACAGAACATATGAATGTGCCCCTTAACCTGCTCAAACTCTTGATTTGTTCCTTGGTAATCATACCACCCCAAATAGGTTCCAAAGAAAATGCTTTTCATTCTTAAAAGATGGACTATGACTGTTCTAGAGCAAATAATTTTTTATGCTTCACCTGTACCCTGTAAATCCTTAAATCACATTACTGCTTACACTGGGAGTACGTTCTTTAGCTTTGGGACATAAACTCAATTTTGCATAACCAGATGCTAGAAGTGAATTTGTTCCTTAAATGAGTAGAAACTGGTTTTCATGACTGTCATGCCATCAAATTTCACAGAGCAAACTTCCTGTGAAATGAAGGTATTTTATAATATAGGAGCACATTTAAATACCAAAATACTTAACCAAATTTAATCAAACAATTTTAATAACTTATGTTTTTTTTCTTTCAATAAATATACATTGTGCATAAAGAATCCATAATTCAGGATACATTCTCTTAAAACTACTCCAGTGAAAAAGTTCAAAAAGTAGGTAAAGGGGCTGGGGTTGTGGCTCAGTGGTAGAGCGTTCGCCTAGCACGTTCGCGACCCGGGTTCGATCCTCAGCACCACGTAAACATAAATGCATTGCATTGTGTACAACTAAAGCAAATAAATAAATATTAAAAAAAAAAAAAGTAGATAAAGCAGTTAAAAAAAAAAAAGCATCATTTATAAATGTTATGTGGTTTTGAAGGATGCTTATTTGCCCAATATGAAAACAAATTACATGATATGGGAAGATCCAAGAGAGTAGGATGCATATAAAAAAAAAAAAAATCCAGATTTGAATGAGAAAATAATTAGTTAGTTAGAGTTCCAGCATGCAATTATTAAGTATGAACCTGATTTTTACTAATATGTAAACTTGTCCTATCAGGAATACTAACACACACAGCTCACATAAGCTTATTTGAGAACTGGGAATTTAAAGCCCAAGTATTTAACACTCTATTAGACCCCTAAATAATCTCATAAACAGGATTTAAAAAAAATTTTTTTGGACAAATTACAATTAACACATTATAAACATTTGATAGCACTGGTATCTAAAAGACACTGTATTTCTTTCTGTGTAGCTTTTGGTTTTTAGCACTCATCAATTTAGAAGTAGAGAAAGCCAAAAATATTTCATGAAAGCAGAAATCATTTAAGTCTTAAACACTGTGGTAGAAGCAGTGCCTAACATTCTGCAAAGAGTGAACACAATGCATAAAAATGTGAAATCAAACAGAAAATTTAAGAGCGTAACAAGGGACAGAAGACAAATACAGACAACACAAAAATGTTATCCTTTACCTGGATCAGGAGGAGCCTGTTGCTGCCAATGTGGATATGCATTTCCCCAACCCTGAGGAGCATATGGGGCTGGAGGACCACTGGCAGGGGGTGGGAAAAAAAAAAAAAAAAAAAAAAAAAAGTCAATATAAAAATACAATTTACCCAAACTTACAATCTTTATGGAAAGTCCAGAACCAAATGTAGTACTTACTGAGGAGCTGGGCCAGGTGGACCAGGATTATAAGGTGCAGGGTTGTACGGTCCCATTGGGGTTCCAGGCCCTGGAGGCCCAGGAGGCCCATGAGGGCCTGGGACACCATGGGGCCCATGGGGTACAGGTGGCCCTAAAGGATTTACTGGGCCCTGCAAAATAAAACCAAGATAACACAAAAAATTCAGAAAAATAGAGTGATGGTCAAATAATGCAAAGGCCAAATAATCTCACAGTTCTATCCTCTTATATATACCAGTAACAAATTTTAGTTCTACTCCTTTTCTTCATTCATACTGCAAAATAAAAATTTTAACTGTCATTATCAAGACACAATTCACAAAAATAGCATTAACAAATGAATTTAAAAAAACTGATATAGTTCCTATTCTTTTTTTGGTACCCGGGATTGAACTCAGGGGCACTCGACCACTGGGCCACATCCCCAGCCCTTTTTTGTATTTTATTAGAGACAGGGTCTCACTGAGTTGCTAAGTGCCTCGCCATTGCTGAGGCTGGCTTTGAACTCACAATCCTCCGGCCTCAGCCTCCCAAGTGCTGGGATTACAGGCATGCGCCACCATGCCCACCCTAATCTATTCTTGAGACAGTTCTGTATCTCCATTACAGTTTGATTTATCACATTAACCACAAATACTTCTCAGATAATAGGTCCTTATTTCCATTTTTTCTGCATTTACTCTATCTTTACTCCCCTAACGGCAACAACCATCCTGACGACATATACCCCCAAACGTTTAAATTCTATAATGTGAATAAAATTACGTACGAAGTTTACTAATTCTCAAACTAAAACCTGCCACATAACCTTTCTATTTCTGTACCTGGAATCCCACTTAGAACAACAATTAAACGTCCTTTTCCCTTCTTATCTATCATTTCTAAATAGCATGAAAATTCTACTTATAATTGATACAATACCTTATTGTACCAGAAAATAATTAATGTTTAGCCTATTTCTTTCCCTTTAAAAAAATTTTTTAAAAAATGTTGATGGGGGGCTGGGATGTGGCTCGGTGGTGGGGTGCTTGCTTAGCACGTGCCTAGCCCCAGTTCGATCCTTAGCACCACGTAAAAATAAAAATGCAGAGCCGGGCACGGTGGTGCATGCCTGTAATCCCGCACTTGGGAGGCTGAGGCAGGAGGATCGTGAGTTCAAAGCCAGCCTCAGCAATGGCGAGGCACTTAGCAACTCAGTGAGACCCTGTCTCTAATAAAATACAAAAAAGGGCTGGGGATGTGGCCCAGTGGTCAAGTGCCCCTGAGTTCAATCCCTGGTACTACACACACACACACACACACACACACACACACACACAAAGCATTGTGTACAACTAAAATAAATAAATTATTTTAAAAAATGTTGATGGATCTTTATTTTATTCATTTATTTATATGTGGTACTGAGAATTGAACCCAATACATCACATATGCTAGGCAAGCGCTCTACCACTGAGCCACAACCCCAGCTCACTTATTTCTTTTTTGATAAGTCAACCTGCAAAGACATTTGACTCAACTGCCTAAAATACTTCTTTCAATACCAACTCATGGGCTGGGGTTGTAGCTCAGTGGTACAGCAACTGTCCAGCATGTGTGAGGCCCTGAGTTCGATCCCCAGCACCACATAAAAATAAATAAACAAAGGTATTATGTCCAGCTACAACTAAAAATATTAAACAAAATAAAAAACCAACTCATGTGACATTTTGGACATGCACTAATTTTATTTGGTTAACTTTCTCACTAAGAAATAGGGAAACAGCTTCATGACCTTTTAAGCCCCTTATTAACTTGCCTCTAAATCTCTAATTGCTGTCATCCCTCACATCCATTCCTAATAGTTAACAGAAAGAAAAAAGGAAACATTTTATAGGGCTAAGTTCCAGGCATTCTTTTTTTTTTTTTTTTAAAAAAAGGTTTATTTATTTGCTTTAGTTGTACACAATGCAATGCATTTATGTTTACGTGGTGCTGAGGATCGAACCCAGGCCGTGCACGTGCTAGGCCAGCGCTCTACCACTGAGCCACAACCAGCCCCTCCAGGCATTCTTAAATGAAACATACTCACTTAATCCCTACAGTTCTATGAACGAGGTACTATTAACTTCATTTTATAGGAGGAAACTGAGACACAGAATAACTTCTTCAGGCCACACAACTACTTAATGTATCACAGGATTTTTAACCCAGGCAGTCAGACTCTAGAGCCATGTTCAATTTTATAACTTAAAAAAATTTTAAAAAACTGATTATATAAAACTGTTCTCTAAACTTGTACTTCTCCATCAATCCAACAGAAATACTGACCTATACCTGCTAGATTAGTAGAACAGAAAACTATAATGTGCTATTCATTTTCTGCTTTGGCATTAAACCTGTTTACTGAGTCCACAACTATTTTCTTCACGTTTAGAAAGAATACACTTATCCATACTATAGAAGTTATAATGTTCATGTATACTTCTGTAAAATGTTAAGTGTCTTCTGTACATCTTTTTGTCTTCCCAAGCAGAGAGTCTCAAAAACTTCTGCACTCCACCCAGCATGGCAAATATCAAAAAGAGAATCTTTCTAAGAACTTATAATAATTTAAGATGCTCCCTTACATTTCTTTTTCATTATTAAAAAGAAAAAAAAAAGTATACCAATATTTGCCTCATTTACAAAAAAGCATGGTCAAGGTTCTTCAACACTTTTTTGTTCTAACACCAGAAGTTTCCAGATTCACTACATACCAGAATGACCCAAAACATCTCTGTAAAATTAGATGCTTGCCTTGTTCAAGAAGTTTTTTGTTTTTGGTACCAGGGATTGAACTCAGGGGCACTGGACGACTGAGCCACATCCCAGCCCTTTTTTGTGTTTTATTAAAGACAGGGTCTCACTGAGTTGTTAAGTGCCTTGCCATTGCTGAGGCTGGCTTTGAACTTGCGATCCTCCTGCCTCAGCCTCCCAAGCGCTGGGATTACAGGCCTGTGCCACTGCGCCTGGCTAAAAAGTTTTGAATCGGGACTCTCTGTGTATGTTATGTGTAGGGGTGGGAGACATTCAAATTGTCTTTATTTTAAAACCTCTATGATTGTGATTGGTCCACTGAATTCATCTTTTTTGCCTGACCAGGCATGGGTAGACTTAGGACCTTTATAAACACTGAATTTTCATAACTCCCTTCAACTATGTCTCAAAACTTCACCAACGCTAACACTGTGTCTGCAGGTAATGGATCTCTTATCGGAGTACACCCAAATGCAAGGTGGTTGTAAGCACCTGTAACTGTATATTTTATTAATTATTTTCATTGCCAGACACTTTCTATCATTAAGAAACCTACACTTCAGACTAGAAATGGTAATTTTCTTATGATGCATCTGAATTAATGCTTTATTTAAATAGCAGATATCATAAATTAGAAGTTTAAAGCATACTCACACCAATCTTTTCTTCTATGAGTTGCCGAGCATAGTCTATTTGCTGTGGAGTGCCACGAATTGTAAATAATTTCATATTAGGATCTGCATTAGGTGGAGGATTTCTCTGAAGTTCTATTCTTGCACCAGACTGTTGGCTTATGCTTTTTATGGTTTCACCTCCTAAAATCAAAAGATAGTAATTTTCCTAAGGGGTCAAAGGATATAAGACATATTATTCAAAATAAAAGTCACAGCCAGGCGCGGTGGCGCACGCCTGTAATCCCAGCACTTTGGGAGGCTGAGACAGGAGGATCACGAGCTCAAAGCCAGCCTCAGCAATGGCGAGGCACTTAGCAACTCAGTGAGACCCTGTCTCTAAATAAAATACAAAAAAGGGCTGGGGATGTGGCCCAGTGGTAGAGTGCCCCTGAGTTCAATCCCCGGTACCACAAAAAAAAAAAAAAAAAAAAGTCACTATTAAATAGGCTATAAAAAAAAATGTTTGGCCACTATCCTGACAATATTCTAGTAGGATTTTCATTTATTCTACACTTCAATTACATGAAGCATCTCATGTTTCTAAACTGTATTAAAGTTCACTTAAAATCACACACACTTTACAACTTAACAAATTACTGAACGTATTGTTTTAAGCAATGCAAAAAACGAACACATTTCTAAACATAATTTTTTTTTTTTTTTTAAACAATATGTTGATTCAGGAAAAAAACAAAATGAACTAAGAAAGAAGCCCACCCAAACCACTTTTTGGAAAACAAAATTTTTGGGGTGGTGCTGGGAATTGAACCCAGGGCCTTGTGTATGCCAGGCAAGCAGTCTACTAACTGAGCTATATCCCCGCACCCAAACCACTTTTTGAGTCCAATTTCTTACACTAATAAATTTCTGGACCTCTTTCTCTAGGAGCCGACTAATTCAAATCCCACTTTTAATCACTGCTACCTGTTTACAACAGCATCAGAAATAGTATCCAGAAAAACTAAGTGTGTGTTAAATATTAAAATATTTTAATTAAATACATTGCCTTTTCCTATTATTAATCCAGTCTTCCCGGTTGGCACAATGAAATTAAATTCCTGTAGTCCACCAGGTGGTCCCATGTTCCAGTTGCCTTGACCTCTACCTCTTCCTCGACCACCAGGTCCAGGTCCACCAGGATTACCAGCCTAAGGAGGGAAAAGACAAGAAGTCAGCATAGAAATGAACAGTTCTTTCTATGACAAAATTATTTTTCCCAACTCTCTATTACCAAACCAGAAATTTAGAGATAAGTTCAGTAATAATTTGACAAAAACAATAACTTCCATATTTTTTTATACTGGGTGAATAAGGGAGGACACTTATGTAGCAATTCTTCCTGCTCCCAGAAGTTACTCCCTTAAAGCAATTTACACTTTCTAGTGATTAATAATATCAAGTGGACTATGATATATTATAAGGGACACTTTCAGATATGAAGGAAAATACTTCTCCAATGCAAACAAAATGAAAAATAATGACTTTCTATCAAACCTGAACACTTCGAAGAAGGTCTGTAATAATTTCTGCAGCATGTTGACATCGGTCTGGAGGGCCTGTTATTTGTGCTATTCTATCAGGTGTTGTTCCATCATCTTTGAAACAAATTGAAATGAAACATTAAATATCTGTCAAAACTAGCTGTTCCTTGCATGCACAAGGCCCTGGGTTCAATCCCCAGTACCACCAAAAAAACCAACCCCCACCCCAAAACTAGCTGCTACCAATACTTGAAAAGATTACATATATGCACTCACCTGGCTTAAACTGAATTCGAACACCAGCATCATTCTGTATTTTTTTAATCATCTCTCCATTTCTTCCTATTACAATGCCAACAGCAAATCTTGGGATGGGAACCTTATGCAAAGAAAACTAAGTATTAAAAAAATTTCCCCAAAACTAATCTGCATCAAATCACAAAAGGATATATGCTACTATGTGTGTGTGTGTGTATATATCTTCAGTAGAACAACAAGATACAGAACATATTCTGGTAAAGTATAAAGTAAAAAAGGGATAAAATGTTAGAGAAGGCTATCTAACCAGGAAAAACACTACTATATTTATGGATTACCATACATACATTGATTGGGTGTCGTTACTTACATCAATCCCTTCATTTCCTCCTATTCTTGACCCGTATTCATTTCGAACTTCTCTGAAACCACCTTGATCACGAATTAACTCTAACACCATTTCCTTGGCTTGCTAAAATAGAAAACATACACAATTTAAAAAGCAGGCCTTAAAATATTCTAATTATTCATGTGTGTTTTGTCTAAACCCATCCAACCCCTTAATAAAGGATAAAGTGAAGTTTACTTGAACTTTGTATGGGTCGCCTGTAATCCTAAGCGGTTTATCAGCACCAGTGTTCTGAGGCCCATCTTGAATCATAACCATTTTAACTCCAGCCCGTTCCTGTTAAAATAAAAATTCTATGAATTAACCAAAGGGGAAAAAAACTGGCTTCAAAATACATTAAAACCTTTTTCATTTTACAATATAATCATACCTGAAGTTGTTTAATAGTCTCTCCTCCCTTTCCAATAACTAATCCTGCCTTGCTAGCTGGAATCATGATTTCTTGAACTGCATTTCCAGGTCCATCACCATGATGAAATCCAGGAGCTGGTCTTCCTTTTTCAACAATCTGATCCAGTAAGCGTTTTGCTGATCTGTTAAATTCATATTCGAATAATGAAGTTTAGCATACCCAAGTTTACCCAAAAAGAGACATAATATTATCAAGTAATCCTATTCTAATAGGTGCTTAAAGTTACTGAACTATGCACTTAATTATTAAAAAAATGCCCAATATCCAAGATTGAGAGTTCGCAATATGTTTTCTTCCTTCACTTGGGTAAGACTCTACTACTGAGCTATATCCCCATCTGGCCTTTTTTGAGAAAGGTTTCATTAAGGTTCCCAGTCTGGCATTGAACTTGCAATCTTTCTGCCTCAGCTGTCTGCACAGCTGGAATTGCAGGTCGGTCACCACTATGTAATAAATTTTCTAGTTATGTTATTTTTAAGAACAGTTCAAAATTTTTCAAGAAGGGCTCAAATTCTATAGTTCTCTCAGAATTTAGTTGATTCCTCAAAAAAATTATTTAATTTTCTTTGGTGTTGGGGATGAAACAAAAGGCCTAAGGCATATTAAAAGCTGAAGCTCTAAACTGAGCTACACCCCAGCCCATTTACACTTTAAAACCACAATTTTGCTTACACTTTAGTTCATTAAATCCATAAAAACAGCATGTACAAAATAAATAACATCATTTGTTAGGTGCTATAAAGAAAATCAAAGCAGGATAAAGAGAATGTAAGCCTATATGTACATGTGCAATGGTACTACTTCATACAAAACAGATAAAGGAGGCCCTCAAGAATGAAGACATGTTACAATACAGGCAAATGGTACCAGAATGTTAATTTATAGAAAGCTGCAAGAGAGAGGATGGATTCTGAATAAATCATGAAAGAATAATGACCAAGAGTTGTTTACGGATAAGCAAGGCCTAAGAGAAAGTTTCAAAACGGTTGCCATACAATGAGATGAAAAGAATGAAATAAAAAAACAACTTGTACATAGTGGCACATGTCTGAAATCCCAGTGACTTGGGATTACAAAGGCAGCCTCAGCAACTTTGTGAGGCCCTGTCTCAAAAAAATGAAATGCCTGGAGATGTAGCTCAGTAATAAGGCACCCCTGGACTAATCCCCAGTTAAAAACAAACAACCCACCCTTGAAAATCAGGCTTTTTTCCCTTTGTTACCAGGGATTGAACCCAAAGGTGCTTAATCATTAAGCCACATTCCCAGCCCTATTTTGTATTTTACTTAGAGACAGGGTCTCACTGAGTAGCTTAGCTCCTTACTTTTGCTAAGGCTGGCTTTGAACTCATGATCCTCCTACCTCAGCCTCCAGAGCCACTGGGATTACAGGCATGCGCCACCACAAGGAATTCTGTTTTTTTAAATGATCCAAAGATAGAAGTATCTGGGGCTGGACATGTACCTCACTGACACAGCACATGCTTAGCATGTGTGAGGCCCTAGGTTCAATTCCTAGCACAAGAAAAAAATACAATAAAATAAATTTGGAAGTACCTAAGCGGAGATATTAGATGAGCAGCTAGATATTTCAATCTAATTTAGCAAAGGGACTCAGTCTGAAAATGTTGGAGTATGTAAAACTCATGGCATATAAACTTATTAATCACATGGAATTTAAAAGACTACATGAAGTCATCTATTGAGTATGCATTGATATATTTTTGGGGGCATTTCCAATGTTTTAAGGCCTAGAAGATAAAGCAGAACCATTAAGAAAAACTAAGAAGCCGGGCGCGGTGGCACACGCCTGTAATCCCAGCACTTTGGGAGGCTGAGGCAGGAGGATCGCGAGTTCAAAGCCAGCCATCAGCAATGGCAAGGCACTTAGCAACTCAGTGAGACCCTGTCTCTAAATAAAATACAAAAAAGGGCTGGGGATGTGACCCAGTGGTCGAGTGGCCCTGAGTTCAATCCCCAGTATCACACACACACACACACACACACACACACACACACACACACACAAAAAAAAAAAAAAAAAAAAACTAAGAAAGACCAGTCAGATAAAATTGGTGCTTCAAAATCAAATAAATCTAGTATTTCAAGGAGGTCTACTAGGTCAAATACTGCTGACAGGCTGAAGGATGCGCTGGCAGACTATAATGTTGGAAAAAGAAATTTCAGCAGAATGGTTGGAACGATGAATTGAGTTCAAGAGAATGAAAATGGGTAAATGATAACGTAAGTATAGCAACTTTTTAAAGGGACTTTGCTAGTCAGAGAAATATAATGTGGGGCTTCAAAGATGTTTTTGTTAAGATGGATAGATTTTCAAACCTGTTTATGTGATATTAGAAATTACCTTAAAAAAGGGAAAAACCAGGGCTGGGGTTGTGGCTCAGCGGTAGAGCGCTTGCCTAGCACGTGTGTGGCCTGGGTTCGATCCCAAGCACCCACGTAAAAATGAAGGCATTGTGTACAACTAAAGCAAATAAATAAATGTTAAAAAAAAAAAAAAAAAAAAAAAAAAAAAGGGAAAAACCCACTAACAAAGGAGACAGACAGATGAATTGCGGGGATAATATTCTATTTAAGTAAGAAGAGTTAGGCTTAGGCACACGAACACAAAAGCAAGCAATATCTGTGTATATAGAGAAATGAAGACTGTTAAGTTTTAGTGGTAAAATGAGGCAGAAAACTTCCTCACAGTTTATTTCTATGCTCTTGCTAAATGAGCTTTGATGGGAAAGAAGGGGTTAGATGCTGAAGATTTGAAAATGGGGAGCAGATCTACTTGAGTTGAGCTTAATGGTTATGAGTTTTATGTAACACCAGTCAGCATGGTTGTATTTTTCTCCAGGCTCCAAAGTAGAGACTGGAGTAGATACAAAATTGGTTTTAGTCATTTTCTGTATTCCATGGCTCATAGAGTGAACCCTAATCAAGAAAGACATGAGGTATAAACTTTTAAGAGTTAAATTTTAGAGAAGGGGACAGGAAGACAATGGTGTTGAAGCAGTAGTGAAGAGCACAGGCAAAGTTCAAGAGTCTTCATGTTATTACTCTAAGTAAACTTTTTAAGGTTTTCACACTTACTGGACAGATTCAGGTGTTCCAGTTAACATACAAGACCTTTCTGGAAGGCCACCACTGTCTATAAATAAAAGAAAATTTTAGGTCAAGAAAATACTAACAAGTTGCATCATTATAACTAGCAACTTTAAAATAATACACATTTTCTAGTCACTTTGAAAATACAAAGAGAATAACATTACCAGGAGCTATCTGTATTTTGCATCCAGATTCCTGTTGTATGCGTGAGATCTGTTCACCTCCTCTGCCAATTACTAGTTAAAAAAAAAAAAAAAAAAAAAAAAAAAAGTTATTTGCTGAAAGAATACTAAATATGCTTTATGTTTTCAAAACTTAAATATTAAGTTACTTACTAAATCCAACCATTCCATCTGGAACTTTGTATTCTTCTGTCATTACAGATCTGCTAAGAAATAAGAGTAAATAAAAATTTCCTTCAAAAAAAGATATGTTTATATATAAAAGTTAATCTAATAAATGTAATTTGTGTGTGTGTGTGTGGGGGGGGGGTACCACCGGGGATTGAACTCAGGGGCACTCGATCACTGGGCCACATCCCCAGCCCTTTTTTGTATTTTATTTAGAGACAGGGTCTCACTGAGTTGCTAAGTGCCTCGCCATTGCTGAGGCTGGTTTTGAACTCGCGATCCTCCTGCCTCAGCCTCCCAAAGTACTGGGACTACAGGCGTGCGCCACCGCGCCCGGCTTAATAAATGTAATTTTAATGCTTCCTAATGGCTTAAACTAAAGTTCCAAGCACATATTTTTGACCAAAATATGGTCTTACTCTTTGTGTAGTGTAGTTAGGCATGAATGGCAAAGGAGTTAGGATGAAGTTCAGGAAATGTCATCTTAATTATTTTAATTCACCTTAGTTCTTCTAAAATGTAATCAATTCAACCTGTTTTCCCAAATCTCAAATGGATCTCTCTTAAAACAACAACAAAAACAAAACAAACAAACAAAAACCCATCCCTCTGTGTCATCTTCCCAATAGAGGGAAATGAACCACATATACAAAAAAATATTTTGACATATATTCACTAGACATTATGTTTGTATAAATAGTTCAACTTACACTTGCAAAGTACTTAAAAAAAAAAAGCTTTTGACTATACCTTTGTTGCTGATGCATCGGTGGTAACTGTGTTCCAAAAGCTATCAAAAAATTAAAGAAAAATTCAAAATTTACGTTTACTTATATATTTAACAACAATCAAATCAGACATTCTAAACTTTCCCTGATGCAAGAACATTCTGGAAAGAATAAATTTTTACACAATTTTAATGAACATTGACATAGATGAGAAAGCCAATGAAAGGGCAAATATATTAACAAAAAGCACAAAACTTTCCTTATCCAAGTGATACAAGCATAAATTAAGAAATAGAATAGTTAAATAAAATGAATGTTTGTAATAACCTAGCAATCAATTTTTATATATGCCTAGCCACAAGGACTGCTAAAAGGAATAAAATATAAACAAAGGAAAGAAAGGCATATATATTTTTACAAGGGATTTCAGGCTTCACATTCTAAAAGACCAGCCAACTTCAAAAATACCCACTAAAAGGGGCTGGGGTTGTGGCTCAGCAGTAGAACGCTCGCCTAGCACGTGCACGGCCTGGGTTCGATCATCAGCACCACATAAACATAAATGCATTTCATTGTGTGCAACTAAAGCAAATAAATAAATATTAAAAAAAAACCACTAAAAATAGAATTAAGCCCTCAATATTAAAATTCAGGTACTTTAAAAAACCCAGCTTAAAATTAATACTTACAGTCATTCTGAGGAGCAACTTTCTTAGCATCTGGTTGATCTGCAAAATTAAGAGTCTTTTAATTTTTGCCTTTAAGGACAAAGCTCCTCCCACCAAAGAATAAATATTATTATAAACATTTATTAAAAATCTGGTAGAATGGTTTATTACTTAAACCAAAATAGACAAAACTCAACCTTTTCCCAAAAATCTAAAGAAAAACTACAGTCTTTCATTATCTTTGTTTAAAAAATGCACAGACATTAAAAAAAAAAATCTCTCATTATATCAAATCACTGACCTTAATGTATGTTAGACACTTTAGAATGATACAAGACAAAGTATCTCCATTACTAGCAAAATATCACATACTATCGGCTAATGATGCTTCCACTGTAGGAACTGAAAACTGGGTGGGGGGAGGGTGGACTACTGAAACGTAAAAATCTGACATATCCAAAGTTGAGTATATTTGACAGTGACCACAAAACTAGATTCAAAAAAGAAAAAGGAAAAAAAAAAAAAAAAAAAAAAAAAAAGAAAAAAAAACCCCACATTATAAGGCAATCTCAGTCTAAACTGTTCTATTATCTCTAAATATTTCACTGTGAAACCTCAGAATTCAAAGCAACTACATGACTATCTAAATCCATTAGAGATGAATACAATGCATACCTTACAATAGACAACCTATAGCTGATTGAATTATTCTCCTCCCCCCTTCAAATTTAAATGATTAAACATAAAATAAAGATTGTTGTGCAGCAAAAATCCAGACACAATCCAAAAGATAAATTTGTGTCCATTTAAGAATTCACTGGTTTATTTCACGTTTACATACTAAACACAGGTAATAAATAAAAATTCCTGCCTTTAAAAGGAGAGGGCATTCCCTCCCAGTGTGTTGTACTGCTCGGACTTGTCCAAGAGCCATCTACACATAAAATAAAAAGAATACATTACATACAACATCTGAAGCATCATTAGCTCATTTTTTTAAATATTAAAAAACCTCACTATAAATATGAAAGACGTTTAAATAAGAGGAAACCAGGTACTCCTAGTCAAAGCTACAAATACATTCTATAGACTCTGTCAGAATCCTTCTTAAAAAAAAAAAAAAAAAAAAAAAAAAAGGAAAAGGGCCAAAGAAAGTGTATCAAAATTTATACATCAAACCTAACAACAACAAAAAAAACGTGCAAACTTCTAAGTTCAGAAGCTTCAACAATCATTTTTTAAAAATAGGAAACACTGTAAATCCACTATTTTAATCCACATTTAAAATCAAACCTGAAACACAAAGTAACATAAAAAATGGCATAACCTGCAACAAAACACACTGGAGTAGCAAACTACAGCAACCTTAACCTGTAAGATGAAACCTGAAATAGTAAAAATGATGAAAATACAGCATATAAAAATTCATTCACGTAAGAAAAAACAGTAAAGTGTTTCCTAAACTATTTATAGTTTTGTTTTCAGTATTAATTAGTCTGTGCAAACTGTCAAACTGGCACAATCCTAAAAGAGGAAAAATAAGCTTGTTTTCTACTAAGACAAAACTTTCTGGTTCAGTCAACTTTTACCTACCTTGTCTAGGTCTCCCTTTCCCCACTTTATTTTTGAAGCTAATATAAACTTTGCAATTTTAGGAATCATATTACAATGAAAGTAACTCAAAATAATATAGAAAAATATTGAAAATAATTTCAACTAAATGTTCTCTGAAACAATTAAAATTACTTATGGCTATAACTTACCTCCATCTTCTAAAGGTCTTTTTTGTCCCCCATAACCATAGTCATTTGAATTTAATGATGTACCAGCATCACCCCCAATTTTTGCTGCAATCTTAAAAAACAAAAACACACACCATCACCAAGGATAGCAACACAAACTACTATATATTATTCAGCATCACAAAAGAAAATTCATTTGATACAAAGACAAAATAAAACTACAGTTCAAATTTATCACTATTATTAATACTTCACGGAGTTAAAACTTCAATCACGGTCTGAAATGAAGCTTCCAATACATCCTTTAAGAATTGACAAAGTAGCTGAAATTAGTTATCGTTAAAAACAAACAAACAAAAAACTAGTTTTGAAGAAAATCTGGATCCTAATGCTATCTTTCCCATAGCTTTCTCACATGGCTTTTGAAAAGATGTGATTAGAGCAGGTTAGTAGCCACATGTGGTAGGAAACTGAGTACTTAAATTGTAGCCAGTCTGACATGCTCTGTAAGTATAAAATATGCACTTGGATACTGAAAAACTGCAATTAATGTGAAGAATATAAAGCATCTAGAAAGTAATACATGCAGGAGCCTAGGGAGCTCTAGTCTTAACAAAATCTTAGCTAGAGAATCATAATTCTGTTTAAAAGACTTTCCTCATGATGGTGCACACCTGTAATCCCAGTGGCTCAGGAGGCTAAGGCAGGAGGATCCCAGGGTTCAAAGCCAGCCCCAGCAATTTAGTGAGACCCTAAGCAACTTAGCCAGACCCTGTCTCCCCAAAAAAAAAAAAAAAAAAAAAAGCCATTCTCATTTAAGACTGTTAATTTTAAGAGCAGGGCAGCCAGTCTGGTGTGTGCCTGTAATCCCAGGTACTTGGGAGGCTGATAGGAGGATCACATGTTCAAGGCATCTTAGTGAGATCTGTCTCAAAATAAAAGGACTTGGGTACAGCGCTTGCCTAACATGTACAAGGCCTTAGGTTTAATCCCCCGGTATCCTCTGCCCCATACACAAAGACTGGGACAGCCAGTGCATGCCTGTAATCACTGTTACTCAGAAGACTGAGGCAGGAGGATTACAAATTTGGGGCCAGTCTAGGCAATTTAGCAAGAGGCTATCTTAAAAAACAACCTATAAACCCAAACCCCCAAACAACAAAACACCACAAAAAGGCTGGGGATTTGGCTCAGTGGTAGGGCGTGGAGGAGGTCTGGGTCCAATCTCCACTGGGGCGGGGGAAGGGGTGGGGAGGTGTGGCAGGGATCGGAGTGGGGCAAATAATTTTATTTGACTAAACAAACTCCATATAAGAAATACCAGCTTGGAGTCACAAACAGGGCACAGCCAATGGGCATTTTCTGCATTCTTCCATGAATAGAAAAAATGGAACTATTATTACTGGCAAAGGTCAAACTCCACAATACCATGTATTATAGTCATTATCAAAGATGTGTGATTGAGCCGGGCGCGGCGCCCGCCTGTAATCCCAGCACTTTGGGAGGCTGAGGCAGGAGGATCATGAGTTCAAAGCCAGCCTCAGCAATGGCGAGGCACTTAGCAACTCAGTGAGACCCTGTCTCTAAATAAAATACAAAAAAGGGCTGGGGATGTGGCCCAGTGGTCGAGTGCCCCTGAGTTCAATCCCTGGTACCACCAAAAAAAAAGATGTGTGATGGACTTATGAGGGTTTATTATACCATTTTAACTTTGAGTGTGTCTGAAATCATCGATGTTAAAAAAATATTGAAGAGGGGGCTGGGGGCTCAGTGGTAGAGCACTTGCCTAGCATGTGTGAGGCCCTGGGTTCGAGTCTCAGCACCACATACAAATAAAATAAAGGTCTATTTACAACTAAAAAAATACATATTAAAGAAAAATCGAGCCGGGTGTGGTGGTGCATGCCTATAATCCCAGCACTTGGGAGGCTGAGGCAGGAGAATCGCGAGTTCAAAGCCAGCCTCAGTAATGGTGAGGCACTCACTCAGTGAGACCCTGTCTCTAATAAAATACGAAAAAAGGGCTGAGGATGTGGCCCAGTGGTCAAGTGCCCCCGAGTTCAATCCCCAGTACCAAAAACAAAACAAAACAAAAACAAACCAAAAAAAAAAGAGAGAGAGAGAGAGAGAGAGAGAGAAATCAAACTGTTGCTGACTGAAATTCCCAAGAGATCCTGATGTGGGACTAAAGAACTAATCCTACTGCTTCACATTTGGGTATAATCAGGACACTGGAGAGGCTGAGTATATATTCAAGGACCCAATATCTTAAATCAAATATGAATCACTTAAAGGCAGTTATGTCATATTCCACATGATAACTATCTTTCCAGGTTTCCTAGATTTCCCTTTTCCTCATCTGTAAATGCAAATACCTATAACACAAAGCATATCATTGAAATGCATGATATAAAAGGCACATAATTTGATTCCCCTAATTCTAAAGCTTTGATGAACACAAACTTCCTTATCCATGTTTTCATTTTTTTCACTAAGAAGCCTACTTCCATCTTTGGGCATATAATTTAATCTTATTTCTTTTCTCAAAGTTTCCCTAATCACACTCGAACTTTTTCAGTCTCAAAACATTTAGCACTTAAGATTTTTTCTAAAAAATTTTTAAAATTTTTATTTGTTATACATGCTTGCAAAGTGCGATTCCTTTCATATTACATATAAAGAGCACAGTTTTCCAAGTCACTGGTTTTACACAAAGTATTTTCACACCATCCGAGTTTTTATACATGCCCTTAGTGTACTGATGTCCAACTCATTCTGCCGTTATTTCTATCCCCTTGCCCCCCCCTTCCTTCCCTCCCCTTTGTTCTATTTAACATTCCTTCATTCCTCTCATCCCCCCTCCCTTGCCACTATAATTCAGTATCATCATAGCAAAGGAATCAATCAACCTTTGGTGTTTTGGGAATACTTTAAGATCTTAAAACAGTAAATGACGTTTACAAAAGCTCTGAATTTGCAAAGCAACACTCCTTGAACTTCAAGGAACTTCCATACAGAGAAAGGATACTTATTTATACCTTATTTACTGAATATTTCTAATCACGGAACAGTTCTACAACTATCCACATGAAAATGAAAGTTGATACTTAATTCGTTAGAGACTTTAGTATAAATATTAACAGATACGATCAAATATATTTTCTAGGTTACTACAAAGAGGGTTAATTTAAAAGACATAATTCCTAAAAACCAACTTCCTGATATACTTAGTTCTATACATTAAGCATGGGCAACCTCTTACTTTGAAAATACACAAAAATAATTCAAGCATACAATAAATAAATAGAAGATCAGTAGTGTAAAGGGGAACAGTGAGAGAGAGGAGGGTAGGGAAAGTGGAAGAATAAAGGATTGAAATGCAACAAATTATATTCCATGCATAGGTGACTGTCAAATGAACTCCATTATTATAAATAACTATATGTACTAATAAAAACATTAAATAATCCAAACTTTCTATTTGGACCTTACTCTATCTACTCCATGAATGAGTAAATAGTTTTCTCTGCTTTCATGTTTTAAGCATTTCTACCTTCTTTACTGGCTATCCCTCAAATCCAGCAATTTTAATAAGAAACTCAACAGATTAGTTAGCCACACCACTTAGGTTTTTTTTTTTTTTTTTTTTTTTTTTTTTTAGTTGTTGATAGATCTTTATTTTTTTATGTGGTGCTAAGGATCAAACCCAGTGCCTCAATCACTAAGCCACAACCCCAGCCCTGATTTTAGTTTCTTAAAAAAGCCAATTCTCAGAAGATAAGTAAACTATCTAAATGCCAACTTTCAGTCCACTACATGCCTCTCTTATGCTTCTGAGTGGAGCTATGGATCTGATTCTACTTCTATCTAGTACTCTGTGTCCTCATCAAATTTTCTTAAGCACCCTGTGCTTCATTTACCACATCTGCATATAATGAAACGGTAAAATAGTCTCTATACCTACTTAGTGGCAAGACTGCAAAAATCAAATGAATCAACAAGGTATCTTTAGCCTCAACAAATTGCTAGTTATTATGACAAATCAATACATATATGATTCAAATTTAAGGCAGGGTCCACAAATATTTGATTTAAAAAATGCACTGGATCAATATATTTGCATTCTACTTGCTAAAAACGTGCCTGGAGACCAACAAGGTATACAACCTCTGTAGCCCTAGAATCTGACATAGCCAATAACATGAATTTTTAAAGAACATAATTTTGTCAAAAAAATTTTGATCACAACTTTTAATTCATTGATTTGATTCAGTAAGGATTGAGTACCAATTATGGGCAAGGTCTTCATGGAGTTCAAGGACATAAACCTGATGGACACCTGCAGTATTACACCACCATTTCCTTATTACCATAATGAAGCTTGTTAGCAACCCAAAGTCTATTTTATCTGGATCCATCTGTATTTTTCTCACCTCTTTCCACCTTCCTTGCCCCACTCAATTTTATGCTCTAGTAACTTCACTCTTGGGTTCTCGCCATACCACAAATCCTTATACCTTTGCACATGATGCTTTTCTCTAGTGGCCAAATTCATTCTCCAGTGCCTTGAACGACACCCTTCCCTGGTATCCTGTACAGTTCCTCACACACAGCAGAAATGCTTTATTAGAACAAGCTGATGAATTAAGTGTCCATGTTTTGTCTATACGCTTATTAAGGAAAGCATTAAATGCAGCAATTCTGTTATTTGCATTTGGTTCTTTTGACTATATATCACAGCTTCTAAAAAGTGGGAGGACCCAATTCATACCTTAAAATAATTTCCAGTCTCTGGCTGAGGATGTAGCTTGGTGGTAGGGCACCTGCCCAGCATGTGGGACCCCCTAGGTTCCATCCCCAGCACCAAGTGCAAAAAAAAACTCAAAAACAAAAAATCCCTATGTCTATGAACAGCATGGCACAATATGCTAGTTTAATAAAATAAGACTGGTAAGTCTTCCAACCCAATCTTATTTAAAACTTGCTAACAGAGTTTCTGTCTGCTACATAAATGTTTCAACTGCGTTTTAAGAGAATGTTCTGTAGTTTAAAAAATACACAACTAGTATTAATGATGAACTTTTGCTGAATACCCCCAATATTTCGGTTAATAATCAACAGGTACATTTTAATGTGTTCACTATAGATTTTGATTTTTGACTCAATCCTGCTGGTAGGTAAAAAGTTAACGAAGTGAACTAACAATCAAAAATGGTTTCCACTTACCGTTCACTTGACACTACTCTAAAATGCCTAGCAGCTAGTACATAATTATTCCAACTTTAGTTTACAGACTAGACCATACAACATCACACATTTTAAAGTATAAGCATATCAGGGAATATCTAAAAAGGTAACATTCAAGTTAAGAAATCTTCCAAGTTCAAGGGAGCACATAAACCATTTTTTAAAATGGCTTTAGCCTGAGAAAGAAGTGCCTTCAGGGCAAATGTACGCATCTACGTAATACAAAGGGGTCTGGTCAATTTACGACTCTGAACAGAGAGGCAGATTCAAATTGAAACCTCGGGTATAATGGGCCTGAGGCCATTTTGAGAAAGGAGGAAGGACTCACACACACAAAATCCCGCCCAAAGGAAGGGTGCTCTCTTGAATCGCTTCCTTTTGGATGTGAAGGTGAACGTTACCGAAAGCTGCTTGAATTGAGAGGGAGAGCTCAAAAGAGCTGGAAGTTGAAAAGACTGCTTTAATGACAAATCCCTTCCTTTACTACCTGAGACTCCTGTAGACGGACCCTAGCTCTTTCCCAAACTAATTACCAGAACCTTCCATCCTATTGTGTAAAACTACACGCGCTTCATACCATGGAAAAAGACATTCATACTGAGGAAAAGGGAGAGGAGGCTGAGCTAACTTGTTGGGAGTGCTAGTACTGCAGATCGGGCCAGACTTAATGCCATCTCTGACTACCATGCGTTGGGGTTCCAACGCTAAGAACACAAAACTTGAGTTCTGGTCTCCGGCCGCTATTATCAACGTAGAACAACGTGAATCTTCTCACATTTCGGCCCGGAAGAGCACCTCTTTCCTCTTCCTCACGCTGGAAGAGATAGCGGCCTACACAGCCAGCGGGCCAATTACCGTGGGCTTTCGGGAACGCCGCGCGATCCAGACTTACCTGCCGGGCTCTCTGCAGCGCATCTTTGAAAGCATCGTTAACTCCTCCTCCACCACCGCCACCACCGCCACCGCCAGCTGACCCAGAGGAGGGTGGAGGCACTGTTGAATAGTCTGCCATGGCTACACTACAAGAACCGCTGCCGCTTCTTCACAGAGACCTGCTCTCAGCTAACTGCTAAGAAAGAAAGAAAATGGCGGCCGTCGAGGTTCTATCACATTCTTGCGCGACATCGTGCCGTAAAGGGGCGGAGACCGAAACTTGGAAATCCCGCGATGTTTCTGAGGCGACGTGCTGTTGTGGGGGTGGGGCTGAGAAAGAAGGCGCAGCAGAGAGCGTCGCGAGAACTGGGTTTAAGGTTTCGCGAGACTATGGTTTATCTTGGCGCCTCCTTTCCGCGCGATGTTTGGGTGAGGCTGGGTAATTGTTATTTCGGGTGGGTGGGTAAGACTGGTGCGGCGACTGCTGTTGGGTTTGGGTTGCACAGACCTTGAAAAAAGAGTAATTGTTGCTTACCCGCCTCTGCTCCTGGAAGGTAGTGCGGAAAAATTTTCCGCCGAGGGTTATTCGGTGTATCGGTGAGGAAGGGCTTGACGCCGAGGGGCGTGACGACAACGCAACAGTGTCTAGAGAGCACCGCGGCCGGGAGAGCGCCTGAGAGAAGCGCGCCCGGGACGCCGTGCGGCTGTGCTTCTGAAAACGCCTGCCTGGCTTAGTGGAAACCCAGCATGATTTTCAGGGTAGTAGAGCGTCCCTGTATTTACTTGTAGGCTGTCAAGATTTTGGAGTTTCATCACAACTGGGGATGAACTGAGGTTGGAAGTCTATTAGTTTTCGAACTGATTTCCACGTTTTTTAACTTACTGGATGAGCAGGCTGACAATGACTGTATCTGTTGAAAACGCGATTATTCATAAATCAGTGTTAATCAGAATTGATAACATAGTATTGGGTGTCCCTGACCAGTTTTATGGAGGTCTTTATAATTAACATCCGGTTCTTGCCCAGAATTGTTTTTGTGGCTTCTGAGACTGTTTTTCCCATTCATCTGTGTGTACTCAAATGTAAGGTCATGTTCGGGTGGTCATCCCTAGACTAGCTTTTTTTACTTTTTTGCAATTTCTGTTAATATATTTACCAAATAATTTCGACTTTTTCCCCGAATTTAGCGAGCATAGTTTATGTAGTTTACATTAATAGTAGTAGTAGTTCCAGGGACAAGTTAGGGTGTTTTACAAGTCATTCTATTCGTACTTGAGTATACCACAATGGTTTTTTATTCTGTTTCCCAAACTTCCTTTTAGTTAAAAAAAAAAAATGAGGTAATATGAACTTTTCAACTTTGGCATTTTTGTCTTCCGTGAACTAATCTAAAAAAATACTTTTCCCATTGCTGGTCTTTAGAGTGAGAGAGAAAAGTGTATGCTGCAATCTTTGGGATAAAAATCAATGTATCCACTTGTTCAAGGTCCAAAATAAGTCAGTTAACTAAAGTTATGTGAGTAGATATAAATGGACCATGATTTTCTTCTAATCAGCTTTTCCTATCTTATACAATAATAGCTCTGGTCATCCTTTCCAGTGGTCATTGCTATTCCTTTAAATTTTACTGGAGCCAAGCAAGGTGGAGCAGGCCCATAATCCCAGCCAGTCCAGAGGCTGAAGCAGGCAGAGCTCAGCAACTTTAGTGAGATCCTGCTTCACAGTAAAAAATAAAAAGGTATAGGGATGTAGCTCTGAAAAAATGCCTGTGGTTCAGTCCCTAGTACCAAAAAAATTTTTTTTTTGCGTGGAAATTGTTTTTGGGAAAGCAGTGAATGTATTGGACTACAGTATATTAACAAACTATAAAAAGCAGTTTGGGGTGGTACTGCTAAATAGAAACTTTATATTTTTAGTTATCTGACCAACAAATGTATTTATTAATAAGTAATTGCTTTTTTCATATTTTATTAATAACAGATCTTCTGGTCAACATAATTTACCACAGAGTTACATATTTACCCCCCAAACAACCTTTATTTCATGTATACTTTAGTTTTATTTAGATATTGAAAGTAAGGACCTCTCTGTATACACACATAATTATTATTATTATTATTATTATTATTATTTTGGTACTGGGGATTGAACTCAGAGGCACTTGACCACTGGGCCATATCCCAGCCCTTTTTTGTATTTTATTTAGAGAGTTGCTAAGTGCCCCGCTATTGCTGAGGCTGGCTTTGAACTCACGATCCTCCTGCCTCAGTAATCTGTAATCCCTAGTGCTGGGATTACAGGTGTGGGCCACTGCACCTGACTAAGGACCTCTGTATATACACACATATATATATATATATTTTTTTTTTTTTTGGTATAGATATGCTAGAATGGGAAGAAGTTGGAATCAGTCTAGACTAGGCTTTCTCAACCTCAGCACTATTGACTTTTTAGACCAGATATATCTTTGTTTTGGTGTACTATTCTAGCATTCTAGTATGTTTGGCAGTTTCCTTGTCTTCTTCCTACAGATGCCAGTGGCACCCCCCGTTGACCCATCACCATTTTTTAAAAATATTTGTTTATTTGGTTTAGTTGTACAGGATGCCTTTATTTTTACGTGGTGCTGAGGATGGAACCCTTGCCTTGCATGTGCTAGGTGAGCGCTCTACCGCTGAGCCACAACCCCAGCTCCCCCATCACCAGTTTTGACAACCCAAAATAGATACAGACATTGCATGTGTGCCTTGGGCAAAATTACCCCTTATTGATAAGCACTGGTCATCCTTGGTTTCTGTCCCTGCCTCTTCTCTACATCTACCAGGAAGACCCTATATTGACTATAATGCCAATGCATATTCTAAATTCCATCACTTTTGTCCCTATTGCTCCCATTTCTGGATGGTTAAGCAGCATTCCAGTTGATTTCTCTGCTTCTGCTTTTACATCTCTTAAATTTACTTTTTTAAAAATTGTGCAATTTGGTACTGGAATGGATGTAATACATAAGGTTTCAAAAGTAACAAGCACCGGGGCTGGAGATATAGCTCATTTGGTAGGGTGCTTGCCTCACATGCACAAGGCCCTGGGTTCAGTCCTAGCACCACAAAAAAAAAAAAAAAAAAAAAAACGGTGGCTTTCAAAGGCCATGGCAATTACCATGTTGCATACCTTAAAAAAAATTAAAAGTAATAAAATGATATAATTGTTATAAAAAAAAAAGTAACAAGCTCCCATATACCCACTCTGTATGAATATTATCCAAGGAATAAACCATTATCAGTACTTTTGAAGTGTGAGAGGTACCTCTTCCTGATGATTTTACAATTCATTCCTCATACAGAAGGTTAATTTTTTTTTTTTTTTTTTTTTTAGAAAACAAATCAGTTCTCACCTATATATTTCCAATTACATTCTAAGTCCTATTCCTAGAATGGCCTGAGGGCTCCACATAATCAGGCCACTGTATCTAAAACTTATACCACTCTAAATATTTGTCTGCTTTGCTGTTCAAAATCTTCCTGCCTGTGGAACCTTATACTTGTTTTTTCCTCTGCCAGTATGCTCTTATAGACCTTCAAGTGTATGACTTGTCTTCTTCTTTCAGGCCTCACTTCAAATGCTATCTCCTTAGACCATTCTGATCTTGCCATTCTGTGCTTTCTATCTCTTTATGACATTTATCTGAAATAATCTTGTTTTATGTGTTAACTTTTTTATGCCTCTCTTTCATTAAAACATAAACTTCTAGCCGGGCGTGGCGGTGCACGCCTGTAATCCCAGCACTTGGGAGGCTGAGGCAGGAGGATCGCCAGTTCAAAGCCAGCCTCAGCAATGGCGAGGCACTTAGCAACTCAGTGAGACCCTGTCTCTAATAAAATACAAAAAAAGGGCTGGGGATGTGGCCCAGTGGTCGAGTGCCACTGAGTTCAATCCCTGGTACCAAAAAAAAAAAAAAAAAAAAAAAACTTCTAGAGAGCAAGGATTTTTGGCTCTACCATTGATCAGTCCCTAGCACATGGTTTTGGTACTTTATGTATTGAATAAATAAATTTTGAAAAAAACTGCTTTTCCATTTTAGATTTTTTTTTCTTTTTTTTTTCTTGGTACCAGACATTGAACCCAGGGATGCTCAACCACTGAGACACCTGGCCCTCTTAATTTTTTAATTTTGAGACAGGGTCTGGCTAAGTTGCTTAGGGCCTCACTAAATTGCTGAGACTGGTGATCCTCCTGCCTCTGCCTCCTAAATTGCTGGGATTATAGGCATGTGCCACTGCGCCTGGCTTAATTGATTTTTTGATGTTGGGCAGGTGGCTTAATCTGTGTTTCAGATTTCTCATCTACATAGTAATCATGATCTCTGTTACTGTCCTTGAATGAGCTATATCTTTGAGCTCTTCAGAAATCAAAGTGTGGACTGGGGTTGTGGCTCAGCCGTAGAGCGCTTGCCTAGCACGCGCACTGCCCGGGTTCGAGCCTCAGCACCATGTAAAAATAAAGGCATTGCGTACAACTAAAGCAAATAAATAATTTTTTTTTTTTTTTTTTTTTTTTTTTTTGTGGTACCGGGGATTGAACTCAGGGGCACTTGACCACTGGGTCACATCCCCAGACCTTTTTTTTTGTATTTTATTTAGAGACAGGGTCTCACTGAGTTGCTAAGTGCCTCGCCATTGCTGAGGCTGGCTTTGAACTCGCGATCCTCCTGCCTCAGCCTCCCAAAGTGCTGGGATTACAGGCGTGAGCCACCGCGCCCGGCTATAAATAAATATTTAAAAAAAAGAAAAGAAATCAAAGTGCTATGCAAATGGGAATTGGTATGATTAAAATATGCAATTCACCTTTTGGTTCTGCATGATCAGGAAAAGATAAGCATGAAGTACGCTTTTTAAAAAAATATTTATTTTGTTTTTAGTTGTACACAATGCCTTTATTCTTACATGGTGCTGAGGATGGAACCTGGGCCGCACACGTGCTAGGTGAGCGCTCTACCGCTTGAGCCATAACCCCAGCCCAGCATATAGTACACTTTAAACAAGAATATTTAAATAATTTTGGTAAAACAAAATCCTGCAATGTCAACCGAATTGTGGGAAAACTATGATTCTTTTTTTATTTTTTTATTCTGGGGTTTAAACCCAGGGGCACTTTACCACATCTCCAGTCCTTCTCAATTTTTATTTTGAGACAAGATCTTGTTAAGTTTCTGAGGCTGGCCATGAATTTACAATTCTCCTGCCTCAGCCTCCCAAGTCACTTAGATTATAGGCATGGGCCAGTGTGCCAGTTTGCTAGTGATTTTCCTAAGTTAAATATGTGTTAGTTTTGAGTTCATATACTCTTCTCAAAGCTATTTGGATTCTGCTGTTTGTTCTAGCTTAATTTTATTAAAACTGATGAAATCATCTTGACTAAGTTTATTCCCTTTTGCAGTGTAAATCCTTAAAAATGGGAATATCAAAAATAAAAAATAAAAATTAAAAACAAGAAGAAAAAAATGAACCTATCATGGGCACATCATAATAATCTAAAATTGGTTTATTGTGCTTTGAGAGATTAGCTGAATGTCCGGCTGAAGTATGTTTGATGGTCACACTCTTACCAAGGAAATTTTAAAATCAATTATTAGAACTCTGGAAATAGTCTAAAAAATTAATTATTTTAATATTAAAAAGTTAATTTCTGATAGGTGTTCCATATTTTATCCTCAGGATGAAGGAAAAGTCAGTATTTCTGAACTTATAAAAGTCTAATAACATATAAATTGCCAAATAATAGAGTAAAAAGGTAAATAAAAGTTGGATTACTAAATGTACTAGAAAGTTTCTTCCTTTTACTTCTTGATTTATTACTTACCAAATTGATTCATTCTTAGTACAGCTTTTCACTGTTGGGATTGCTTAAGACTCTGTGGAATATTGATAGATTATTATTTATAGCTAATGGTGAAAAGTAACCCATTATGGTTTTTGAACAGGCATTTTAGAATGACAAAATTATCTAGCTTTCCTGCCTCACTTTATATCCACATACATTCTGACAGGTTTTAGCCAGAAGGCCCTTATAACCTTATAGTCTTATGTTATACTGTGTTATTGAAACCAACTCTGTTTTTCCAATATATATAGTCCCAACAGATGCAGGTTAAATGTGAGAATTGCAGCCACTTTAAAGAGATGGCCCAGGATGTCAATTTTTATCTCCATGCTGTTTGAGTTTCTAGGATTTTATTTTAGACTAAGGTGTGAATGGAAGCAGGAGGTATTTTGCATTTTAAAAGACAAAGTTGTAACTTTGGAACATTGTAGGGAATAGCAGTTTGATCAGTGTCTGAAACTGGAGGCAGCCCAATGTTGTGGAAAAAACCTCTGGATTTGGTCCCAGAGGATCTAGAATCAAGTGTATGCCCTTTGGTAAGTCATAAGTTCTTTATTTCACTGGCATAACATTCAAAGAGGGTAAAAATTTAATATGTTTCTTCAAAGTAGCCAACAGTAAAAGAATAAATTTTTTGTATCTTTACACAGCGATTTTTGTTTGCCTTTGAGAAATTGCTTAGCCAGACTATGTGGCACCTGCCTGTAATCTCAGCAATTTTGGGAAGCTGAGAGAGGAGGATCAAAAGATGGAGACCAGCCGGGCGCGGTGGTGCACGCCTGTAAACCCAGCACTTGGGAGGCTGAGGCAGGAGGATCATGAGTTCAAAGCCAGCCTCAGCAGTGGTGAGGCACTTAGCAACTCAGTGAGACCCTGTCTCTAATAAAAACACAAAAAAGGGCTGGGGATGTGGCTCAGTGGTCCAGTGCCCCTGAGTTGAATCCCGGGTACCACAAAAAAAAAAAAAAAAAAAAAAAAATATGGAGACCAGCCTTAGCAACTTAGCTAGACCCTGTCTCAAAATAAAAATTTTTTAAAGTGCTAGAGATGTATGTCAGTGTAAAGTGCCTCTGGGTAAAAATTCACAGTACCAAAAAACAGAAAAAGAAATTGTTGTATCATCTCACCCTGAGTTCCCAGAAATTTCTTTTCTGATTTGAATGCCAAATTTGAGTCGTCCTGATTGAAGAGCTGTTAGAGGACTGAACAGTACTATGATGTTGCTAATGACCATTGATTTACCCTAAATCCAACTGTTTATCATGCTTATCATTCCCACATATTCATAACTGTGAAGCCCTTGAGCCTTTGTACATCTTTTTCTCTTGACTTCTATTTTACTATTGTATGGTAATTTCCTATTTTTTTCCAAAAAGCTTGTCTGAAACTCTAAATTTAGGGATTTCTATTCATTCTCATGTGCCATATCATGGTAGTTTACCCCCTTGTATCATTTGCTGTTTATTTGGAATTCCCACTTGGTTATAATGTCTTAAGATAGTAAGAACTGTGTCTGTCTTTGTGGTCAATGTGCATAGCACACCAACACATTGATAGTAATAGCTAATACCATATAATGAGCACTGTTCTAAGTTTTTTAGATGGACTCATTTATTTGTTCTCATAACAGGCTTTATGAGATAGAGGCTATTAATATCTCCCATTTTGCTGAGGTGTAGATATGTTAACTTGCCCTGGGTCACATATTAATGTTACAGCAGCAAGCTGCAATTTGAATGTAGGCAGCCTGACTTGAAAGAAGGAAATTGTGAAAAGATGGGTAAGAAAATGAATGTCTTTGTAATTTCTAAGATATGGTTCATGACTTAGCATTTTTTATTTGAATCTTTAAAATACTTGCATTTTTTTTTCCTTTTCTTTCTTTTTTTCTTTTCTTTCTTTTTTTTTGGTACCAGGGATTGAACTCAGGGGCACTTGACCACTGGGCCATATCCCCAGCCCTTTTTTGTATTTTATTAGAGACAGGGTCTCACTGAGTTGCTAAGTGCCTCGCCATTGCTGAGGCTGGCTTTGAACTCATGATCCTCCTGCCTCAGCCTCCCAAGTGCTGGGATTACAGGCATGCGCCACCATGCCCGGCTGTTGTATTTGTTTTTAATTAAGACCTAGACCAAAATTTTTCATGAGAAGGCAGCTCTTTACATAAGGAAATAATAATAGACTTAATTTACAGAATTTAAAGAACTTAAGTCACACGATATAATCCTGTGTTTTCTATTGTTACATTGGATGGGTTAGTAATGTGCCTTATTAAAAGTATATAACACTTTATATGGTATGTTTCTGTACATGCTTACATATGTAGTCTGCCCTCTGTGGATTTTGCATTTGTGGTTTCAACCAACCATGGATCAGAAATAATCAGAAACAAAAATTCTGTCTGTACAGAACATACAGACTTTTTTCCTTGTCATTATTTCCTGAACAATACAATGTCACAACTATTTACACAGTATTTACAATTTATTAGGTATTATAAATAATTCTGAGATGATAGAACATGTACCCAAATCTATATACAGAGGGATGGATATAGGTTATATGCAAGTACTATATACCATTTTATATGAATGTCCTCAAATTTTAGTATCTGAGGGGGATCTTGTAACCAATCCTCCTCAGATACTGAGGAATGTCTATATATATTGATGATGAGTGACTATTAGTGTTAATTTTCAGATACATTATTTAGGGGTTGATATGTTTGTAGTCTATTATAAAATAGTCTTTTCAAGGCAAGGATCAGAATGATTACTTTTTTCCCATGTTACCACACAGCACCAATAATAGTATTTGACTGTTTCTCTGCATATCAGATTTCTTCAGAAAATATTCCAACTTCCAGAGAAGATCAGACTCTTGAGAATTCTGAGTAAAATTCTTTGTAGTTTATCTTTTAGAACTATTAATGCTTGAATTACAAAGGTCCTTTGTGAAAACATGACACATTTTTCTCTGTTTCTTGGGAAATTTTTATGAAGGTAGAAGGAATATCTGGTGGGTGGCCAAAATGTCATTTCCAGCTTTACAGTGTTCTTCAAGTCTAATGAGAGAAAGAACTTCTTACTGCATTATACAAAAGGGCTTCTTTGAATATATGTAGTGTTTTGTTTGGCTAGCTGCATGTAGCTGTTGGTAGGATCTGTCCTTTAACCAAGATCATAGGAGCTACAATACAACATCATTATGTAGGAAATTGAAAAGTTCAGAGCTTTCTGCCCTTACTGGTAGGACATAACACTCACAGCTTCCCATTACTTAGGGTCATAATGCTAGATTGAAAATTTGGGGCCCTTCAGAGCATCTGTCTCGAAAAACTGGCCTTAACACCCACTTCTTGAGTAATTTTAGCCAAATTGTACACCAGGCTTTCCAATAATTTATAATAAAGGTGCAATATATGTTTATATATACACATGTAATATATATTTATACACACACACACATATATATAGCTTTAGTTTACTTTAAATTGGTCCTGTATTTATTCCCCCAGTGTGTTTCCAAATCTGTGTCTGCTTAACTATCTACAAGACTTTTATTTTGCATGTTGCCTAAAAACAAAATGTCTAAAACAGCTGGGCATGGTTAGTGGCACATGCCTGTGATCTTAGTGACTCGGGAGGTTGAGGCAGGAGGATCACAAGTTTGAGGCCAGCGTCAGCAACTTAGTGAGACCCTGTCTTAAAATAAAAAGGGCTGGGGATGTGGCTTGGTAGTTAAGCACCCCTGGGTTAAATCCCCAGTACCAAAAAGAAAAAAGAAAAAAAAAAAAAAAAAAAACCACAAAAACAACAACAACAAAAAAATTTAATATGTTTATTCCTTTTCTCTTTTCATTTGTGGTCAAAAACATTTATTTTTTTCCCTTCCCTATTGGATCACATATTAATATACCTGTTCCTTTTATTTCTTCTATTACATTTTTTAAAAATATTTATTTTATTTGTACACAATGCAATGCATTTTATGTTTACGTGGTGCTGAGGATCGAACCTGGGCCGCGCACGTGCAAGGCGAGCGCTCTGCCGCTGAGCCACAACCCCAGCCCCATCTTCTATTACATTTTAAAAAACTTTTTAGCTTAAAAAAAAATCCAGATTAAAAAACTCATTTGGGGGGAGGGCGAGGGGCGTAGCTCAATGGTAGAACACTCGTTTAAGCATGCACAGACCCTGGATTTAAATCCTAGCACAGGTGGAAATACACATACATACACCTCTTTTTTCCCTTCCTCCTCTTCCCCCCTCCCCTTCATCCCCGTTTTTTTTTTCATGAAACCTAACCTGTCTAACCTATTTCAGTGATCATTTTACTTAGTATTGTCTGCAGTGGCAAGACAGAGCTTTTTTAAGAATTTGAGGGTATGGGCTGGGGATGTGGCTCAGTGGTGGAGCACTTGCCTGGCACATGTGAGACACTGGGTTTGGTCCTCAGCACCACATAAAAATAAATAAATAAAATAAAGGTATTGTGTCCGTCTACAACAACAACAAAAAACAAACAGACAAACTTGAAGGTAGGGCTTATGGGAGGAGGAGGTGGTAAAGCATTTCAGTGGTGTAAAGCATTTGGCCTAGCATGTACAAGGCCCTAGGTCTAATTCCCAGCATTGCAAGACAAAAATAAATAAATAAATAAATAAATAACATAACAAAACAATCAAACAAACAAAAATAAGGAAGAATTAGTGCCAATTCCTACTCCCAGATGCGGATTTAATTGGTCTGTATTTAAATCTTTAAAAGCTTCTGAAATTAATCCTGAAATGTAGGCCATACTTAAGAAGCTCTGAAGTCTTAAAGTCCTCTTAGACTTTTGCTTATAGTTTGTTTCTAGTTGTTAGGGGTATATAGTCCCAAGGTCTAGAAACATTTTTTGTTTTTAAATTGTTAGAATAATTAAATGGCTCCAGTATGGGTTCCTACATAAACAAACTGAAACCTAACCGTAAACAGTCTTAACCAGAAAGAAATTGTTAACTAACCTCTAACTAGGGTCTTTCCACTGGCATAAGCCAAATAAGGCTTCTGCTCTATCTTAACCAATCATATGTTTTCTTTGCCTTGCTTCTGTGCTTATCTTAGAAAAGCCATCCCCTTGCAGCCCTTTGAACTCTCAACCACTGAACCACTTTCATTTTGGAGCTGCCTGTTTTTTTAGACTATTCTTGAAATCTTGAAGGTGCCAAAATTTACAATTTAAGAGTCTTATCAACTTTTTATAATGTAGGTTAGGGTAGTGTTTCTTAACCCAAAACTACCAGTGTCATCTGGGGCGCTTTTTTGAAGTGCAGACAACAGCCCTACTGAATCATGTTTTGAGGAATTTGCATTTCTTATTTTTTAGAAAGTGAGCATTATTTGTAGGCTCGTGAAAATCTGAAAACTTCCCTTTTATACAAAAAGTACCTAATAAATGTTTGGAGAATTAAACTGAGTTAAATTTTGTTTCCCCAGCTAGATTGTAGTAAATGTTCTTAATACAACGATTTTGTCCTTATTCTTTTCTCTTTAAAACAGGACTGCTCAAAGACTAGGTCTTACTCTTCGGTTTGCACAGTAGAGCTTAGTGCTTTTATCTTGGCAAAATCTTAATAACTATTAAGTTGAATTCTTTATTATCTCCTATTTATCATTTTCTTACAAGGTTAAAGCTCAGCAAATTGTAGAATATATAGTTATGAATATTGAGGGCATTTGAGGCCAGATGGCACTGGAAGGTAACTTCACTCAAACTTTTCTTAAAATATGAGTCTTGGAAAGACTTTGAAGATAATCTATTCCATTTCTTTTGTTTTACATTGGAGGAAACAGTGACCTAGATTGCTTGAATGTCTTGTATAAAATGACAGAGCCAGTGCTAGATTGCTAATCCAATGCTCTTTATTTCATGAATTATCTTCTATATGAAGCAGCAGTTTTGGGGTTAGGGAGATTTTCTCATTAAGTACAACAACAAGAAGAATCTGTGCAGAATCAGAAGCATCTTGTTTTTTGTAATCCGGACATCTGTCTTTACTTACAGCATTTCCTTTTGGAAATAGATTATTGGAATACTGAAGATCTTTACCAAGTGAAGTAAAATCCTTAACTGGGTGGGTATAAGATTTAAGACTCACTTGGGATAACAGTTGTGTTGTTTTTAGTAGAACTTTGCTTCTGTGCTGACATTTCCATGTCTATTTATAGCAGTGATCTCTTTGGAATTTGCCTTCTGATTTTGTTTGCTATTTTATGTTACTTCACATTAACTGATGTTCTCACTTCATTTTTAAAAATGTACTTGAAGGGATATGTACTTGAGAGGAAAAAGGAATTAAAAGTTTTAGAAGCATCTGAAATGACAGTTTTCCTGTAGTTTATCACAATAATTTATGCTACATTATCTAGTTGTAGCAACTAAGGATACAGTACTAATTTTTCAATGTCGAATGGTAGTTTATTTTTTTATTTTAGAAGGATATGAAGCTTAAAATAAACGTTTTTCCCAAACAGCTATTACTTTTCATTTCTTCTAAACTCTGATCCTTGAGATGTACTTAGATAAAGATCAAGAGATTTTAATTGGAGACTTTGAATGATAAACTCTGAAGGGCAAGAGCTGTCTTATTCAACTGAGATTATCATAATGCTTGCTTGTTAATGTATTGATTTATTCAATCCAATAAAAATACTGGAGATACAGAAGTAAACACAATAAGCAAGTAGTCCACCCTCCTGGCACATACTCTAATTGAGTGAATGTTAAATGAAATCATGAATCATTTTTGCAGATTATCTATTTGCTTTTAGGCATTTGTTAAGTGATGGATTGAAAAGTTGAAATAGGAAAAGTTTAATGACCAGGTGGATCATTCATTGAACATTTATTCCCTAATGTAAGTTAAATTATTTGAAAAAAATATCCCATGAATACTAATCATTGTCATTCTGATTGTCATTCTGATGTTCTGTTTGTAACCCTGTGTAAAGGCCTCAGGTTGTTATCTAGGTAAAAACTGGGTACCTTCATCTTAGATCAGGGCTACTAAGTTCCAGCAACAGTGCTGACCCTAAATTTTTTACACATTAAAGTTCTAGTTTTTTTGTTTATTGTCCTTCACTCTAGAGTCAAAACTCTTTAGGGAACCTTGTCTATTTTAGTCACTACTGTATCAGAAAATCAAGTATGCCATATAGTAAATGTTAGAAAATAGTACATTAATCCTTGACCACTCAAAATAATCTTTACTCCCTATTCATGGCCACCTGCATTTAACCTTCATCCAGTCTTTTCAAACAATAAAAATCTTCAACTGATATTCTCCTCTCAGGAAGACCTGTCAGTTTAGCTTGTCTACTAATGTACTCCATTTGTCTCTCTGTAGACACTTTCCTTTTTCAGTGTCTTACTTCCTGGCTTTAACTTTTGATCATCTACTTTGCTGATTCTCAACTCCTACTCACCTCTCTCTCTCTCTCTCTCTCTCTCTCTCTCTCTCTCTCTCTCTCTCTCTGGTACTGGGGATTGAACCCAGGGGCACTTGACCACTGGGCCACATCCCCAGCCCTTCTTTGTATTTTATTAGAGACAGGGTCTCACTGAGTTGCTAAGTGCCTCGCCATTGCTGAGGCTGGCTTTGAACTCCCAATCCTCCCGCCTCAGCCTCCCAAGTGCTGGGATTACAGGCGTGCACCACCACAGCCGGCTCACGTCTCTTTTAATTATGTCCACTCTTAATTTGCAGCCATTAAACAGTTCAAATAGACTTGGAGTCAGATAAGCTTCAGTTCACCACTTATTTCTTAAGTGACCTTACAAAGGTATTTAACCTTTTTTGAGTCTGTTTGCTTTTCAGTTACCTAAGCATTGTTATTAAATGAAATGATTGTATCCAGATATTTTTGACTCCAAGTAATGAAAACTCTTATTAAGTGGTTTAAGTAATAATAGAAAATACAGCAATGACCCTAAAGATGATTGAGTTAGCAACTCAACAGTTTTATGAAGTATCCATGTTTTTTTTTTCCATCTTGGTCCTCTGCCATCTTCAGCTTACTGGCTTAGCTTTCCTAATGACTACTTAAACATTGCCATAGTTCCAGGTATTATACAGTCATGACTGTTAAATGGAAGAAAAAAATTTTCTACCAGTATACATTCCCCTTATCCTAGCCCTGACTACCAGTCAGATTAACCCTGTCTTGACTAGAACTGAGTCAATACAGGTTTTATGCTTGCAAGTGTCATACTGGCTTTTGAATAATTTAGAATTGAGTCATACAGGTTTATGCTTGCAAGGATCATACTTGTTTGTTTGTTTGTTTGTTTGTTTGTTTTTGGCACCAGGGATTGAACTCAGGGGCACTCGACCACTGGGCCACATCCCCAGCCCTTTTTTGTATTTTATTTAGAGACAGGGTCTCACAGAGTTGCTAAGTGCCTCTCCATTGCTGAGGCTGGCTTTGAACTCGCGATCCTCCTGCCTCAGCCTCCCAAAGTGCTGGGATTACAGGCGTGCGCCACCGCGCCCGGCTCATACTTGTTTTTTAATATTAAGACACCTCCTAGGATGAGTGAGAAGCCCCACTTTCCTAGTAATAGTTATTATTACTACTACATTTATGAATTCTAGGATCCAATCCTTGAACTTCCAATAAAACAAAAAAACCCTTCATTCACTCTAGTACTTTCTTTTAGTCTCATGGTTTTAAAGGTTACCTCTACTATATTCCTCTTTTTTTTTCTTCTGTCTGAACTATTTCTTTGATTACCAGACTCTTCTCCAACTGCCTACTAGACATTTTCATGCATCTCAATCTTAGTATTTCCAATACTGAACTCCACAACTTCCCCCCTTTTCCTCTAATTTAGTAAATAGCAATTCTGTTCTCTTGGTTTGCTGAAGCTGAAAAACCATGGTGTCATTATTGATTTCTCACACATGCCACATCTGATTCATCAGGAGATCCTATTGGCTATTTTCAAAGTATATGCAGAAATTGACCACTTCTCACCACTTCCATTGCTCCAGTATGTTCCAAAATCATCTGAATTATTACAGTGCATTCTTACTGGTCTTCTGCTCTTTCCCACCATTCTTCCCATTCTGTTCTTAACATAGACTCCAAAGTGATCCTACCCCCCACCCCCCATACCAGAAATTGAACCCAGGAATGCTTTTCCACTGAGTCATATCCCCAGTTCATTTTTTTTTTTTTTCTTTTTTCTTTTTTTTTTTTTTTTTTTTTTTTTTTTTTTTTTTGAGATAGAGTCTTAACTAAGTTGCTTAGGGCCTCTCTAACTCCTAAGGCTGTCTTTGAACTTGTTATCTTGCTGCCTCAGCCTCAGCCTCTGGAGTCACTGGGATTACAGGTATGCACCACCACGCCTCGAAAACATCATCATTATTATCAAGCAGTCTACTTTATTATTCTCAACTCCATAGAAACAGATGCATTTAAAATATATATACATATATAGTTGTAGATGGACATGATACCTTTATTTATTTATTTTTATGTGGCTCTGAGGATTGAACCCAGTGCCTCACAGTTGCAAGGCAGGTGCTCTCCCACTGAGCCACAGCCACAGCCCCAGAAGTAGATACCTTTTTAAAAACATTTTTAAGAGAAAATTTATAGCATTTATGAACTTGGCCTTTTAATTTTGCCTTCAAACTTTTAAATTTGTCTTTATTTCCTTTTGCTCTCAGAGCCAACCTTTGAGAGCAGATCTCACCTATTCATACTTATCAAGTCTTCTCTGAGATATTACTTGATTACTTATTAATGTATCTAAAATATTTTTACAGATCTCATGTTTATCATTTACTTCCTCTCTTGACCATCTTAAAACCTCTTTTATCCCCTTGTTATTATAATTCTTTGTCTCTTCTTTCCTTCAGACAACTTTTTTGAAATACTTAATTTATTATCAATTTCATTTTCTTTGTACTGTTCAGTTCATTACTATCTGGCTTTTTCTTTTATTATTTACAATTCCATCTACCTTAAAATTATTGTGAAAGAGTAAATGAGTTTATATATGTCTATTTTTAGAATATTTTTAGAATAATGCTTGCATAGTTGAATGATTAGCTACTACTACTGAAACCAAAATCATTCTAACCCTTAAGGATAACTTTCATATCACCCTTCTTGACTTCTCTATGTTCTTCATAAAATGCTTTTCTCCCTTTGGTTTTTGGGACACTAGTGGTTATCAGGATGTTTTCAATTCCAAGTAACAGAATCTCTTCACAAAAAGTCCAATGATAGGCAGCTCATTCAGAGATGCAACAACACTATCGGGAACCTAACTTTTTGCTGTCTTTGTACTCTGCCATAATTACTATGTCACAGATGTCTACTTTCAGGGTTGTAAGATAGCAAGCATTGTATTTTCATCATTCAGAACCTGGAATGCTGGGGTTTCTGCTAGGATTTCTCTTTTGGGGAGGAAAATCTCCCCCAGAGTTCCCCAGATCATTTCTCTTACATCTTATTGGGCACCAGTTACTGGCAAAAGAAAATGTGATTACTATGATTGACTTAAACCAACCATGAGCCATTTCCCAGAGACTGGAGAAAGCTTCTACCTTCCTTGAGTCACTTACTTTATTCCTGGAAGAAATTAGATAGTTGTTAGCCAGAAAGAAGATATGAATGGTTAATTCACCTGGTTGATCTTTCATGAGTCCTTCTCAGTCTTTTTCATTGTTTTCTCTTGACTGATGTGGTCCATACATACTAGTAATCTCGTTCTGTCTGATTCTTTCCCAAAATCATTCCTTTTTCACACTTAAAAATACCACACATGTGATGATTCTTTTATATTTTTTATCTCTAGCTATTTCTTTCTAAACTTCAGTCCAGAATATCTGTTTTGTGGACATCTTCATCCACATTTAAGTGAATATTGTTTTACTAGGTTTTGGGGAGTGAAAAATAAATCTTGCACATACAGTTAGGCATTTTAGTTGGGAGAGTTAACTAGAGAAACAGGTTATTACAACACAGTAGTACTTAGAAATGCAAACCATAAAAATTTCCAAATAGAAGTAGCATAGGTGAAGGGGCTGTTAATAGAGCCATAGGCCTGTTTATAATGGAACTTGTCTTTTCCTGCAAACATTGTCCTGTATTCTGCATTTTCATTGAAAACATAGCTGTGCACACCTTCGTTTGCTGCAGAAACTGGTAATCTGAAATCCTTCCTTATCTATATATCCATCTGGCTGGCAAATTGTACAGATTCTACTTTTTATTTTAATTTTCTGTTTTTCTCTTTACATCATGGTCATTTTACTTTAGTTCCCAATTATTAATCTCTGATTTATTCACTCAGTAAAAGTGCATTGAGCAGCAGTATATTGTAAAGGTCTTATTCTGTTGGTTCTAGGGGAAAAAAGAGACAGAGAAAGAATAAAACAAGATCTCTCAGGGAGGTTTCAGCCCAGTGGATAAACCACCATGGTGGCACAGTCCTGTCATCCCAGCAACATGAAAGCTGAGGCAGGAGGATTGCAAAGGTTAGCCTCAGCAATTTAGCAAGAGTGTCTCAAAATAAAATAAAAAGGGTTAGGGATGTAGCTTGGTAGTAGAGCAGAACACCTCTGGGTTCAATCCTAAATACTGCAAAAAATAAGAAAAAGAAAGAAAGAAACAACAACAACAAAACCCACAGTGAGTAAGGCATCAACAGACCATTATGTAGGAGTTTTTTTGTAGTGACAGAGTTGAGCTATAGGGTAAAAGTGGATCAGGGGAACCCAACCCAAGCAGCACAACTTAGAGTAACAAAGTAGAAATAAACTAGGTGAAGAGTTTCTGGAGTGGGGAAGAGGGGTGATACACCTACATACACACAACCCATTTGCTTTATCTGACAAATGTCACTTCAAAGGCACAGCCTTTGGTGCCTATGTACATAATGTTGTTCAGAAATAATTTTTAAAAACTTATAAGCCGGGTGTGGTGGCGCATGCCTGTAATCCCAGCACTTGGGAGGCTGAGGCAGGAGGATCACGAGTTCAAAGCCAGCCTCAGCAATGGCGAGGCACTTAGCAACTCAGTAAGACCTTGTCTCTAATAAAATACAAAAAAGGGGCCGGGCGCGGTGGCGCACGCCTGTAATCCCAGCACTTTGGGAGGCTGAGACAGGAGGATCGCGAGTTCAAAGCCAGCCTCAGCAATGGCGAGGCACTTAGCAACTTAGTGAGACCCTGTCTCTAAAATAAAATAAAATACAAAAAAGGGCTGGGGATGTGGCCCAGTGGTCAAGTGCCCCTGAGTTCAATCCCTAGTACCACAAAAAAAAAAAAAAAAAAAAAAAAAAAAATACAAAAAAGGGCTGGGGATGTGGCCCAGTGGTCAAGTGCCCCTGAGTTCAATCCCTGGTACCAAAAAAAAAAAAAAAAAAAAAAGTATTGTGTCCATCTACAAAATTAAAAAAGAAAATTTAATCTACAAATTTTATTTCGTCATTGACCTAGCAAGAAGACTTTGACCTTTTATTTTCTGAATTCTTACAGTGAAAACCAGAGTTTTAAAAAAAATTGCCAGATACAGTAAAATTTTATTGTGTTTAGTGCTTTTTTTTAATTTTATTTTTTAGAATACTCTCTTCCTCCATCAAGAATAGTTTATATAAAGTTGGAGTTAGCAAACACGTCCTGTTAAGGGCCAGATAGTATGTGTTTTAGGCTTTGTAGGCCATACAGTCTCTGCTTCAACTATTTTAACACTACTACTATATAGCAAAAGCAGCAATCGACAGTAGTAGTATTTGATGTATTTCTAGGGAGCAAGGGACTATGTCTCATACTACTTTATCCTTCCTGGCACAATCAACAGTATAACATAGTTGGATCTTGATAAGGGCCACATCCCCAGCCCTTGCCTTGATGTGCTGATTGAGTACAGATAATAAAAAGACTTTTTTCTTGAAAGGTATTAAAAACTCAAATATTAAAACTCATCCACTTAACATTACTTTAGAAATCCTAATTTTTTAAATCTACAAATGTCCTATTCTACGCAATAGTAGTAATTTGAGCTCATTGTATTTTGAATTAGGCAGACAGTGACTTTTATAGTAGTTGGTGAATATTATAGAACATGTTGGCTTATTTTTACAAATATTCTAATAGTTATTTTTGGTAGCTGTCTATAAAGTCTTTGAATTGTAGTTAAGAGTCATAGTAGAGTAGTTTCATTATGTCTTTAGGATGTAACAAAGATAATTCACAGTTAAAATTCAGTACTAAGGGCTGGCTCAGCGGTAGAGCGCTCTCCTAGCACGTGCACGGCCAGTGTTCGATCCTCAGCACCACGTAAAAATAAAGGCATTGTGTACAACTAAAAATAAATAAATAAATTTTTTTTTTAAAAATTCAGTACTAAATTAAGTTTGGTATTAAATTAAGTTAAAAGAAATAATTTTACAGTTGTAAACGATTGGAGACTTAAACTCGGTAGGTAATCAGTTTGTTACTATCTTGACTAAGATCCTAACAGTTCAGTGAAAAAGCAGCATATTTTCTTCCCCTGCCTCAACTCTTGTGCTATAGACATTTTTTTTCCCTTTTTCTCTATACTGTTTGTCTTAGGAGCTGTTGGTTTCACTTAAGCCACATACTACTTTTTTTTTTTTTGGTACCGGGGATTGAACTCAGGGGCACTCGACCACTGGGCCACATCCCCAGCCCTTTTTTGTATTTTATTAGAGACAGGGTCTTACCAAGTTTCTTGGTGCCTTGCTTTTGCTGAGGCTGGCTTTGAATTTGTGATCCTCCTACCTCAGCCTCCTGAGCCGCTGGGATTACAGGCATGCATGCCTGGCTCCCATTCTTTTTTATAGTTTACCTAGCATATGTCATCATTTGCCATTTTGTGTCTGTTTTTGCCATAGAAATGGTTATTTACAAAATCAGAGTAAATAAATTTCTTTGACATGCAAGTTTGGCATGTTTTGCTTTCAATATACTTTTGAGAAAGTTAGAAATGGAAGGGTGCATTTCAAATAGATTTAAGGTACTTAAATTATTGCTTTGAAAAAACAACATTTAGGGGCTGGGGTTGTAACTCAGTGGTAGAGCACTTGCCTAGCAAGTGTGAGGCACTGGGTTCGATCCATTTACAACTAAAAAATATATTTTTTAAAAAGTTTGCTATTAAAAAGCTAGCATTTGTGTATGTGTGCATGTGCGCGCGCATGAATAGGTTACATGTAAAATTGTCTTATATCTTTGTAAAATCCTCTGTCAAGAAAAATTAGAAATGTGGACCATGTAAAGAATATGGACAGAATCATAAGATCATATAACAAAAATCATCTCAACGTTTCACCTTAAAATGGCACATTCTAGGGTTGAGGATATAGCTCAGTGTTAGAGCGCTTGTTTGGAATGTGTGAGACTCTGAATTCAATCCCTAGTGCTAAAAAAAAAAAAAAAAAAAAAAAGCGCATTTTGCCTGTATCCTTCTAGACATCTGATATACAATATTTTACTTAAGATATTATTTTTTGGTTAGCTGCTATTATTAGACTTATGTTGTATTAAAATGATTTAATTAAGCAACATACTGATTAGTCTTCCTTTGTACAATAGTTCCAGAAGAAAATACCAACTTAATATTTAGTGTATACTTGCTCAGCCCTTTTTGCTAATTCACACTGTATTTTCCTCTTTTCTAACATATCCTGTTCAATTCTGCATTTTCGTTCCTCCTCCATTCTCTTCCTTCGTTCCTCTTGTTTTTGTTTCTCCATTTCAGCAAATTTACCTTTAACAGTCCCTAAGAATACATTTTTAAAAAATTAATACTTTGTTATGTTTCTTTCTTTTTTTTAATATTTATTTATTTGCTTTAGTTGTACACAATGCAATGCATTTATGTTTACTTGGTACTGAGGATCGAACCTGGGTCGCGAACGTGCTAGGCGAACGCTCTACCGCTGAGCCACAACCCCAGCCCCGATTATGTTTCTTTCTTTTGTAATTTCTTTTACAATTTACTCCTCAAGTTTCTTACCTGTTAGCTTTGGGACATAAAAGCCTTTTCTACTTTAGAAGTTACCTCTTCCTCGTCATCAGAAGCAAGCATTTCTTTAATCTAGGTGGTAAAATAAATTAAGATAAACATGTTTAAATCAGACTAAATCATATTACAGTAGTTCTCCCTCATCTGCAGGAGATACCTTCTAAGACCCCCAATAACTGCAGATAGTGCTGAGCCGTATATACACTGTGTTTTTTACTACATATACACACCTATGACATACCAAAACTAAGGGTACTGAAACAAATCATTTTATTCCAAGTTTTATGCTTTTTTGTCTATGCTGTGATTGTCTCCCAATTCCCATCGTAGTTAAATAGCATTTATTTGGTCATTAATTGTTCACTTTATTGAATTTGATTGTTAGCTATAGCTTGAAAAGATGTTTAGATCTTTTGAGGCCTATAGGGAATAAATGGAAAAGGAGAGCTGAATACATTTCTTCTTGATACAGTAATGCATTATTTAGTGATGGAGATATCATCTGAGAAATTATACTAAGGTGATTTCCATCATTGTGTGAACATCATTGAATGTATTTCCATAAACTAAGATGGCTGTGATCTTACTAAATGATATATAATCTTAAGGGACCACTGTCATATATGTGGTTCAGTCCATTGTTGACTGAAGTATCTGAACTCAGGGGCACTTGACCACTGGGCCACATCCCCAGCCCTTTTTTTTTGTATTTTATTTAGAGACAGGTTCTCACTGAGTTGCTTAGCGCCTCGCCGTTGCTGAGGCTGGCTTGTCTCAGCCTCCCAAGGCACTGGGATTGTAGGCGTGCACCACCACAAACAATTCTGTTTTTTAATTATACTGAAGTATCATTTTTGTTTGCTGAGGCTGGCTTTGAACTCGCGATCCTCCTGCCTCAGCCTCCCAAAGTGCTGGGATTACAGGCATGCGCCACCGCGCCCGGCTGCTCCTGCCCTTTTTATCTTTTTATTTTGAGACAGGGTCTTGCTAAGTTGCTGAGATTGGTCTTGAACTTGAGATCCTGTCTTGGTCTCCCAAGTAGCTAGGACTACAGACACAAGCCAACATTTACATCTCTGTCTAATGAGATAAAAAGTGAAGGTCTTCAAAATTTCTCTATTTCCCCCACCCTAAAGTTGTGATTATAACTAGGGCAAATTTTATAGCTATTTTAACTATATTATGCTCAAAATCTGAAGCCTTTCCACAGGAATGAGAATTTAGAGTCCAAGTTCCAAACTTACATCAACTATTTATTTGCTCTACAGAAATCCTTGGCAGTGATGCCTCTTAGTGTTTGAAGTCTCTTAAGGAAAACATAACATATAGAAGACAGTAATTATTAGACGGCCTGTAATTTGATTTTAGGTAATTATTTAGATATCTGAAAAACAAGCCATAGATTATGCAACCTCATACTCCTTAATCTTGAGGGAATGTTAGAACAGTTGTTGTATTATTGAGGTATTATTAGAACAATGGAAGTGTTTTATAAACTGTAAAGTATTAAATGGTATCATGAGGTGCCGGGCACGGTGGCACACGCCTGTAATCCCAGCACTTGGGAGGCTGAGGCAGGAGGATCGCGAGTTCAAAGCGAGCCTCAGCATTGGCGAGGCACTTAGCAACTCAGTGAGACCCTGTCTCTAATAAAAATACCAAAAAAAAAAAAAAAAAAAAAAGGGGGATGTGGCCCAGTGGTCGAATGCCCCTGAGTTCAATCCCTAGTACCAAAAAAAAAAAAAAAAGGTATCATGAGGAAAGCTTAGATTTTTTTTTTTTTTTTTTTGACACTGTGAGACTAAAATTCTGAAATAGGAACTGGACAGTGACATGATCTTGGAGGATATCTGAGTACTTTGAGGGTGAATCTGGTGTTTACATTGTTGCTTTATGCCAAGTTAAACTTCCTGAGTGAAAAGAGACTCTTTTTTTTTTTTTTTTTTTTGTACCGGGGATTGAATCCAGGGGTGCTTAACCACTGAGCTACATCTCCAGCCCCTTTTATTTTTTTATTTTGAGACAGGGTCTCGCCAAATTGCTTAGGACTTCACTAAGTTGATGAGGCTGCCTTTGAACTTGCAATCCTCCTGCCTCAGCCTCCCAAACTGCTACCACTACCTTAGTTTTACTTTTTTATTTTTGTAGTTGTAGATGGATAGAATGCCGTTATTTTATTTATTTCGATGTGGTGCTAAGGACTGAACCCAGTGCCTCACACATGCTAGGCAAGCACTCTACCACTGAGCTACAGCCCCAGCCCTTATTTTTATTTTAAAAACACATTTATTAAATAAACTTTGATCATATCTGTTCTCCATTTTCCCTAAAGGCTGTCACTGCTGTTCCCTTTGTAGACTCTTCCTATTTCTGTCATGATAATTATTTGCAAAGATGGTAATTCCTCCCCTATTAAAAAAATTCCCACATTTATCATAAAAACTTGAATGACCAAAATTTAATCTAAAGGGATTGTGTAATGGATTTTCAACACAGTGGTAGAGAAGACAGCTTAGTCTGAAAAAGTGAGTGCAAGAGTGAGATGTCTGCAATGTACTATTTAATAATCGCATCTCGATTCACTACCCCATTTTATCTATTTGCAGTAACTATACTTATATATACAATTTTTATCTTTGAATTATTTTACATGGATATATAATTATTTTGTCTTTGAACTTTTTTAATATTTATTTTTTAGTTGTAGTTAGACACGATACTTTATTTTATTTCTTTTTATGTGGTACTGGGGATCGAACCTAGGGCCGCGCATGTGATAGGTAAGCGCTCTACTGCTGAGCCACGACCTAGCCCATGTCTTTGAATTTTTTTATCTGGATATATAATTATTTTTGTCTTTGAATTGTTTCCTATGGATAAGATTCCAGTATGATGTTTATTGAGCTTCTAAAAATCATGTTTAATGGCTTCTTAATGACAGTTGCCAAATGTTTGAAAGAATTATTTATAAAAACTTACAAAGCTGTGAGAATGCAGGTACCTGCTCATTTTACCAAAACCTAGCCAGATTATTTGTGTGTGTGTGTGTGTGTGTGTGTGTGTGTGTGTGTGGTCTTAAAACAAGATTATATCTGCTTCCTTCTTAACTTGAAATATCCAAATGACTGACACATAAATGTACTTTTTTTATCCCAGCATTATCTAATAGAACAATTTCATGCTTTTTATAGACAATAATGCTAGTGTTCCTTTGGTAATGAATATTTAAAGAAATTTCATTGGAAATTTTTATTTTTTTTTAATCTACTCTAGAATCTGATCCTTATACTGAATTCCAACTTGACAGTATGCTCTTTAAAAATAGGAGTCTTTCAGAGACTTTCAATATTAATATTTTTCCCTAAACGTTCTGGATTTGAAAGGTATCTTTTGCCATTAATTATTCCTTGAGCTGGGCGCAGTGGCGCATGCCTGTAATCCCAGCACTTTGGGAGGCTGAGGCAGGAGGATCGCGAGTTCAAAGCCAGCCTCAGCAATGGCGAGGCACTTAGCAACTCAGTGGGACCCTGTCTCTAAATAAAATACAAAAAAGGGCTGGGGATGTGACCCAGTGGTTGAGTGCCCCTGAGTTCAATCCCCATTACCACAAAAAAAAAAAAAAAAAAAAAAAAAAAAAAAAAATTATTCCTTGATAAGAATAAAAAGCATGCTAACTAGCTGACAAATTTCTGTAACCTATACTGTTAAAGAGATGTTAGAAGTTTCTAATGTAAGGTGTTTTTAAAGTGGAGAGTTTTGAGAAATGAGAAATCATATAGCTGTTTCAATGTACAAAGATGAACCAGTCAGAAAGAAGTGCTGAGTCATCATTGTTGGCCTATACATTAAAGGGTAATTAACTTTTTATATATGTGTGTGTGTGCATTCGCACATGTGTGTATGTGTATGTATATATATATATATATATATATATATATATATGTAATTATCATTTCTTTAAAGATGAACACGTGGTTATCTCCTTTTTGTTATTATTGTTGTTATTTTTGCTGGTGGTACTGGGGATTGAACTCAGGGGCATTCCATCACAGAGCTATATATCCCCAGTCCTTTTTTAAAATTTTGAGAAAGGGCTGGCTAAGTTGCTGGCTGGTCTGAAAGTTGTGAACCTCCTACCTGAGCCTCCCAAGTAGCTGGGATTGTGGGTGTGTGCCACCACACCTGACCTTTGCCTTATATTCTAAACATAAATGTCTATTTTGTTTTCCTCATAGTTTGTGTGTGTGTGTGTGTGTGTGTGTTACTAGGATTGAACCCAGGAACTTGCACATGCTAGGCCAGCACCTGAGGTGTATACCTCAGACCTCATAGTTTTTTTTTTTTTTTTTTTCATGTTTTATAGACACTGAGTATGAACTGGATATAATTCTTTTGACATTTTCTTATTAATCCATCTTTTCGATATTATATTAGAAATGGGGGCTCAGTCATAGAGTACTTGCCTAGCATGTGTGTGTGAGGCCTAGGGTTTGATCCTCAAGCACCACAAAAACCAAACCAGACCACCCACCCATGCTCTTGCCAAAAAAAAAACGAAAAGAAAAGAAAGAAATGGGAGCCAGGCACGGTGGCACACGCCCGTAATCCCAGCACTTGGGAGGCTGAGACAGGAGGATCGCAAGTTCAAAGCCGGCCTCAGCAATGGCAAGGCACTTAGCAACTCAGAGAGACCCTGTCTCTAATAAAATACAAAAAAAAGGTCTGGAGATGTTGTCCAGTGGTCGAGTGCCCCCGATTTCAATCCCCAGTACCAAAAAAAAAGAAAAAAGAAATGAGAACATTTTTGAAAAGATGAGAAAAACATATAGATAAAAGATGAGTTATTATATACATGAAAATGTCTCAAAAATATTAAAAAAAATATGAGAAAATAAGCATCAGAGGATATATAAATATGAATGCTGCTGTTTAAACTTTGTTAATAAAAACCAAAAATTATAGCAAATAACCATCAATATACATAGAAGAATACTATGTATACTAACATTTAACAGAATCACCTAAAGTGGTATGATGGGAGATTTTTATTTTTATTTTTTCTGTGTTTTCCAAAATCTTTGTCAATGAGTATATATATTTCTAACTAGGGGAAATGTGTTTGAAAAGGAAAAAAAAGTCCATATTACTGCCCTTTTAAATAGCGTATCTAGATTTTAGTTTGATCTTATTAAGGAACATGAGTATGTACTGTCTGTAACCTGACACCTTTTTCCTAACTTTCCTGCATTACAAAAAATCTTTAGTGACTCCAAGAGTGGGGATGTGGGGGTGAGTCTCATGCTGTTTTAGTTGAAATAACTAAATTTAAGTATTAAGCTTTTACAACTAAATACTGGTTTCCTAGAGCTGTTAATTCTTGTGTACTACAAAAAATTAAAAAGCTAGTTCAGATCATTTAAGTCTTCATTTTAAAATACTGCTTTTTAACTTTATGATAATCTTTTTATAATGTGAAATTGATATACTAATTTGAATTTCTGATTGATAAACCCCAGGAATTTTTTAAATGAAGCAAATTATTTGAAAAATTTGAAAACCTATATTTTAGTATTGTATGTTTTACAATTGAATGACTTGAAATTAAAATACCTAAAATAAGTTCAAGGCACTTGTATAATAACTTGATAACATGGAATGCTTAATGGCTATAATTATTTTTGTGGCTCTTTCACCTAGAATGGAGTAAATAAATATGTGGTTATGACATTCCATGTTGAAATACTGGTTTGTTAAATCTGCTTGGCCTCTTAAATAGGAAATAAAAATGATAGAGCCAGAAGGAAAATGAATAGTTAATCACGGAGGAGGAGAAAACATAGCTCAGTACTTTGACTAGAGGCAGCTGGGAAAGTGACGTCCTGTAGCATTTGCTGTTCTAGAAAGTACAGAGACACGTAGTGAAAATGGGAGGATCCAGAAGGAGGCCGTCTCCTGTGTAGTGTATATTTATCTGTAAGTGAGCTGTTGGGAAGGAATTAAACACGGAGACGCTGTCTGCTTGCTGCCTTAAGACAGCTAGTTAAATTGCTGATTTGCTTTTAACTTTTAAAATACCCAGCTTGGTTTATTTTTCTTAAAATCATATTGCTAAGACTGGGGACGCTGTTTTCTTTCACAAAGGGAAATCTAAGTTCATTTCAAGGCATTCGAAATGGGGAAAGACTATTATTGCATTTTGGGAATTGAAAAAGGAGCTTCAGATGAAGATATTAAAAAGGCTTACCGAAAACAAGCCCTCAAATTTCATCCAGACAAGAACAAATCTCCTCAAGCAGAGGAAAAATTTAAAGAGGTCGCAGAAGCTTATGAAGTGTTGAGTGATCCTAAAAAGAGAGAAATATATGATCAGTTTGGGGAAGAAGGTAAGTATTTTGTGTGTATCTTTCTGTTTCTTCATCTCTCTTTCCTTTCTTAGACTTGTGGTTATCATTAAATTAGATCCTCAGACATGTCAAAAATAAACAAGTAATAGATAAAAACAAGATTTCATCCCTGATTATATGAATGAGTATTGCATAGCTATGAATGAAATGTCCTTGTTTGCCTTTTATGGGGGATTTTAGTATTTTGTATTATACATATTCTACCATTAGACTTTTGTTGTTAACATTGTATACTTAAACAGAAACCTTAAATTCCCATACCCATCAATGAATTGTGTCAAAAGTCTTATTCAACCTGTTTTGTTTTCTGATGAATTTTCTGCCAGAATCAATAAGGATTTTAAAATTTTAAGATTAGATGTTCAAATTCTGGGTACTTTATCTTTTTTTTTTTTTTTTTTTTTCCCACAAAAACAAAAAGAAGGTTTTTGGAGTGTGGTTTTTTTTTTGCCTTTCTTAAAGCAAGGCTAGTTTAAACTGAACAAGACAGAGTCGTCTGTCTTAGAAGCTGAAGGCGCAGGCATTTAGCTTCTAGTTGTTTTTGGCATTTTGCCTGGAGAGGAAAGAATTTTCCTGATGTCATAAAATACCAGAACAAGTTTTTAGCTTAATTGTAAACAGTAATTGTGTGCCAAGAAAATGAGATCCCAGAAATATGGTTTTTGACCTAAAATGGCCACCTAGTTAGAACAATTACTGATTTTCTTTTAGGTAACAATTCCTCCTGAAATTGTAGTATCTAGGTGTAGAGGAAAGCATGACAACTTCCCTTTTCTCTCCATGCCATACTTTTGTTTCTTACATTGTGTGATCAGAAATTAGTGAACACCATGAATAGGAATAATTTATGATTCTCCTTTTGTCATTCTGGATTGTAAATCAGGTTTGTGTATCATCTCCATATAAATGTAGCCATAAAGTAAGACTATTTTAAATTGCTAATTCACAACAACAACAAAAACTTTTAATTCCTACAAGTCCTGGTATATTTTCAAAATTTAAAATCAGGTACTTTATTATTAGTTTTCCTCTCAAAATGTTTTTTAAATTATTGTAGTTATGAAAGCTTTTTATTATCCCTTTGCTCTTTTATTGCATTTTAACATCAAAATTTGCTAACTAGAAATATATTCTTAAAATAGAGCCAAGCAGAGACTTCTCATTTTGAATTAAACAAATTAAATGGAGACAAGCAGGGTGATTGTGTTTAAAGGGTTTTTACCCTTTGTCTTGTTTTTCATTTTGGTCTGTAAGTTGCCAAAATTGAAGTTTATGCTGCTTGTTTTGGTGTGGTGAGGATTTGCAATGTCAGATCATGTAAATATGAAGGGACAAATAGTGCATATTCTCTATGGCCATACTACTCAAAATACCATGATTTGGTTCAATTCAAAAGCTAAGCAGGATTTTGATACTATCAGTAATCTTACTACTCTTTGTGAAGGAGTTATTTATAATTTTGTAAAGAAATCAGTGAACATGGAGTGGTACTGTAAATTCTCATGAAAGTGTAGATATCCACTGCTTTAAATCTAAGATATTTGGTGCATCTATCTCATTGATTGCTTAAGTTTATCTGTGACAAAGCCATAGGGATTCAGGTTTATTAAGGATATTTGTCTTCAGAATTTTCAAGTCACCAAATGGTACAGTTTTCTTGACTGTATTACTACTTCCTTTTTTAAATATATATATATATATATATTTTTTTTAGTTGTAGATGGACACATACCTTTATTTATGTGTGTATTATTTATTTAATTTTATATGATACTGAGGTTTGAACCCACTGCCTCACACATGCTAAGCAAGCATTCTACCAACTGAGCCACAAACCCAGCCCCTGTATTACTTTGTAATAGTGCTTTTTTTGAGTGATTTGTTTTTTCCAAGTTTGATTTTTATTGGTCATATCAGTGAATGAATTTTTAAAAACAAAATGCGGAATCATCTATGTGCCCTGAATCTTTTTGTTGTTGTTGTTCCTCATTCAGATAATTGGTATAAGCTATAGAAAGAAAGAGTGGCGAGAGGATATGTTCTTTTTAATTTTTAAAAAATATTTATTTATTTATTTTAGTTGTACACAATGCCTTTATTTTTATGTGGTGCTGAGGATCGAACCCAGGCCGCACACGTGCTAGGCGAGCACTCTACCACTGAGCCACAACCCCAGTCCCATGTTTTTGTTTAAACATTGAACTATTCAGAAATATTCCATAGTTGTAGATTACTTAAAAATACAGTTGAGTGAAGGTATTTGAATTATTTTTTAGAATTATTCTTCCTTCAAAGAAAAGTATCATATTTATTATTTGTACTTTACTCAGAATATCTCACTAATTCTTTTAAAAATCCTATTGAGGGGCTGGGAATATAGCTCAGTGATGGATGGGTGCTGGGTTTGATCCTGAGCAGCTCCTCCCCTCCCCCATCTCCCTCAAATCCCCTTTAGATACACTATGAAAGTGTGGGAAAACATTTTTTTCTCTTTGCTTTTTATTACTCTGTCTGGCCTGCAGGCCTGCTTTTGTTGGTTTCTTTAGTAGTAACAAAATACTGAATTTTAGGACTGTGTGGAGACACTACCAGTTTACTGGACATACTTTTTCCCCCCCTTTAATTATTATATTCTTGGAGCTGGAACAGTAGACATAAAGTATCATGAACTGAGAAGCATATGAGTTGTTGCTAAATATGTGTATTTAGGAATTCAGAGAATCATTGACCCAATGTATTCGTGTTCTGAAAAATCTCTAATATCTCTAATTTAAGATGCTTTATTTAAAAAAAATGGACAAAGATAGAGGTGTTTTAGCCAGGCAAAATGGCACAGGCCAGTAATTCCCCCAGTGACTTGAGAGGTTGAGGCAGGAGAATTGCAAGTTTGAGGCCAGTCTTAGCAATTTCGTGAGATCCTGTCGCAAAACAAAAAGGGCTGGGGATGGGCGCGGTGGCGCACGCCTGTAATCCCAGCACTTTGGGAGGCTGAGGCAGGCGGATCGCGAGTTCAAAGCCAACCTCAGCAATGGCGAGGCACTTAGCAACTCAGTGAGACCCTGTCTCTAATAAAATACAAAAAAGGGCTGGGGATGTGACCCAGTGGACGAGTGCCACTGAGTTCAATCCCCGGTACCACAAAAAAAAAAAAAAAAAAAAAAAAAAAAAAAGGGCTGGGGATGTAGCTCAGTGGTAAGGTGTCCCTGGGTTCAACCTTCAGTATTCCCCCCAAAAAGATATTTTAAACTTAACTATTCATATGGCTCAACAACTCTACTGTTAGGAATCTTAATCTATAAAGGAGAAACAAAAACATATCTACACAAGACATGTACCTGAAAGTTCATAGCAGCATTATTTGTAGCAGCCCCAAATTGAAAACATCAAAAGTACTATCAATTAGTTAATAGATAAAGAAAATGTACATACATCAGTGCGGTACTATTTAGTAGTTAAAAGGACCAATTTGGGGCTGGGGTTGTGGCTTAGCGGTAGAGCGCTCACCTAGCACGTGCGCGGCCCCGTTCCATTCTCAGCACCACGTAAACATAAATACATTGCATTGTGTACAACTAAAGCAAATAAATAAATTTTTTTTAAAAAAGGACCAATTTACTGAAACATGCTACAATATGGATGAACCTTAAAAAGTGCCAAATGAAAGAAGCCATTATAAAAGACTATATATTATATGATTCCATTTATATGAAATGTTTGGAAAAGGCAAATTTATAGAGAAAAAAAAGCAGATCTTCTTGCCTAGGGCTGAAGGTAGGAATAGGGATTAGCTACAAATAGGAACTGGAGAACTCTTTGGAATGATGGAAATGCTCTATAAGTGGATTATTGATTGTACAAAATATATATTTACAAAGGGTTAATTTTAGGATATGTAATCAATTTTTAAAAATAAATTTTCTCCATAGTTTGAGTCATTTGAAAGCAAAAAAAACAACCACAGAAATTTAGAATTGAAATTTGAACCACTCTCTCCCAAAAGTTTTAAGTGTAGTTCTGAATAGTTCCATGAATGTTAACAGAGTTTTGCATTAAGAGTTTAAAAAAAAAAAGATTTTTAATAACTCATCCTTGGAGTATTCTAGTGCTCTAGCATGTCTTTTTCTTTATGCCTTCCTTATTTTGTTTATTGCTTACAGTTTACTCAGTTTTCTCCAAGTACTGAAAAGTAGTATTTATATGATCAAATTTACATTTAGTTTATTAATCTTTATGGTAGTTTGCTTCTTCTCTTTAACTTATATGTTTAATCAACTGAATTTCTTTGATATTTATCATTGTATGTCCTAAAAATATGTAAGTCAATTGGATTTTTGTGAATTAAACTTTAAAGGATCTCATTATTCTATAACTATTTAGTAGTTAAAAGTCTTGCTATAAGTCTGGATTTTAGATAGCAAATTTGTTGTTTGGTTTTTAAATAATAGCAGACCTACTAAAGCATAGGCATATGTTTCTAGTGTGCATTCCTTGATCACACAAAGAGATGGTGGTATCTAGAAAATATTTTGGAAAGGAAGAAGGAATCCAGTTGAATATTAAAATTTTCCATTAACAGTTAAACTGCACATGATTAACTCTAGTTGATGAAATGCTTGTTATAGTTCAAGTGCTATGCATTACAAGTGATACTTGCATAATAATTCATGTTGTATAATAGTGGCATGAATTTTGATAGAATTTTCTCATCCTTGTAGTAGCTTTGTTCTTTATCTGAGCCATATAATTGACCATTTAATGTCTAGGAAAACGTCAAAGCTGCATTGGAGGCTTTTTGTAAGTTTTGATAAATAAGATGCTTCAGACTATGTATGAATCTTTTTAGGGAGTCAGTAATCCTGACAGTTACCATTTTTGGCAGAGTGGGAAGAGGTTTTAGGGAAAGCCAAACCCATGATGTAATAACTTAAAATGTTATTCTTTCCATGAATCCATCATGGCTCCAAAGCATTTAGATTTTTTGGCTTGTAGAAAGTTAAATTGCACAAGCTAATTTACCCAATTTTCTTAACTCTTTTTAAAATTTTTTCCCTGAAATACTGGGGATTGAACTTAGGATCTCAGGCATGATAGGCAAGCACTCTACCATTGATCTACATCTCCAGCCCTGATTTATTTAACTCTCCAATAAATTATTAATACTCTATGAAATCTGTGTGATGAAGGATAAAATTGTTGAAATAATTTAAGCATTCATTTTAGTTATTTGGTTATGACCTTGAGTTATATGTGTATTCTCCCACTTAAAGAAATATGTCATTAAGCCGGGCGCGGTGGCGCACGCCTGTAATCCCAGCACTTTGGGAGGCTGAGGCAGGAGGATCGCGAGTTCAAAGCCAGCCTCAGCAATGGTGAGGCACTTAGTAACTCAGTGAGACCCTGTCTCTAAATAAAATACAAAAAAGGGCTGGGGATGTGACCCAGTGGTCGAGTGCCCCTGAGTTCAATCTCCGGTACCACACAAAAAAAAAAAAAAAAAATGTCATTAGCTTTTAACATGGGGAATATAATTGTACTAGTAAAATTCATAAAAGGGAAGCTGGGCACAATGGCACATGTCTTTAATCTTAGCAACTTGGATAATTTTTATTTTATTTTATTTTTGGTACTAGGTGTCAAACCCAGGACCTCCAACATGCTATGCATAGTACCCTACCTTTGAGCTACATCCCTCATATTCCAGCTACTTGGGAGGCAGAGGCAGAAAGATCACAAGTTCAAAGACCAGCCTGGACAACTTACTGAGACCTTGTCCCAAAATAAAAGGGTTGGGTATGTAGCTCAGTGGTAGAGCACCACTGGGTTCAATCCCCAGTACTGGAAAAAAAAAAAAAAAAAAAAAGCCACACATGGTGATACATGCCTGTAATCCCAGCAGCTCAGGAGACTGAGACAGGAGGAGGATTTTAAGTTTGTGTTCAGCCTGGTTCATTCAGTGAGACCCTATCTCAAAAACGGCTGGAGATGTAGCTCATTGGTAAAGTGCCCTTGGCTTCAGTTCCTAGTACAAAAATAAATAAATAAATATATACACACACACACACACACACAACACATACACACATGAATTTTGGATGAACTACATATTAAAAGTTATTATCCAGCTTATTCTTCTCATCGAGTTTCTACAAGGAATTTCCCTAACTGCTATTTGGATAATCCTTCAATTTTGACATTTTCAGATTATTAGGTCTCTTCATATTTCTGTTCATGGATAAAGTTAAAAATTTAGACATGAATTGAGACTGTTTGATGGTATAGAACACATATATACCTTTTAATGGAAGAAGTCAATATAGAATAAGAAATATGCTGTCCCTTTGAGAGCATGCAGAATATTTCCAGTGGAACTTTAAATTATTTTGTGCATTTTTTAGTTTTATACTCTTATTTTCATCCTTGTTCTCTTGGTTAGGAATTCCCATAAGGCTGCGTCAAGACTTTGCTGATTTTAATCTCAGTATTGACTCCTTAAAAGATCACTATGCTGCTGTTTTATGGGTTTTAGTAGAATCTTTCTTTAGCATGTAATAGAAAATGCTTTTTCAAATATATGTAATCTTTTGTGAGCTACATCTTACTTAGTTGAGCCTCTGAGCAAAATGTCACTATACTGCAGTCTGAAGTGGGTTGTCTACAATAGACAGAAATAACAAATCAATCCATTTACTTGGGTGGAATATTTACAGCTCTTGATTTCAGTCTTGTTTTTGGAATAATAATATGATGAGATATGCCTAGATAAACAAATTTTGGTATCTAGGTGTAAGAACTTTAGTCTGGGTGTGGGTGGCACATGCCTGTAATCCCAGCTACTCTGGAGGCTGAAGCAGTTGGATCTCAAATTCAAGTCTACTCTGGACAATTTAGCCAGACATTATCTCAAAAAACAAAATGAAAAGGGGTGGAATTTAGCTCAGGGGTAGAACACCCCTGGGTTCAGTCCACAGTATTATAAAAACAATAGCAATTTTAGTGACTAAAAAACCATTTTTCATATGGTATCCTCATTATTAGAATTTTTTCCCTCTTTGCCACAGAGTTCTTTCTTAATTCTTTTTTGTGTGTGTGTGTGTGTGTGTGTGTGTGTGTGTACCGGGGATTGAACTCAGGGGCACTCGACCACTGGGCCACATCCCCAGCCCTTTTTTGTATATTACTAGAGACAGGGTCTCACTGAGTTGCTCAGTGCCTCGCCTTTGCTGAGGCTGGCTTTGAACTCGCGATCCTCCTGCCTCAGCCTCCCAAAGCACTGGGATTACAGGCATGCGCCACTGCGCCCGGCTCTTTCTTAATTCTTAAGCAGTAAAAGATGGCCTGAAATAAAGTATGTATATGGTACTACATATTATTGATTGTATTTATTAATTATAATGGTACTTAAAGCTTCAGATTCTGCATTGATTACTAAACACCTTTCAACTGACAAATTTTAAAAACTTAAATTTGTATGCTTCAGTATGCCACACCAGTAGTTTTTAAGATAAGGGATTCTTTAATTTTTTCTTTCTCATTATAAAACAAATATTCAGAAATAAATTATTGTTATATTTGTATGTATGTGCAGTGTTGAGTGAGGATTGAACCAAGGCCTTGAGCATTGTAGGCAAACTTTGAACCTCTGAGCTACATCCCCAGCCCAGAAATAAAGTATTAAAGCTAAAAATCTGGAAGAAGAATTTGAGAGTTAGAAATTGAACTTGGGATGGAATTTTTAGGAGTTATTTAGTTATTCATATTTAGATATAATGATATTTCTCACCATTATTAATAAATTGCAACCCAATTTGGCCAAAGTTTCTGAGCATTGCAGTTTTTGAAAATTTAACTTTCAAAAAAAAAGAGTTGCAAACTTGTTTGTAATCATGTTTATCTCTTCACTTAGGGTTGAAAGGAGGAGCAGGAGGTACTGATGGACAAGGAGGTACCTTCCGGTACACCTTTCATGGTGATCCTCATGCCACATTTGCAGCATTTTTTGGAGGTTCCAACCCCTTTGAAATCTTCTTTGGAAGACGGATGGGTGGTGGTAGAGATTCTGAAGAAATGGAAATAGATGGAGATCCTTTTAGTGCCTTTGGTTTCAGCATGAATGGATATCCAAGAGACAGGAATTCTGTGGGGCCATCCCGTCTCAAACAAGATCCTCCAATTATTCATGAACTTAGAGTATCACTTGAAGAAATATATAATGGTTGTACCAAACGGATGAAGATTTCTCGGAAAAGGTTAAACCCTGATGGAAGGAGTTATAGATCTGAGGACAAAATTCTCACCATTGAGATTAAAAAAGGGTGGAAAGAAGGCACCAAAATTACTTTTCCAAGGGAAGGAGATGAAACACCAAATAGTATTCCAGCAGACATTGTTTTTATTATTAAAGACAAAGATCATCCCAAATTTAAAAGAGATGGATCAAATATAATTTATAATGCTAAAATTAGTTTACGGGAGGTAAGTTAGTAGGACCTAGGATTCTGGAGACCAAACATATTTATGCAGCTGATTGATCTTGGGGAATAATCTAAGAAACAGCTAACATTTATTTTGTGCTTATCAAATCTTATTTATTGTAATCCTTAAACAACTCTCTGAGGTAGTACTACCTTTAATCTCTTTTATGAAATTATATTTTCTGGGTTTAATTATTTAACCATTTAAATGTTGAACTGAATTATGTATGATGAGACCTAATACTGGATTATTTCTACTCTGTTTTTACAATTGTAGTTTATAAGATTTGCCCTGGAATCTCATCACCTTAATTCATTTATAAGATATGTTCTAAAATTATTAATTTGGAATAATAATGGTATAACAAAGTATTAAAATCATAATTTATATTTTATATAAATTATAAATTTTATATATAATTTATATACATATAAATTTTCTATAAAATTATTTTATATAAATTATATTACATAGTAAATAATAACATAATAGTAGTACTTCAGTATGGTTCCTGTGTTCTTATTTGCACTATTTCTCAAAATAGATTATAACCCATGAAATATGGCCATGTCCATTTTAGGTGCTGCCTAAAATTCTCAAATGATACTACATAATTTCTACATTAAAGTTAAAACTTGACTTAAAATAAAAGGTCATTTTATATTGATTTCTACCTAAAGATGTATGTTCTCCCTGAGTTTGCTGTGTTATAATTATTTTGTAAATTCTTGTCATAGTCTCACCTTTACTGTACGCAGCACTATTGTTCTTCAACTTGCCCCAGTACCTACTACTGGTCCAATGCTTAGCTCCAGCATTCTGTACTCAGAGAAACTAGGGTGATAATGTGAGTGCCTTTTCTCTCACAAAAGACCTCTGTGCTCACACTGTAATTGCTAGTTTGCTTGTATGTTTCTGTGAGCTACTTGTGCTTTCCTTGAGGTGGCTCTTTGTTCATGGTCCCTTTGTGGTTCAATAGGAATTGTGTAGCATGTAGTAGATAGTAAACATTTGTTGACTAAAACAAGTGTATTTCTTATCCTGTGGTTTTACAGGGAAGCAGGTATTGCTCCCATCTTGGTCTTTTCAGTTCTAAGTCTTTTCCCTTTCTCGCATTCCAGTTTCTGCATCTTGATTATTGTAATGGAAACTTCAGACTATCCATTTCATTCCAAGGCATTGTGAACGGCATCCTTTACTTTTTCCTTTTCCTTACTTTCCCATCTTTTGTAACATCTCTGATTATATATGACCTTAAGAATTTTTCTTTTCTTTTTTTTCCTAAAGGATTTTTCTAATGGGGAAAAAGTTTTGTAACTATTGTTATGCTTTTGGAGGTTAAAATTTTACCTTAATGATAATTTTTTTTACCACTTGGTAATATGTTTACTTAGATTTTTAAGTTTCAATTTTGTTAACTATTTTATTTTGTCCATTTTAGGCATTGTGTGGCTGTTCAATTAATGTGCCAACAATGGATGGAAGAAACATACCTATGTCAATAAATGATATTGTGAAACCTGGTATGAGAAGAAGAATTATTGGATATGGGCTGCCATTTCCAAAAAATCCTGACCAACGTGGTGACCTTCTAATAGAATTTGAGGTGTCCTTCCCAGATACTATATCTTCATCATCCAAAGAAGTTCTTAGAAAACATCTTCCTGCCTCATAGAATGAAGAACTTTGTTACCCATATTTTGATAAGGCACTGGAAATATAAAAGGACTGGCAGTTTACTGATGTAGATGTGAATTCTGTATAAAATGTGTAAATTCTTCTGAGGGCTCATTAAATTGCATGAATAGAGACGGGTAAAATAAATAGGCAAAAGGGATTTTGCAGTTAGAGAGAAAACTACTCACTGTATTTTATTTTATTTCTCCCAAATCAGAAATTTTGGTATTTTGCTTATATATAAAAGTTGGTTTTGTGAAGTCAGCAGATATATTTCTAATAAAGTACTAGACAATAAAAGTACTTTATTTCTTACATCTTTAGATAATCAGTATAATTAGGTTCCCATTTATAAATCACTCTGAAATGCTGTTTGAGGGCTAATACCAACCACTAAAAGAACATAGTGGTGAATATGTTTCACTATTTTGATTTTTGAAGTATGTGGTAACATTTCTTAACATGGTTGTAATGTTCTTAAAAGCAGGCCTTTTCTTCATAAAAATAAAATGAATGGCAATTTATCTCCTGTGGAAATCCCAATTGCCTGAATTACTGAAATTTTAGAAATAGACTGTTTTTAAATGCCATATGTAATTTTATGCAAGTTAGCTATATATCTTGGGCTTAATAAATTATAGGCTCATTTTGTTGTCCACTAGTTTAAAATAATTTGTTTAATAACAAATGTGTTTTTAGAGGAAAAACTGTTACTTGGAATTAATTTCCAATTACACAGTCTTCTACAACTTACTCATATATGCTATATATACCTTACATAATTTCCCTAAAATGAATAAACTACCACTATGGTGTTAAACCAAAATATAGGAAACATAAACACTAACTGCTGCTTATGGTCAATGTTGCTACTAATTATGCACATAAATATTTTACTTTTTCATATGTATAGATTGCATTTCTTAGGTGTTTTAATTTTTTAAATATATTTGCGTTTAAAAATTATTTTGTTTTGTCTTCTGTTTTATTGAGAGTAATGTTTTGAAACATTTTTTGGTTAAAAAAAATAAAAACACTTCCCAGCCAGGTATGGTGGCACATGCCTGTAATCCCTGTGACTTGGGAAGCCGAGGCAGGAGGATTGCACGTTTGAAGCCAGCCTCAGCAATATTGTGAGGACATAAGCAACTGAGACCCTGTCTCAAAATAAAAAAGACTGGGGATTTGTCTCAGTGGCAAATGTCCCTGGGTTCAATCCCCAATACAAAACAAAAACTAAAACAATAAAAACAAAACCACTTTCCACAATGATCACACACACACACACACACACAATTGGATTCTGTCACCTTTTAATAGAATGAAATCTATTAAATCTAATAAATTAAATCTAATCTATTAAATCTAATAAAAGATTATAAATAGGTTATAATAAGTATGTACCTAATAGCTCTATTGAGATAGAATTCATATACCATAATACAGTTTACTTTTTTGTGTATGCGTGCTAGGGCCTTGCACATACTAGGCAAGTGCTCTTCATTAAGTATGTTCCCAACCCATGTTTGCCCTTTTAAAGTGCACAATTCAGTGTTTTTAGTATGATCATATAGTTGTGTCATCCTCACCATTAATTCCAGAATATGTTCATCACCCCCACAAAGAAACTCTATGTCCATTAGCGGTTACTCCCCATTCTTTCCTTCATCCAACCACTGAAAAACACTAATCTACTAATTTGATGAATTTGTCTTATCTGGATATTTCTTTTTTTTTTTAATATTTATTTATTTGCTTTAGTTGTACACAATGCAATGCATTTGTGTACATGGTGCTGAGGATCGAACCCAGGCCACGCACGTGCTAGGCAAATGCTCTACCGCTGAGCCACAACCCCAGCCCCTGGATATTTCTTTCTTTCTTTTTTTTTTTTTTTTTCTTGGTACTAGGGATTGCACTCAGGGGCACTCGACCACTGGGTCACATCCCCAGCCCTTTTTTGTATTTTATTAGAGACAGGGTCTCACTGAGTTGCTAAGTGCCTCGCCATTGCTGAAGCTGGCTTTGAACTCTTGATCCTCCTGCCTCAGCCTCCCAAGTGCTGGGATTACAGGCGTGCGCCACCGCGCCCGGCTGGATATTTCTTTCTTTTTTTTTTTTTTTTTTTTGTGGTACCGGGGATTGAACTCAGGGGCACTCGACCACTGGGCCACATCCCCAGCCCTTTTTTGTATTTTATTTAGAGACAGGGTCTCACTGAGTTGCTAATTGCCTCGCCACTGCTGAGGCTGGCTTTGAACTTGCGATCCTCCTGCCTCAGCCTCCCAAAGTGCTGGGATTACAGGCGTGCGCCACCGCGCCCGGCTCTTTTTTTTTTTTTTAATATTTGCTTTTAGTTGTACACAATGCATTTTTACATGGTGCTGAGGTTCGAACCCGAGCCGCGCGCGTGCTAGGCGAGCGCTCTACCACTGAGCCACAACCCCAGCCCCTGGATATTTCTTTCTTTTTTTTTTGGGGGGGGGGTACGGGAATTGAACTCAGGGGTACTCAACCACTGAGCCACATCCCCAGCCCTTTTTTGTATTTTATTAGAGACAGGGTCTCATTGAGTCGCTAAGTGCCTCGCCATTGCTGAGGCTGACTTTGAACTTGTGATCCTCCTGCCTCGGCCTCCCAAGTGCTGGGATTACAGGCATGCGCCACCACGCCCGGCTGGATATTTCTTACAAATGGAATAAAACAATGTGTGGCTTTCTTTTGTCTGATGAATTTAGCATAACATTTAAGGTCCATCTGTGTTGCATCATCTATCGGTATTTCATTCCATTATTGCAGGAGCCCTGTTTGGGGATTGACTTGAATTGCAGTTGACTATGAGCCGTGGAGATTTGGCCATTGTCGCCACCCGTAGTCTCACGGGATTTGTTGCGGGATCTCGAGTGACTTGGCCGAAATTGCTGATCGGGTCAGCGCCATTTTTAGTGGTGTGTTTGGCGTGTGTTAGTTGTTGTTAGAACCAGAGAGAAAAGTTATCAGAATAAAAAGCTGTTTGTCTCCAGTTTGCTTCTGAAGTTCTTCCCGCGGCTCCGTTGCTCCAAGCGCTTCAGGCGGCAACACATTATGTGGCAAATAATATTTCATTATATGCGTATGTCATATTTTGTTTGTGTGTGCATGTGTGCACTACTGGGGATGAACCAGGAGCCCTCCTGAGCTACTTTCTCAGTCCTTTTCATTTTTTGTTTTGAGACCTAGAATTGTTATGTTGCCAAGGCTGACCTTGAACCTTGTGATTTTACTACCTCAGCCTCCCACATAGCTGGGATTATTGGTGTGTGCTATCATGCCTAGTACATTTTGTTTTATCTGTCAAGGTGTTTGGGAGCATTTGGGTTATTTCCACTTATTGGTTATTGTGAATGATGCTGCTATTGACATTTGTGCACAAATTCCTGTGTGGACATAACTTTTCAATTATCTTGGGCATATACCTTAGAGTAGAATTGTTGGAAATAACCATATACTTTAATTGCAAATGGAAGATACTTGAAAAACAATGCAAATATTTGAGCTAATCATTCTTGCTCTATTTAATTAATAAATTCTCTATAACTTTGTTTCTCTGAATAACAGTTAAAATGCTCTTGGGTTCAGTCCCAGCACTGCAGTGGGTAAAATGCCCTAGGGAAGTATGAACAACTTGGAAATTTTCTTTTAGTCTAAAGAGCCGGAAGTGAAAAGCCTTGCTGTGGTGGGTGTGATTTCTATTTTAAACCCACACTTACTGCAATTTTCTTGATTAAGTATTTTCTTCCAGGTAAAATAAAGGATTTATTTAAAGGTTAAATATGTGGATAATCTTTGTGTTAAATATTTTTTAAAGTAGAGAATTATTCTACATAGTAAAATAATAAATTTACATTGTTATACAGTGTACTAATAGCTCTTTTGTCTTAAGGGGATACTCATAATGCTAACTTACCATATGGTAAGTGCCCAATTTTTACTTATCAAATATTGAGTTAATAGTAGTATTATAAGTAAAGTTTAAATTTTTTTTATTTTTTTAAATTATGAAAGTACTTTTGATTTTAAAATGTTTGCTTGAACCAGTTTTGAATAGCTAGAATAGTTAGGATGTACTGTAGATCCCAGTGAGCTAACTGATAAAGATGCTTATCTTTCCTACAAGAAAAACCATATTACTTATGCTAAAAAGAACAAGGTCATTGATGGCTTGCCAAAAAAAAAAAAAAAATTGTTTGGCCAGCTCAATAGTTTAAAAAACCATTTTTTAATTAGCATATTTCTAGCCAAGGCATACACTTCTGCCACTGACCTACCATTCTCTATTGTGTTACATAAAGCTGCCATGCATGTTTAGTTCACTTGTCTCTGATCTCTGAAAGCATCTGAGTTTGTGACCCCTACTTTAGCTCATAACTTCAGCCTATCACTAGCTTCTCTTGGAAGCAAGGAATTGAAAATTCTACTGCTTGTTTATTTTTAGGAAACTGTCATTAGAATAGTTATGATGGGTAAAATGAAATTAATATTTATGATTGGACTTAGTAAATAGCTTAGAAGTGAACTACTCTCCTCATAGTTCAAGAACTACGTACTTAACCTCCCAGAGTTAAGAATAAATAGCCAGGCACGGTGGTGCACGCCTGTAATCCCAGCACTTGGGAGGCTGAGGCAGGAGGATTGTGAGTTCAAAGCCAGCCTCAGCAGTGGCAAGGCACTTAGCAACTCAGTGAGACCCTGTCTCTAAAAAATACAAAAAAAAAGGGCTGAGGGTGTGCACGCCCAGTGGTTGAGTGCCCCTGAATTCAATCCTTGGTACTAAAAAAAAAAAAAAAAAAAAAAAGAATAAATAGACATCATCCTTAATGTAAAAACAATTTTTACTCAATAATGTATAATGTAGTATACTGCCTATATGTTGTGTGTGTATGTGTGTGCTTTCTCCTTTATGGAAACAGAAAATGTGGCTTGTTATTGTTTGATAATATCTTCATCAAAATTTGGATGAGTAGATAAATTTTATAGATTAAATATTTCAATACTTTTAACATTTCCTCTTTTTTTCCCCCTGTGATACTTTTAGTTCATAAAATTCATAAAACTTTTGGAGTGGGAAAGAATTTTAGAAGTCATATTTTCTAGATGAAGAAGTAAAACCAGGGAGGCTAAGTGACTTGTCTGCAGTTAAAGACCAAGTTGAAAAGGAACTCAGAAAATTCATCTCATTCTCAGTGCCGTGTTTTCCCCAGTATGCGATTCATATCTCCTGTTGTTACATTTCCAAGAACGCAGAAAATGTTTTAAAGTTTGTTTGCTATTTATTTGTATAGTCTGTGTAATTTAGCATGTATATTTGAAATATTTTGAGTCATTTATGAAGACAGAATACAAAGTCACAACTTTTGAGACACTAATGGGTTATTTTTATTTGTGTGTGTAGTACTGTGGAATCAAACTTAGGACCCTACACAAGCTAGGTATAGGGTTCTGCCATTGAGCTTCAGCCCTTTTAAATTTTTTATTTTAAGACACAGTCTTGCTAAATTGTCCAGGCCGGCCTTGAATTTGCAATCCTCATAAGTCTCCTGAAGAGCTAGGATTGTAGGTGTACACTATCATGTAGGTTCAAAAACATTTTTTTAAAGGAAACTAATAGCAACAATATTAGGAGGGACCCTTAAGTTTTAAAAATGTACCTCGGAATTATTTCCAAAATGCCATAAGGCCATATTTGAAGTTTCATATAAACCGTACAAGATTTTTGAAAGTAAGATGCTATCTGTGAAATTATATCACTGTACAACAACAACAAAAAAAAAAAAAAAAAAAAAAAAAAAGGGAGGAGAAAAGGAAGAAAAAAAAACTTGCAGAGTTTATCAGAAAAGTTTAGAATGAATACAGAAATCCCTCTAAAACTAAAGATTTGTTGGTACATCTCTTCATTAAAATACTGGTTTGTGTGAATACAGTTCTTAAGCTATTCTCTCTCTCTCTCTCTCTCTCTTTTTTAATATTTATTTATTTGCCTTAGTTGTACACAATGCCTTTATCTTTACGTGGTGCTGAGGATGGAACCTGGGCGGCGCACGTGCTAGGCGAGTGCTCTAACGCTGAGCCACAATCCCAGCCCCTTAAGCTATTCTTTAGATCATTTTGAAAAGAGAAAGCTGGAGGTTGGACAAAGAAAATGATAGTAAATGGTAGAAACAAAGGAAAAAATTCAGATGCAACCTTAAACATAAGAAATGAAATCAAAGACGAAGAACTTTATTAGTGTTTCTGTTAAAGGGATGGCATTAAAATGAATACCTGGTCCCTTCTTTTCCTTTTTCCTCTCAGAATCTTGAAGTGTCAAGTGTGATGAATTTATTTGTTTTCCAACTTTTTTATCATTTTTTATTATTTTTTACGTGACAGTAGAGTATATCTTGAAATATTACATATACATAGAATAAGCATAACTTGTTTCAGTTAGGATCCCATTATTGTGGTTGTACATAATGTGGAGTTACATTGGTCATGTATTTCTGTATGAGGATAGGAAAGATATGTCCGATTCATTCTAATTTCTTTCCTATTACGGCCCCTCTCCCTTCCCTTCATTCCCCTTTGTCTAATCCAGTGAATTTCTAATCTTCCCCTCCTTTGTTGTGGGTTAAAAAAACTAATTTTAGCCGGGCGCGGTGGCGCACGCCTGTAATCCCAGCACTTGGGAGGCTGAGGCAGGAGGATCGCGAGTTCAAAGCCAGCCTCAGCAATGGCGAGGCACTTAGCAACTCAGTGAGACCCTGTCTCTAATAAAAAATACAAAAAAGGTCTGGGGATGTGGCCCAATGGTCGAGTGCCCCTGAGTTCAATCTCCGGTACCACAAAAAAAAAAAAAAAAAAAAAAAAAAAAAAAAAAAAACTAATTTAGTGTCTGGGATTGTGGCTCAGCGGTAGAGCGCTCGCCTAGCATGTGCGTGACCCGGGTTCAATCCTCAGCACCACGGCATTATGTACAACTAAAACAAATAAATATTAAAAAAATAAATAAAAAAAAAAACAAAAATAAAACTAATTTAGGCCAGATGCATTGGCACACACCTGTAATCCCAACGGCTTGGGTGTCTGAGGCAGGAGGATTGCAAGTTCAAAACCAGACTCAACAACTTAGCAAGGCACTTAGCAATTCAGGGAGACCCTGTCTCTGAACAAAATATTTTAAAAAAGGGCTGGGGATGTGGCTCAGTGGTTAAGCACCCCTGGGTTCAATCCTCAGTACCAAAAAAAAAAAAAAGAAAAAAGAAACTGATTTACTATTATTAATAGATACAAGTCATCTCATTTAATAATTTTTCTTGTTAAATGTGATGTGTTTAAATATTAAGATCAGCCATTGGGTAGGAATCCTAATTTTGTGGTGGTGTGAAATTTTAAAACTTTACCAGTTCTTTAATTAATACAAAATAGTTTTACATGTATTTTTGATCATTATAACAGGTTCAAATTATTTTAAAACGTGTAGTTAACAGATGCAAACCATGTGCTATACAAATCTCAATTTCTTTACATAGGCTCTGTTATACATGCTTTAAAATATGTATATGTTATTGAGTTAAAACTATTTTCAGCTGAATGTGGTGATGAATACCTGAAATCCCAGCTACTCAGGAGGTTCCTAGTCAATTTAGTGAGACCCTGTCTCAAAAAATAAAAAGGACTGGGAATGTAGCTCAGTAGTGGAGTGTTTGCCTATATGTCTGAGGCCATAGTTTTGATTCCCAGCACTCCAAATATATAAACAAATAAAATATTTTCAAAGAAGTAATTTATTTTAGCAACTCTGAGTACTAGTTGTTGGATTCTAGGCAGAGGCTGCACCTCCCAGGCAGAAGGCCACACCTCCCCAGGTGCCTTGTGAAAAACTACAGCTCCCAGGATCCTCAGCGTGACCAAAAACCTGACCAGCAAGTCCCCTGTCCACTACCCCCCCTGACCTCTGCTGGCCTATAGGACAAGGACTCACTCCAAGGGGGTTTTATGGCCCCTACTCTATTTAAGCCAGCCCCCTGTTCCTGCCGTCCCTTTTTTCCTTGTTCCTGCCGCCTTTTGTTCTTGCTCTCCGTTCCTGCCTGTCCCTATTCCCCTCCATCCCTTCCCTACCCCCCCTTCCCTTCCCTTCCCTTCCCTTCCCTACCCTTGCCCATGTGGCACCCCAATAAACCCTTTTATTTCACTAACACAGTGTTCCCAGCTAAGTCAACTATGTTTCAGCAGTTTTCTAACACTAGTCCCCACCCACCTCTGGAACTTGTTATTTAACGTCTTTTAGTGATTGCAAGAATTTTTTAGTAAAGTCTATTTTACCTTCACAGTGTGAAGCCTGTGATGTTTCTCTTCAGGGTAAGCAATTTTGGGTGTTCACACAGTCACCCTGAGATGATGTGGTTTTGATAAGGCTCTGTATGAAGGTTTATGTTTCCTTGACCACATCTAGATGTTATGCTCCACTAATTGCTGACTGTTTATTCTACTGCTTCCAACAATGCCCCGGGGCATATGCTGCTCTACAAACAGAAAATTTGGACTCCTTTGAAAGGATAATACTAAATTTTTTTTGGGGGGGGGGTGGATTTGTTCTGACCCCAGGAGGGCTCCTCCCAGCTGTCTCTTTCTCTTTGAAGTGATTGGTATACCAACTGCCTTGATCTGATCATGACATATTGTATACATTTATTGAAATGTCATTCTCTATCATAAATGTGCACAATAATTATAAGTCAGTTAAAGACAAAAATATATTTTAAAAAATAAGTCATTTTTTTGGACAATAATATGCAGTAAGGAGAAGATGATAATGGGATAGAAACTGAGTGGAGAGGGAAGCAGAGTGCTACTTTTAGCTAGAATCGTCAAAGAAAGCCTCCCTGGAAAAAGACAAGAGCACTCAGACATCAATAAAGCAAATAGTATAGCTGCTGGAAGATCTGGTAGAAAACCATTTAAGGGAAAAGGAACAGCAATGGCAAAAGTCCTGCAATGGGCTGGCTTGTGATGATGCATGCCTGCAATCCCAAGTGACTCAGGAGGCTCAGGAAGGATTGCATATTTGAAGCCAGCCTCAGGAATTTAGCAAGACACTCAACAATTTAGGGAGACCTTGTTTCAAAATTAAAATAAACTAATTAATAAAAAGGACTCGGGGGCTGTGGTTGTAGCTCAGTGGTAAAGCACTTCCTCACACGCATGAGGCCCTGGGTTCGATCCTCGGCACCACATTAAAAATAAAGATATTGTGTTTATCTACAACTAGGAAAAAAAATTTATAAAAGGACTGGAGATGTAGCTTAGTGATAAAGTGCCCTGGATTCAATCCCTAATGTAAGAAAAGTAAAAAGAAAAAAGTCTTGCAATGAAATAATTTATTGGGAAAAGGAAAGATACATTTAATCAAGTTTAATCAAGACTTACTGTCAAATTTTCAAATCTTATTGCTATATTCCCTAATATAAACCAAGTGGCAAAGAAGATAATGAAAAACAAAAAGAAAATTGGACTACTTATGTCAAGTCTTGGCTTCTGATCCTTGCTCTTACTCATCCACATTTCTTTTCTTTTCTTCTTTTTATTTTTAAAGATCTTTTTTTTTTAATATTTATTTATTTACTTTAGTTGTACACAATGCAACTCATTTTATGTTTACATGGTGCTGAGGATCAAACCCGGGCCGGGCACGTGCGAGGCGAGCCCTCTGCCGCTGAGCCACAGCCCCAGCCCTCATCCACATTTCTTTTCAGGCTTGTTTTCCCTATCTAATGGAGAATATTTATCATATATAATTCCTAATAGAATATGTGATTCTATAAAGAATTCTGGAGATGGACAAATGATATTCACAGAAGAGTTAAATTATGTTGAATTAAAAATTTAGAGCTGGGTGTAGGAGTGTGTGCCTGTAGTTCCAGTTTCTCGGGAGGTTGAGGTGGGAGGATTATTTGAGCTCAGGAGTTCAAGGCCATCCAGGGCAATAAGGCAACACCCTGTCTCGAAGAAAAACAAAAACAAAAAACAAAAACGACAACAACAAATAAAAAGACTATTTTTACATGTCAACTATCAACTATAATACAATTGCTAGCCAACTACTGATAAATAGAAAATAAACAGCTAGAAACAAAAGCATGATGTTTAGGGATATATGATTCCCAAATAAGTGATTTGCAATACTGAAAGTAGCTTGGTCACTTACTCCTATTACCTCTTTTGTAGTTTCCTGGGGCTGTGGAGACCTCAGGTTAGGAGCCACTAGGCTTGCTTTGATTGTAATTTTGGTACCTGCTGTTTGCTGATCATGACGACATTAGATGAGGTTCATCGTTGAGAATATGAAACTGCCTTTAGAAATCATACCATAACTTGCACTGGAAAAATAGACTACAGTAAAATTTTGTTAGTGTAGATTTTTTTTTTTTACTTTTTATTTGAGCCATAAATTTATTTGTTTTATTAACAACTTTGGGAGATTTCATAAGTAAATGCCCTAACACAGGGGTTGGAGCTGTGGCTCAGTGGCAGAGAGCTCGCCTAGCACATGCGCGGCCCAGGTTCGATCCTCAGTACCACTAAAACAAATAAATAAACATTAAAAAAAAGTCCTAACACAAATAGCTAATAATGTTTGGGTAGAAAATAATAATTTATGTTCTTTATATTGGTTAACAGTAAATAATACATGAAATTTAAATTAGGTAATGTTACTTTTTTATAATACTTGGAAACTTAAACTATTTGCTTACATGTGGTTTTAGAAAACTGGTACAGAGAACAAGAATAGAAAGTTAGTTTGCCCACCTCTCTGAGTTATTCTTAACTGGCCCTCATTTTTTCCCTGAAATGTGTTACTAGGGATAACAGTTGTGGAAGTTTAGAAACTTTAAAATACTTACATATTAATTAGCTTATTAGAGTTCACATTTTCAAATATCAATCCACACCTTAACAGCATAAAAACTAAATAAGCCATAACATTTTCATGAATAAGTAAAACTACTATATAAGTCAACAGAAATAAAAATTCTGAAGTATCTGGCTATCTTCTAGAATTATAGCCATGTAACAACACATAACAATGTTTTGGTCACCAATGGATAGCATATATAGCAGTGGTCCCATGACATAATAGAGCTAAGAAATTCCTATCTAGTATTTTCACTCTACCTCTTCTATGTTTAGATGCTTACAAAAATACACTATTGTGTTCCAATTGCCTATAGGCTTCAGTTTGTACCCTGAGAGCAGTAGACTCTGCCACATGCCCACATTTTGGTATGTTATACCATCTAGGTTCGCATAAATACCATTCTGGATTTGCAGGACAAAATTGCCTGGTGATTCATTTCTCAGAAAAAATCCCCTTAAAATTAAATTTTTTTGTTTTTCTTTGTTTTTTGCTAATTTGCCAAGGCTGTACTCAAACTTACAATCCTTCTGCTTCAGCACCTGAGTAGCTGTGATAACAGGCATGCCTCTGTGCCTGACCATCCAGAACATATCCCCAGTGTTAAGTGATGCAGGTTTATATGTAAAATATAGCAGCATTCTGAGGGCTATCTGGTGTTGTTTATATTCTCTGTCACTAAGAATACATTTTACACTATCATCTAATTGCTTACATTGTGTGCGAATGTGTATATATTAGTTTGAACAATGAAATTACAGGGCTGGGTGTTGTAGCTCAGAGAAAGAGCACTTGTCTATCATGTGCAAAACAACAATAAACATATATGAAATTACAACTATTCAACTTTTTCTATTGAAATGCCAATATGAGTAGGACATAGTTGTGCATACCTATAGTCCCAGCTACTTGGGATGCTGAAGAGAAGAGGAGGATAGCTTAAGCTCAGTAACTCAATACCAGCCTGGGCAACATAGCAGACCCATCTCAAAAAACAACAAAACAATAAAAATAGAAATATGAAATTATCTTTTTTGACCTTCGAATATAATTGTATATGCAGATATATATATATATGAAATGAAAGTTTAATAAAGCATTACCCACCCTTCCTACATGGAATTGCTCTGATATTTTTTATTGTACTCTAGTTATTCTTTTAAATTGTGCTCCACTACATTTTTTTCATGATCTACATGTAGGAAATAGCTCTACAGCTTGAAGAATTCTAGGAATTCTTATAAGGATATAAATACAACAATTCCTAAAATTTAATACAATTGTTAATTTGTTTAATTACTTTTTAAACTTAACTAGAAAGTTATTATTTGATTGTGAGAACAGCAGTAGATACAGCTACTTTTTGGTCATGAGACAAATTCTAATAAAAGACTACTATTATTTGTAGCAGCAGTAGCAGCAGTACTAAGGATTGAATTCAGGGATACTGTACCACTAAGCTACATTCCCAGCCCTTTTTATTTTGTTTTGAGACAGGATCTCCCTAAATTGCCCAGACTGGCCTCCAACTTGGGTGCCTTTTGCCTCAGCCTCCCAGGTTGCTGGGATCACAGGTGTGGCTACCACACCCAGCAAGATCATTATTTTAATTTATTTATAGATGGAAATTCATTTATATCAACTTCAGATAATTATAAATAGAAAAATAAATCTGTACTAAATTTGTCATCTTGAAGGCACATATCTGCTGTGACACTAACATTCAGAATTCAAAAAGTATTTGACTGAATTCTGTTTTCATTTTATTTCTTAATCTTATGGTTATCATCATCAGTGACCACAAACATAATGCAGGGTAAAATATGTTTCCCAAGCTGGGTGCAGTGGTGCACGCCTGTAATCCCAGCAGCTCTGGAGGCTGAGGCAGGAGGATCGCGAGTTCAAAGCCAGCCTCAGCAATGGCAAGGCACTAAACAACTCAGTGAGAGCCTGCCTCTAATAAAATATGAAATAGGCCTGGGGATGTGGCTCAGTGGTTAAGTGCCTCTGAGTTCAACTCCCAGTGCACCCCCAAAATGTTTCTTAAGTTTCTATAGTTAGTAGTTTTAATTTGTAAACATTTCATGTCATTTAATGTTTTAGGTGACTGTACATAGTATTTATGTGTAGCCTGTTGGAATTCATGGACCTTTAGGTAATTATCCTCTTTATTAATGCTAGTTCAGTACAAAATGCACTTCTGGGATAAAATGAGCCACATACATATATCTCTAAGGTAACAAGTGAAGAAAAGGTCTGATAAATCTTCTTATAAGAAAATTAATCAAAGGGAGATCAGTAAAGAAAAGGGACCAAAGGGTGAGAGGTAGGGAGGGAGGGTGAAAGTGCTGGGGAGTGATATTGGCCAGTTTATATTGCTATATTGTGTGCATGTACAAATATGTGACAACAAATCCCATCATTATGCATAACTATAATGTACCAATAACTGTGGGAAAAAAGAAATCTAGAAAAAGAGAATTAAAAATTATTAGAAAATTAATATGAATTAAGTGGTGTATATGTGTGTATGTCATTTGTTTTTACATTTTCAGAAAAACAAATTTATTTTTTAGGAAAAGTAGTAGAGCACAAATTGATTCAATGTATCTGGAAGATATTAGACATGTTAAGTAAATCCTTATACATAGTGGAATTTAAACAGTGCATAGTTATTATAAAGAAGTATACTTCTTTTTCTTATTTTCCACTCAGAATACAGAAGAAATTTATAGTCATTTCAAAGTGTTACCTCTTTTAAAGATATTAGGACCTAAAATAGTGTCTGGCTCAATAATAAATATTAGCCACCGGGCGTGGTGGCGCACGCCTGTAATCCCAGCACTTTGGGAGGCTGAGGCAGGAGGATCGCGAGTTCAAAGCCAGCCTCAGCAATGGCGAGGCACTTAGCAACTCAGTGAGACCCTGTCTCTAATAAGATACAAAAAAGGGCTGGGGATGTGGCCCAGTGGACGAGTGCCCCTGAGTTCAAACCCCGGTACCACAAAAAAATAAAATAAAATAAATAAATATTAGCCACTGCTAGTCATGGCATCTCTTTGTCTGGAACTAGACTTAAAATTCTAGTTTCTGACCTCAGTTACCAGAATTGATTCATTCAATATTAATTAAACATTTCAAAACAAACTATATGCCAAGAATTAGATCCACGAGAATTTGAAATCTTCTAGTTTCTAGACAAGACAGGAAAGCAACAGGAGCTGCAAGCTCCCTCCACTGTCAGTCCCACAGAAACTATAGAGAATAGATGGAATAAGGAGGATCCCTGTAGAGATTTAAGCTCTTTTGAACCACTGTGAATGTTAGAGTTGATAGGTGGCAGGCTAGGGAGAGGATTAGTTGGAGGAAAGCTTTTTAAGTTGGCTCTTGACGTCCTCCAGCATTACCTTGTTAATAAACATTGACTGCAGCCTCATTGCCACAGTTAGAAGCAACAGCCCAGGCTGCAGATGTGGATAACTGCACAGTGTCAGAGCAATGCAAGAAGCTTTGGTGACAAGAGGTATTGGTGAAAACCAATGCATACTGATTTGTAGTTCTTTAGTAGTTCTTGCATAGTCATTCCTCTTTCTCTTGTCTTTCCAAAGCCCTTGGGCTGGTGAATTATTTTTCTCATTGATGATTCTCACTAAAGATTTAAAGGCAAAACTCTGACAAAGGAGTTGCCTAGCGAGTAAGCAGCAAAACAGAATGATCAGCAGTGTTAAGGTGGTGTCTGGGGTTGTGCCCTTGGGCTCATCTCTTTCCAAGCCCCCAAACTCATTGAGTTAGGGCCCTTGTTGTAGGCCCTTCCTTAATCTACCTTATCAGCTAGAATAGCAAGAGGAATGTGGCCAAAGTAAATAGATACTAGACCATCTTTCTTTCCATGCAAAGTGTACAAACAGTGAACTGCCTTAAGTTCTGTACTTTGGAGGGATTTCCTGTAAGAGCCCTAATAAGGAGATAGCTAAGATGGCGGTTAGCTGAGAGCCATAAGAGGTGTTTAAGTATTTTCACCTGATATTCATGCATTTATCTAAGAATCTTTCTATGCCCGTGAACACTACGTGACATACCTGTAAGTTTGAGCTGTTAACACGTGTATACTTGTTAAGGCAAAAAGTATATAACCAGGTGAGGTTGGCTAGAGGGGGTGGTTGGAGTTGGAAAGGTTGTTGGAGCCAGAGAGAGAAGTTAGAAGAAGGAAGAATAAAGAACCTATTCATTTCCAGTCTGCCTCCGAATTCTTTCCCCTGGTATCTTTGCTGCAGGTGGTAATAGCTGCAGGCAGCAACAATTTCCCATCCCCATGTCCTTCAGGGTCACCCACGTGTGTAATGCAGCAACTATCCATTTCTGGTTGTGCCAGCATGTGGTATTAGATCCGGCCTGTGCTTTTCCTCTTTTATTAACTAGTCATCAGTTGGGCCTAGTCTTATATTTCTATTTAATAACGTAATACATTATTCCATGAATTCCATTAATAATGGTGTGTGCATGTTTCAACTTTAAGATTTGGTTGACCAAGTAATCAATTCGCGGGGAGTTAGCTCTGGTTGAATAATCACTTGGTATTCCACGATGAGGTCAGTCTATACAGCAAGACTCGAGCTGCTTTTCAAAGGGAAAATGACTCTTGGCAGCAAAGATTATACCCTTACTCCAAAATTCTAGGGCTCTTCACCCTGATTCTTTCAATGGGCTTTGACACAGTCTCTATATGGCTCTGCCATAACATTTCAGGCACCCTTGAGAGAAAATGTGAAAAATGAGCAAGAGGCTATCAGGCTGCCATGTTGGGAAAGTGCTTTCCAGAAGTGCAGTGAGCAAAGGCGATAGTGCTGTTTAGGAAACTGCCAGCACTTTAATAGGCCCCAGGTATAGGATTTTATTTGGGAGAGGTAGAAGAATGGGTGGGGAACTGGTGCTGAGTATATGCTATCCTAAGGAATTTATATTTTATCTTTTTTTTTTTTTTTTTTTTTTTTTTTGTGGTACCAGGGATTGAACTCAGGGGCACTTGACCACTGGGCCACATCCCCAGCCCTTTTTTTTGTATTTTATTAGAGACAGGGTCTCACTAAGTTGATAAGTGCCTGACCATTGCTGAGGCTGGCTTTGAACTCGTGATCCTCCTGCCTCAGCCTCCCAAAGTGCTGGGATTACAGGCGTGCGCCATCACGCTCGGCTTTATATTTTATCTTACAAGCAAACTTTAGTGTGCATCTGTGTCATCTGGAGGACCAGTGAAAACATGGATTGTGGGTTTGGGGTGAGACCTGGGAATGTGCATTTATAAAATCATTAGACAATGCTGCCACTGGATATCTGGGAACCACATTTTAAGCATTATTGCTATAAGCAATGGAAAATAAACAGTTTTTAAACAGGAAAAAGTAACATAATTAGGCTTTAAGTTTACTAAAAGATCTGTCCCAGGTAGAGGTCTGGCAGATGAATAGGAAAGATAGAGCACAGAAGAAATAAGAACATTGGAAAATAATTTTTAAAAAATTTTTTTCTTAGTTGTCAATGGACTTTATTTATTTATTTATTTATTTATTTATTTATTTATTTATTTATATGCAGTGACGAGAATCGAACCCAGTGCCTCACAAGTGCTAGGCAAGTGCTCTGCCACTGAGCCACAGTGATAGCCCCTGGAAAATAATTATTTAGGGCTGGGATTGTGGCTCAGCGGTAGAGCACTCACCTAACTCGTGCACGGCCCAAGTTCGATCCTCAGCACCATGTACAAATAAACATATTGTGTACAACTAAAGCAAATAAATAAATATTTTTAAAAAAGAAAATAATTTTTAAATGATTGTTTAGATTAAAGGGTTTGAATTAAAACTAGCAGTGGAATTAGGAAGTAGGGGGAAATAATTAATTTCAATAAGTATTTAGTACTTATTAAATGTCAGGTATCATGTCTAAATACTTTGCCTTGAATGTTTAAGTCATTCTGAACTTTTTCAAAGTATTTGAGATCCTGGCAGAGAAGAAAATATGAGAATGGGATACACTTTCTTTGGGGAAATATATATGGAATTTAATCTTCAGAAAGAAAATGTCTTTCAAACTTAGAACCTGATATCAGCAAAGCGAAAGTTTTTTAAACAACCACAAGGCTAATGATATCCTTAACTTTCTATTTAAGTAGGAAGAATCTATTTTTACCTCCGGACTAATACTGATTAATAAAAGGTTTTAATTCCATACTTTTAAAATTTTAAGTTGACACATAAAAACTGTATATATTTATGGGGTATCATATGATGTCTTAATTCCATAGTTTTATTTTTTTGGGGGGGGGGGGTTTACCAGGGATTGAACTCAGGGGTTACTCAACCACTGGGCCACATCCCCAGCCCTTTTTTGTATTTTTATTAGAGACAGGGTCTCACTGAGTTGCTAAGTGCCTCACCATTGCTGAGGCTGGCTTTGAACTCGCACTCCTCCTGCCTCAGCTTCCCAAGTGCTGGGATTACAGGCATGTGCCACCACACCCTGCTATGTTTGGATCTTGAAAAATGACTGCAGTGATTATTTTCAGAAGCTTTAGGCTATTATTTTATTAAAAAATATTTATTTTGGCCAGGTGTGATGGTGCATGCTTGTAATCCCAGCAACTTGGGAGGTTGAAACAGGAGGATCATAAATTCAAGGTCAGCCTCGGCAATTTAGTGAGATCCTGTCTCAAAATAAAAAGGGATAGGGATATATCTTGGTGGTAGAGAACCCTGGGTTAGTCTCCAGTACTACACACACACACACACACACACACACACACACACACACACTTTATTTTAATCAGCTATTTTGGGTGTGTATAAAGAAAATTATTTTCCCAACTCTGAAAGAGTCCTCAATGGCTTATATGTGAGCCAGTTACTATTTTAGTTTTGTATATGGATCTTTTTTTTAATATTTATTTTTTAGTTGTAGTTGGACACAATATCTCAAGGCGAGTGCTCTACCACTGAGCCACAACCCCAACCCCAGCCAGTGTATATGGATTTTTTAAAAAATATTTATTTATTTACTTTAGTTGTACACAATGCAATGCATTTATGTTTACGTGATGCTGAGGATCGAACCCGGGCTGCGCACGTGCGAGGCGAGCGCTCTGCTGCTGAGCGACAACCCCAGCCCATGTATATGGATCTTGAATGATGAAAATCATGTGATCTTTTGAATGTGGCTACTCTTTTTAAACTTCATGCAGTTTTCCATGTTTATGTCATGGTAAGAACTTATGTTAAAATTAGCTTACTATTCACATTTATTCTGGCCTCTTTAATGTTTTATTTACCACAACCTTGGAGATGCAGAGTAATCTGGACTTTATGCCAGAGTGTTTCTTAGAGGTGTACACAAATGAGATAATACAGATAATACTGAGCACTGGGCCAGACACATAGTAGGTTCTCAATAAGCTCAGTAAGTACCTATTTATTATTATTATTATTATTATTTTGTGTGTGTGTGTGTGTGTGTGTGTGTGTGTGTGTGTGTGGTACCAGGGATTGAACTCAGGGGCACTCGACCACTGGGTCACATCCCCAGACCTTTTTTGTATTTTATTTAGAGACAGAGTCTCACTGAGTTCCTAAGTGCCTCGCCATTGCTGAGGCTGGCTTTGAACTCGTGATCCTCCTGCCTCAGCCTCCCAAAGTGCTGGGATTACAGGCGTGCGCCACTGCGCCCGGTTTATTAATTTTATTCTTCACATGGTATCACTTCATCTCCTTTTCCTTTTTCCAGTTTTCTATTTCCAGTTATTCCTATCAAAATTTATCTGGATTTCAGGTAATAGTTATTTCCTCCCCCATTTGCTATTGTCAGTTGCTCATTGTTGCCATGCAACTATAAAACATGCTATCTTTAGTCCTAAGGAAAATAGCATATGGTTTAACAAATCCTGTGTTTATTTTCCCTGAAGTATTTGCTTACTGGATACATACATAACAGGGTTGAGGGGAGACTGAAGGGGGGTGATATTGTGGTATTGTTTCAGAACTCCTAATGTTACACATTGTAATTAGGAGCTATATTTGCTGGGAAAAACAAGTTAGTAAATTTATCTTATGATTCATTTGATGGCTACATGTTTTGTCTTTGGCAGACATATAAGGTTATATTGGTTCTAGAATTTTAAAAATAAATTAATTATGTTTGGTTTCATAGTTGATACTTTAATCCTGTTAGAAACACCAAATGTTAATGAATAGAAATATTACAGATGAATACCTAGGTTAAGCCTAGAGGTAAAGTGAAGACCTTGTACTGAAAGACCCCAGCCTCAGCAAGTTCCCCTGCTCTGCTTGAGTGTGGCAATGTTACAAAATAACTAAGTGAGGACAAGAACAGAGGACCAATTTAGTAATAAATTAGTAATAGTCATCTGACATCCAAAAAGGAATAAAAATGGGGAACAGAGGTCCTAAGAACAACCTGTCAAAATTGCCAGAGTGCTAAAATAAAAAAGGGTCTGATTTTTGTGGCTTTTCGGGGAAATTAAGAGGAACCAACTGCTGTGACCCCAAGTAGACCCCCAAGCTTAAGTTAATATAGCCAATGAAATGCTTGTTACTATGTACCTGCTTTTGTAACCCCTTGCACCCTATAAAAGGCTTGTGACCCAGAGCCCGGTGTGCTCAGTTAGCTGAAGCTGCTGACCACCCGCAGGCGCCTGTGTAAGAATAAAGATCCTCTTGCTAGCCGGGCGCGGTGGCGCACGCCTGTAATCCCAGCACTTTGGGAGGCTGAGGCAGGAGGATCGCGAGTTCAAAGCCAGCCTCAGCAATGGCGAGGCACTTAGCTACTCAGTGAGACCCTGTCTCTAAATAAAATACAAAAAAGGGCTGGGGATGTGGCCCAGGGGTCGAGTGCCCCTGAGTTCAATCCCCGGTACCACCAAAAAAAAAAAAAAAAAAAAAAGAAAGAAAGAAAGAAAGACCCACAGATCCCGAAATCCAAGACCACTCACGAGCCACTCTGGATGCAAAAGCAAGAGGATCTTTTTTTTTTTTTTTTTTGGTACTGGGGATTGAACTCAGGGGCACTCGACCACTGGATCACATCCCCAGCCCTTTTTTTTGTATTTTATTAGAGACAGGGTCTCACTGAGTTACTAAGTGCCTCGCCATTGCTGAGGCTGGCTTTGAACTCACGATCCTCCTGCCTCAGCCTCCCAAAGTGCTGGGATTACAGGCGTGCGCCACCGTGCGCCACCGCGCCCCCGCTCTGTGGGTCTTTCAGTACTTCTTTTTTATTTATTTATTTTTTTTCCATGCTGGGGATCAAACCCAGGGCCTTGTGCATTCCAGGCAAGTGCTCTGACACTGTGCTATATACCACCAGCCCAGTAATGTTGATTAATTATATTTAATTTACTTACTTCAGGTAGTAACAAAGGTCAATCCATTTTATTCAATCATATGTATTGATATCTTTTATATACATAACACTATTGAGAATATAAACAGGATGTCAAAGAGGAAGATGAAATGGTTTCTACCATTGAGGAACTGTCTAGTTAGATTTAATAACTTAATCATATGTGAAAAAAAAAGTCAGCATGTATGCAAATATAAAACTTTGTTGTAATATGGGTGCAGTGGCTCACACCTGTAATCCCAGTGACTCAGGAGACTGAGGTATGAGGATTGCAAATTTAAGGGCAGCCTCAGCAATTTACTGTGACTTTGTCTCAAATAAAATAGAAAACAGGGCTGGGTAGCTCACAGGTAGAGTTGCCCTGGGTTAAATCTCTAGTCTGTCTGTCTCTCTCTCTCTCTCTCTCTCACACACACACACACACACACACACACACACACACACAGCTTTGTTGTGAAGAACTGTTTTAAGTACAATAGAGGTAAAGTAGGAATTCAGGGAAATAAGGATGTGGGCTGGTATGCCAGATAGCATCCATTTGCCTTTTCAGATCCAACCTCCCCTTTTTTTGTTTTTCGTGGAGGCAACAGCATCCTGGAACGTATCAACAGAGACTCCCTTCCCTCCAGCCTTTGGTTTAGTTCAATGTTAGTGTAGGTAGGTAATCTGAAGGCTGAAGGAGAATAAGATCAGGGTAGGCACAAACGTGGGCCCTACGGCAAGAGTACAAAAGGTGCCCCAGATACCATGTGCCAAATGGTCAAATGATATATGTTCTCTGCTTCTGTTTTGGCCAGTACATCTTCATAATGACCTGAACGACCAAATTAAAATTTAGAGTTCACCAATTCACCAGAGTTCTACACTGGAACAAAGGAACATAGGGAGAAACAGACTTCAACTTGCAGTTTAGCCCTTTATTTTCCTACCCAGCTCTGTCTTGCCCTAATCCCCACTTTATCCTGGCTAAGAGCTGCTCCTTAGCTGTTCCTCAGGCAGAGGGAAGCTGGCTGCCTGGAGCCTGGGGAAGCCTACGCAGGTTCTGGAAGTAGGTTTGGGGCCACTTGGGTAGGGCAATCCAGGGTCTTTGGTATCCCAAGTATGGTCTAGAAAGGAGTGTATGAATTCTGGGTGGCCATGCACCCTTGGCCCTGGGGACTCCCCTCCTTTGTAGGGTGGTGGATAGCTGAAGGAGGACCAGAGAAGGAATGCCTTTTGCCTGCGGCTCTGGGTAACACTGGAACATGCTATTTATTTCCCCAGGTGCTTTCCTTGGAGATGGAGATCATTTCTGGAAGGATGTTGCCTTCAAGCAAATGTCACTTTAATTCTTAAAGTGATTCTCTTTACAGAAATTTCTAATTCCTCATCTCCTTGAACTTTGGGATAGAAATAGCCCTGGGGTATTATACTGTATGTTCTGGTTATAGCCTGACCACCACCTGCCTATTCTCTTCATTAAATCATCACAAAATACTTTAATCTGAGGGTACCATCTGTTTCCTGCTGTGATCATGCTCAATACAGTTAGTTCCTTAAGTGAGATAATACAGCAAAAATGAACTTGATATAGGTCTTGATGAACACTTTCACTTTCTAGGCAAGGAAAAACAGCATTTAGAAATTAAAGGGATTTGAAAAAGTATAGAAGCTGAACTTTCTACAATATATCAGTCCTTTGGTTCTTTTTTTTTTTTTTTTTATTTTTATTTATTTTGCTTTAGTTGTACACAATGCATTTTTTTTTTTTTTTTTTTGGTACCGGGGATTGAACTCAGGGGCACTCGACCACTGGATCACATCCCCAGCCCTTTTTTTGTATTTTATTAGAGACAGGGTCTCACTGAGTTGCTAAGTGCCTCGCCATTGCTGAGGCTGGCTTTGAACTCGTGATCCTCCTGCCTCAGCCTCCCAAAGTGCTGGGATTACAGGCGTGCGCCACCGTGCGCCACCGCGCCCGGCTCTGTGGGTCTTTCAGTACTTCTTTTTTATTTATTTATTTTTTTTCCATGCTGGGGATCAAACCCAGGGCCTTGTGCATTCCAGGCAAGTGCTCTGACACTGTGCTATATACCACCAGCCCAGTAATGTTGATTAATTATATTTAATTTACTTACTTCAGGTAGTAACAAAGGTCAATCCATTTTATTCAATCATATGTATTGATATCTTTTATATACATAACACTATTGAGAATATAAACAGGATGTCAAAGAGGAAGATGAAATGGTTTCTACCATTGAGGAACTGTCTAGTTAGATTTAATAACTTAATCATATGTGAAAAAAAAAGTCAGCATGTATGCAAATATAAAACTTTGTTGTAATATGGGTGCAGTGGCTCACACCTGTAATCCCAGTGACTCAGGAGACTGAGGTATGAGGATTGCAAATTTAAGGGCAGCCTCAGCAATTTACTGTGACTTTGTCTCAAATAAAATAGAAAACAGGGCTGGGTAGCTCACAGGTAGAGTTGCCCTGGGTTAAATCTCTAGTCTGTCTGTCTCTCTCTCTCTCTCTCTCTCTCACACACACACACACACACACACACACACACACACAGCTTTGTTGTGAAGAACTGTTTTAAGTACAATAGAGGTAAAGTAGGAATTCAGGGAAATAAGGATGTGGGCTGGTATGCCAGATAGCATCCATTTGCCTTTTCAGATCCAACCTCCCCTTTTTTTGTTTTTCGTGGAGGCAACAGCATCCTGGAACGTATCAACAGAGACTCCCTTCCCTCCAGCCTTTGGTTTAGTTCAATGTTAGTGTAGGTAGGTAATCTGAAGGCTGAAGGAGAATAAGATCAGGGTAGGCACAAACGTGGGCCCTACGGCAAGAGTACAAAAGGTGCCCCAGATACCATGTGCCAAATGGTCAAATGATATATGTTCTCTGCTTCTGTTTTGGCCAGTACATCTTCATAATGACCTGAACGACCAAATTAAAATTTAGAGTTCACCAATTCACCAGAGTTCTACACTGGAACAAAGGAACATAGGGAGAAACAGACTTCAACTTGCAGTTTAGCCCTTTATTTTCCTACCCAGCTCTGTCTTGCCCTAATCCCCACTTTATCCTGGCTAAGAGCTGCTCCTTAGCTGTTCCTCAGGCAGAGGGAAGCTGGCTGCCTGGAGCCTGGGGAAGCCTACGCAGGTTCTGGAAGTAGGTTTGGGGCCACTTGGGTAGGGCAATCCAGGGTCTTTGGTATCCCAAGTATGGTCTAGAAAGGAGTGTATGAATTCTGGGTGGCCATGCACCCTTGGCCCTGGGGACTCCCCTCCTTTGTAGGGTGGTGGATAGCTGAAGGAGGACCAGAGAAGGAATGCCTTTTGCCTGCGGCTCTGGGTAACACTGGAACATGCTATTTATTTCCCCAGGTGCTTTCCTTGGAGATGGAGATCATTTCTGGAAGGATGTTGCCTTCAAGCAAATGTCACTTTAATTCTTAAAGTGATTCTCTTTACAGAAATTTCTAATTCCTCATCTCCTTGAACTTTGGGATAGAAATAGCCCTGGGTATTATACTGTATGTTCTGGTTATAGCCTGACCACCACCTGCCTATTCTCTTCATTAAATCATCACAAAATACTTTAATCTGAGGGTACCATCTGTTTCCTGCTGTGATCATGCTCAATACAGTTAGTTCCTTAAGTGAGATAATACAGCAAAAATGAACTTGATATAGGTCTTGATGAACACTTTCACTTTCTAGGCAAGGAAAAACAGCATTTAGAAATTAAAGGGATTTGAAAAAGTATAGAAGCTGAACTTTCTACAATATATCAGTCCTTTGGTTCTTTTTTTTTTTTTTTTTTTTTAATATTTTTATTTATTTTGCTTTAGTTGTACACAATGCATTTTTTTTTTTTTTTTTTTTTTTTGGTACCGGGGATTGAACTCAGGGGCACTCGACCACTGGGCCACATCCCCAGCCCTTTTTTGTATTTTATTTAGAGACAGGGTCTCACTGAGTTGCTAAGTGCCTTGCCATTGCTGATGGCTGGCTTTGAACTCGTGATCCTCCTGCCTCAGCCTCCCAAAGTGCTGGGATTACAGGCGTGCGCCACCGCGCCCGGCCACAATGCATTTTATTCAATTTGTTTTATCTGTACGTGGTGCTGAGGATCAAACCCGGGTCGCCCACGTACTAGGCGAGTGCTCTATCGCTGAGCCACAATCCCAGCCCCGAGTACTTTGGTTCTTTTAATATTTTTTTTTAAACTTTTCTTCTAAACTTATTTATTTGCTTTAGTTATATATACAATGTGTTTTATTTTTACGTGGTGCTGAGGATCGAACCCGGGCTGCACTCATGCTAGGCGAGCGCTTTACCGCTGAGCCACAACCCCAGCCCCTAATATTTTCTTGACATAGCTCAAAAGCATTCTTCTTTTTGAAGTTTTTCTTAATTTAACACCTCCTGTGCTCCCTCATGTTCCCAGATTTGATAATGTACTCTATGATGATTCACTTCTACTTTTCTTTAATCAAACTTCTCTTAGCTTTTAATCCATACAATACACTGTGAAGTTGTTTGGCTTTCACTTGATGGGTATGCATAATTTACTTAGATTTTCTTTACTCTTTTCTCATTAGTCCAAGACTAAGCAATATTATTTAGTGCTGTGATAATCATAGCCAGAAAGGCAAACTCAAGACTTGAGATCCTATGAGTTATGATTCAGAGTCATTTGGATAAACCAGAATATGTTTACATTGCTTTTGGGGATGGGGTGGGACTGGTTACTGGGGATTGAACCTAGGGTAGTTTTACCACAGAGTTATAACTTCAGTCCTTTTAAATTTTTTTTTTTTATTTTGAGACAGGGTCTTACTAAGTTTCTTATGGCCTTGCTAAATTGCTGAAGGCTGATCTCAAACATGCAATACTCCTGTCTCAGCCCCTGAGCTGCTGGGATTACAGGCATGTGCCACTATACCTGACTGTTTACATTACTATTTTAAGACCAAAAAAAAAAAAAAAAAAACCCACAAAACAAAAAATTATCCTAAAGAATTTATATACTCCTCTGTCTTCCCCTAGTATATTTGTTAATCTTAATTTGAGAAAAATGCATTTTCAGGGCTGAATTGATGTGAGACATTAGGGAAAAGGATAAAGTGTGGCATGAGGACTCGGGGATGTCTGACTTGGGCCACTGAGTGCATGGTAGTTCTATTTACTTCAGCCAGGAGAGAAAAAAGAATATATGTTCAGGAAAAAGGATGAGGTCAGTTTTGTACAGTCCCAATTTGAGTTTCCTTCCTGTTGGAGTGAGCTGGAGGTATCAGTTTGGTAATCTACACTATGAAACCAAAGTCAGTAGAAATAGTCATTCAGAGAGAACATGTGGAGAAAGAAGAGAAGATGGCCAAGGAAAAATAGCCTTGTGAACACACTTCCTGGAGAGCAGCAGTTAGCAAACTTGTGGGTAGGGAGCATAAAGGAAGGAAAGCATAAAGAGAGGCAAAATTCAAGAATTACACTCCAGTTAGGGTGGCAACCATCAAGAATACAAAAAGTAATAAATGCTGGAGAGGATGTGGAGAAAAAGGAAAATTGTTGGTGGAACTATAAATTAGTACAACCACTATGGAAATCAGTATGGAAGTTCCTCAAAAGACTAGGACTAGAACCACCGTATGACCCAGTTATATTACTCCTTGATATTTATCCTAAAGAATTAAAGTCAGTATATTATAGTGATACATGCATACCCATGTTTATAGAAGCACAATTCACAAAAGCCAGACTATGGAACCAGACTAGGAGTCTGTCCATGGATGAATTGGTAAAGAAAATGTGATATATGTATACACAATGGAGTTTCATTCAGCCATAAAGAAGAATGAAATTATGCCATTTGAAGGAACATGGATAGAAGTGAAATAAATGTGAAATATGTCAAGTGAAATAAACCAAACTGTTAAACTCAAGGGTTGTATATTTTTTCTCATATGTGGAAACTAGAGAAGAAAAAGGAAAATAAAGGAGTGTGCGTGTGTGTGTGTGGGGGGAGATCTTATGAAAAAGGGTGGAGGACTGAGAAATGATATTGGCCAAATTCTATTGTTATATTGTGTGCATGTTCGAATATATGTAACAAGGAATCTCAACATTATGTACAACTATAATGCACCAATAAAAATTTAAAAAAACAGGTTTTCAAATATGTATAGTAAAAAAAGATTCCAGAAGAATGAAAAGGTCAACACAGTCAGATGCACTCAAGAGTTCAAGTTAAAGACTGAAAAGTTAATTGTATTTGGTGATTAAGAGGTACTGACCATAGTAAGCACAATTTCAATGGAGCCAGGGTCAAAGTCTGATCACAGTGAGTCTAAAAACAAAGAAATGAGGAAGTACAGCTAATAATTCAAGACTGTTTTGCCTTGCTGTGAAAAATGCAGCCAGGGGCTGGCATTGTGGCTCAGAGGTAAAGCACTCACTTAGCATGCAGGAGGCATTGGGTTCGATCCTCAGCACAACATAAAAATAAAATGATGCCAGGCGAGGTAGCACATGCCTGTAATTGCAGCACTTGGGAGGCTGAGGCAGGAGGATTGCGAGTTCAAAGCCAGCCTCAGCAATGGGGAGGCACTTAGCAAGTTAGTGAGACCGTGTCTCTAATAAAATACAAAAAAAAGGGCTGGGGGGCTCAGAGGTATAGAGCGCTCGCCTAGCATGTTTGCGGCCTGGGTTCGATTCTCAGCACCACATAAAAATAAACACATTGTGTACAACTAAGCAAATAAATAAGTATTTAAAAAAAAGGGGGGGGGGGTTAGGGTTGTGGCTCAGCGGTAGAGCTCTCGCCTAGCATGTGCGCGACCCAGGTTCGATCCTCAGCACCACGTAAAGACAAATGCATTGTGTACAACTAAAGCAAATACATAAATATTTAAGGAAAAAAAGGGGGGGGGGATGGGGGTGTGGCCTAATGGTCGAGTGCTCCTGAGTTCAATCCCTGATATCAAAACAAACAAACAAACAAACAAACAAACCAGCCAGAGGGAACCGCAAGGATGCAGGACTTGAAAATAACATAATAATGTTGACCATCTGTGGCATCAACTGGGGAGAAGCAGCACAATAGGTAGATTAAAAATAGAGATCCTTGAGGAGGGGAGAGATCAGATCAAGGGTCAAATGAAAAGATTTCTTCCTAGCTTGGAGAAATTACAGACAAGGGGTGGTAAATCGAGGGCGCTCAAGCCTCACAACGAATGGCCTCGATTTTCTCAGTAGAATGAAAAGGAAGGTCCTCTGTAGGGCGGAGGTGGGGCAAATGACTTGGGAGAGAAAACTGCCCAGGGAAAAGTATGCCAAGGTCTGCCTGCAGGTGTTTGACTATGAACTGAATGTGACACAAATTTCGAGGTTATATGACTTTTCCCTGCCGATTGTGCTCTGTAAGGCGCTGAGAAAGCAGATGAAGTCTGAGTTCCACTTAAATCCCTATCGCCAAAGGCCCAGGCCGTAGGGTTCCAAAGGAGAGGGGCCAAATCGTTGAGCATACACTAGAGTTTCGGAAAAACGCAGAAAAGCCAGTATATTTATATTCCAAGACGTATTGTTGGGAAGCGTCAGCATCCGAGGCCTTCACGGAAATCGAGTTTTTCCGGAGGAAGCATAAACGGGAGAGAGGCTGAGGGACTGTGCACAACTTTCCTTCTCTCTAGACTCACACCGAGGGAAGGAAGGAGGGCGGCTGGTCGGGTCCAGGTGCCTTCTCCTCCACAGGGAGGAGGGGGCCCTAACCCGGCGCTGCCAGGCGGAAGCGCGGCTGCCATTGGTCCAGCGGCGGCTTTTACCTGCGTGGAGCCCAGGAGCCCCAAGCGCAAAGTCCGCGGCGCAGGGCCAAGGAGCCGGCGACCGGCAGCGCAGGTGCGCCCACGCCCTCGGCCCGGCAAGATGCCGCTGGGGCTGCGGGGAAAGAAGAAGGCTAAGTCCAAGGAGACCGCCCGGCTGGTGGAGGGCGAGCAGGCGGGCGCGGGCGTCGGGAGCCTCCCAGACCCCCCGGTTCCCGCACGCAGGCTGGTCTTCCACGCGCAGCTGGCGCACGGCAGCGCCACGGGCCGGGTGGAGGATTTCTCCAGCATCCGTGAGCTCTACGAGAAGATTGCCGGCGTGTTTGAAATCTCGCCGTCGGAGGTAAGGCGGGTGCTCAGCCTCTCCTTCCCGCTCTCCGCCGTGCTCGGTCGGCTTAAATTGGCTCCGACTGGTTGGGCAGCTTTCCCTTAAACCCTCGATCGCACGCAGGGTGGAGTCCTCCGGGAGCGCCTCAGGGACTGAGAGAGGGAAGGGGAAAGGCACGTCCCAGGACCGGAGAAAGTCACATTCCCCACGCTCAGAGATCCAGCCTGTGGGAAACTGGGGCGAGGCGACTTTTCTTCCTCATGTAAATGAGTTGGCTTTGGATGTCCCAGATTCAGCCGCTCAGGATTCCCAGGGTCAAGATCTGGCTGGGCAAATTTATACTCTTCGTCTCACCTGGACTTTACCCTCCCGTTTCCTCTGTAGGCGTGAGAGTAGGAGCTGGGCATCTGCCCAAAGTAAGGGGTGGGGGGCGCGGGGGGTGGGGGCAGATTGGAGTGTCTTCCTGGCGATCCCAAACCAAGGCCCGTTTTGCCTCTCTTTTGTCACTTCCAACATCAACACCAGAAACGGCGGTATTTCTAAGAAGTTTTAAAAAGCTGAGCTGTTATTTCAAGGGGGGCATGTTTTTTTTTTTTTTTTTTTTTTTTTTTTTTAAATCATACTTAACTACGTGTGACTAGTTAACACGGTTTACATGGGAGAGATGAGCTTTAACTTTTACATTATAGAACTGGGGTTGTGGCTCAGCGGTAGAGCGCTCGCCTAGAACGTGCGCTGCCCGGGTTCCATCCTCAGCACCACGTACAAATAAACGAATTGTGTACAACTAAAGCAAATAAATAAATATTTTTTTAAAAAATTTTACATTATAGCCGGGCGCGGTGGCGCACGCCTGTAATCCCAGCACTTTGGGAGGCTGAGGCAGGAGGATCGCGAGTTCAAAGCCAGCCTCAGCAATGGCGAGGCACTTAGCAACTCAGTGAGACCCTGTCTCTAAATAAAATACAAAAAAGGGCTGGGGATGTGACCCAGAGGACGAGTGCCCCTGAGTTCAATCCCTGGTACCACCAAAAAAAAAAAAAAAAAAAAAAAAAAAAAATTTACATTATAAATTTGAAAACGGCCCGAGAAATTTAATTAGAATGTGTGCTTGCCCGGAACTGGAGTTTGACGTAGGAGTGATTGCAAAAGCACTAGTTTATGAGGACTTTTTTATGTGACCACGTTATGCTTACCCAAGAGATCTAACTAAAATGTACTTGTGAGAAGTTAGCTCAAGAAAATATTTTGTCCACATTTCAAGGAAAAGCACAGGATTTTGTTGCCTTGGACTTCTGTGTGTGAAGAGCTGCCTTTGAGTGGCATAGGGTAACATCTACATATCCCTTCTTTAATTCGTTATTTGACTTTTTTATTTTTAATTAGTTGTTTGTCAGGTCTGTTCAAGCGAAATTGAGGTCAGGGCAAAATTCCAAAAAGATGTGAAAGAGAACATAAAGTGTAACTCTTTGTTCTTTCAGGTTCCCAAGTACTAAAGGCTAAATCACAAATCCATTTTGTAAATTATTTACATTTACATAAACAGTAATAATAATACTTTACATTTACAAGGGAATTTTCAACTAAAAAAAATCACTTTATTTATTTATTTTATTTTGGTGGTACTGACAATTGAACCTAGGTCCTTGCTCTTGCTAGGTGAGCACTCTATCACTGAACTACCCTCCCCTGTCCTCCCCTTTTTATTTCATTTTATTTTTGTACCAGGGATTGAACACAGGGGAACTTAACTACTGAGCCACATTCAGGGTGCTTTTTAAAATTTTTTAAATTTTGAGACAGGGTCTTGCTAAGTTGCTTAAGGGCCTTGCTAAGTTGAGGCTGATTTTGAACTTTCGATTTTCCTGCCTCACTCAGCCTCCTGAGTTTTTGGGATTACAGGTGGATCCACCACACTGGCTGGATTTCCCCTTTTTAGAAATTTGAGATAACGTCTCCCTAAGTTGCAAGAAGCTGGCCTCCAACTTGCCATCTTCCTGACTCAGCCTCCCAAGTAGCTGGGATTAGAAGCAAGTGCCCCTATGCCCAATGTTAAAAAGCACTTTTGAAAAGGGATCTCATGAAAATAGAAGGGAGACCAGAAAGGTAGAGGAAGGAGACTGGGAAGAGAGAGGAGTGGAGGAGAAGGGAAGATACTGGGGACTGAAATTGATAAATTATGCATGTGAAACCGCTTTTTACCCGTGATGAGTTCTTGCTCCCCAAACGCTGAAGAATAACGCCAAAGAAGCACGCCAAAGAAGCACTCCAAGGCAAGCATAGAGTGGAAAGTGGAAAGCTTTATTGAAAGGACAGCTAAAAGACTTCTCCCAGAAGGAGAAGGGGACCTGGAAACTAGGAATCCAAAGGGAGGAGAGGCTTTCTCCCTTTTATATCTGAAATCTTTCTGTTGTTCTTTTTATGTTCTCTATCTCTGTCCTGCCTGGGACAGGAATGTCAAAAGATGTGACACTGGAGGGCCCCTGGTGGGTGTGGGATTTACAGGAAGGGCTTAGGGCTATTTGATTAGCATCTCCATTTGCTGGGAGCTGTTTCATTAACATTCCATAAGATGGGCCCTAAACTTGGGAACATTAACCATCTTATCTCCCTTAGAGTTGCTCTGTGTTTCCAGGACTCAGACTGACTCCATTTTCCTTATGGACTCCATGTTCTTTATGAAACTCGATGTTAGACCCGATTTGCCTGATTACACTCACTACCTAGCTTTAAATCTGGCTTCACATGTGTATGTACCAATTTGTCACAGTGAATTCTACTATGATGCATAATTATTATGCACCAATAAAATTTTTAAAAATTTGAATTATAGATAAACCAAGAATCATTTTTTTTTTAGTGTAAGTATGTCCTATGCAATGTTAGAAATACTGATATATAGTAAACAAGAGTATTCATTTGTCTGGGAAAACAAAAGTGCATTTGAAGGAACAATTCCCTTTGATCTTCTGTAGGTGAGGTAGGTTGGCAGGTTAATGAGATAAACTTGAAAGTGGAGCTTGGCTCTATCATATGCTAGTGTGTGGCCTGAACAAGTTTAACTTCTCTCATTTTCAGTTAACTATACAGTACAGATAAGGTTATCTACCTTGAAGGATATTGTAAAGACTGGACTTTGTATATAAACCTATCAGATTGCATGACATATGATTCAGTGCTCAATGAATTGTAATTAATATTATTAATGCTTAACAGTTAAATGATAAACTGAGGTATAAAGAGATTGGGTCTTGGGTAAGGTCATGTAGCTTACACAAGAAAAGGAAAAAGAAAACAAAAAGCAAAGCTGTTATTTACTCTTGGATTTTATTTCTACAGTGGTAAGATTGTTAACATACTTAACTGACAGCTTTAAATGTCTCTCCTGTGACCAGGGACTCCATTTTGGTTTCTTTACATTAACACTTTTCCTCATCACTATATATGACATTATCCTAAGCTCGAAATGCATAATTTTATTCAATTTGCTTAATTCCTAAGGTGAAAGTATTATTATTAATATACTTCATAGAGAGGAAACCAAAGCTTTTAAATTCAGAACTTTTACGATTGTACATAGTAAATGGTAAAGCCTGGAAATTCAATTTTTTTCTTCTGACTCCAAATTCCATGAAGTTGTATTGTTTCCCAATTTTTCCAGTGTCTCCTATTTTAGCAGCCATGTTTAATGTTTTCAGTTTCCAGTGCACTGATATTTTAAAAAATTGTTTTTAGCCAGGCGCGGTGGCGCACGCCTGTAATCCCAGCACTTTGGGAGGCTGAGGCAGGAGTATCGCGAGTTCAAAGCCAGCCTCAGCCATGGCGAGGCACTTAGCAACTCTTTAGCAACTCAGTGAAACCCTGTCTCTAAGTAAAATACAAAAAAAGGGCTGGGGATGTGGCCTAGTGGTTGAGTGCCCCTGAGTTCAATCCCCGGTACCACAAAAAAAAAATAAATAAATAAATAAATAAAAATAAAAAATTGTTTTTAGTTGTAGATGGATACAATATCTTTATTTATTTATTTTTATGTGGTACTAAGGATTGAACCCAGTATCTCACATATGCAAGGCAAGTGCTCTACCACTGAGCCACACCCCCAGCTCCATAAGTATATTTTATTGCCCCAATATATGTATATTAGCATGATTATGTGCATAACCAACATTCATGTAGGTTTTCCACTTGGATTAAAAATATGGGCTGGGGTTGTGGATCAGTGGTAGAGTACTTGACTAGCATGTGTGAAACCCTGGGTTCAATTCTCAACACTACATATAAATAAATAAAATAAAGATCTGCTGGCAACTAACAAAATATTTTAAAAAATAGTTAATAAGTATATGCAGGATAAACCATTGGCCATCATTATAGAGTATGCCTTAAGTATCTCAGTAGTTAACTTTGAAACAAAAGTTAGTTATTAAAATCAAATTCACACCAGAGAGATTCCATTTGTTTCCCATTCTCCTAGCAAGAGGAATAGTGATGCAAATAGTTTTTGAGATATCAGTGTGTATGAAACAGAAAATTTCCCCCTTAAGAGGACTGAATAGATAGTTAACTTGAAAGGCCTGCCTTTTCTCAAGGGCAGTGGCTGTAAGGATATAAATGTAACTCTGTAAAGAGAAATATACTTTTTTTTGGGGGGGGGGGTGTACCAGGGATTAACCATTGAGCTACATCCCCAGCCCTTATTATTCTTTATTTTGAGACAGGGTCTTGCTAAGTTGCTTAAGGCCTGTGAAGTCGCTGAGGCTGGCTTTGAATTTGTGATCCTCTTGCCTTAGCCTCCCAATCCTTTGGGATTACAGGTGTGGGCCAACTCTCCCAGGTAGGAGTTGTATACTCTTTACTGAGGGAAAAGAACAGGATTGGATGTGAGATGGGACACATTCAGATAAATTTCCTGGGGTCCATAATGTGCCCATACCTGTGCTAGGTGTTATAGTCAGCAGTTTGGTCACTTTTTACCCTCATGAGAATTCTTCTAATTTTATAGTTGTGCTGAATGAGGCTGTGAGCTGGCCCAGATTCACTCAGATCATGGTAGAGCTGGAATTTGAATTTGGGTTTCTTGGTTTCAAGGAACCAGCTGGAAAATTCTTAGTAACTGCTTTCAAATTTCAAATACAAACCTGGGAAAACCTTCTTTTTAGACAAATAGTTTTTCAACTCAAAATGATGCTTCTGTGATTTGACAGTTGTGGATTTCAACTGTTTCATGGTCCCTGAAGGAAGAAGCTAATGAAGCCTGTGAATCTCTTAAGATTTGTTACCAATGCTGGCAGGTTGCAGTCTATTGTGATCATTACATTGAAACAGATGGTCAATTATGCAGAAATCCCATATATCTGATGTCTTTTTTTCTAAAACAACGAAATGAGCAATTCAGTAAAAAGAGAAAAAGAGAAAGTAAATTAATCTCATCTACAAAATAGTTATAGCATAAATGCAGGAGCAATTTTTTCAGAAAGTTTAATACCATCTTTTAAAATATTCAGGTTACATAAAAGAGTTGAGTCATTATTTATGACTATAGTTCTTAAGCATAGTCATAAATTTTGTTGAGGAGGCGTTTTGAATATTTGACTACTGTGATTATTTGGCAAGTATTTTGTGCCATGACATGTTTTCTTCACTTAAATTTTTATTTTGAGGCAAGATTGTAGGAAAAGATAATGAATTGAAAAGCTTTTAAAGAAATAAATCAGTTTTGTAGTTAGAAACATGACATGTCCAGTAACTAGAAACCCATACTCAGTTTCTTTATATAATTCAGATATTATTTCCTTTTGACTTGGTTATACATGTTGAGTATCACTTATCTGAAATGCTTGGGACCAGAAGTGTTTTGGATTTCAGATATTTTTTCATTTTGGAAGATTACCATATACATAATTAAATGTCTTAGGGATGGGACCCAAGTGTAAGTATGAAATTCATTTATGTTTTCTTTTCTTTTTTTTTTAATATTTATTTATTTGCTTTTAGTTGTACACAATGCGTTTATTTGTACGTGGTGCTGAGGATCGAACCCGGGCCGCGCACGTGCTAGGCGAGCGCTCTACCGCTGAGCCACAATCCCAGCCCTCATTTATGTTTTCTATATACCTTATATACATAGCCTGAAGGTACTATTATACAATATTAAAAAAATATTTTTTAGTTGTAGATGGACACAATATCTTTATTTTATTTATTTATTTTTATGTGGTGGTGCTGAGGATCCAACCCAGTGCCTCATGTATGCAAGGCAAGCACTCTACCACTGAGCCACAATCCCAGCCCCCTATTATTCAATATTTTTAACCTACATATTGACTATGACCTACCATATAAGGTCAGTGATGAATTTTCCACTTCTGGCATTATATCATCACTCAAAAGTTATAGATTTTGGAGTATTTCAAATTTAAGATTAGGAAAGCGCAACCAATAAGAGTTTGTGTATGATATTAGACACCAAATAGTTCATCGAATGAATAAATGAATCATTTAATGATTCATTCTCTTGACACACAAAGTAGATGACTAGAACCGTGTAGCTGGGATGCAGAGAAGATAAGAGATGTGATTTGTTGTTGTTGTTGTTGTTAAGGATTTCATTGTATTGCCCAAGCTGGCCTTGCATTCCTGTGCTCAAGTAATCATTCTGCTTCAGCTCAGATTACATGCATGTGCCACTGCACCTGACAAGAGTTGTGATTTTAAAATTTTGTGTGTGCTAACATGTTATTATTTCTCTTAAACCAATCAACCTTCTCTTGACACCGGTTCCCATAACCCTGCCCCCATTTCTCCTTAATAGCAAAACTCTTCCGAAGCTGCTGTCTCCAATGAGATGTGCTTTGTATCTGACTCTTTGATCAAAACCTCCATGGATTCCCATCTCACTTTGAACAAAAATCCTGTGATGGGCTCTAAGCCCTGTTACCTCTCCATCATCATTGTTCTAGTGCTGGCAGGATGCTCTAACCAGTCTGGCCACCAGGCTATTCCTTGAACACTGGAGCCTGAGGACTTTTGTATTGGTTCTTGTCTCTGGCAGAACCTCTTCCTACAGAATACTCTTTTTAAAATCTGCATAGTGTTATGTTGGCAAGGCTGACATTAATCATCCCATCTAGATGAATAGCAACCCTGTTCCCTTCTTTGCTTAATTTTTCTCTATGAAGTATCTGTAATAGCCTATCTACATGACTTATTTTGTTTATTGTCTGTTCTCTTACCCTCAGTAGAATATAAGCTCCATAAAGGCAGTAAGTTTTGTCTTTTATGTTTACTGATATAGCCCCAAGGGCCTAGAACTATAGCTGGAACATCCTTGGAGTCTCAAAAAATAATTGTTAAATAAAAGAATCCTCACAAATTCTGTACTGAAATTCTACATCTTTAACATAAATCTTTACTACTGATTATAACACTGACATCTTATATAGGTATTAACTTTTTTATATTGTAGAGGGGAAAAAGACTTGTTGGAGAGGGGTATGAGGAACATCACTCATTTCTTTTTTTAAGTTTTTTTTTTTTTTTTTTTTTGCTGCTTATTCAATAAGTTTATTATCTTTATCTGAAAAAAACTTCATAGAAAAACTGTTGTTTGGTTTAGCTCTCAGCAGCCTGTTTCTGAGCTCTGAGGAAGCTTGCCTTCTTTTGAGCTACCCGATCTTTCTTCTGAGTAAGGGACATTTTAGGACGGTTCCACCTCTTCTTTTTTTTTTTTTTTTTTTTGGTGCTGGGTATCGAACTCAGGGGCACCCAACCACTGGGCCACATCCCCAGCCCTTTTTTTTTTTTTTTTTTTTTTTTTTTAGATTAGAGACAGGGTCTCACTGAGATGCTAAGTGCCTCGCCATTGCTGAGGCTGGCTTTGAACTTGCAATCCTCCTGCCTCAGCCTCCCAAGTGCTGGGATTACAGGCGTGCGCCACCACGCCCGGCTACCTCTTCTTCTTCTTCTTTTTAAAAAAAATTATTTATTTTAGTTGTACACAATGCCTTTATTCTTATGTGGTACTGAGGATCAAACCCAGGCCGCGCACATGCTAGGCCAGCGCTCTACCGCTGAGCCACAATCCCAGCCCCGCCACCTCTTCTTTTTAACTTCTCTCTTGGGCTTTTTCTCATAGACTGGATTCTCTCGTGTAGCAGAATAAGCTTTCTTATACATCTCCTCCATCATGTCACGGGTAACGTTGTTCTTTATATACTGATAAAATTGTTTCTTGTAAGCATCTTCATCTTCCATTAGATAATGCATATAATCTGCAACATTCTGACCCATAATGTGCTTCCGATGTACTTCTGCGTTGAATCATTTTGGTACTATGAGGGATAGACAAGCCTCCATCCACAGCTCCCTTCAGGGCCCCAAAAACTTTATTGCCAGTTGTAGTTCTAGCAAGGCCTGCATCCAAATAGCAGGTGAAGACACCAGGTTGACCATCAATGCTTTCCACATTGTGTTCATCTCCAGTCACCTCCACTTGGCCTTCATAAATCTTGTCCATACCAAACCTATTGAGAAGCCTGCAGGCCAGCAGCAGGCCAGTACAATATGCTGTAGCGTAATTTGTTAGGCCAACTTTCACACCATATTTTGGGAGCTCATGTGCATATGCTGCCCAGACTATCATATCCCCTTCTATACAGGCATAAGCAATCTGGCAAATGATATCTCTGTTAGTTACACTAACTATCATCCTGTATTTGGGTGTGTTGTACTTATTTTTGTCCTGGATCACCAAGCGTTTCTGAGCATAGTAATCAGTTTTGCCCTCTTGTCTTCTTCTAAATTTCACTTGATATCTCTTAAAGTAGGCCTATTCTTGACAACTTTAACAAACCCCATCCTGCAGAACAGAGACCCAGGTCTGCGGATCCGCACAGACCTGCAGGCCCAGCAGCTCTACTCTTTTTTTAAAGTTTTAAATAAAATATTTAAGATGTATAATATTTGATATGCATGTAGAGTGAGACAATTATGTCATACTAATTGACATATCCATCTTAGAAATACAAAATTGGAGGCTCTGTTAGCAAGCAAAGTTGCTTCCTAAATGAGTTACAGCATATGGGGAGCTGCTTTGTGAGGCTTCCCAGAAACTGCTTCCCCTTCTCCACTTGCTGGCACCAGCACTGACTGCGTATGGAAATCAATATTGTGTATTTATGTGGCACTTCTGGAGAATATGAAATGTTCTTTAGATTTTACCATTTCCCAGCAATGCACATAACTGGAAAGTGAAACTATTGTCTCTTTGGTTCACAAATGGAAGCTCAAGGAAGAATGGAGAAAAATGGAGTCCAGTGACTTGCATGTAACCCCAGAAGCAACAACAAACCAACAAAATGAGGGGATTGGAAATTTTGGTGTGAATATCACTGTTGATCTCTAAGTAAGCCCAGTAAAATGGAGTGAAAACAGAATAAGAGAAAAGCAGCCCCTGACATCTGGGAGCTGGCCTGACACGCCTGTTGGTATTCTCCCATTGCACATATACATTTCCATAGAACGCTGCCATCAAATAAAAATGCTGTGTGACTGTGGTAGTATGTCCCACCTTATAAATAGGTTTACTAAGACACTTGGTCATAGGATTGACCCTACTTCCTGACAGCATTCTCTCCACAGCAAACCCGTGCTTCTTTGAACCCTCCCCCAATTCACCAAACACTAAGCCCAAACTTTTTCTTATGCATTTGTCTGTGTATTTATGAGAAACTGTAGATGGAACCCAGGGCCTTGCACTACCCCTGAGCTATATCCCCAGTCCCTCATTCTAATACCTTCTGAAACCCCCAGGATTGCTTGAGGAATGCAGTCTCCCAGTAGAGCTCTTGCAGTTTATTGCAAGGAGAAATAAACTTCAGGTGAGAATCCCTGGTGATCTTTGACTAATGGGCATTGGGGGTTGTCATTGCTGGGTTATTATAATTTGGTAAAAAGGCACTTTAGGTTTTGGTTTTCCTGATCTCCTCTGTCTTTTATTTTAATATTTTGGTGCTTTGATCATATAAATTTCCTCAAAAGCTTCCAGGGCAGTGGGCACAGTGGCACTCTGGAGGCTGAGGCAGGAAAATTGCAAGTTCAAGGCCAGCCTCAGCAACTTAGTGAGACCCTGTCTCAAAATAAAAAATTAAAAAAGCACTAGGGATGTACATCAGTAGTAAAGCATCTCTGGGTTCAATTCCTAGCACCAAAAAGAAAAAAACAATAAAATAACAACAACAAAAAAAATTCCAGAGCTTCTAGTTTCTTGCCAATACCATGCCTCCCTGCGCCCAAGCAAAATAATTTCTCATATTCCTTGCTTGAGTCCTATACTATGGCAGCTACTTCCACCACTGCTTTTGACAATCTCTTCATTACAGTTCAGAATATTTAAGTGTTTAATTCCTCTGTGCCTTTTCTCATGCCATTCTTTGTTTCTTAGTATAGTCTATACTCACCTTTCCAATCTCTATCATTTCCTCCAAGAAACCATCCTGTGAACCTGTCAGGCTGGGACTTATTTTCTCTCTTAAAAATCTTGTTCCCTAAACTGGGAATGGAACCACCATTTGACCCAGCTATCCCACTCCTCCATTTATACCTAAAGGGCTTAAAAACATCATACTACAGGGACACAGCCACATCAATGTTTATAGCACAATTCACAATAGCTAAATTGTGGAACCAACCTAGATGCATTTCAGTAGATGAATGGATAAAGAAAATGTGGTATATATATACACAATGGAATATTACTCAGCATTAAAAGAGAATAAAATCATGGTATTTGCAGGTAAATGGGTGGAGTTGGAAAATATTATGCTAAGTGAAGTAAGCCAATCCCAAAAAACCAAATGCCAAATGTTTTCTCTGATATAAGGATGCTGATTCATAATGGGGATGGGGTGGGGAGCATGGGAGGAATAGACTTTTAGATAGGGCAAAGGGGAGGGAGGGAAAGGGAGGAAGGGTGGGGGTAGGAAAGATGGTGGAATGAGCTGGACATCATTACCCTAAGTACATGTATGAAGACACGAATGTTGTGACTCTACTTTGTGTACAACCAGAGACATGAAAAGTTGTCCTCTGTATGTACAATATGAATTGAATTGTATTCTGCTGTCATGTATAACAAATTTGAATTTTAAAAAAGTCTTCTTCTCTTAGTCACTAGATGGTTAGCTTCTCCATAAAATTTTTGTTAAATAAAAGTACAAGAGTGATACAATAGGCAATGAAGCTGACAATATATATATAGTAGCAAGACTGTCCAACTGTCCTAGAAGCTGTACAAATTTTATTCTGTAGGTGGTGTGAATAACTCAGATGTTTTTCAGAAGAGGTAATGATGCTGGATGTATATTTTATAAAGGAAAACACAACCGTCCATTAGCTGTTTTCTTTACAAATAATGTTTGACTTAAAGTGAATGTAGTGATATTTTCTGGATTTGTCCAGTACCATCTCAGAAGCTATAAATATGTTACAGTCATTATGTATGCTCAATATACCCCTATGAGCATTAGCTTCATTTTTGTATGAAAATTTCAAGCAAGAACAACATGACTCATTTTGAGAAGTAGGAGGAAAATATAACCAGCTGTCTTCTAGATCTCATTGCTATAAAGAAGGTAAGAAATAGATAAGACTGCTTCATCTTGTGCTATACCTCCTCTGAAGTAGGTGTATGAACAACCCCAGAGTAAATTGGAACCCTTGGGCTGGGTAGTCTCCTCTTCAATCCCCTGATACCTTTTAGGCTGAAAGCTGGCCCTGTCATCCCCCCTCACCCCAGCTGCTGTCCTCTTCATTTCCCCTTGCTTCTCAAGCCATCCTAAGTGGAGTGGAAGGCTCTTGCAGGTTTCAAAGATGGAGATACTCAGGTAACTGTGGGCAATTTATATGTATTTACCTGTCTGTTTGGGCTGCTGTAATGAACTGTTGTAGAGCAACTAATAAACAAATTTATTTATCACCGTAGTGGAGACTGGGAAGTCCTAGATTGAAGTGCCAGTGGATTTGGTGTCTGGTGAAGGAACTTTTTGGTTCATAGATGATGTTTTTTGCTGTGTCCCCATAAGGTAGAAGGTACAAGGGAGCTCTTTGGAGCCTAATCTATAGGGCATCAATACCATTCATGAGGGCTCCAGCCTTATGACCTAACCACCTCCCCAAAATTATCACCTTGGGAGTTAGGATTTAACATATGGATTTTAACATGTATTTTTTGGAGAACACAAACATTATCTATGCCAGCTACTATTTTTTTTTTTTTTTTTTTGGTACCAGGGATTGAACTCAGGGGCACTCGACCACTGGGCCACATCCCCAGCCCTTTTTTTGTATTTTATTAGAGACAGGGTCTCACTGAGTTGCTAAGTGTCTCACCATTGCTGAGGCTGGCTTTGAACTTGCGATCCTCCTGCCTCAGCCTCCCAACTGCTGGGATTACAGGTGTGTGACACCGCCTCTGGCACCAGTTATTATTATTAGGATGTATAGGGAGGTAAGGAAGCCCAGGACAGCTTCTGCACCTACAAAAAGTTAGGTTCCATAGACAACTGGAACATGATTCCTCCTGCCCAGATTAAAGCAGTAGCTGTATATGCTGGAGAACCAAGAGTAAATAAGTCTAGTTGCTTCTTTTGTCTCCTCCATCTCAGTCTTCTCTCTGGCAACTGCCACTTCTGAATGACTCTTTCCTCACATCCTTTTTTTGGACTTTGCTCCTCAAGGCCCTTGTTGCTTTGTCTCTTTGTCTTTGTGTTTCTCCGCCTCTCTGATTTCTGTGCCTTACTTTGTGTGTCTCAGACCAACATCTCTAAAAGAGAGTCTGTTGTGTCAGGGAAGAGTACAGATGGGATAGGCCCTTCCAGTGTGGGCTCATCTCTGCTGTAGCTTGTGGGGTCATATGGTATGAAGACAGGGGAACAATGGATAAGGACTTCTGCAGGAAAGGACTGTGGACATGACAGGTATTCAGAGACTTATTGAACCAGGGGAATGTAAATGGCAGATACCTTCCATGGCCTGCCTAGAACATGAAATTATAGTCTGTTCTTTGTGACTTTTATGCATTGTTCTCCCATTTATCTGGAACTCTTTCCCATGTTCTTTTCTGTCAACTCCTACTTAGGCTTTAAAACTCAAGAGTCACTAAACAAAGCCTTCCCTCCACCTCAGGGCTGGGTTCCATGCCTTTTCTCTGCGCTTCTATGACTCTCTTCCATAAGACTGAGAGATGCTCTGGGCAGGGGCTGCCAGTTGGTGTGCAGGAAAACTTTTTATTACAGAAACTTTAAATACTTGCAAAAGTAAGAAAATAGTGTCATTAACTTTTATGTGTCCAGCTTCAACAGTTATCAACATGAGCCAACATTTCTTCTTTTCATATCCAATTTAAAAAGTTTTTATTATTAAATAAAGTAGGGCAAAGCTCATAAAACAAATATACCACTTAATGGATAGGTTGAACACTCTTGTAAACCACACATGTGTTAGGATATAGAGCTTGGCAGCCACCTGAGAATCTTTCATGTGCTCCTTCTACCTGTCTCCTAAGAATAACCACTGTCTTGACTTATGGTAATGTGAAGGAGCCCTAATTAGGAAGGGCTGTTGTAGCTAGCTGGAAGCCATGGGTTCCACCTGATATGTATGTGACGCACCTGTAGGCACCCGCAAACCTGAAGGTATATAACCGGGTGAAAGCGGTCCGAGTTAGGAGAACGGAGAATTCAGTCAGCCGGGCAGTCACTCGGTCGGTCAGAAGAATCAGAGCGGCCAGAACGTAGGCAGAGCGGTTACAGAAGAGAAACCAGATAGAAGAAGTAATGACTGGTCAGAGTTAGGCCGAGACTCCTGAGGAAGACAGAAGACAGAAGAAAGAAGAAGGAAGAAAGAAGAGAGAAGAAAGAAGCTCTAATCTTTCTCTAAGCTAAGCTCTATCTTTCTTACTCTAAGCTAAGAAGAAGCTCTATCTTTCTTACTCTAAGCTAAGAAGACAAGAAGAAAAGCTCACTCTAATCTTTCTCTCTAAAAATCTTTCTTTCCCTCTCTAAGCTCTCTCTAAGAAAGTAGAAGTAAAAGTAGTAAAAGCTTCACTCTGCCTCCGAGAGTTTTTCCTCCCGGGTTACGGTACCAGGCATCTTACAGTAATGAATCCTGCACATTTTTCTCAAAGTATACTTTCTTTCTTTTTTTTTTCTTTAAATATTTTTTAGTTGTCAAGGGACTTTACTTTGTTTATTTATATGCAGTGCTGAGAATCGAACCCAGTGCCTCACACATGCTAGGCAAGTACTCTACCACTGAGCCACAATACCAGCCCTCAAAGTGTACTTTCTTAAACATCATATTTTAGATTTCTTTTAAATATTTCTTTTGAGTCTCTCTCAATCTACAGATCACCCTTGTTCTTTCCCCCTTCCCAATGTATTTGTTGAAGAAGGCAGATCTTTTATCCTGTATGGTTTCTCATAGTTGGTTTTTTGTTGTTTAAATTCCTATAGTATAATTTAGCATTCATCATCACTGTATTTCCTATAAAATGATAGTTGTAGCTTCAGGCTTAATCCAATGAATTATTTTTTACCTCCTGATAAGACAATATTAAAAGTACAGTTAAAATTTTGTGCTAATTGAATGAATGAATAAAATCAACAGAGAAAATAGGGTAAGTCTTGCCTTTTACAATATTGTCAGTATCTCTGCTGGAATAGACTCTATCCCATTTGAAAAGGCCCTTGTATGTTCTGTGTTTCAGTGTTTGTATAGTGAAATAGCTGTGATTTTATTTTGTTATTTTCTTTTTTATGGTACTGGGGTTTGAACTCAGGAATGCTCTCCCAATGAGCTACATGCCCAATCCTTTTTATTTTTGTATTTTGAGATAGGGTCTTGTTAAATTGCCTAGGCTAGCCTTAAAATTGCAATCCTCTTGCGTCAGCCTTCCAGTAGCTTGGATTACAGGAGGGTACCACTGCACCCAGTTGTAGCTATGTTATTCTATAACCTTCAGAGCATAAAGCTAGAAGTATCTGTTTTACCAGTCACACTATTGGCAGAGCCAGTTGGACTCTATTCTGAATCTAAATGCTGGCAGAATTTTAATTCTTCAAAAGGAATCTCTGGAGATATATTTCTTTCTGCTATGCTTGCAGAGATTCAAGTACAGAAAGAGAAGACCATAAAGCTCTCTAATAAAAAAGATGTTTGTCATACAAAAAATATCTACTTTACTTATTTGTACATGTTATGAATTTGTAATAGGATAGACTAATTATAATACAGTTTTAAAATATTTTTAACTTTTGTGGTACTGGGGGTTGAACCATGCTTGGAAAGTGCTCTATCATAAAGTACATCCCCAGCCCTTTAAAAAATTTTATTTTGAGACAGGGTCTTGCTAAGTTGCTCATATTGGCCTCAAATTTGCATCGTATTGCTTCAGCCTCCTGAATAGAAGGGATTGCAGGTGTGTGCTACCGCACCCAGCATTGAATAAGTCTTTTAAATAGAAGGTACACATATTGAGCCTGTTTGGTATTTTTTCATTAGAAATTTTTGAGTACTAACCTGTGCTGGTCACTGCTCCAAATCTTGGAATTCATTAGTGAATAAAATAGTCAGAGTTCCTGCCAGCATGGAACTTATGTTCAAGTCTTCCCTTCTCTGAGATGGTATTTCTTGAGTCAGTGCGATACCAGTCAGACAGTACAATGAGCATTTGTTGGCCTATTGTTTGTTGTCCAAGCTCTTATGAATATAGGGTTTCTCTTTACACACACATTTATTTCATTGTATGAAAAAGGACCTAGAAGATTTTGTTAAGCAGGAGGAGACATAAGCATGTTTATGTCTTCTTGCTGGAAAACCCTCCATCATTTATTTGGTCACTCCTAATACTACCTCTGCACCCTGTGCTCTGAAACCTCTCTTGTGTGTGGAAGATAACATAGTGGTTAGAAGTGCTACTAACTCTGAGAGCTTGAGCATATTCCTGGCTGCTCATTGTTTCTGTTTCTCATCTGTAAAATGAGGCTAATGATGAGACTCATTATAAAAGGTTGTTGTGAGGAGTATATGAAATTATGTATGTTTGATCAGTGCCTGATACATAGTAGGTATTTGTGCAGTGTTAGTTGTTATAATTCTAAAGTTGAAAGGGTCTTCATTGTATTTTAACTTTTTAAAAAACTTATTTACCAAATACAACCCATTTCTAATTATTTTTAAGTGTTTTTTAAACAGCTTTATTGAGATATAATTCACAGTTATGTAATTTACCCATTAAAAGTATATAGTTCTAATCCCAGTTATTCGGGAGGCTGAGTTGAGGCCAGTCTCAGCAATTTAGTGACAGCCTGTTTCAATAAATAAATAAATAAATAAATAGGGCTGGGGATGTAGCTCAGTGATACAGGGACTCTAGGTTCAATCCCCAGGATTGCAAAAGGAACAAACAAACAAGGTATATAATCCAGTGGTTTTTAGTATGTTCAGAGATGTGCAGCCATCACCACAATCAATTTTAGAGCACTTTTATCACCCAAGAAAGAAATGAACAATGATTAGCAATCATTCCCAATCCCTCCCTCCTCCTAGCCTCTCCCCACCCCTAAGCTCCCTGGCCCCAGATGATATTTTATCGACTTTTGGTCTTTATATATTTGCATATTCATAACCTCCCCATCCCTAATCTAACTCTTAACTAATTTTTACTGGTGGCATGTACTTACTTATCTGAGTGCTTGCTATTAGTTCAGCTCTATGCCAGAAATATAAAGGTGAAAAAGACAGCCCCCTCCTCCAGCTGAGTTGGGTTTAAAAAGACAAGTGACATGACAAACTGGCGCAAGGTTTCCTAAAAATGCCTAGAAAAATGCCTTCTATTCTTAAATAACTTTGGGAACTGTATTTTGTAAATTCATAGTATGTAGCAAAGGCTCAAAAGAGTCTACTAAAGTTAAAAAACATCTAAGAATCTTGCTGTTTATCATTTCCCACATTTCTTTAACTATGGAGCTCTCCATTTCTCCCCCTGCATAATACTCCTTAGGCCAATATTTTGAGGCCTATTGAAGGAGCCTATAATCAAGGAGATAGCTAAAGATTGCGGTTAGCTGAGAGCCATAAAAGATGTTCTAGTTTCCACCTGATGTTGATACATTATTCAAAGAATCTTTGTATGCCCGTGAACACTGCGTGACGCACCTGTAAGCTCGAGCTGTAAGCACGTGTCCTTGTTAAAGCTATATGTATATAACTGGGTGAGGTTCGTTAGTGTGTGTGGGGAAGAAGAAGGTGGTGGTTGGAGTTAGAGCATTTGGAGTGATTGCTGGAGCTGGAGAGAGGAGAAGAATAAAAGACCTTTTTTCATTTTCATCCTGCCTCCGAATTTTCCTGTGGCGTTCGCTGCTCCAAGCGACTTCCGCTTCAGGCAGCGACAGGTGGCGGCCCGTACGGGGAATTCGGCGGCAAGGTAAGAAAAAAAGAAAATTTAAAAAGATGGGAGCAAATATAACAAAAAGTCGGTTTATAAAAGCCATGAATGAAATTTTTGATATTGAGAACTCAGAGGATAGTGAGAAAAGTGAACAAGAAAGCATATCCTCTGACTCAGTGGAGACCAGCAAGGAGAGTAGGAATGTAAATTCAAAAGTAAGATCTGCAAAAGCCATCAGAAGCTTAATAAAATTAGCTGAGGAGTATGTACTCTCCTTAGAAACTGAAACTCAGGATACTAGTGAAAGTAATAATAGTAACAAGGAGCCAAACCATGAAAGTACAGTCTCCTCTACTGAGCCGGTTAGGAATTATGAAGCTAGTAGTGAAGAGGAATCAAAAAGCGATTCGGAGAGCACAGTCTCCAATAAAAAGAACAAAAAGAAATTAAAAAAGAGAAAAGACCGTCAAATAGAGGAACCACTAGCGCCCTCTGCTCCTTCATGGATAGAATCCCTAACAGAAACAATAAAGAGTATGGATCAGAGTATACGTGCCCTTGAGGTAGAAATTGGCGGCCTTTCAGAGCGCTTATACGCTCTCGAACAACATAGACCGCAGGAGCACCTAGAACTGCCAGTATTTCAAAATGAACAGGGACAAAGATATCATGAGTTCCTAGACTTTAAAACAATAAAGAATTTTAAAGAGGCGGTAATGACCTATGGGCCTCAAGCTCCGTTCACATTAAGTATGATAGAGTCACTTAACACCCTAACCTTAGCCCCCTCAGATTGGAAAAGTCTATGCAGAGCGGTACTAAGTGGGGGACAATACCTAATCTGGAAAACTCAATTCCAGGAACTTTGTTCAGAAATAGCAAAGAGAAATGCTGCAGCAGGTTTCCCTCAACGCAATATAGATATGCTCACAGGGGAGGGTGAGTTCGCCGAACTACAAAATCAGCTACAATACGATCCAGGTGTGTATGCCCAGGTACACACTGCAGCTGTGAAAGCCTGGAAGACAATCTCAGGCACAGGGATCTGCAAGGCAGCCTATCAAAAGTTATACAAGGGCCTAACGAACCTTACGCTGATTTTGTAGATAGGCTCTTAAAAACAACATCTAGAGTTTTTGGAGAAGTCGAGCAAGCTATGCCCCTAGTTATCCAATTAGCATACGAGAACGCTAATAAATATTGCCAGGATGCAATAAGGCCATGGAGAAGTAAAAAAGACTTATCAATTTATATCAGACTGTGCAAAGACATTAACGAGGCTGTTATCACAGGCAACGTAATTGCTGCAGTGATGAAAAATTCCTCCCCTCAAAATTCCCAAAGGTTTCAACCTAGAACAGGATATTCCAGACAAAATTATTATAATCAACCAAGATATGCTAAGCAATATCCCCCAAGGGTAATAAAATCAAATTCATACCGTGCTCCAGGCCGATGCCCCAGATGCAAAAAAGGTATACATTGGGCCAATCAATGCCATTCTAGATATGATATATATGGAAATGATTTATCAAGGATTTCAAAAAACGGGGCACGGGGCCCAATGCCCCGGGGCCCACAAATGTACGAGGCACTAGAGGAGGAAGGCCCTCAGATTCAAATGATTCCTCGTCACAGTCCCTCCTACCCATTAACTCCCTTATCAGAGGGACAAGAGGAAGTGCAGGATTAGATCTCTGTTCTACTGCCCGGATGGTCCTGACACCTGAAATGGGGGTTCAGCTGATTCCTACGGGAATCAGGGGACCTCTCCCTTCAGGAACTGTGGGACTAATCCTTGGGCGTAGTTCCAAAAGTTTATTAGGCTTTAATGTTATACCAGGGGTTATTGATTCAGATTATAATGGAGAGATTAAAATAATGCTAAGTACACACAGGGGCATCATCTCCGTAAATCAAGGAGACAGAATCGCACAGCTGCTCCTCATTCCCAGTCTCCATAATTCTTTTAAAAGCATGCCACAAAATAGAAATAGCAGAGCATTCGGTTCCACTGGTTCAGGACCTATGGCTTTCTGGGTCCAGGACTGTTCACGGAGGCCTATGTGCAAATTAAAAATTCAAGGTATAGAGATGGAGGGGCTGATTGATACAGGAGCTGACTCTTCCATCATAAATCTACAACAATGGCCTAAGCACTGGCCTCTACAGAAAGCCTCAACCAGTTTAAGAGGCTTGGGATACAGTAATACCCCAGCTCAAAGTGCTGTAATCTTAAATTGGCAAGACAATGAAGGCCATACAGGAACATTCAAACCCTATGTTTTAAACAGCTTGCCAGTTACCCTATGGGGAAGAGATATTTTACATCAAATGGGGCTACACCTAGCGACCAAGCCTGCAGGTGTTAAGAATAAAAATCCTACTCATAATAAAAAAGGCAAAGGACATTTTTTCTAGGGGCCACTGAGAAAACAATTTTAAAAATACCATGGCTCTCTAATAAGCCAGTTTGGGTCCCTCAGTGGCCCCTATCCAAAGAAAAATTGCAAGCGGCCCATCAATTAATTAAAGAACAATTAGAAGCAGGACACATAGAGCCTTCCACCTCTCCCTGGAATTCTCCCATATTTGTAATTAAGAAAAAATCAGGTAAATGGAGACTATTACAAGATCTAAGACAAATTAACAAAACAATGCAAATTATGGGCCCTACTCAACCTGGACTTCCTAATCCTGTAGCTATTCCAAAAAACTATTACCTTATAACCCTTGATATAAAGGACTGTTTCTTTTCCATTCCCCTACATCCTCTGGATGCCCCCAGGTTTGCTTTTTCAATTCCTTCTATTAATAATAATGGCCCTGATAAAAGATATCATTGGAAAGTATTGCCGCAGGGAATGGCAAATAGCCCTACACTGTGCCAACTATATGTGGACAGAGCTATACAGCCCATTAAAAACAAATATCAAGACCTTATGTGTCTACACTACATGGACGATGTTTTATTAGCTCACCCTAATCAACAAATCTTATTTAATATATTTAGTGAAATAACAAAAAATCTAAAAAAATATGGATTATATATAGCAGAAGAAAAAGTTCAAAGCAGATCACCTATACTATATTTAGGCTTTAAAATCATGGATACTTTTGTTAAACCCCAAAAAATTCTAATAAGTAAAGAACATTTGACCACCCTCAATGATTTCCAAAAATTACTGGGTGACATTAATTGGCTTCGCCCTACACTAAGCCTCACTACTGGACAATTAAAACCCTTATTTGACATCCTTCGTGGGAACCCTGACCCATCCTCACCTCGAACATTAACTCCTGAGGCCAGGAGAGCTCTAAAATTAGTAGAACAGGCCATTGAAAGATCCCATTGCGATAGATTTGATTTTGCACAACCACTAATATTGATTATTATTCCTTCACAATATACTCCAACAGGAGTATTTTGGCAACAGGGACCTATATTATGGATACATTTGCCTGTCTCTCCTAAAAGTACAATTGAGTCTTATACCTCCATGGTGGCTAAACTTATTCTTCAAGGACTTAAAACCTCTACTAAAATATTTGGAATTCATCCCGCTACTATTATTACTCCTTATTCATCGTCACAGGTTGAATATTTGTGCTTCAATGATAATGATTGGGCTGTAGCTAGATGCTCTACTTCTGCAAATTTTGACAATCATATTCCTAAATCTCCTATACTGTCCTTTTGTATCAATCATCCTATCATATTCCCACAGGTAATAAAAAATCAACCCATTCCTAAAGCATTTAATGTATTTACAGATGGATCCTCTAACGGTACTGCTGCAGTAGTCACTCAAAATGAAAAAATGATTCATATCACTAATCAAAAATCAGCTCAATTAGTGGAACTCGAAGCTATAATAATAGCTCTGGAAAATTTTAAAGAACAGCCTATGAATATTTTTTCAGACAGCCATTATATTGTACATGCTGTCCCAAAATTGGAGCTAGCAGGTCCAATAGCACCACATACTCCAGCTTTTAAATTGTTTTCTCAAATCCAAAATCTCCTATGGCAACGAAAAGAACCTTTATTTATAGGTCACATAAGAGCTCACACTAATCTGCCTGGTCCTCTCCATGAAGGTAATCAAAAAGCTGACGCCCTCACTAAAACAATATTTATATTTACTACAGTACAACAAGCTACTTTATTTCATTCCCAGTTCCACGTTAACAGCACTACCTTAAGACAAAAATTTAAAATCACAAAAGAACAAGCTCGTAGAATTGTAAAAGAATGTCCATCTTGTGTAACACTCTTGCCCAATCCACATTATGGGGTTAACCCACGAGGTTTGTTGCCCAATCATTTGTGGCAGATGGATGTCACACATGAGCCAAGTTTTGGAAAATTACGATTTATTCATGTCACCATAGATACATGCTCAGGCATGATTTTTGCTTCTTTACATTCCGGAGAAAAAGTTAAAGATACTATATCTCATTGTCTGCAAGCTTTTGCTGCATTGGGCATCCCCAAAATGCTTAAAACAGATAATGGCCCTGCATATACATCCACATCCTTCAAACAATTTTGTACAAAGTTCAATATTATCCACAAAACAGGTATCGCTTATAATCCTCAGGGACAAGGAATAATTGAAAGAGCAAATCGGACACTTAAAAATATGTTACTAAAGCAAAAAGATGGAAACTGGAAAAATCCTAAGGACAGATTGGCAGTTGCCCTGTTTACCCTAAATTTCTTAACTTTAGATTCTAATGGACATTCGGCTGGAGATAGACACTGGAACCCACACCAACAACATAAACCTTTGGTTTACTGGAAGGATGTTCTCTCAGGTACATGGAAGGGTCCAGACCCAGTATTAATTTGGGGGAGAGGATCTGTTTGTGTTTTTCCAAAGCACGAATCCTCTCCAATATGGATACCATCTAGATTGATAAAGCAGGTACAAAGTCAAAGAGATCAAGACGAAGTTATTGAGGAGTCTAGATTGAATAAACAAGTGCAAGGTCAAGAGGACCAAAATGAAGGTATGGAGTGATTCCCTTAAAAGAGTTCTCCATTAAATTTACAACTTAAATTTTATTCTTCCCGGCCGGGACAAGAAGATCTCTCTTCAGTGTATACACAATTGTAATTTTTTTTTTCTCTTTTATATATGTCTTTATGTCTGTGCATTTGTCTAAATTTCATGTTAATGTGATGTCACAAATATGTTTATATGTGCGTCTGTCTAGTGTGACGTCACAAATAATTAAGCGCTTAAAAAAAAAAAAAAAAAAAAAAAAAAAGGTAGATAGATATAGATCCAAATAACAAATAACGTTAATTCATTTAAGCTTAGAATATTCTAATTTGATAATCAATAGATAGATAGATAAATAGATATTTATATAAGTTCAGAATATTTTTAGATAATCAATTATAATGATAATCAATTTTGATTTATAGTTGTCTCCGGGACTTCTCTTCAGCTGTGAATATGTTTAATGTTATATAACCTGATATTTTGGTGTTCTGACAGAGGATCATTTATTTGTTATTGACTTCATTTGTTTAGTAGCTGATTAATTTGAATTATTTCAACAGGTATAGGATTGCTGTGTATATAGAGACTCGAGGATTCCAGCTAACAAATTATTTTTCCAAAATGCCTTTAGCTTTTCTTTATCTTTAATGCAGTAAACACCCTCAGTTTCTCTTTGATTATTTCTGAATGTGATATTTTGCCAGCTTATGTTTGTGGGAGCTTGAGCAGCAATGTGTGTGAGCAGAGATCAACTTTTATTTTCTACTCTAATAGTTCTTTTTTTTTTAGTTTGACAGCTCACCTTTTGATCTCAGTGCTGGAATAGCACTGCCTTTCCCTTAATAATGGATGCTTGAGTTTTTAGGTAGCGGGCCCTGAAGATTTGCCGGTGGAAATGTCTGGACATAAAAAAGACGGCTGCTGCTACAACTGCAGGGACCGCGGTCGCTGCAAGCATCCCTGCTGCTCAAGCATCAACAACCTCACCAGCAGTGTGGCCTCTGCTCTGCATGCATGGGGCCTCCTGAATCTATGTGTTATAACTTATGGACATTTTGATTTTCCATTATTTTGGGACATTGCGGGACAATGCCTTGCGGGTATTTGTCTAAGAGAACTCAGTGCGTTACTTGATGAAACTAAGGGCAGCTGATTGGCTTAAAGAACTTGATACGCTATGGAAACTTGGCTCGTCAGCAGTAGGCTTGCCGCCTTAAAGCCGCAGCATCTCCTAAAAATTGGACGGCTGTTAGTCAACACACAGTCGATCCTGAAGGGCTCTATTGGATGGCTGGTTAGCCTATGACGGGTAAGATCCCCAGAGGGGGACAACCTAAGACACGGCACAGTCGCACGGGACAGTCTAATGTGGCCGGCATGTCAACCTAAGCCAGGAGTCAGGACAGCCTAGACTCCCATGACGGGTAAGAATGTCGGTTGCACATGGACGTCCTAGAACATCCCCTCTTTTAAAACTAAAAGGGGGAAATGAAGGAGCCTATAATCAAGGAGATAGCTAAAGATTGCGGTTAGCTGAGAGCCATAAAAGATGTTCTAGTTTCCACCTGATGTTGATACATTATTCAAAGAATCTTTGTATGCCCGTGAACACTGCGTGACGCACCTGTAAGCTCGAGCTGTAAGCACGTGTCCTTGTTAAAGCTATATGTATATAACTGGGTGAGGTTCGTTAGTGTGTGTGGGGAAGAAGAAGGTGGTGGTTGGAGTTAGAGCATTTGGAGTGATTGCTGGAGCTGGAGAGAGGAGAAGAATAAAAGACCTTTTTTCATTTTCATCCTGCCTCCGAATTTTCCTGTGGCGTTCGCTGCTCCAAGCGACTTCCGCTTCAGGCAGCGACAGCCTATAATTGTTAAAACTATTGATTTTTAAAAAGCTATTCACCAGTTGTCTTATTCTATAATAAAAGTTTCCTATCTATGATACTTTATAATGTTGCAATTAGTAAAAGCTTCTCTTTATCTCATTTAGAACAACTCTGCCAGGTAGTTTCCATGTGATTCGTGTCCTCTGCTGATCTTTTGACTATTTGTTCACATCACCATCCAACTTTGGGCAGATCTCTATTTAACTGTGCTTCAGTTTCTTCATCTGTAATAGAGGGCAAGTGGACCAGAGTAGTGGTGTCCAAAGCTTGTTGTAGCTCAGAATCACCTGGTCATCCTTTTAAGAACACAAGTTTCTGAGCCTTACCTTTGAACAAAGGTCTGAGAAGGTTCTAATTAAAAAAAATATTTTTAAAGTTTGTTCTTTTTAGCTATACATGACAGTAGAGTATATTTTGACATAATTATACAAACATGGAGAACAAAAGCTTCCCTGTCACCCATTTGTAGATGTGTGTTTGGGAGTCACTGGATTAAAAGAAGAGTTCCAAGGTCCTTTCCAGCTTGAACGTTCCCTCAGAGCTTGTGCATTCAATTAAAATATTTGAGTGTCATCTTTATGTACCAAGTATTGAAGGCTTTATAAAGGTTATGATGACAGTCCTTTGCAAGTGGGTGGACCATTGAAATCCTGAAATGGTAGAGACCCTGGTGTAATTTAAGTGCTCATTTGGAGAGCACTTCATTCTTGTTAGAAAAATGCTGGACAGAGAGCTTAAAACTGAAGTGCTAATAGTACTTTCTGTCAAGTAGAGATAAATACTAAATGTATTTAAAGTGTTTTTGAATTCAATGAAGAATTTTAGAAAATATAATTCCATACATATAATTCGGTAAGGTACTGTAATATAAACTTGAAATTAAAGTGTTTAAGCCTGTAAGCTGTATTTTCTGCTTTTCTGACATTAAACGTAATGCTTGGAAATTTGGCATGGTGGTATCACACAAGCTCTTTTGTTGTTGCCTGAAAGCTTTTGAATATAGATAGGATAGTTGTAGATTTTACTTTCCTAAAATCTATTTCTTTTTTTTTTTTTTTTTAATATTTATTTATTTGCTTTAGTTGTACACAATGTGTTTACGTGGTGCTGAGGATCGAACCCGGGCCGCACACGTGCTAGGCGAGCGCTCTACCGCTGAGCTACAACCCCAGCCCCCTAAAATCTATTTCTAATCCAACCTCATTTCATCTCTTGACTCTGTCTTCGTATTAATTGCAACCTTCCTGTGAGAGCTTCCTCTTCTATCTATCTGTTGGTTCTCAGTTAATGAGAGTATCCAAAATGTTTGACCGGTGGCCACCAAAGGAAAGTGATCTCCCTGCATCTGTGTTTCATTCACTCACTGAAGCTACTAACAGAAATTACTCTCCATAACACAGAAGTTTACAGCAGAGCTGCATAGTAAATGACATTATTTTAATTGAAAAAGTAACAATTTTTAAAATGTGGGCCACCTAGAACCCTCATCCTTTTCCACAGAAGTATTTGCTATGGCTACTTTCTTTTCTGAATTTTTGAAATTCCCTTCAGAAATTCTCCATGAATATATGTGCATGTATATGTATATATGTGACAATATGTGCATATCTCTGGATATTACCTTCCCCTATGCTTTTATTTTAAAGCCCAATGAGAAGCATGCTGTACATCTGTTCTCTACAGTTGGTAGTGGCAGAAGAGGAGTGGATCTAAGAAAAGATGCTGAGGCATGGGAATGGCAGTTATTGGCAGGCCTGCAATGTACTGAGGGCCACTGGAGTGTCCTTTGTGAGAGAAGAGCTGCTAGTATGTCTTTAATGGTGATAAGCTACATTTTAATAGTTTCTAAGAAACCCATGTATCTCCTGAAGGGGTTTCCTAACTACTTCTTTTGCTTCCCTGTTTACCTGAGGATAAGCTCTCATCACCTGAGGTAACCAAAGGTGTTCCTTTAAACGAATACTCAAGGAGAAGTAACTAATTAGCAAATACTTATGGTCCAGATGCTTCTTGAGATAGATAAAGAAAAGTGAAGTGAGGGTGGATGGCTCTGTCCCTGCTTCTTTGGGATCCAAGAAACTCAGGAATTCTAGCTGTGCTCTTTGGAGTGTGCTGAGTGTTCTGAGGTTTTAGTGATTAAAATGTGGAGCAGGAAGTTGAACCTTGGACATGACTAATACCAAGGAGATTCTGTGGCTTCTCTGGGTATATGAAAGGCCAGAAGGAACTTTAGAGCTAGTCAGTGATAGAATATTTGCTTTATAGAAACTATGTGACCCTCTAGTAGTAGCTAGGAGACTTCTTAACAACTCACGCATTCAGCAAGTGTATTTGCTATGTGTATAAAAATCTCCCTGGAGAAAAATCAAAGCATAAAGTGGCCTCGAAATGATACACAGTAGCAAAGTTGAGGAAATGTTAATTGTGTATGCTTTCTTAAAATTATTTACACATTTGTATATTGTGTTCATGTAGTGGTGATTATAGGATTGGTGTTAATCTTATGCCTTTCATGATCAAGGGCAGAACCTAAACTTAACCTCTTGAAGCTGCTGTCATTTGACAATGGCTGTGTGTTCTGGGTGTGGTTAGTTTTGGTGCTGATCGTGATTTTCATTGTTTCCTCTCTTTTTCTGTATTCATTGTACTTTCCCCTTCCTAGCTTAGTTTGTCTGCCTCTATGTAGATCAAAGTGGGGGTAGGAAAACATATCTTGAGAATTAAGAAGAGAATTATTGTTGGGCTGGGTATCTAGTTTAGTGGTTAAGCACCCTTGGGTTCAATTCTTGGTACCAAAAAAGAAAGAGAGAGAGAGAGAGAATTGTTTTTATTGTTGTTGAATACCTTCTCTCACCACTTACTATACTATCTTATCAGAAATGATAATTCTTAACAGAACCCCCAGAAACCACTAAAATTCATAGATGAGACAACTGGAGCTCAGATTACAAGTAAATTACTCAAGTCACACAGTCCAGAGGGATGACTTTGACCCTAGGCCTATCTGAATCCAAAGTCCATGCTCTTTCCTTTAAACAATTTTTAAAAAATTTTTAGTTATAGCTGGACACAATATTTATGTTTTTATGTGGTGCTGAGGATTGAACCCATTGCCTCACATGTGCTAGGCAAGTGTTCTACTTATTTTTGCATATTTTCCTTGCAATTTTTCTATTCTAGACCCATGCAGTTTTCATTCTCCCACCCTTTGGGTTGTTGTAAGCCATAACCCCAGCCCTACACAAATATTCTTAATCTTATGCCCAAAATTCCCCTCTAGTGAGTTTTATATGGTAACATCTTTACTAACCTTAAATAAAAAGATTACCTATCTATAAACATAATTTAAAACATGTTCCTTAACCCTAGTATTAGAAATATGGCTTTCAATATATGAACATTTAGGAAAACTATCCTTGGAGACATAATGAAGTAGTCAAGTGCTTGTATATATTTACAGTGAAAATTTTAGATTTAAAAAGAGTAAAATTAGAACAATATCCAATATTCAACTGAATGTTAATGTTTCTTTTTCTTTACATGTGACATTTTGAAACAGGTATAAGTAACATTTGTTCATGTTCATAGAATTACCATCATGTACCAACAATAGGAGAAGATTGATAAACATGTTTTATGTTAAAAAATCAAACATCATGAACAGCATTGCTGTCAGTGACTTGCTTTTCTAAAATGATGAACAACTCTTGGTAAGTTCTGCATAAACCAGTACAGTGTTTCCTTGAGTTGCATGGTAATTGCAGTCCAGGAAAATTAAGAACAAAATGAGTTTATTTGTAACACAGAATTAGGGTCTAGGCTTAAATAATAAATAGTGTTTTCCTTACTCTCAGTAGAATGTCTAGTAAGACATTTGAAAATCATGTGGAATGCAAAAGAGTTTTTCACTTAGCCACGCTTCTCAAGTATTGCAATTCATAAAGTATCTCTGGCTCCTTGCCAGTTCCCCCCACATATCAATCATGTCACATAATCATACAACCAAAAAAGCCCTCACAAAATTTCAACCTGTTTCTGAGAGATTAGTATCACTTCAGCCCCTCCCTTGCAACATTGCTTTATACCTGGTTACCTGAGATTAAGTAATTGCTCTACACTTGAAGATAGGAAGTAGAACTCCTGTTGGTTTTATCCTTTTAGTTTTAGGATCAATCTTACAGGATTATAATTCGCAAGTGGAACACACGATTGGTTAAATTGGTGAGGTGATGGGGTTTTGTAATGTCTTGAGGTGTCAAATGTTGCTATGGCTTTGGAGAGGTTTACAGAGTCCTGTGGCAGATGGTCAGTCAGGATGGCATGATAGAGGAGCACAGCTTTCGAGGTCAAATGGGGAGGTGAGTTTCAGAGGAGGATGGCATGTCACAGATTTGATTCCTGGAGATGCTACCATCTGGCCTCAATTTTCTCTTGGCTAAAATGTACAAAAAACACCTGCATTATAGGATGTTGTGAGAATTAAATGAAATAGCATGTTAGGTGTCCAGAACAATGGTTTAATAAATGCTAGTTCCCTTTCCCTCAAATAGAATGCTGGATGATACTTATTTTAGCGTATTTTCCTTGCTATTTTTCTATTCTAGACCCATGCAGTTTTCATTCTCCCACCCTTTGCCTAAGCCCAGAAAATAAGGAAGACAAGCTTAAAAGCATATATCTACATACAGTCCTCAAACTAATATATCTCAGTGTGGAATTCTGTGTTGTAGTAACTATTTTGGACTCTTCTGGTGAGGGCTTCTTCAATAATATTTAGTATAAACCTCGTCAACAAAGTTAAGAATCTCAGTTAAACTTGAAAATATTAAATATGCCAGTTCATCCAGAATTGTTTTGTGTATTTGTCCATGTTTATTCTCCTAAGCCAAAAATAACTCTTTACATGTATTTCTTTGCTTCATATTTCTATACACAGAGTACCTGTGACAGAATCTGTCTCAACATTTACAGCTAATTTTCACTTCTTTCCACACAAAGTCCCCTAGAATCTTGTTTATTGTGTGTAAGTCATGGACATTGATAGATTCTCCCAAGAAGTGCAGGACTGGGGCATCTGTAGAAGATGACTTTGGTACCAAGATAGAGGAAGAATTCAGTCACTGCCTTTCCTCAACACCCAAATCATATGTTTTTCCATATCCTGAAATGGGAGCATGCTTATTTGATCAGTTTAATAGGAAATATAGTATAACTATGTGATCAAGTAATTTATTTTCCAAGCCCAGACACTTCAGAGAATGAAAGGAAGGGTATTTATAATTACTTTGGGATGACAGGGAAACTGGGGCTTGAAGTTATCCTACTCATAACCAATTTGCTTGCTAGAAAAGGAGAAAGAAGAAGCCGGGCACGGTGGTGCACGCCTGTAATCCCAGCACTTTGAGAGGCTGAGGCAGGAGGATCGCGAGTTCAAAGCCAGCCTCAGAAATGGCGAGGCACTTAGCAACTCAGTGAGACCTTGTCTCTAATAAAATACAAAAAAGGGCTGGGGATGTGACCCAGTGGTCAAATGCCCCTGAGTTCAATCCCTGGTACCACAAAAAAAAAAAAAAAAAAAAAAAAAAAAAAAAAAAGGAGAAAGAAGGCACCAACAATATACCAGCCTGTTTCCTGGGCAGTGAGGAAGGTTTCACATTATAGGAGTTTGGGAAGGGCAGTGCGCGTGGTCATAAAAATAGAAGCAGGTAGTAAGGGCTGGGTGTCAGTACCCAGCCTGGAGCCAGGGGACTGGTACTCCTCGTCCTGGCTGTGCTGTGGTGACACATTCCTGGGAGTTGAGGATGGAGCCATGAGGTGGCTTGCCAGCTTCTTTGGGAAGTCTCCTGACCCTGCCTGGTTGTCTCTCCCACTTCTCTAAGTTCTGTGCCTGCCCTAAGACCAGGAGTCCCACAGCCTGGAGTGGCAGTAATGTGGGCCAGCAGAGGGTGGGATGCAGCTGTCTGGTGAGAGTGGGAGCAGGGAGCTGGTAATAAACAACTCACAGCAAAGGACAGTCTTTCAGCCAGGGTTGTGTCTGAGCCCAGTGACAGAACTCTATTCTTGGCAGCTCCTTTTACCTTTTCTCATTGTCTGTTCCTATGGGTCTCTGGCCCCAGGAGGTGGCTTCAAAACTAAGTAACCCCAAGCCTAAGAGAATCCTCACACACAGTCCAGGTGGAGGGAAACTTTACTTGCGCATCAGTCCCACCAGCCCTACCTGTAAGTTTGCTTTCAAAAGAAACTTTCCAACTTCCTAATGAACAGTTTCAGCGTAAGGTGGTTGGTGAGTTTGCCTCTACTCCCTGCCCCAGAGTTCTTTGTCACCTGTCATCTAGCAAATCCTGTAGTACCATTTCCTACTGTCTTTCGTGAGTCTGCTTCAACCTGTGCCCTCTCCCTCTGATAGTTTCTCTAGTGACCCATTTTTCTTCCATAAAGTATTCATTTTTCTGTAAGAATTTCTGTTCTAGAGAACAGTAAGGGCTAGACCATCTTCCCTCATTGCTCATTTTTTTTTTTTTCTTTTTCTGAACTGCTGGAGATCAAACCCAGGGCTCTACTGCTGTTGCTCCATGTTGACACCTGAATGGCTCATCATGCCTGCTTTCCAGTTTTCCATGGTTCATTTGGGTGGTTTTTAAATATCACATCCTCCTTAGGCATTTCATTATAAGTCTGCCTCCCGGCTAATTGGAACACCGTGCAATATAAGCATTCTACCAAATTACAATGTTTTGTAAAGGATCCTTTTGAGGTCAAATGGCAATCTTTTACAAACTGTATTAGTGTATTTGTTTAGTTAACTGAAATAGGTTATTTCACAAATCTCTTTACTAAAAATTATAATTTATTATTATTTCATAAATCACCCTACTGTTCCAGTCTTTCTGTTTGTTTTCTCCTGTCTTTAGTGCCAAACAGGAGGAGGCTTTTTAAAGAAGATAAATGGTCAGAAAGCTGGAAAATTTGAGATAGCACCTGACAAGGGGGAATAGCAATGATTTATGATGTCTTTAAAATTGGCATGTAACCTTGCAGCATTATTAGACTAGGATAAGCTCAGACATCTCTGACTGCAAGAATATTGTGGGAGAGGTGATATATATAGCTACACACGTTTGATTTATCTTACTTGTTGGTTTAGTGTCTGGGTCATATCCACAAAGGAAGACTGAAACCTCTCTGTACTCTTTTAACCTTTTTTTTTATAATGTCTCAAGAATTGCTTTGCAATTTTGATTTTTTTGGATACATAGTTGTTTTGATTAGATTCCAGTATACCCCCACCCCCAAAATATTCTTTCAGTTATTCTGAGAAGTCATTTGGTAGATTAAAAATATACACTCGACTATGTCTTTCATGGGGTGGGGGGTAGAATTCTTTTGTTATACTATTTTGGTCATTAAAAACACTGAAAAAAAAAGTAGTTGTACTGGAGAAGAAAGAGTACGAAGAATGATTCACCTTTTATTTAAGGCTTACCACTGCTGACCTAGGGCAGCTAATTTAGAAGTGAATCATTTATAGAAAGTTCTACCCAGTTCGAGGCAGGGCTTTATACAATATCCTCATGAAGGTCTAAATAGAGCATACAGTATCATGTTTCTAAATATCTGTCTTGTTGCCAATGTTATATCTTTTCCAAGCTGTGAAACTTTTTTCTAGATGACTGCAGCTATTGACAAGGTGAAGGTAAAGGCATTATATATACATAAAATGATATATATTTTAAAACAAAACTTAGAAATATATATTGTACTGGAAAATAATAACCATGAGAATTTAAATTTCTACATTTATAATACAAAGAAATAAATGTAACCAGTTTTAAAATTATTTAACTGGAAGAAATATTTTAAACATTTATTTACAGTGATTTAAATTAAACAGTGATGTGTTATTGCTGTTTTGATATTTGTTAAACCATCTAATATGTTTAACTTTTAGAGTCCCTTTACAAATAGGTTTTTTTGTGTGTGTGTGTGTGTGCCAGGGATTGAACCCAGAGGTGCTCAATCACTAAACCACATCCCCATCCCTGTTTATTTTTTGAGATAGGGTCTCACTAAATTGCTTAGGGCCTCACCAAGTTGCTGAGGCTGGTCTCAAACTTGAGATCATCCTGCCTCAGCTTCCTGAGTTGCTGGTGTTGCAAATAGCTTCTTTTGCAAGCTGTCTTACTCTTTTTAGGCAGCAGGTGATTTACGAAATAAACACTTTATTTGACTCCATGTAGAGCATAAGACTACAGTCTTTGCCTTCCAGGAGTTTTAAATTCAAAACCAAGTTTATATTTATGTTGTAGCTAGTGTCATGGGTTAGAAAAAGTCCCTAACTCTGAATTCTAGTTTGAGAATGCCATTACTAGCTATGTGAACTTAGATCTCTTAATGGATTTGAGTTGATTTTCTTGTCTGCATAGGGCAGAGGGATACTTTCTTTCATGCCTTACTCATAAGAATTAGTTGAACTAGGCATTAGAAAGTGACCAGTGTCTTAGATGACCCTTAGATGTCAGAAAAGCATTTCAGGGAAAAGAGCTTGAAGCTGGACAATCAGTGTTGGAGTTCCACTTGCATTATGTGACCCTACACAAGCCATTTTTCTCTAAGCCATTATGAGCTGTAAAAAATGGGTAGGACTGGGGATATAGCTCAGTGGTAGAGTATGTGGTTATCATTCATGTGTGAAACCTGGGTTCAATCCATCCAGCACCAAAAAAAAAAAAAAAAAAAAGAAAAAGAAAAAAAATACAAAGGTTGACCAGCCTTTATCTGAAATGCTTGGAACCAGAAGTGTTTTAGATTCCAGAATTCCAGATATTTTTGATTTTGAAATATTTCTGTATGCATAATAAAGTAGCTGGAGGTTGGGACCCAGGTCTACCCACAAAATTAATTTATATTTCGTATACCCCATGTATACATGGACTGATGATATTTTATGTAATATTTTAAATATTTTTGTGAATGGAACTAAGTTTGTGGTGTAGAGTATTTCACCTTTGGCACCATGTTGGTACAGAAGAATTTTTGGATTTTCAAACATTTGGATTTTGTATTTTCAGTCTAGGGATGTTCAATTTGTAACCTAGAATTGTAAGGTTAAATGAAGTAAATGTGCAAGTAGCCGATTGCACATAAATAATCAGTGTTTCTTGTACCTTAATAATTAATATTCTTTTTATCCTTGTAGAACTTCATCTCCTCAGTTTTTGCTTTCACAGTACTTTAGTGGAAGTGGGAACCAGTATCCAAAATGCATACCACTAAGAGTGTCGAGCAGTTTCTCCAGTCTATGAATATAATTGAAGAAGTTTGAGTTATAAAAGTTCCTTGATACAACACCTTTACCAAATATTTTGGTGTTGTGTAGCTTAAGACATTCTGAGCTTTTTGGAAGTATTTGAGTAATGCAGTTCTTTACATGTGACTTGGCTAGGGATGATCTCTTCTGTTCAGTACTCAGGTAAGTGGGTAATCTTCTGCACCCCCAATAATTATTTTGTTCTTAATTTCAAGTCAGTTTTAGTTCCTAAGGGCAATTGCCTAGTTGGAGGTAAAAATAACATTTTTTTCTCTTTGAGAAAGCTTTTTTGAGACTTAAATAAGAACAGGCCAGATAAAACCTTAGTCATTAACAAAGAAAACATAACCCAAGTGGTTTTCTTATATGTAAAGATGTGATAATAACTCTTGATGAAAGTAAGGTCTAGTTAATATTATACTAGATTTATTATTATGCAGTTTTTTTTTTTCTATAATGTCTTTGACTGATATTCGTATAATGCTTATTTGAGATAAAGAGTACAAAGGAACCTTCTTGGGAAGGTTGAGATATATGAAAGTCATCATATAAAAATGTTTACTAGTACTGCCACTTCAGGCAGTTATAAGAGGTAGCTTATATTTATTTATTTATTTTTTAAAAATATTTTCAAGCCGGGCGCGGTGGCGCACGCCTGTAATCCCAGCACTTTGGGAGGCTGAGGCAGGAGGATCACGAGTTCAAAGCCAGCCTCAGCAATGGTGAGGCACTTAGCAACTCAGTGAGACCCTGTCTCTAATAAAAACCAAAAAAAGGGCTGGGGATGTGGCCCAGTGGTCGAGTGCCTCTGAGTTCAATCCCTGGTACAAAAAAAAAAAAATTTTCAGTTGGGCTGGGGACATAGTTCAGTTGGTAGAGTGCTTGCCTCTCATGCACAAGGCTCTGGGTTCAATCCCCAGCACCACAAAAAAAAAAAAAAAAAAAAAAAAAAAAAAAGTTTTTTTTTAAGTTGTAGATGGACACAATACATTTATTTTTAAAATTTATTTTCATGTGGTGCTGAGGATCGAATTCAATGCCTCACACGTGCCAGGCCCCAACCCCAGCCCTGGTTACTTGCATTTAAAATCACATCCATGAATAACATTAATTCCAGCTGCACAAGATCATTTTTTTTTTTTTTCAGATATCTTTGGAACATGTAGACTATTTGGCTAGTTCAGTTCCTGTTTAAGGAAAACATTAAACAAAAGAAAGTTGGAAATGGACTTCCTGGAGTTTTAAAAATGATTTTAAGACAGGAGTGGTGGTGCATACTATAATTCCAGTGGCTGTTGAGGCTGAGGCAGGAGGATCACAGGTTTGAAGTTAGCCTCAACAACTTAGGGAGGCCCTAAGCAACTTAGCCAGACCCTGCCTTGAAAAAAAAAAAAAAAAAAAAAGCTGGGAGTGTGACTCTGATGGTAAAGCACCCCTGTACCAAAAAGAAAAAATGCTGTCCACGAATTATCTTTCAACAAAAAAGTTGAAGGATAATGGGTAATATAGTTTATGGGGGAAAATGGAATTTATCCTAGTTATGATATTAAAAAAGGAGAAAACTGTAATATCTTCAGCAAAAGTCATGCAATTTAAGCTCTCAAGCATATTATTGTTCAAGAAGCACCTGTATTACAGGAACCTTTAGAGTTCATAAAGTACTTTTTATATATAGTCTTTTATTGAATTTTTGTAACAATTTTGTGATGTAGCCCAAGCTTTACTAATGTCATGATTTACATGTGGAACCAGGAGGCCAAAAAACTTGGAACATATAAAATTGGGACTGTATGATAGTCCTATATAGACCCAGGATCCTACCTCTTAATCCATCATTTTTGTCTCTTGCTTTTCCTTTTATATTTCTTCTGTTTATCGACCATTATAAGGACAAGATAATTCCTAAGAGATTTGTTTATTTTACTAATATTTAGAGTAGGGCGGAGGAAATTACTGAAATTTTTGTTAGAGGATATAGAATATGACTATGAGGTAGAATATGAGGTACTATAGATACCACAGTACCTCAGTGTATTAAAAGAAACACGAGCCGGGCGCGGTGGCGCACGCCTGTAATCCTAGCACTTTGGGAGGCTGAGGCAGGAGGATCGCGAGTTCAAAGCCAGCCTCAGCAATGGCGAGGCACTTAGCAACTCAGTGAAACCCTGTCTCTAAATAAAATTACAAAAAAGGGCTGGGGATGTGGCCCAGTGGTCGAGTGCCCCTGAGTTCAATCCCTGGTACCACAAAAAAAAAAAAAAAAAAAAAAAAAAAAAAGAAAAACACGATTCACCATGCACTTTACAATCTTTTTAAAGGATAAAATTAGATAAATAGAACTTTTAAACTGTGAAGGATTATAAAGATACAAGGAATCATTATTCTTTCAGGAATCTTTTAGTTGAAAGCAACAGAAAATCCCACCTGGAAAAGCTTAGTGAAATAATTGGCTTATGTTACTGAACATTCTGGGATAAGACTTTACATCAGAGGGTATGTAAGTAACAGAAAACTACCTACTCAAGCTGGCTAAAATAAGATAGTTTATTATTTTGCATAAAATAGAGTGAGTCGTCAAGAATCTAGGCCTACTCTATTTCTTTGGTGTTTCATTCTTGGCTTTGGTTTCTTTCTCAGCTAACAATAAGATGGTGATGCCTCAATGGTAGTGGAAGTTTCTAGACCACTTCCAGATAAGGCAATATCCTGGGGGAAAAAGGTGTTGTCTCCTCTTTCTTTATATCTTAAGAGCACAAGAACTTTCCAGAAGCTTTCTGGATGTCCTCTTCTCATGACTTATTGGCTAGCATTGAGACATATGTCTGTCTACTCCTAAATCACTACTTAGACTAGTTAAATGTTATGCCTGAAACAGGGGATGTATATCATTTTCCTCCTAAGCACATGGGAGGTCTAGATATCTGGGAGTTGTGTTACTAGGGAAAAGAGTGGACTACTGACTATATTTAGGTAAGATGGGATCCAGAGGCTTTATCCTCTCTGTCAGCTTTGTCTTAGGCTCACTCCTCTATGATTTGTGAGCTGGAGTTGGGGAAGTGGAGGGGGCGGGGATGGGGAGGCACCGGAGGTGTGGCACCTTTTAGTAGCTTCTGTGGAAAACAAAAGATTCTTTCTCCAGAAACCCCAACATATTTTTTCTTGAATCTTCTTGGACTAAATTGGATTATGACTTAGTCAAGCCATTAAATGTGTTAAACTTAATCATGACTCATTCTCAATGGAACTAAGGGTGGGGTCACTCCCACTCAAACTGCCCTGTGACTTAAATGGAGAAGTTTCCAGAGGAAAATCAAGGGGGCAGGGGAATGGGCTCTATAGATATTGATAACCAGCATAGTAATAACAATTCAAGGCCCTCCATCTTGTAGCCCCAAGGGCAATAGCTTTCTACTTTTATTAATCTCTTTCTACCTATACATAAGACAGTGATAGGCATGTGAAAGACAATAAGATAAAAATCCCTGTCAACTAAAAGTTTATAAATAGCATGTGGTAGTCCTATAAAAATAGTATGAAATTTAATAGGTGTGTATTAGGGTAATAGTGGACAAAATTAGTCAGGCTTCATTGGATGGGGAAGATGTTGACAGACATATAGAAGTTGGGTTCAAGGTATGGCATTTTTGCCTGAGGAAATGACATGATCAGATACACAGAAATAGGAAAACGCAAAGTATAATATTGATAAGGACATGCAATTTTACAAGTGATCTGTCTGCATATGGATAATGAATACTTTCAATGTGGCTTGCTAGTTTAAATTGAGAAAAGACATAAGAGTAAGCCGGCGCGCTGGTGCACGCCTGTAATCCCAGCACTTGGGAGGCTGAGGTAGGAGGATAGCGAGTTCAAAGCCAGCCATTAGCAATGGCAAGGCACTTGGCAACTCAGTGAGACCCTGTCTCTAACAAAATACAAAAAGGGCTGGGGATGTTGTCCAGAGGTCTAGTGCCCCTGAGTTCAATCCCCGCTACCACAAAAAAAAAAAAAAAAAAATACAAAAATTATTAATAAAATAGTTTACATTTTTGTATTAGGTTTTTTAGATCTGATATGTATTTACTCTTATGTCTTTTTTTTATTTTTTTTGTGGTAGCAGGGATTGAACTCAGGGGCACTCGACCACTGGGACACATCCCCAGCCCATTTTTTTGTATTTTATTAGAGACAGGGTCTCCCTGAGTTGCCAAGTGCCTCGCCATTGCTGAGGATGGCTTTGAACTCGCGATCCTCCTGCCTCAGCCTCCCAAGTGCTGGGATTACAGGCATGCTTTACAGCGCCTGGCTTAATTTTTGTATTGATATGTTTAAATTATAATATTTTAGTTATACTGGGTTATAGAATTAAACTATAAATTAAATTAATTTCACATATTTCTGTTTACTTTTGTTCTATATTTTAAAAAAAAAATTATGGACCTTAGTTTAATTTATTTATTTATATATGGTGCTGATAATTGAACCCAGTGCCTCACATGTGCCAGGTAAGTGCTTCACCACTGAGCCACAACCCTAGCCCCTTTTCTTTATTTTTAAAAATTCTTTTTATTACTATTTTTTAAAATTTGAGATAGTATCTTGCTAAGTCACTGAGGGTCCTGTTAAATTTCTGAGGCTGGCCTTGAACTTGAGATCTTCTTGCCTCAGCCTTCCAAGTCACTGGGATGACAGGTGTATGCCACCACACCTGCCTTTACTTTTGTTAATGTGACTATTAGAAAATGTAAAATTATGTGGTTCAAATTATATTTATTTTGGGAAATACTGCTCTAAAAAATGAAAAATCATGAAAAATAATCCATTTTTCTTATGAAAATAGGCAGTGATGATGGTTAAGCACCTAATATATATATCTATATATCTATGTTATATATCTATATAGATATATATATCCCAGAATGTGTTGAGGATTTCATGAAAAACATAGAAGTTATTTATTATATGTAATGGATCAGTCATTTTCTTTATATTGCATGATGCCTTGCCATGAATTTGCCCTCTTAATCTTTTTTTATTTAATTTATCTACAAAGTGTAAAAGATAAAAGATATTGCATTTACTGCCTTTTTTTAAAAAAAATATTTATTTATTTACTTTAGTTGTACACAATACAATGCATTTATGTTTATGTGGTGCTGAGGATCGAACGCGGGCCGCGCACGGCGAGCGCTCTGCCGCTGAGCCACAACCCCAGCCCTGCGTTTACTGCCTTTTATCGAACTTATTTTTACTTTGGAAGCCACATTTCCTAGAGAAATGTTTTATATCATGACCAACTCACTCTTTTCTTTTCTTTTTTTTCTATCACATTTCCTTTCCTTTCCTTTACTTGTTTATTTTTTTGGTGTTGGAGATTGAGCCCAGGGCCTCATGCATGCTAAGTGCAAGCTCTACTACTGACCTATACCCCCAGTCCTTAGGCTTCTTTTTTAATAGTAAACATTTACTCTGTGTGTTAATTGGATAAAGTCACAATTTTCTCATCCACAAAATGAAGATAATGAAATATAGACTGAAGGTATGCCATGTTAGATGAGGTTATGTGAATATGCCCATTAAAGGCCCTTCAGATATAAACCGAGCAAGTTCCTGTGTTAGACATTGTAGGAGAGAGAAGGATGATTAAGATCCCCCTCTTTCAGAAGAGTCAGAGTGACAAATAAGTGTGTTAAACTGAGTAGACTTCAGACAAGGTGATTCAGACACTCAGAGGAGGTGCTGGATTTTATATTACATGAGCAAAGTGGAAAGAGTGATTATTAGGTTTAGACTCCACCTGGGCAGTCACATAGGGGAGGAGTGGGTTGTTCAGGCATGCGTTTTAGATTTTGAATAGAGGAACTATATGAGAGATTAGGAAAGTTCATGGTATGTATTTTAGGTTCCTTTCGGTTTAAATATTTATGGATTTTATTATATTACGGTTGGCTCTGTGTTGCCTTACTGTACCTCAGTGGACCATCTACCAGCCTAGGAGTTCCTTGTGTGTAGGTACTATGATATTCATCTGTGTCCAGCACAGAACTTGGCAAAAACCAGGTGTTCAATGGGTATTTGATGAGTAGATGAATGAGTAAGAACTGTGAAGCCTTTAGAAGGTGGTGTAGCACTATATTTTTTAGTTCAAAATACTGTATCTATGAGGATGTTTTTGAATTTCCTTTTTTTTTTTTTTTTTTTTCTTTTCTTTCTTTCTTTCTTTTTTTTTTTTTGGTACTGGGGAATTGAATCCAAGGGTGCTTTCCCACTGAGTTACATCCTTGGTTCCTTTAATTTTTTAGTTTGAGACAGGGTCTTGCTAAATTGCTGAGGCAGGCTTTGAACTTGTTATCCTTTTGCTTTAGTCTCCCAATTGCTGGGACCAGTGTACACCACTCTGCCTGGCAAATCCAGTTTTTTCTTTTTTGGTGTTGGGGATTGAACCCAGGCCTCGTGCATGCAAGGCAGGTGTTCTACTGCTGAGGTATATTCCCAGCCCTGTGTTTGAGTTTCTAGACCTTTGTCACACATTTAGAGATATCTTTGCTGAAAGATGTGCATCTATATAGAGTGAATGGTAGATTCTTATTTTCACGTGATGAACTGCTGATCTGAAGTCTTAGAGCTTTAGTTACCTGCTGCTAAGGAAGGCTCTTACTTCACCTCCTAGTGGCCATCACATTCCTGTGAGTTTTCAATACAACTTCCCTTTGATCTCTGTTCAGTGAAGGATATAGCTGGCTCCACTCTTTTTATTTAAAAAAAAAAAAAAAAAAGAAGAAGAAGAAGCCTGCCTGCCAACTTCTGGCTGCTTGGAAAGGAGTGTTATTCTGCAGGGGAGGAAGCATAATGGCAAAAGGGTTCTATCTACAGGAAATCCAATGTTTGCTCTGCAGAGAGGCATGTGATAAATTGAAAGAAAGGAAGTGGCTTAGTAACTAGAAGGTCAGTTTGTGTGAGATTTCCTTTTTTGGGTTTCCTCCTATCCTGTTTATATTATCATTATGTTTTAGTCTTTTATTTCCTATTTAACTGTGAAGTTGCTTTCATGTTATGGGTGTTTGAGATATGCTATGAATATGATTGACAGATTCACTGAAAAAAAAAGGCACGGAGAGAACTATATTTGTTATTGCTTCTCACTTCCAATGATTTTGAGAAAGGAGTTCAGAAAAGCTGTGAATAATCCCTTTCCCTTCCAACCATTTAAAATGTTTTTTGTCAATGGACTGATTATGTCATTGATTTTACAATTACAAAAAGAAGACATTCTTGGCTTTCCTAACTTTTTACCCACTGGGAACATTACAGTTTTTACAGTAGAGGATATTTGGGCACAAGGCTGAATATATTTTACCACTTTAGGAACATAGAGAGTTAAATGAAAGGCTCCAGAAACACCTGGGTGAAAAGAGGAAAGAGTGGGACGTTAGTTTTTCCCCTAGGCATTCACTGTTGTATATGCAGGGGTCTTTTCCTTGCCTAATTCCTTTGTTGACTGTGTTAACTTTAATTGTGTAGCAGAGAGAGCTTTGTTTTATAAAGCTCTTCTAAATTAAATTAGGCATTATTATTATTATTGGTATGGGGGATTGAACCAGTATACTTTTACTATTTTTTTTTTTTTTTTTTTTTTGAGAAAGGATCTTGCTAAATTGCTGAGGCTGGACTCAAACTTGGGATCTCTTCTTGCCTCAGCTGCCTAAATTGCTGGAATGCCAGGCATGTGCCATCACGCCTGGCTAACTCAGACACATTTTGACATGGCCTAAAATGCCATTTGATAAATAGTAATTGCCCCCTGATTTTGAGCTTCATGAGGATTATGGAGGTGTTAAGGCTCAAGGTTCTGGTGAGAATTAGGAATGATGTAAAACTCAGGGATACAGGGAGAGTTGAGAATGGAGGGCTGGAGTGAGGCTCTGGGATGAAGGTGCTGATCTGGGTGTGGTCTTGTAACAGTGGGCCACTTTATGCTCTGAATATAGCCCTTGCTGCTCTGCCACTTCTACTTATTTTTTAAACAGACATATTTCTTTCTCTTCCTCTCTCCCTACCAGTTCTCAACTCCCCCCCCCCCCCCCACCTAATCTCAGGGGAAACAGGATTACTATTCCTCTCCTTCCTGGACAGGGTTATCTGTCCTTGAGCACACACCCATCACAGGAATGAAGTAATTCAGACCCCTATCACAGGAATGAAGTAATTCCATCACAGGAATGAAGTAATTCAGATTTGGGGATGGCACCAGAAGATCTAAGAAAGGACTGTCTTCAAATTAACAAGTGAATAACAACTCCAGACAAAGAATGTAGCCTTTGAATCACCTTTTAAAAAAAATGCCTGTTCCCCCTGATGGGGAGAACCACAGCCTCTGGACAGGAGTCCTCTGCTTTTCTTTGCCATCAAAACAATACAACTTCTTTTTCCTTCCCCCCCCCCCCCCAAAAAAACCTTGTCTTCATTATTGGATTGGCATGGGGATGAGGACTGAGCTTTTGCTAATAGTGACACATTAAACCTGTGACACATTCTCAACCTTTCCTCTCTTCCATAATTTTGTATTTGGACCTCCAAATTACCCAGATTATGGTTAACAAACTTAAGAGTGGCACTGCATAGTTTAGTAATATTTCTGCATATCTTAGTCATATTTCTGAAGGAAAATGAGGTCAAATAGAGACTTGCCAAACATAAAAATCTCTTTAAAGTGTTCACACAATTTTCTGTTAACTTATTTTGTTACTTTTTTACTATCCTGTGAATTTGGATAAATTTCTTTAACTCCCCCAAACCTCAGTCCCTCCATTTTAAATTTAAGAGATTGGATTTTTCAGTCTTTAAGTTTTAACATTTCTACTTTTTATACCTCATTAATCATGAGCTTTTGTTTTGGTACTGGGGTTTGAACCCAGTGACATGTTGCCACTCAGCACTCAGCTACATTTCCAGTTCTTTTAAATTTTATTTTAGACGGAGTGTTACTAAGTTACTTATGGCCTCACTAAGTTGTTGAGGCTGGCTTTGAACTTGCGATCCTCCTGACTCAGCCTCCCAAGTTGCTGGGATTACAAGTGGTACACCACCATGCCTGGCCATGAAATTATTATTATTATTAATTTTTTAAAAATCATTGTAATGCAAGATAAATAAAAATTTCTTTTAAAAAATATATTTACCAGGTTTCACATATGGGTTTGCTTATATTTTCATTGCCATGCAGATCTTTGGGAATATAATCTTTGATTTCAACCTTGTAAATAGCAGATCAATATAGTTGAAGCCACTTTGAAGGTGAAGAGCCTGTCCTCAAATCCTTGGCTTTGACAAGTACTGACTTTGTGATTTTAGGCAACCTATCTTTCTAAGCCTCAATTTCCTCTTTGTGATATGGAAACAGCATGGTACTTTATAAAGCTATTGTGAGGCCTTTGGGAAACAGTCAGTACATGTTACCTAATGTCTTTATATGAAAATGAGTTTCAGATTTTGTCCAGCCAACATACAGCCACGTTTTATGTGTGGACTTAGACATCATAAATTTAGGACTATTTCACTCAACACTTATCAAATAAGTTGATGGCCAGAACATTTTCCTGATGGAACTAACTTAATATATTTCTTTCTCTTTGTAGATCTTATATTGTACTTTAAACACACCTAAAATTGACATGGAAAAACTCCTAGGAGGGCAATTAGGTCTTGAAGATTTTATATTTGCCCATGTGAAAGGACTAAAAAAAGAAGTGAACGTGTATAAATCTGAGGATTCACTTGGACTCACCATTACAGATAATGGTGTTGGCTATGCTTTTATCAAGGTAAGTTAAAAAGCAAACCAAAACAGTGTGACCTAATTGAAGTTAACATTTAAGAAAATCTACCAGGTCAATGACAGAGTGAGAGCCAGCTCAGCAGGCATGCATGGATTGGTAACGTTAGTTTTACTTTCATTTAAAAAAATGTTCAAAGACATGATTTTTTGTTTACTCTTTCTTTGAATTTCTTCCCTTTGGTTTAAACTTCCTCTAGAATATAGAACTTACTGAAAAAGAAAGATTGTTCCTGGTGCCTATTCATTATCCATGTAAGTTTTCCAGGTTTTCAGCTGTAAAATCAGATGACATCCATGCTGACATCCAGCGATTTAGGGTTACTTTTAACTGCACAGATTTTCTCAGCTACCTTATTTACTTCTTTAAAATTGCTCTTCAAATTTACACAAACTGTATAATTCCTCTATTTAAATACAAAGAAAGTAATATAGAGAAACAAAGGCAAGAGAAAGAAGTTTGAGATGGTACAAAATTTTAATGAACTCAGGAGTAGAAAAAGGTAGATGCCTCTTAAAAATAGTTCTGTTGTAATGAGGACACCTGGCATCTGTGGGGAGATTGGTTCCAGGACCCTCTGGGGATGATAAAATCTTCAGATGCTTACATCTTTCATATAGTATTTGCATATAACCTACGGACATTCTCCTACATACTTTCAATCATCTATAGATTACTTATAATACATATAAAATTTAAATTTTATGTAAATAGTTGTATTGTTTGGGGACTAATGACAAGTAAAAAAGTCTGTACTTGTTCAGGACAGATGCAGTTTTTTTTTTTTTTTTTTCTTTTGAAATGGTTTCTTGCTATGTTGCCCAGTCTAGCCATGAAATTCTGGGATCAGGTGATCCTCTTTCCTTGGAGTTACCATTAATTGTAATAATAACAGCTGTCCTAGGCACTTTGCATGAATTTTCTTATTTAGTTATCACAACAATTCTATTTGTTGGTATTATGTTTTTTTCTTTTTCTTTACTTTTTTTTTTTTTTTTTTTTTTGGTACCGGGGATTGAACTCAGGAGCACTCGACCACTGGGCCACATCCCCAGCCCTATTTTGTATTTTATTAGAGACAGGGTCTCACTGAGTTGCTAAGTGCCTCGCCATTGCTGAGGCTGGCTTTGAACTCTTGATCCTCCTGCCTCAGCCTCCCAAGTGCTGGGATTACAGGCATGCGCCACCACACACCTGGCTTTTTTTTTTCTTTACTTTTATGTTGAGTGGTTAACAAATTTTTTTTTTTTTTTTTTTTTTGTACCAGTAGTTATAGTACTAGTAGTTACAGTACAGGATTGAACCCAGGGGTGCTTAACCACTGAACCACATCCCCAGCCCTTTTTATTTTTTATTTTGAGACAGGATCTTGCTAAGTTGCTTACAGCCTTGCCAAGTTTCTGAGGCTGGCCTTGAACTTGCAATCCTCCTGCCTCAGCCTCCTGAGTTGCTGGGGTTACAGGCATGTGCCACCGCACCTGACTGAGATGTAACACATTTTTAATGTACAGCTTTAATGAGTTCTCCATCTTAACACTTGTGTACCTATCACAGATCAATGGAAATTGTATTTCTACTGCTCTGAAGCCTTTCTGTGCCCCTTCTCAGTAAATACTCTCCTCTCCACCTCTTTGGGGAGAGTTGTAGCCACTATTTTGACTTCTGTTACTATTTGCTTCTTCAAGTTTCTATACTCTATTTTTTCTGACTTCTTTTGTTCAACATGATGTCTGTGGGATTTGTCCACAGTAAGGTAATATTAGCAACTCTTATCTTACAGATGTAAAAATAGAATCAGAAAGGTTAAAGTAACTTGCCTGAAGTTGTACAGCTGGAAAAATTCAGGATTTGAATCCAAGAAGCCTGACATGGACCTGGCACTCCTGTGTACAAAGCTAAGAATTAGTGGTAGGCTGCATGCAGAACTGCATGTTGAATGTGTTTATTTTGTCCAAATCTTGATTTGCTGATGCATTGTCATCATTAAAGAAATAGTCTTAGGAAAGTTATCTTCTTAACTAAATGGTGCTTCAACTTCCCACTTGATAGAATGCCTATTTTTAGCTGTGCTGAAGGTTGAGTGGGTGACCAAATGGAAAATCTGTGAGTTGGGAAAGTCATGTGGGATTATCCAAGGGAAGCTCAGGACATGAGGCATATGCAGCAGTGACTTTCTAATGTCAGCAGAGAAGGGCTTGGACGTTTTGCAAACATGTGTGGATTTTTTAGATGTTATCCTCTGACGTTTGTAACTGGCGTTTGTTTCTATTTTCTTTTTCATGCCTTGTCTAACATGTGCCTGCCTTAGAGTACTAGTCATTAGCACTGTGGAGACAAAGGACATGGTAGCAAAGGAGAAAGTGGAACACAATCCAAACAGAAAACAGAGTTCACTTTAAAAGAGAGATTCATATCATACTGTGTATTTAGTTTATAAAAATTTTAAAAATGGGATAATTTCAAACATACAAAAAGAGCATAAACATATAAAGAACTCTTGTATATCATTTACATAAATACCCAATTTCTACATTTGCTTTATTTTCTCTTATATACATTTGTGTGTGTGTTTGTATGTATATGTGTTATATATATATGTGTGTGTGTGTGTGTGTGTATGTGTGTGTATCCCAAGTACCATATATATACATACATATGAACACACATATACATGTATGTGTATCCCTTAGAACTTGGAGTGTAATTACTAAGTACAAGGATATTCTTTATATCTAACTACAGTATAATTATAAAATTTTAAAATCTAGGGGTTGGGGTTGTGGCTCAGTGGTAGAGCGCTTGCCTAGCATGTGTGAGGCACTGGGTTTGATCCTCAGCACCACATTAAAAAAATAAATAAAATAAAGGTCCATCAACAACTAAAAAAAATTAAAAAAAAATTTTTTTTTTTAAATCTAACATTTATATAATACTTTAAAACTAAGCTGTAGTTTACATTGCAGCTTCAACAGTTTTCCTAATAGTGTCCATTTCCCCTAATACAGGTTTAATCCAGGGTCATGCTTTTCATTTGTCATGTCTTTTTAGTCTTTTAAAAGTTATTATAATTATTAACACAATAATTGTACAAATTAATGGACTTCGCTGTGACATTCCATACATGTATATATTAAACTTGATAATGTCCTCCCCTCTTCTCCTACCCTATCCCAACTCCCTTCCTGGAATTTCATAGTCCTACTTTTAGGTCATCTTTTTTTTTGCTTGTTTGTTTGTACATATGAGAGATAATGTGATATTTGTCTTTTTTGTGTGTAGCTTATTTCACTTAATCATGATGTCTTCTAGTTTTACCCATTTTCCTGAAAATGGCAGGATTTTATTCTTCTTGATGACTGGCTTTCAATCAATTAATCAGTTTTTATTTAAATAATAAGCTATTAATGGTTGAATAATATTACTCCATTATGTCTTTTTTTTTTTTTTTTTTTTTAATTCATTCATCTGTTGATGGGCACCTAGACTAATTCCATCTCTTGGTTATTTTAAACAGTGCCACAATAGACATGGGTATGAAGGTATTTCTTTTGTATGCTGACTTCATTTCCTTTGGCTATATACCCAAGAGTGGGATAGCTAGATGATATGTTAGTTATATTTTTACTTCCTTGAGGACCCTCCATACTGTTTTCCATAGTGACTGTGCAAATTTACATTCCTACCAACAGTATATAAAGGTGTCTTTTTTCCCACAACCTCACCAACATTTTTTGGCTATACTGGGAATTGAACCCAGGAGTGCTCTACCACTGATGCTCTATCATCACCAGGCCTATTTATTTTTATTTTGAGACAGAGTCTCTCTTAGTTACCAGGATTAGACTGTAACTTCTGATCCTTCTGCCTCAGCCTCCTGAGTAGTTGGTGTTTGCCCCTGCACCTAGCTAATTTTTTGTTTTTTTTGATAGTAGCTGTTCTAACTGGGGTGAGGTGAAATCTCAATGTTGTTTTGTTTTGCATTTCCCTGATGGATAAAGATATTGATCATTCTTCATATATTTATTGGCCATTTGGACTTAGATTTGTGAAGTGTGTTTCAGATCATTTGCCCATTTATTGATTGGATTATTTATTTCTTTTGTTAAATTTTTTTTCTATACCAGGGATTGAACTCAGGGATGTTTAACAACTGAGCTACATCCCAGTGGCCCACCCCCCCTTTTTTTCAGACAGGGTCTCGCTAAGTTGCTTAGGGCCTTGCTAAATTTCTGAGGCTGGCCTTGAACTTGTAATCCTTTTGCCTCATCCTCCTGAGTTGCTGGGATTACAGATGTGTGCCACTGCTTGGCCTGAGTTATTCTAGTTAGTAACCTTTTATCAGATGAATAGCTGCCAGTGATTTTCTCCTATCCTGTAAGTTGTCTCTTCACTTTCCTTTGCTGTTTGGAAACTTTTAAATTTGCTTTAATCCCATTTGTCAATTTTTGCTTTTGGTTCTTGGGCTGTTGGGGTCCTAACTAGGAAATCATTACCTGTGCCAATATTTTGAAGAGTTTCCCCTGTGTTTTGTTCTAGTAGTTTCAAAACATCATATCTTATAGTAAGGTCTTCGATCCATTTTGGGCAAGGTGAGAGATAGGGATCTAGGTTCAGTCATCTACATGTGTGTATCCACTTTTCCCAGCCTCATTTGTTGAAAAGGGTGAACTTTCATGTTTTTAGCACCTTTGTTGAGAATCAGTTGGCTGAAGATGTGTGGACTTACTGCTGGGTATTTTATTCTACTTCATTGGTCTGTGGGTCTGTTTTTATGCCAATACCATATTGATTTTATTACTGTTTTTGTGGTATGTTTTGAAATTGAGTATTGTGATGCTTCCAGCATTGCTCTTTTTGCTCAGGACTGGTTTGGCTACTCAGGGTCTTTTTTGTTTCTCTATGAATTTTAGGATTATTTTTTTCTAGTTTTGTGAAAAATGTAATTGTATTTTGATTAAGAGTCTATTGAATCTATAGATCATTTTGGGTGGTGTGGCCATTTTATCAATATTAATTTTCTCAATCCATGAACATGGAAAATCTCTCCAGCTTCTGGTATTTACTTAATTTCTTTCTTCATTGTTTTGCAATTTTCATTGTAAAGGTACTTCACATACTTAGGTTTATTCCTAGCTGTCTTATTTCTTTTTTTGGCTATTGTGAATTGGATTGCTTTCCTGATTTCTTTCTCAGTGAGTTCATTATTGGTGTATAGAAAAGCTACTGATTTTTGTATGTTGATTTTGTATCCTGGTCCTTAAGTGAATTATCAGCTCTAATAGTCTTTTGATGGAGTCTTAAGGATTTTCTATGTGCTGAGTCATATCTGTAAATAGGGGTTACTTGACTTTCTCCTTTCCAGTTTGTATACCTTTTATTTCTTTCTCTTGCCTGATTTCTCTGGCTAGCACTTCTATATTGAATAAGAGTGATGAGAATGGACAACCTTGTCTTATTTCTGAGCTTAGGGGAAATACTTTTTTTTTTTTTTTTTTTTCCCAGTGTATGGTTTTGTTCTAACTGTCCCCCAGAGTTTCTTGTTGAAAGCATGGTCCCCAACATCAAGACTCAGAGATGGGGCTTTTAGGCAAAGATTGGATCATGAGGACTGTAACCTCATCAGTGGATTAATATGTTGATGGATTATCCATTAATAGCTGAATATGTAATAAATATTAATTGATTGACAGCTGACTAAAGGGAAGTTGGACCTAGTTGGAGGAAGTATGTCACTGATGTTTGTCCTGATTTATCTTCTCTCTCAATCCTTCCTTTCTCTCCCCTTTTTGGTTGCCACAAGCTGAGCAACTTTACTCCAGTGTGACCTTTGACCATTATGCTCTTCCTTCACCTTAGGCCCAAAGCAGTGGAGTTAACCAATCACAGACTGAAATCTCTGAAGCCATAGGCTTAAAACAAACAAACAAACAAACTTCCTCTAATTCCCACCCCCCCCATCATCACAGCAATACAAACTGACTAACATACCCATTCAGTAGGATCTTGGGTATATATGTTTGTCTTATGTGTGATCCTTTTGTACCCAATTTATTCAGGGCTTTTATCATGAGGGGATGTTGAATTTTATTGAAGGCCTTTTATTTATCTATTGAGATGATTGTGTGGTTTTTATCCTTGATTTTACTTATGTGCTATGTTCTATTTATTGATTTGTGTATGTTGAAACATTCTTGCATTCCTCAAATGAAACAAACTTGATAATAGTGTATGAACTTTTAAACATGCTATTGAATTCAGTTTGCATGTACTTTGTTGAGTATTCTCACATCTATGTTCATCAACGATATTGGTCTATACTTTTCTTTTTCTTTCTCGTTTTGGTAGTACTGGTGATTGAACCCAGGGACAGTCTACCACTGAGCTACATCCCTAGTCCTTTTTATTTTATTTTTTTATTTTGAGACAGGGTCTCATTAATTTGTTGGGGCTGACCTTGAACTTGTGATCCTCCTGCCTCAGCCTACTGAATTGCTGGGATTACAGGTGTGCGCCACCATGTCTGGTTAGTTTTCTAGTGTTCTTGTCAAATTTTGATAGCAGGGTAATACTGGCTTTATAGAATGAGTTTGGAGAGTTTCTGCCCTTTATAGTTTATGGAATAGTTTGAGGAACATTAGTGTTTGTTCTTTTTTAAAAGTGTGATAAAATTCAGCAGTGAATTCATCTTGTTCTGAACTTTCCTTTGTTGGGACACTTTTTATTACTGCTTCAATATCATTATTTATTATTGATCTATTTAGGTTTTTTTAATGTTCTCTTGGTTCAATTTTGGTAGGGCCTACATTTCCAGAAATTTGTCCATTTATTCTAGATTTTCCAATTTGTTAAAACATAACTTTTCAAAATATCCCTAACCATATGTATATATATATATACATATATATATATATATATATATATATATATATATATACATATACTTTTTTTTGTGGTTGTGGTGGTGGTACTGGAGATTGAAACCAGGTGTACTCTACCACTGAGCTCTACATCTCAAGACCTTTTATTTTTTATTTTGAGAGAGGATCTCATTAAGTTGCCAAAGCTGGGCTTAAATTTGTGATCCTCCTGTCTTAGTCTCCGAGTACCTGGGGTTATAGGTATGTGCAACTGCTTCTGGCTTTCTTCATTGACTAATTATTCATACTGTGTTGTTCAATTTTCATGTGCTTGTATGATTTCTGCAATTTCTCTCTTTCTCTCTCTCTCTCTCTCTCTCTCTCTCTCTTTTTTTTTTTGGATGGTTACCAGGGATTGAATTCAGGGACACTTGGCCACTGAGCCACATCCACAGCCCTATTTTGTATTGTATTTAGAGACAGGGTTTCACTGAGTTGCTTAGAGCCTCGATGTTGCTGAGGCTGGATTTGAACTCTTTATCCTCCTTTATTCTGAGCCACTGGGATTACAGGTGTGTGCAACGGCACCCAGCCATAATTTCTGCAATTTTTCTTGCTGCTGATTTTGTTTCATTCTATTGTGATCAGATAAGGTGTAAGAAATTATTTTACTTTCTTGAATTTGTTAAGACTTGCTTTATAGAATAATAAACTACCTGTTTTGGGAAAAGTTCCATGTGCTGATGAAAAGAATGTGTGTTCTGCAGCTGTTGGGTGGAATATTCTATAGGTGTCTATTAAGTCCATTTGATCTATCATGTAATTTAAATCTGATGTTTCTTTGTTGATTTTTTTTTTTTTGTCTAGATGATCTATTTATTGGTGACAGTGGTATATTGAAGTCACCCACTGTAATTTATTGAGACCTATTTCACTTTTTATGTCTAGTGGTATTTGTTTTATGATATTGAATGTTATGATGTTAGTACATATGTATTTATAATTGTTATATCTTCTTTTTTTAAAATATTTATTTATTTACTTTAGTTGTACACAATGCAATGCATGTATGTTTACGTGGTGCTGAGGATCGAACCCGGGCCGCACACGTGCAAGGCGAGTGCTCTGCTGCTGAGCCACAACCCCCACCTGTTGTATCTTCTTGATGTAATATTCCCTTGATCAATAGATAATGACCTTCTTTGTCTCTTAACTGAGTTTGTCTTTTTTTTGTTTTTGTTTTTGTTTTTGTGGTACCAGGCATTGAACTCAGGGGCACTCAACCACTGGGCCAAATCCCCAGCCCTTTTTTTGTATTTTATTTAGAGACAGGGTCTCACTGAGTTGCTAAGTGCCTTGCCATTGCTGAGGCTGGCTTTGAACTGGCGATCCTCCTGCCTCAGCCTCCCAAAGTGCTGGGATTACAGGCGTGTGCCACTGCGCCCCGGCTTGAGTTTGTCTTAAAATCTATTTTGTCATATATAATTACAGCTGCTCCTACTTGCTTTCAAATTTCATTTACTTGGAATATCCTTTTCCATCCTTTCACTTTGCAGGTTAGTTGAGTTTCTTATATGCAGCTGTGTTAGTCAACTTTTTGTTGCTGTGACCAAAATACCTGGCATAAACAACTTGAGGAGTAAATGTTTATTTTGGCTTATGGTTTCAGGGTTCAGTCAGTTCAGGTTTGGACAGTTCTGTTGCTTTGGGCCTGAGAACACCATGGTGGAAGGGCATGGCAGAGAAAATCTGCTCAGTTCTTGTAGTCGGGGTGGTGGTGGAGGAACTGGGTAGAAAATAAACCCTTCAGGGACACACCCCCAGTGACCTACTTCCTCCAACCACATTCCAACTGCTTACAGTTTTTACATCCGTCTAGTAGTCCGTTTAGATTATTAACCCACCAAACAGATTAATCTACTGGTGAGATTATGGTCCTCATGATCCAGTCACTTTCCTAAAGCCCCACGTCTGGACATGGCTATTTTGGGGACTAGATCTTAAACAGATGAATTTTGGGGAGAAATTCTAGATTCAAACTGTAACAGCAGTGTATCATTGGGTCTTGTGTCCCCAGCTCCCCCTGAGACAGGGTTTTGGTTTTTAATCCATTCAGATGGTCTGTGTCTTTTAATTGGAGAATCAAGACCATTCACATTCAGAGTTATTGAAAGTTATATGCTCATTTTCCTTAGTTAATACTTTTCATGGAAGGTATTTTTTTTCTTCTTTGATTCTGAAGGACAACCTTGCTGGGTATAGTATTTTTGGTTGACAATTATTTTCTTTTTAATATTTTTATTTATTTGCTTTAGTTGTACACAATGTGTTTTATTCAATGCATTTTATTTGTACGTGGTGCTGAGGATCGAACCCGGGTCGCCCACGTGCTAGGCGAGCGCTCCACTGCTGAGCCACAATCCCCGCCCAACAATTATTTTCTTTCAGGACTTGAAATGTATTATTTCATACACTCCTGGCCTTCAGAGTTTCTGGTAAGAAATCGTCTGTTAGTCTAATGGTTTTGTCTTGAAATGTGATTTGGTGCTTCCCTTTTGCAGCTCTTTTTAAAAACTTTCTTTCTTTTAGTTGTCAATGGACCTTTATTTATTTATTTATATGTGGTGCTGAGAATTGAACTCAGTGCCTCACACATGCTAGGCCAGTGCTCCACCACTGAGCTACAACCCCAGCACTCTTTTGCAGCTTTTAATATTCTTTATTTCTTATGTACTTTTGGCAATTTAACTATAATATGTTGCGGAGATGTTCTTTTCTGGTTATGTCTATTTGGAGTTCTAAATGCCTCCTGTATCTAGATGTCCAAGTCCTAAGATATGGGACATTTTCTGCTACTATTTCACTGACTATGTTTTCTGTATCCATGGATGCTTGATCTTTTAATGCTGTCCTAGAGATCTTGTATGCTCTCTTCATTCATCCATTCTTTTTTTTTTTCCCTTAGTAGTATGAACCTTAGGAAGTGACAGATTACCTTGTTTGTTCTTATTTCTTGTCCATCTATGTTAAGATTTGCACATCTGTTGGGGTCAGTAGCTCTTCTGTTTTTATGTGGTGGCCTTATGGTATGCATTTTTCTTATGCCAGTGTGACTGCAGTGGTTTGTTGTAGAGTGTGTTTATTTCTAACCTGACTCCATAGTATAATCTCCCTGTAGCTTGTTTGGTTGTGATTTGTGGATTTGGGCACAGAGCATACCATGCTGAATTCGAAAAGATATAGTATCTCTGCAAGACTTGTAAGAGTGGGGACATTCTTGTACTTCAGGCAGATATGGTATAGACAGCAGAGTATAATGGATGTGACCTCTGGGTACTTCAGTTTTGGGTGTGGCAGCCCCTATTGGGAGTTGGGGTTTCTCACAAGTACTGTTGATGGCAGTAGCACTATTACTTGAAAGTGATTCTGATGCTGATTTTTTCAGTGTTGTTGAAGAGCCTGAAGCTCCTGTCTTCTTATTGGAGACTGGTAGTTCATGGGAAGGAGAAGGGACTTGGAATGACAACTTCTCCTCTGTGGGACTTCTCTTCAGATATAACAGCCTTGCATGATCTGACCAGGTGTGGCCAAGATTGATGTAGAAGATCCGCATAGATGTAATGTCATCACCTTTGGGTTTTTTTCCTCTGCTGTTACTGTGGGAATAACGCAGGATACAGTCCAGGATACACTCCCCGGCCTCCCTTATCTGTGCACACGTAGTATGGGAGGACAGTTGAGAGCTTATGTCCCCCTTTTCTTTAAGCAGAAGTGTCTGCCAGGATTTTAGCAGGACTGGGTTGTGGCTGGTGCTAGGCTTAATTCCTCTCATCTGAGCTGGGAATATTGTTCAGAGACAGAGCATCTCCCTGATGCATCTGAGGCCCTGGGTTCAATTCTCAGCACTTGAAGGGGGAAAAAATAAAAGAGAGAGAAAGAGAGAAATAATTAAAAATACATAAAAACAAAAAGAGTAGGGAAAATAATATTAAAAATAAAAGGGAAAGACATGATAAAGAAGAAAAAAGAAAAATTAAAAATGAAACAAAAGTAAGAAAAAAAAAAAAAAAGAATAGAGAACAACAACAATAAATTCCTCCAGGGCACTCAAACATGCTTCTCACTGGGACTTCTAAGGTTGGAATTCACCAGATAAGAAGGTAGTAGTGTGTTTCAACTACCGCTTGCTATAGTTCCTCTCAGCTCTTGCCGAGTGAGTTTGGAGTGGTATCCAGGTTGCGCCCTGGGTATCTTGCCGAACAGGTTATGGTAGAATGTTGATCTTGCAGGGGTATGAATATGCCAGGGGTATATATATTCTCTCACAAGGTTTTTAGTCTGTGCACCCGGGGGAATGGCAATTGTTGGAGCCACAGCAAGCCCTTCTCCTCAACTGCATTTTGGCAGAATGTGATCTGTGCCTGGTGTATGTTTGTTCCTGAGGGTTTTAGTCTTTGTGCCAGGTGGCCTGGTGAATGGCAAAGCTGTAGCGGATCTCCAGAATTTCTCTAAGGGTAGGGGGATCAATTGAACCACTGAGTTCTGAAGGCACCTTCAGACCTGGCCATGCAGAAGCACACTCAATTGGTTTCGTTCATGGTAGAGGTCAGAATTGCTGAACTGCTGTGCCCTCCATTCCTTCTAGTTGCAGCTGGGTGGAGACACTCCCCTAAGCCTCACTTGTCTCATGTGGCCACTGCCCATCTAGTCAGTGCAGCAAATATCCACTGGAACCTTGAGATGTGATTATGCCAGATTTTCTGACCCTCACAGCGGTTTGGTCTTTGACAATAGGACCCAGCTCAAGGACTCCTGGCTAAAGCACCGTTTGCTGAGGGATGGCTGAATTTCTTCTCTAAAGCTAATTTATAGTGCATAGTCCCCTATTTGTTAAAGTCATTTGTCTGTAGGGTGCTGTCCTCTGTGCCATACTGCAACATTTCCTCTTTCACCTTTACTCTCTTGGAAGGGAGAGTCCCCTTTCCCCAGCTGAGATTTCAGACACTGGGAATTCTCTTACTGTGTTATTCTCTCTACTCTCTGGCTTTCACCAGGTTTTGTTTCCTTTGCTGTCAATCTATAATGCTCACCCATAGCCACCAACTCCAAAAGCATCACACTACTGTTGCTTTGTTTCCATCCCCTGGGAAGAGAAAACTAGTACTGGGTGTCACTATTCTGCTGTCTTGAGCCTCCAGTGTTTTTTCTTTTTAGTCTTCTAAAATTTAGAATAGTTTCATAGCTTTTTGAGGGATATCCCTTGAAGGTGCTTGATGTTGGTTTGTCTTGTTATTTATGATGTTAATTTTTGTCACTTGTCTAAAGTGGCATCTATCAATCTTTTCACTGCAAAAGTATTGTATTTTCCTTTGTAATTAATAAATAATGGTGGGGAGATACTTTGAGATTGTGAAAATATCCTATTCCCTTACAACCCATACATCTAGCATCTATTGATGTATCTTGCTTCAGTCAATTTTTCCTATGATGGTTGCAAAATGATGGTTTCCCAATACCATCATTCTCTATATATTTCCTTCTTTCTTTTTTTGGTACCGGGGATTGAACTCAGGGGCACTCAACCAGTGGGCCACATCCCCAGTCCTTTTTTGTATTTTTACTTAGAGACAGGGTCTCACTGAGTTGCTAAGTGCCTCACCATTGCTGAGGTTAGTTTTGAACTTGTGATCCTCCTGCCTCAGCCTCCCAAGTGCTGGGATTACAGGCGTGTGCCCGGCTTCTTTATGTATTTCTTAGTAAATATTCTGTTTTAAAAAGCTGTCATCATTTATTTACTTATTTATTAGCACAAGTACATTGTTTCTTATTTTATTCAATGGGTTGTAAGCTGCCAGTATCATTGATTGATTTTGATGCTCAAATTTTCTGAGATTTGGCTTGTGGGAATCCTCTTGGCTCTTTCAAGGTGGCTTCCATCATTTTACAGAGCAATTCCTTACTTTCTGGCACAAAATGTTCTAGGCTCATCTTATATTTTCCTTTTCCCAGGCCCAGACTCAACCATTTCTCTAAGGAACTCTGATTTTTTAAAATGATATTTCAAATTCAAATTCTGTTATGAGTTGAACACTTTCATTGCTATTGGAGTTTTATTATTTCTAGGTATTTTCAGTGATAGCATTAGAAAAACATGTTTATGCTGGGCATGGTGGTACATGTCTGTAATCCCAACAAGTCAGGAGGTGGAGGCAGGAGGATTACAAGTTCAAAGCCAGCCTCAGCAATTTAGTGAGTCCCTAAGCAACTCAATGAGACCCTGTCTCTAAATAAAATACAAAAAAGGGCCAGGAGATGTGGCTCAGTAGTTAAGTGCCTCTGGGTTCAATCCCTAGTACCAAAAACAAACAAAACAAAAAAGAAAAACATGTTTATTAGAAATGATGAATTCATAATTATGCTTCATTCTAATCTCAAGGTTATTCCTTGGCTTTTCCATAAAAATATGTACTTTGGGGCTGTGGTTGTGGCTCAGTGGCAGAGCGCTCGCCTCGCATGTGCGCGGCCCGGGTTCCATCCTCAGCACCACGTAAACATAAATGCATTGCATTGTGTACAACTAAAGTAAATAAATAAATATTTAAAAAAAATATTTACTTTGAAATTTATTCAAACAAGTGCTCATTTACTTAGTTCTACAATTTATACCAATCAGTTTCAGTATTGCTTTATCCATAATACTATGAAAAATAAACTTACTAAGAAGAGTTCAAGATCTGAATGCACTCCATTTTGTCTTTAGATTGTGTGTGTATGTGTATGTGTGTATAAATTATATAGAGTTGAAGTTTTTTATTCACAAGTTACTTGGAATAGTTCTCCTACTTCCCCCCACCTCAGGTGACTATGCTCTTTATTTGAAATACTATTGAGTCCATTTCCTTCTGTTTGTTTTTCCCTCATTCCTGTTTAGCTAATTTTATTTCCTGAATATAAAAAATATTATATGGTTCAAAAAAATCAAAACCATATTAAAAGATATATTCAAAGATATACCATTCCTTCTCCTACTCCTTCTACCCAATTATCTTCCCCCACTTCTTAGAAGTAATCAGTTTTATTCATTTTTGACTTATCCTTCCTGTGATTCTTATCTTGGCCAAAATAAAAAGAAAAAAATAGAATGTGCATGAGTTTACATGCTATCCTTATGCAGGGACCATGCTTAACTTTTCTGTATGATTATAATTGCAGTGTATATACTACTGAAATAAGTACTTACGTGGCTGGAAGTAAGAGCAAGTTGAAGTAAAAGTAGGACAGTAATTGGATTCAAGGGCAGGACTCCAAATTAGGGAGGCAGTGCAGTGAAATGAATAAAACTTGGACTTTAAGCCGGCGTGGTGGCGCACACCTGTAATCCCAGCACTTGGGAGGCTGAGGCAAGAGGATCGAGAGTTCAAAGCCAGCCTCAGCAATGGTGAGGCACTTAGCAATTCAATGAGACCCTGTCTCTAATAAAATACAAAAAAGGGTTGGGGATGTGACTCAGTGGTAGAGTGCCCCTGAGTTCAATTCCTGGTACCAAAAAAAAAACCAAACAAACTTGGACTATAGAATCAGATAAGCCTGTGACCCTGGGCAAGTCGTTGAACCCTTCTGAACCTTTTCTCAAATATTAGCACCTACCTTATAGGGTTATTTGGGATATAAAGATAATACATATAAAATACCTGACAGTATTCTTAATTAGTAGCTAATACTTTAATAATAAAACCAGTAACAGTAAATAATTACTTAATTAGAAGAGAGAAAGCAATGACAGATAAATGCTTTCTGTAGTTCTCCATGATTCTCACAGGTGAAACTCCTCAGGTGAAAAGACAGTGGACCTAAACATTGATGATTTTAGCATCCAGGTCTCAACATTTCCCAGGACAAAAAGTATATATAAATAACTTCATTAGAAAATTTAAAGCATGCTTATAATAAAAACAATTTCTAGTCTAGTTGGAGACATGAATTGGCAAATATTTCCTGTAAAGGGCCAGATAGTAAATATTTTGTGCTTTGTGAGTTGTACAGCCTCTGTTGCAACTACTCAACTAAGTCCCTGACTTAGTGACCACAGCCATGGACAATACTTGAGTGAGTGTGGGTGTTTCCCTGTGGGACCAACCTTACTTACAGATACTGTGATTTAGGTTTCATATAATTTTCACATTACAAATATTATTTTGATTATTAAAAACCATTCAAAAAAGTAAAAACTAGCTGAGGTAGGTGGTACTTGCCCTTTAATCCCAGAGTCTTAGGAAGCCCAGGCAGGAGGATTGTGTTATGAGGCCAGCCTCAGCAACTTAGTGAGACCCTGTCTCAAAATAAAAAATAAAAAGGACTGGGGAGTAGGTCAGTGATAGAGCACCCCTGGGTTCAGTCCCCATCACTACATCATTCTTTATTCTACCTACTTAGGAGGTGAAGGTCCAGGTAACCCATTCTATAAATAATCAGTGTCTCCAAGTTTGCTTCTAAATCTGGTCCAACTTATGGTTTTCTTCTCTAAGTTTCTTATACTGATTTTTCCTTCTTTCATCCCAGATCCTCTGCCTGGATTCTCACCCTGCTGCCTGCTCTGACTCCGGGTAACTGCCTTCCTCCTTTGGTCTGGGTCCTCTTCTAGTGACAGTTACACCTACTCAGTGGCCTGGGCAATGAGAAATTGCTGTTACTCTGACCTTTATTTCAGTAGTAAGAGTCAGGCATGACTTTTAGGTCTTTTACTTATTAATTTTATATAAGGCTTATTTTTACTAAACTCATAAAAATAAGTCTTAAAAATGAAAAATAGTATGTGGTAGGACACTGAAATGTGCATGGTATAATTAATCAAATAAAAAATAGTTTCAAGCTATATCAAGAAATAAATTAGAATAAAAGTTAAGGAAAAAAGTCCAAGTTAAATTCTTTAATGCCTTTAAAATGGTTATATAACAATATGTTTAAATGTTTTTCTTTAGATTGTAATTTCTTGCTTACTCTTGTTTATTTTTCTGTGGTAGTTTAGAAAATGTAGTTATATTGAGTAGTATATTCTGATTACTTTTGTTTTTGTTAACTATGGAAGTCTAACAAGGATTTCTAATAAAACAATGCCAGATTAGGCAATTTCTGGTTTCTTTGCTTTATGGTTAACTATTTGTAATGATAAATAATAAACTCTGTTTAAATTGGTGTTATTTTCTATTGCATGTAGCGTGGTAATACTATAACAATGCACGTAGCAATATTTTTAAAATTTGAGGGTAAAAAGGAAATATACTCACATTTTTCACAAAAAATCCCAACCTTCTCAGGTTCATCTTTTACAACTTTTTTTGATGACGGTATTATGGAGATGCTGAGGTACATGAGATCAGTTTCTCTCATTGGACACAGTGATCAATCAGAAGATGTTACACGTTCATGTGGCAAGGATGGGGAATACACCAGCTTTTATGACAGTAGCCACAGCACCTAACATTTGTCCTGTCATTCCCATGAAGGATTTGTGACTCCTGAGGCAGCTGATGGCCTTTATTTTGACCCCCTTCTTGTCACTGTGGAAGTACTTGTACATTCATGCTGTTACCCCTGCATAGTTTTCTAGAGTTCTTGTCCCTAAAATCCTTTCAGAAATTCTTGGTGCCATCTTAGGGTCCTGTATTAGTCAGGGTTCTACAGAGGAACAGAATCAACAGGAAGTATAAGTGGGATCAGTGGTGCTATCCTAGTCCGAGACTGAAGGCTTCTGGAGAATCACCGGCACAGTCTGCTTTGGAAGAGTGAAGAAGCTCAGTCCATTGCAGCAGCAATCAAGAACCTATTCAAGAAGAATCGAGCTTACATCTGCTATTGCTTCCTTGTTCTTCCAACTTTTATTCCATCCAAGCTGTCGTCCTATTGGATGGTGCTACCCATGCTTAGGGAGGGTCTCCACTTCACTTGGTTATCCCACATGCCAGTCATTCCTAGACATACCCAAAAGCCTCTTAATCATCAACATCTTTTAATCCAATCAAGTTGACAATTCAAATTAACCATTATAGGACCAGAGCTCTAATATTGAGACTCTGTATAACTGATGCATTATAGAGAAGTAAGATTGAAGAAAGATGAGTTTCAAGTTTTTCCTTGAGTCTTCAGTTCTCATCTAAAATGTATCAATGAAGAACAATAGTATAAAATCACTCTTACTGACTTTCAAATGAAAACCACACTTATCTCTTATTAGGTATCAGTCTTCTTAGTCAAGATCATACCATTTGAATATTTGCATTTGTAAATAAGGTTTAAAAAATGTAGCCAGTAGAAAAATCTTAAGCTTTATATTTCTGAAGGGGATCTCATGTTGAAATGATCCAACAATCATTTACAGAAGGATTTTCTGTGCAGGCATTGTGCCATGCACAGGACATACAATGATGTGTAGGACTCTCAGTCCCCAAAGATATCACAGTTTAGCTATGGCGAGTGAGAGGAAAAGGAACAACTGCACTGTGGTGTGTTAAATCTAGCACATCATTTGATTTTTCTCAAGCCTCCATCTTCTTGATCTACCAAAAAGGTTTTTAGAATTAAATTAAATAGCAAATGTAAAGTGCTTAGCTTAAAGCTCAGTGTAGGGGCTGGGGTTGTGGCTCAGCGGTAGAGTGCTTGCCTAACACGTGTGTGGCCCCTGGGTTCACTCCTCAGCACCACGTAAAAATAAATGTATTGTGAGCCGGGCGCGGTGGCGCACGCCTGTAATCCCAGCACTTTGGGAGGCTGAGGCAGGAGGATCACGAGTTCAAAGCCAGCCTCAGCAATGGCGAGGCACTTAGCAACTCAGTGAGACCCTGTCTCTAAATAAAATACAAAAAAGGGCTGGGGATGTGACCCAGTGGTCGAGTGCCCCTGAGTTCAATCCCCGGTACCACAAAAAAAAAAAAAAAAAAAAAAAAAAAAAAAAAAGTATTGTGTACAACTAAAGAAAAAAAAAAAAAAAAAGCTCAGTGTATATAGCAAAAAGTATTGTAGAAGATGACAGTGGCACCTTACTCATTCCTGTGGAAGAAGTCAGGGAAAGCTTCCCAGAGGACACGGTAACTGTGAGGTAGTTGAATTATGAATGATAAGGAAGATGAAGAATGGTTGGAAGTTAGATGGTGTGGTTCTTTGTTGTTTGGTCTTCTTTCTTTAACTGAGCCTTAAGCTGCATTGTTAGTATGTCAATACAATGGATGTAATATCTCAGGAGTATGAAAAATAATGCCACACAGTTCTTTTTTATATCATCATTAATTTTCTTTCTTTCAGAGAATTAAAGATGGTAGCATTATTGACTCAGTTAAAACAATCTGTGTGGGGGATCATATTGAATCCATAAATGGAGAAAATATCGTTGGGTGGCGTCACTATGAAGTTGCTAAGAAGTTAAAGGAATTAAAAAAAGAGGAACTCTTTACCTTGAAGTTAATAGAACCCAAGAAGGCATTTGGTAAGTCGTGTGTGGGTGTGTGTGTACACGAATTATCTCTTCCTCTGGTTTAACTTTTTAAGGGAAACGAGTACTGTTACGTGGTGCCATGTGCTTTTAATATTTCATCTTATCTAACACATCAGTTAGGAACATAGAGAATGATAGAGAACAGTGCTTACAGGGACAACAACTACTGAAGGAGGAAATAAAGCCTTGTAGAAGGACATTTTCTAAACAAACGTTTGGAATGACAAAGACTAATGTCTAGTGACTAAATTTGATGTGGCTGTTCCAATCTCTGAGAACAAACAGCACATTGTATTGTTTTCATTTTGCTGAGCAGTAAGATTTTTGATTGAGCACTTTAAACCATAATAACTGTTGTTCATGGACCTCAACAGCAAAAAGTTTTAGTTATACACAGAATTGGTATTTAAAATAGTTATCTAGTCTATTTTAAAGGCCTCCTTCACCTCTACTTTTTCTCCATTGGCATTTTGGATTTGGCTGCTTGGAACAGTATGAAATTACTCCCTCGTTGATGTGACATCTGTACTTGCCTAGTTTTAGCCACGGCAGCTGTATTACAACTGTCGTTCAAACCCCCAGGGCCATCTCATCTACATGAGAATGTGCCAGCTTCCCTCTCACTACCCAGCACTATTTTAATAAGCCAGATGAAGGCCTCGTGTTTGCCAGTGTTAAAATATCTTTAGCAGAATCATTCCAAGCCTGCCCTTACTCATCCGTGACCCCACCCACCCTATGTCCTTTCCTTTGCTCACAGAGCACAAATATGCCTTCTAGTTGTTTCTAATGCCATTTTCTCAAGGCAGTTAGTGAAAATGGTGGGAGAATGCAGGGGTTCTGGGGAATTGCATTTTCCTTGTCTTAGTGAGTAAGCTGCATCTATGGAATTAGGAAGTTTTCTCTACTCCCACAATTCTGTGTCACTTGATAGAAATATAGTAAAGGTTACGTTGCTTGTGGGAGATGGAGTTCCATAGCAGGTATAAGAAAAGAGTGCTTTATGCCTGTGCTGCACTTGGAGGGAGCGCTCTAGGAAGCTGCTGTGATTCTGTCTGGTGCAGTGCAGCATCTGCTCTCCCTCCTAGAAAGGAAGGCCAGTGGCCCCCAGGCTGCTCTGCAGCAGCTTCTTTTGGAAGGGCTTTGTTTGGTAGTCCAGCTCCCCCGATAGCATGGCATATGAACTGATAGGGCAAAGGTGATTTGAGATAAATATTCTAATTTGATTCAGTTTCTTTGTAAATTAAAGCTATCTTAGTACAACTGAAGAAATATGAACTCTTCCTACATTTTTCTCTAACATACAATGTGTTTTCCAGAGTTAATCATTTTCAGTTTTTTCCCTGTTTGTGCATATATATCTTTTGGTTCCTGTGTCTTTGTAGAATGTTGCTACTTATCTTGAGTGTTACAGATGTCATTGTATTTAGCCACTATTGTCCTATAATTATAGTTCTCTCTTTGATATCAGAGACACATGTAGTAGTTAATGTACTTCACTTTAGTATCTACTGTTGAACCTGCTCCTATTGCCTTGTGAATTTCATGGATATATTTGAGATGCACCCTGGCTAGGATTTTTCTGATAGGGGTATGTATTTCAGTATCTCAAATTCTGTTGGTGCTGTGGGCTAGGATACCTGGAGATTGATTTTGGAGCAGTGATAGCTTTTTGTTTTCCAAGCTGCTAGTCTGCATTTTCTCCTCTGTGGCTTGACCCTTGACTCTGGCCCTAGCCTTAGAAGAAAGCCTTGCTACTTTGCCCATCCTCTAATCATTAATTTTGTTGCTTTTCTTTTTGCTTCTGGGATAAAGGCAAAGCTGGTCTGTTTCTCATCCTCTGGCTTCATCCCAATGCTTAGTCCTTTGCCAGGGAGAGAGAATATATCAGGAGGTACTTGGGGGATCAGGCTTCCCCCAATTCTCTTGGTTGCAATCTTATCTTTGGCTATGTTTCCTTCCTTTCTCTTTGTATTTTCTAGCATTATCATTGACTCAGGGCCAAAAATTCAAATTTCATAGCCTTTCATGATTATCTGCCTCTCTGTTATCTTGAATTCCTACTAGGAAACAGGGTCAGCCTAAATCAGGAAGGGTTTTTTCTGCATTCATGTAGGCCACCTTGGCTGAAGTGAAATCCTTTCTAGGATCTCTGGTTTTATACCAGGGATTGATCCTAGAGGGGGCTTAACCAGTGAACCACATTCTCAGCTTTGAGACAGGGTCTTGCAAAATTTCTCAGGGGGGGCTGGGGTTGTGGCTCAGCGGTAGAACGCTTGCCTATCACGTGCGCGGCCCGGGTTCAATCCTCAGCACCATGTAAACATAAAATTCATTGTGTACAACTAAAGCAAATAAAGGCTGGCTTTGAACTTTTGATGCTCTTGCCTCAGCCTCCCAAGTTGCCTGGATTACAGGTATGCACCAGCACACCTGGCCCATCTCTAGGCTTTACCATAAACAGTCAGAAGTGGCCACACACTCCAGTATTTTGATAATTTCCTACCAACTCCCTACAGATACAGGCAGGAGAGGCATGTGAGTGAACTATATCCTCAAATACTTTGTTCTGCCATGGCATAATAAGGATTGTGAGTACAACTTCTCTATAGCAGGTAGGGGAATCCTTACTACCTGCTCCCATTCCCATATTTTAGGTTCACCACTTCCATACCCCGCTTCTAGAGGCCCCCATATGTGTTAAGATTCACTATTTAATTTAAGGGAAAATCATTTGTTGGAAGACTACCAGGTAGGTCTCAAACAAAAATAGTTGATCAAGCCTTGGGAAAATCAGTAGCTTTCAGGGATATGTGTACCAGGAAGCTTTAATGGCATAGAATTAATGCACCTTCCTCCAATTATTTTTCATGTCACTCTACATAGGATTCAAATTCCTAGAATGTGGGGGGACTGGTTATGTCATGTGCCTATCCTGAAAGTGAGGAAGGCAGACTATGTGATTGGTAGGTCTACCCAAATCACACAGAACAGAGAGGGGGAAGTTTCCTTTTGGGTAGGAAAAAAGCAGCAGATGCCCAATTTACCATTTATCCTAATCTGTTACACCTTGTTCTGAAGGCAGAGCAGTGTTGGTTTTCTTTTAACCTTGAATCTGACTCTAGCCAAACTGTCTGTCTGCAAGTATTAGAATAGATCTGGAGAGAAGAGGATATTGTCAATGGCTTTGGATATCTGTCCTTAAGGATTTCATTTTTATGCTATGAATAGAGTGCCACATAAATAGCTGTTTGGCAGTGAACTAGCTAGAGATGATGACAGCATCAAACATCCTTCCTGGGAAAGAGTAAAACCTTATTTTTCTTGGTGCTGACCACTGGATTTTCAGGCTACAGGTTTGGACTCTACTTCTGGGAAGTCCTTTGCTTTTATATCCCACACATTATTTGGTGAGAATCTCCTATGTTCCAGGTGTTCTAATAGGTGAAATGGAGGCTAAGAAGGAAGCCCAAGTTCCTGCTTTTTGAGGAGCTCACAGTCCAAAAGGAGGTTGTTATGGAATGAATTGTATCCTACAAAATTTGTATAGTGAAGTGTTAATCACCAGTACTTCTGAATGAGACCGCATTTGGAGATAGGGTCTTTAAAGAGGCAATTATGTTAGAATGAGGTCATTAGGGTGGACTCTAATCCATTATGACTTACGTACCTATGAGAAGAGCAAATTTGGACACAGACACATTTAGAGGAAGAATGCTCTTTGAAAATGAAGATAGGCATTTATCTATAAGCAAAGGAGAGTGGCCTCAGAAGAAACCAGTGCTGGGGACACCTTAACTTGTACTTCTAGCCTTCAGAACTATGAGAAAATAAATTTATATTGTTGAAGCCACCCATTCTGAAAATTAACAAAGAGGCCAATAGGCCAAAAAAAAAAAAAAAAAAAAAAGAAAGTACAATGCTAGTTCCTTGGTAGTGGAAGTAGATCTTGGACTCCCTAACAATCCAGAATGGACTGGTACTTTAGCAGTCTTCTGGCCCTGGACAAGTGGCAAGAACATGCTGATATTTCAGTTCAACGCTTCTTGAGCATTTAGAATATACTGGTCTTAGGGTGCTAATTACGCTGGATAATAATAGTCACCGTTACTGAGAGCCTACTGTACACCATGACCACATTACATGCTTAGTACATGCTGAATAAGATCCAGATTCTAGATGCTCATGTCTAGAGAGAGGAGATAGACATGAAAAGAAATAACTTGGATAAAGGTGTTAGAGTAGCCGGGCGCGGTGGCGCACGCCTGTAATCCCAGCACTTTGGGAGGCTGAGGCATGAGAATCGCGAGTTCAAAGCCAGCCTCAGCAATGGTGAGGCACTTAACAACTCAGTGAGACCCTGTCTCTAAATAAAATACACAAAAGGGCTGGGGATGTGACCCAGTGGTTGAGTGCCCCTGAGTTCAATCCCTGGTAACCACACACATACACACACACACACACACACACACACAAAAAAAAAAAAAAGGGTGTTAGAGGTGTTAAAATGTACTAGAGGTATGAAAGTGGGAGGCATAGAGTCTACCTAAGGAATTTTCCCTACAGAAGGGATTTGAGAAAGAAATCAGGAAAACAACTCCATTCATAGTAGCTTCAACAGCAGTTGCCACCACCACCTCGGAAAAAATCTAAGGAAACACCTCTACAAGGGAAATTATAGAACACTGAAAAAAAAATAGTAGACAACACTGGAAGATGATCAGACCTCCTCCTCCCTACCCCTGCATGTTCATGGATAGGCTGAATTAATATTGTTAAGATGATTGCTGGGAGCTGTGGCACATGCCTGTAATCCCAGTGACTCTGCAGATTGTGGTAGAAGGATGACATGTTCAAGGACAAGCTCAGCAATTTAGCAAGACTCTCAGCAACATAGTGAGACCTTGTCTTAAAATAAAAAGGGCTAGGGCTGTATATCAGTGATAAAGCTCCCTTGGGTTCAATCCCCAGTACTGAGGAAAAATAAAAAGCTATATTATCAAAAGTGATCTACAAGCTGGGCGTGGTGGCACACGCCTGTAATCCCAGCACTTGGGAGGCTGAGGCAGGAGGATTGCGAGTTCAGAGCCAGCCTCAGCAATGGCGAGGCACTTAGCAACTCAGTAAGACCCTGTCTCTAATAAAATACAAAAAGGGCTGGGGATGTGGGCCGGTAGTCAAGTGCCCCTGAGTTCAATCCCCAGTGCCAAAAAAAAAAAAAAAAAAAAAAAAAAAAAAAAAGTGTTTATCTACAGATTCAATGTAATCCCCATCAAAATAACAATGATGTTCTTCATAGATCCAGAAAAAATGATCCTAAAATTCATATGGAGGAGCAAAGACCCAGAATAGCCAAAGCAGTCCTGAGCAAAAAGAGCAATGCTAGAGGCATCACAATACCCAGTTTCAAATGATACTACAGAGCTTTAGTAACAAAAACAACATGGTACTGGCATAAAAACAGACACGTAGACCAATGGAATAGAAAAGAAGACCCAGAGACAAACCTACACATCTATAGTCACCTAATTCTTGACAAAGGTGCCAAAATACATTGGCGAAAAGACAGACTTTTTTAACAAATGGTGCTGGGAAAACTGGATATCTATTATGTAGAAGAATGAAACTAGATCCATGTCTCTCATCCTGCATGAAAGTCAATTCAAAATGGATCAAAGATCTAGGAATTAGATCAGAAATTTTGGAACTGCTAGAAGAAAACACAGAGAAAATTCTTCATCATGTAGACACAGGAAATAAAGCTCAGGAAATAATGCCAAGAATAATAAATGGGAGGGTAACAGGAGATATTAGGGAGTGGAATTGATGAAATTGTGTGATATGCATGTATGACTATAGTATACTGAAAGTAACTATCCTGTATGATTAATATGCATGAAAAGAAATTTTAAAAAGGGATTTGACCTGAATCTGAGAATTGAGTAAGTGCTTGCTCAGTGGGCAGCTGGGGAAGGTTTTCCTTGGGAGTAGGAACAGAGTGAGCACAGGTACAGAGGTATGGAACAGTTTTATATATTTGGGGATATCATGGATTCCAGTGTTTTTGGAATAGAGATTATAGGTAGTGCTGTCACAAGAAATGAAGCTCAAGTGTTAGTAGGGACCAAATGATCAAGGACATTATATATGAAGATAAAGAGTGGGCAATGGAGAACCAATTAAAGGGTTTAGGTAGGGGAGTGACATGATGAGTACTAGATTTAGAAGGCTATTTTGGAGACTGTCAGAGGAGTGGGATATGAGGTCAGGTGATCATAGATATCATTTTTTGTTACTTGGGACAGAGATGAAATCCTGAATTAAGGCAGCACGGGCAGATATGGAAAGGAGAAATGGTTCTGAGTAATGGAGCATAGTGTGCTAGTCATTTGTGCACATCTCTTCTCAATCCCTCCTTCAGGGGCATCAGATAGGTTGCTTGAAATGAGTTATGGTGGGGTATTTACACCACAGAAATAGGTACATGTTACATGGTAGGACCTCTTTTTAGACTGGAAAGCAGATTGTTAAATGTTTACCTGCATACTATTGAGTATTAAGAAGGCTGAATCAGCAACCCTTTGGAGGTAGAGGTAAAGGAAGGAAAGATGGCAAATGACGGCCCACAGATTTGAGGGGTGGAGTACAGCGCCTTTCTTTGTGATGAGGAAAGCTGTAGAAGATTTGGGTAAGGAGATAGATTATTAGTATTGGGATCTAATGAGTTTGTAATCTGTGATTCATTTTGGGTAGAAGCTATGAGATAAAAGGGTGTTGGGAATTGAAGTCTAGAAAATGGGGTTAATGAGTGATTGTCCTACATTGGTAGTGGAAGCCCTGGAAATAGATGCAGTCCCTCAGAGTGCTATGAGAGAAAGATGGAAACCAGAGCTGCAGGGGACATGTGTGCTAAAGGGCTAGGAAGAGGAGGAGCTGGCCTAGGGAGGAATGGCCACACATAGCGGATGCAGCAGATGTCTCAAAGCAGATGCTCCATCGTAGCTTTCCCGAGATGGCTTTGGGGCTCTGAGGGAGATAAAATGGCCATGTTAAAAGATACCCTTAGAATCTCTTGTGTTGGTCAGAGTTTAAATCACTATTTGTCAGCTAGTGCATCTCAACCAGTGTGTTTAGAACATGAAGTGGAACAGAGTTGAAAATAACATAGTGCTTTGTACTAAGTGAGGGTTAAGTATTATTTGTTTTACATGTATGTGTATTTCAGTTTTACCATACATGTTTGTGTTTCTAGGTTACAATATAAGGCATATATTTCTTACTATGATACAGCCAAACAAAACCAAACAATCCCCCCCCCCAAAAAAAAAAGACAAAAAACTGGTTTAAGTGACTTCCCTGTTGAAAATTTGTTGCTTAGTGGAAATCTTTCCCATACCTAACATGGTTTCTCCTGGTCAGCTGCATTCTGATCCACATTTTCCTTCTTCCAGCCCATGAGGTGATGGCAGCCTTCCCAGTCCTTATCAAATGTCGGCTGGAATGTCTCTAGTGGTATTTTTTAGGGCACGGCTCACTTCCTTTCCCCTTTTGCTGATGAAAGGAATACGTCTTCACAATGAGCTCAACCCTGCAGTTCACCCTGTGAACCTAGATTTTCCCAAGGCTATGTGAATCCATTCTTCCATGTAAATGACCTGAAGACCAGACTAGTCCAACTGGTTCATTTTCATATGAAACCTCTTAATTGCAGCATAAGAACTATTAAACCTAAGAAATTTTGATGTAGTTTTGCTTAAATGAGTTTCGAGTCCATTTATCGGGGAGAATTTTCCCAATTTGTAATTGTTTTCCTTTATGGAAGGAGGTCTGTGAAAGGAGGCCTGGAACATTTCTGTTTTCAAAATCATCAAGGGAACTAAAAGAAAATGCTTACCTCCTAAGACATTTGTTTTGGGGTTATATTTTGCAGCAGATCTGAGATGTCTTCTTTTAGAGCCTTCATTTCTGTACTGTGTATCCATCAGAATAGGATGTTAAGTATGTGAAGTGCGTTTCAGTCCTTTGAGTCATTCACAGCTGGAAGTGTTGGGACTTCGTCTTCCTAATTCGGCTTAAATGATGTACTTGTTTCAAAAGCTGAGCTTACTTGTCATTAGAAAAAAGCTTTGGCTATTAAGTTTTACATGACATTTTAGGCAGGTATTTTCAACATTTAAAAAATACTTTTTACTATTTATGTTATTTCTAATAAAAAAAATTCAACCAACAAATACTTTTCCTTTTTATATTTTCTGACTTCTACAAAATATACTGGAGAATGTGAAACAAGTGACAAAAGACAGAAAAATGCAGTGGTTAATCCTGCAGGCTCTGCCAAGTCAAGGCTCTGTGATAATTTGACATTGAATAACTAAGCAGACCATTCTGTACATTGGTTTCCTCACACAAAAAGTGAAAATGATAATAGTATTTAACGCACTTGACTGTTGTGAGGATTAAGTTATTACACAAGATAAAATCATAGAATAGTCCTTGGCACATAGTAAGTCTTCAATAAAAACAAGTAAACCGTTGGCAAATGCCTGTAATCCCAGTAGCTTGGGAGGCTAAGGAAGGAGGATCACAAGTTCAAAGCCAGCCACAGAACTTAGTGAGGCCCTAAGCAACTTAGTGAGACTCTGACTCTTCATAAAATATACAAAAGGGCTAGGGATGTGGCTCATTGGTCCTGGGTTCAATCCCTGATACAAAACAACAACAACAACAACAACAACAACAACAAAAACAAAAAAAAAGTAAACTGTTATTATCACAGGTTTAGCACCCCAAAATCCAAAATCTTAAACTTTTTGATTACTGGCCTGATGCCATAAATGGAAAAACTACCCGACCTTGTGTGATGGGTTGCCATCAAAAGTGTGCTAAAAATATTATATAAAATTACCTTCAGGCTCTGCATATAAGGGTTCCATGCCCCAAATATCTCATTTTATATGTATATGTGAATATTCCAGAATCTGAAAAAAAATCTGAAATCTGAAACACTTCTGGTCCCAAGCATTTCAGATAAGAGATACTCAACCTGTGCCAACATGGTGAAGGTGTAGCCTTTTCTTTAAGACCTAATTTGAGAAACAGGAGAAACCCGCATGAACCAGGAAAAACAGTGTGGATGAGTTGACGATTAGCAAGTGTTTGTTGAAAACTCTGACACTGTTTCAGATTCAGGAAGACAGCTGAAAATATCCCATCTCAAATCACATAATGAAATATATCAGGATATCACAATAGTGGCTGCCATTTATTTTTCCAAGGAGGAAAAGTACTTCTAAGTAGGGAACTATTTAAGCCTCACAGCCAACTGTAAATGAAAGCAGTTTGCTATGGGTTTTAGGTGATAAGCGAAGGAGGTAGGCTTCTCAGCCACTCAGCCAGCCTCCAGGACCAGCTCTCTGACAGCTGTTGTGGATGAGCCAGTCTGTTTCCTCAGGGGCTTACAGTTTACCTAAAGAGATAGATACATTACAGATGAAATAATTTTGTTCATGGTAATAGCTACTGTTTATTGCATGCTTTTTAGAAACAATGATGTAGAATATGAAGAACAAAGATTCTGACCCAAACTGTCTGGGTTTGATTCCTTTCTCTGATGCTTATTAGCTATGTGATCTCAGGTATTACTTAATCTTTCTATGCCTATTTACTTATTCATGAATTATTATGATGATTAAATGAATTAATATGTGTAAGATCCTTTGAACACTGCTGGATACATAGTGGCACATAAATGTAAGTCATTGCTATTAAGACTACTGCTATTGTGGCCCCATTTAATCCTCATGCTATTCCAATGGAGGTTTTCCAGACAAGTCAATTGGAGCTTGGGTGGTTAACTAACTTGCTAAGGTCACCCATGCAGGACTGGAAATACAGGGATAGTACTCCAGTCTTGTTTGTTTCAAGCTTAAGCTCTTATCTCATTTTGTATTACTGTCTTTTCAGAACATATTACAGACTATGATATTTGCTGTAAAGCAGATTTAAACAAAGTGCAGTTCGTATGAGAGCTATTTTACCCATTATGGAGAGGGATTCTAAGTTTTAGAGAGTGGTGGGGTGGACAGAAGGTTAAAAAGGAGCTTCCTCAAAGAGAGAGCCATGGAAAAGATGGTTTATGGCAGTCCTGTCAGCATCAAGGACCAGTGTCCCATTCATAAGGATGGCTTATAGAATGGTATAGGGATATTAGAGCTTTAAGAGCTGACCTGAAATTTTGGGGTCATCCTTTGAGTGGACACTCTAACTTGTTCGTAGAGCTTCAGGGTAGACTTTGTGACAGACTTCAGCCCTCTGGATCTTGAGAGGGCAAAGAACTTCCCAAACAAAACCAAGATTAAAATTTCCACCAAACCTCCAGCATGGGGGTTTAGGGTCATGTACAATTTGACACTTTTTATATCTAGAATTATACAGCTAAATTTTAAATCCAGTAAAGAAATTTAAATGGGTGCTCAGAGAGGAGAAAGATATGAATAGGCTGGACTCTGTGAGAAAGATTCCTGGAGAAAATTGCATTTGAATTTGGCCTTAGAGGATGTGATGGAAATTACATACAAGAAAGGTTTCCTGGGGGAAGTGTTCAGGACAGCGTAGAGCCTAGCTGTGGCAAAGCAGCTTATAAAATCTTACTAGGGCCATGTTAAGAAGAGCTTTGAAAACTAGGTGGGGAACACAAGGTTGTTTTAGAGAGGGATAGGGAATCATTAGATATTAGTACTGAAGAATGATGTATGAAATATATTTTTGGGAATTAAGCCAGGGAGACCAATGTGGCTATATTTGGCTAGAGGATAAACCATGTAAGATGCTGTGGTGACAGTCTAGGAGGAAATGATAAGGGCTGGGGCCGTGGGCAGCAGTGGGGATTCCAAGGGAAGAAAGAAGCCAGGGTAGAGTAGGGATAAGAGGTGGATTGATGACCCTTAGATGTAGAGGACAGGTGAGGAGTTCAGGAGCAGATGTCACTTCCAAGATTTCTATTCTAGGAGCCTGGGATAACAATGATGCTATAATTGGAAATGAGGCAACTGGGATATAAAGATGGTTTTGGGACAGTGAGGGAGAGAGGTTCAAGGTTTGGATGCATCATGTGGCACTTTTACATATTTTTTTGGTCAAGTTTAAAGTGCTTACAATGGCAGATTTGGGGGTGGTAGAACATGTCACTTAATAATCTTTTTATGTAGTAGAGTCTATTCTGGTCTTCTCATACCCAGATAGAAATTGGTTTGGCATTTGCTTTGGAGATCCTGTGGGAGAAGGTGAATGAGAAGCCAGGTTCCCTCTTGTGGGATGTGGCAGATGTGTTGGATGAAGCCTGATTGTAACTGACAAATATATTTTCAGTGTAAGACCAGGTGGATACCTGAGTATGGACTCTTTCTATTCTAGTCATAAACTCTCATCTAAAAATATTTCATTAAACACTTACATTATAATCTGAAAAAAAGTGAAATTTTTGTGACCTGTAGTACTAAAAGTCTTGAAAACTGTATTTTTCAAGACATTTCCATAAATGATAATTTTGATTGATTTCTTGGAACTATAATGCATTTTAGGGAGCATTTGGAACTAATAACAACTATGAGTAGAAAGAGGCTACTGATTTTCAACTACTTTTAAATTTAGTAATTAAAATGGAGTGTGGGATGAAGGGTAAACAATGATGCTAAATACAAGTGGCTTCTTTAATCTGGCTGAATCATATGAGTGTAATGCAACTTATTGAAAAAATAGCAATTATGCCAATTATGAAGATTTCATCAGCAACAATTTTTATTATGGGAATTTTCATATAATTATAGGAAAACAGATTTAAGAGATTATGCTCAAAATTGTGGTCAGAGTGTGTTCTGAAAAACTTAAGCAGAGAAACAATTCCTTTCATGTATTGAAAACTGTTTGTGATATATTGAGTGAAAAGATTATAGAACAAGGTACAGTAATGTCCCATTTAAAAAAAATTTTCCATTCCTGATGATTCCTGTGCTATACATCTTTCCATTGGTGCTTTTTTTTTTTTTTTTTTTTTTTTTTTAACCTTCATTTTATTTATTTATATGTGGTGCTGAGGATCCAACCCAGGGCCTCGTGTGTACTAGGTAAGCTCTCTACCACTGGGCCACAACTCCCAGCCCATAATGTCCCATTTTTGTAAAAACTATCTTTAATGTAGAAGAAAAACAATTTGCCCTGTATATGCATATTAAAATGTTAACTGCTTATCCTTCAGTGGTAAGTGTATAGATGACTTTATTTAGGCTTATTTGGAGTTTTAAAAATTTTAAATATCAAATGAACATTTTAACATTCATAACCAGAAAGTGGTTATTTTAAAAAAGAAGGTTAATGGGGGCTGGGATTGTGGCTCAGTGGCAGAGCGCTTGCCTCGCACGTATGAGGCACTGGATTCGATCCTCAGCACCACATAAAAAATGAAATAAAGGTATTGTGTTCATCTACAACTAAAAAAAAAAAAATTAAAAAAATAAAGAAGGTTAACATTCTAGGAAATGGAGAAACTTTGACATTCTATAAAATAGTGATTTTATGGTTTTCAACTCTTTCATTGAACAATTTTCTTTAATACTATTGTAAATGGTTCCTTTTTACAAGTGTGATAGAATATTATATCCTATCAACTCTTCAAATTGTCAGGATCTATTTTGGTAACTGCTTAACTTTTAAAAGTCTAGGGGAAAATATGTGCAATAAATCAGTAATAAAGACAAAACAATGATTTTTGTTTCTTGAATTCTCATATAAAATTATGTTGGAGAGTAAAATAAGTAAAAGAGTAAAAATAAATTATTTTATCTGTCACTCTTTTAAGAAGAGTGATCCTTTACTTTCCTCAAATTGGAGTCCAGAGGTTTGTGATCTGTTTTTGTAACATAGTCCTCTCTGGATTAAAGCTACCAACATTCTCTCCAGAAATACACATTAACTTTTGCTTGCAATTTTAGGGTGTTATTTGGAGTTTTAAAAATTTTAAATATCAAATGAACAAACGGTTGGCATTTTCTCATATGATGCACTTTAACTAAAGAACAAGAAGATTTCAGGCACAGTATTTTCACTTTTGATACTTGCCAGGCTCTGCTCAGTCTCATCAAGGGGATGGTTCAGAGCCAACTTTGTGTCCTTGTGGGTTCATTCTTATGTTGACGGCTCTTTTTATCCAACAGACAACAAGTAACATCCTCCTGCTGGTGGAACAGTACTTGCCTACTTTTCCTTGCTTTTTATCTGTCCCAGCACAACTTTAACTGTATTTTTAAAAAGCCTATTCTAAAAAAGTCTGAGAAATATTGGAGAGAGGAAGGACGCACGGAAAAAAGGAATGTATGGTTCAATTTTAAATCCTGGGACACAAGCTAAATTCTGTCAGGTATTCAGAGAAGCAGATATGTATGTTGGGGTGGATATAGGGAAGGGAGCATGTGAACTCTATGTGGGCCATGCTATTGGTGTGTGTCCACTCATTGGAAGGTCTTTTTAGATGTGTTGCTTCACTACTTGGACAGACTTCTGTATCTGCAAGGTGTCTTTCAGTTGAAGACGATGGAAAACCCTTCCAAACTGGCTTAAGCAGAAAGGGGAATCATAAATCAACAGTCCTTGAGTAGTGCTGCTGGCATCTCTAAGGCTCCTTGGAGAGCCCACATGATGGGATCAGGATCCTGTGTCTTGCCCATTCTCTCTGCCCTGCTGCTTGATGTTTCAGGTTGGCACCCCACTGTGTCCCAGGATGGCCGTCAACAGTTGCTGGGACCATATGCTTCTTTGTGCAAGTAGAGCAGGAAAGGGAGTGTCCTTGTTCACCAGTTCTAGTAAAAGATCTGAGATTCATGCTGCCCACTCTGGGACAGTCACTGTGATGAAGGGGTCCACTGACTTGGCCCATTCATGTGGCCCATCCCTGAAGCTGGGAACAGTCAGTTTCCCCAGAACCACAATAATCTTTAAATGACCAGTAAGTACTGGGAAGATGAGCAATTAGTATCCAGTCCCAGTGGCAGCTCATAATTTTTAATAGAATACAAAATCAAGTGGTGACTTGGGTTAGACCTGCCTGGCCTTGTATTCCAGCTCTCCCACTTACCTGTTGTCTATGACCCTGTGAAATCATTCCACATCTTTAAATCTTGTTTTCCTTTATCATAAAATTAGGATAATAACAATACCTATCTCATATTAGTGTTATAAGGATTAAATGAAAGAACATATAAAGATTTATCTGTTGCCTGGGTTATATTAAATACTTAGTTAAGCTATTATTTTATATTGACTTTCCCCCAATGATTTACATTAGTATTCCTAGGTGAATTATAGTGTGTGTGTGTATTTTTTCCTTTGAAATAAAGTTGTAACTTTGAACTACCTTTTTACAGCCTTGGCCCAAGAGTACTGTCCTTCATGCCCAAGTCCTTTGATCTGGTGCCATGCACACCAAGCTTCTCATATATCCAGTGGGAAGGAAATTTTAAATGAACCATTTCCAGGAGGGCCAGAGAACTCGTGAACTGAGAGTCTCCCAGATGGGAGGGACTCTGAAATTCTCCACTCCTTGCTTTGGGAATCTAGGACCTTGCTGAACCTGTGGCCTGCAACACTTGATTCTCTATATCCCTTTTCCTACTTGCTGTCCTTGCCTTTGGGTGGTTGGGTCTTTGTTTGGACATTACTTTTTCCAGGAAGTCTCAGGCTCATGAGGAAGAAGGATGGGAGTCCACCTGGATCTCTGATACCTATAGATTTACATGGTTAAGAGTATAAAGTTTAGAATCAGAGGATCTGGGTTAACATCCCAGCTCCTGTGTTTACAAATTATGTGAACTTGAGGTATAAGACCTTTTCTGTAAAATAATACACATTTACAGCTTTGTTTAAGCATTCAAAGTATGAATGTATGGAATAGTGCTTTCAATGCTCTGTAAAATCACTCCTATACCTATGGATTAAACTGATGTGATGACATCTGCTCCTTGTCAATTTGGTTAGTGGGAATCATTCTCTGAGATTCAGATTAGCACTGAGAACCCTGAAAAAAAACAAGCAATTCTGGGCTTGCAAAGCTGAGGATTGTTGAAAAGTCCCTCCTGAGTTGCCATCTGGCCACCTTTTAATGTTTCTCTTGGTGCTGTTTAACTTGAGATGGAAACTATGGAAATCAATTGTTGAATTTGGTGAGGTAACTGAATTCGCCCTACATGGGTGATCAGGGGAGTGGACGAGGTGTTTCCTTTTCTGGGATGGAGTGGAGATATGTCTGGTCACTTGCCCACGTGGTGTCATAAAACTAATGAGGGACAGAGATCGCAGACTCCTGGGATGTCACTCTATTATCAGGTTCCTCAGTGGACCCTCCCCCCCCACCTTTAAGTCCTCCCACAATGAGATGGACACTGGGGGTCTCCACTGTGGAATGTCCCATAGATGGGTCAGCCTTAAACTTGTCCACTTTGGGGGATCTGTGAAGCAGTAGGAGGATCACCTATTGTTTCTATCCTGCTCTAAAGAGAAGGGAGAAATCATAGTGTTTCACAGAAGCAAGAAATAAAGTTAAATACAAAAGAGATCTTTGCTCTTGGTATTGAAATGACAACTTGAACATTTGGTAAGGGTCCTTTGCATGCTTCCTGTTTTCAGAGAGAAAACCAATGTAAATGGTTTTGTTATGGAGGGAGTGGAAGAGCAGATCTCTCTCCCCAGTCTGAAACTTATCCAGCATTCTGTTAACGTGAGCGGGCTGCTGGGCTGAGCACCTTTCATGCATCAGCCCCTCACGTGCTTAAACTAAGCTGTAATGTGATGGTATTTTACAGATAAGGACTTATTCCTAAAGTTCATATAACTTATAAATGAAAGAACTAGGCATTAACTCAGGTATTCTGATTCTGAAGTCCACGCTCTTAACCACTACCCTGTGGACAACAGTATAGATTTGACCAGAATGTTAATTTTCTCACAGGGAAAACCATTATATATCAGCCATCAGAATGCAATTGAGAACATCACTCAGGCATAACTACACCATATTTGAAAACAGTGTGAAGGTAGAGATGATCAGACCTCAGTCATAAAGTCCTGGTCAGATTATGTTTTTGAAAAGTCAGAAAAATAAGAGGGGTCTCTACTTTCAGCTGAAATCTAATGAGAAATAGTAAAACAACATTTATCACAATTTTGAACTGCAAGTGATTCATTTGCTTCCTGTCACCAAAATGCCACTGATTTTTATTTCCCACTTTCTTTTCATGCATGACCTCCAGTTCATTGCAGTGTTGCCCTTTACAGCTATTTCTAGATCTTCCCAAGGGTTTCACATGTGCTAGGAAGTCTAATCCTGTTAGGCACCCCTGTTGACTTCTGTGTCTTAAGCATTCCATCCTCTGCTTTGGGCATTTTTGGGGTCATCTTTCTCTCTTTCCCTCTGTGGTGCTTCTAACTGGGACCTTGTGCATGCTAGCCAAGCACTCTGTCTCTGAGTTACATCCCCAGTCCCTGGGCCATCTCTTGTTCGCTGAGCATTAAGAGATGTTGGATACAGCTCTATGCATCTGTGCCCACCTCCTGTTGAAGTTGTGTTCACTGTCCTTGCTCTGACAGTAATGCTTCATACTTCAGGCCAACTAGGGCCCTCATGCTGTGCAGAAGTGGGGAGAATGCCCAGCCTCCCCCATGTGTCACCCTTTGTCATTGAGAATCTAAGCCAAGTTGCATGCACTTTTCCTGAAATAGTGCTTTTGACTTCTGTCTGTACTTCTTCCTTCTCTAAGATATAGGCACAGGTTTTTGGGGGGTGGGGGGTGGGGGGGACTAGACACAGATACATTCCTGCCTTCCCCATTTTCTTACCCCACTGCCTGAACTTTGCTATATAGCAGAGACTGGGAGTTTGTGTGTTTATTGAACATGTCAGTTTAAATAGAGCCTCATAAAGAATGGTACATGTATATATATAAATATTTTAATTTAAAGCATAGAAATATACATTTTTTTTTTTACCACTCTTGATGGAAAAGACTTTTTCTTGGAGTAAAGGACACAAACTGGAGGTTTTATGAAGTTTTTCTTATATAATCATATTGTTAATGCATACCTGTGAGCTCCTTTCATTTTTAAAAACCAGATATGTGAAATGATGGATGTTTAGAGATATTTTTTACTAATCTCTTAGAATCATCTTGCCCACACCTTTTTTTTTTTTTTTTTTTTTTTTAATAACTCTTATGGAGTCATTCCAAAGCAGTCAACCTAGTTTTTGGAGCAATAATAACTCCTCATTTCACACTCATTTCATCAGCTCATGCATTTTTAAATTAAGTCAGAATAAAAGATACAATTGCTACAAGAAAATGTGGGGACAAATATGACTGCTTCTTGGTGACATGCAGTTCAACTGTGAGAGCAGTCAGGTATTCACAAGCTGGGAGTGGTCCTGTGCCCTCAGTGATCCATGACTGGCAGGGGGCCCTGTGCTTTGCAGGTGGAGTGGGGAGTACCAATGAACTTAGTGAATCTGCAGGCTGGTTATTTGTATCTGCAGTGTAAACCACATCCCTTCTTAGGTCAGCCCTGTGAAAGGCATCGTGCAGACCATTCACATGAAGTGACTGATTTAGGGTGTGGCTTCGCTGGTCAGACAAGCTTAAGCATGCCAGCATTCCCTAAAGCAGAGCAGACAATTAACATTCAGAATTTTCAAAACATTCCCAAAACACAAAACCTGTTTTTTTTTTTTCCCCCCTGCGGGTGAACAGGATCATCCTTCAGTTTGCATGTATCAACAGGTCTACTTATGTACCTGAACCTTAGGATCATAGAGAAAACTGGCTGCTCTTAGAGGTGAAAACTGTCCTTCTGGAGGCCAGTACAAGCCAGAATTTAAAATTTAACTTCTGCTTTGGTGCCCCCAAGTGGTTAGTGTGAGCATGCCACTTTCAAGAGGAAGATGGCTTAGCATATACATAAGGATTAAAAAAAATCTGGGATGAATAGATAGAATGCAGGATTTTTAGGGTAGTGACACTTCTGTTCGAAGCTACAATGGTGGATATGTGTCATTATACATATATCCAAATCTGCAGAATATACAATACCAAGAGTGAACCATAATGTGAGCTATGGACTCTGGGTGAAAATGATGTACTAGTTGGGTACAAACTCCCCCCCCCCCCCCACACACATACACATACATACACACACACAGCAGTGTAGATTCAGCTGTGGTAACAATGTGCTGCCATGGTGGGGGATGCTGATAATGGAGGAGGCTGTGCATGTGTGAGGGGGTGGGGGTATATGTTCTTTATGTTCAATTTTGCTGTGAACATAAAACTGCTCTAAGAATAGTTTAATTCTTTAAAAAAATCTTCCATTTTACATATATTTTTTTCCTTCTGACTACTGGTATTGCAAGTAAGAGCAAGAAAAGATAGAGACATTGTCTACAGAGGCCAGCTGAGTTCTCTAGTAGGAAGCCCCGTAGTCCTGTGTCTGAGTCCTTAGTTTTATAAATATCAGAAACGTTATTTTTTCCCCCAATGAATTCAGAGTTGTTCATGCTCAAAAAACTTACAAAAGATACACTTTAAAAAAAAATATTTATTTGCTTTTAGTTGTACACAATGCCTTTTACTTTTACGTGGTGCTGAGGATTGAACCCGGGCCGCGCATGCGCTAGGCGAGCACTCTACCGCTGAGCCACAACCCCAGCCCAAAGATATTTGTTGATAAGTGACAATGACAATGTATTACTTTACCATTAGAAATATATATGTAGCAGTAGACCAAAGCATATGAGCCTTTTATTTTATACCCTGTAGGAATTTTTTTGGGAAGACAACTATACTGAGTAGGTTGCTTGGTGAAGTCACAGTGGGCTGGTGTGTATGTGTGTGCCCGTGTGCTGTTTAACGGTTAGTGCTGTTACACTGAGATTATCTTCATCACTTTAGGAATGTGTGTGACTCTGGGATAGGAACACTTATGTCACTGGGCAGTACAGAATCCTGGACAGTGCTGATGACAGACTGACCCAATCTGTTTTCTTTGGATGCTCTTTGTTGAGCATCTGAGAATCCTTTCTTCCCTCAGGGCATAGGGTAACTGGCAAGGCCAATCCTGTAGGCTTGTTGATAAAGCTTTAGTTTTCTGAGAACCTGTTTGGTCCCCAGGACTAGCATTTGGGTGTTAACCAAAACTTAATAGCCACCATTTACAGTTTTTTTTTTTTTGCTTAGGGGGAGCTGTTCTACTTATTACGTGATCATTTTTTATACTTTCATTCTCAGAGGAAAACTTAACATTTTGGTGATTCTGTCCCAAAATGCAATGTAAAATTAATATGCAAAATCCTTAATCACCTTGGGATATATTCCCAATACCAAAGCAGTACTTGGCTAAAAGTGGGGCCTATTGTAGGTTCCAAGTTTGTAAGAATGCCCTTGTGCAGGCACTTGATCTCTGTGTCTTGGGAGTTTTGCATGGACCTTGTTACCTGCTTGCACTTATCAGCTGGTCCTGTGAGTCTTTGGAGCTCAGTCTCCAGCTCTGGGTGCAGCATTCTCTTCATACTTCTTCCTCACCCCAGAGGACGTGGGAAATATCTGCTGAGGTTATATACTGGTGGCCTGTGTTTGAAATATGATCTCTTATTTTTGCCAATACATTATTTTAAAATGTTTAACTTAATTACCCAATCTGAAAAATCAGGAAATTCATGCAAAACTCTGAGTATCCAGTTTCTCTGCAAAACAATAAATCTGGCTTAGCAGTGCCTACATTTCCACAGGTAGGAAGTGTTGGAGTGCTCCATATATGGCACACTTCTTCCAATCATCCTCATTCCCTACCCTTTTCTTTCGCTAGTAATGTTGCTGCTTGGGATTGGGGCTGGGTGGGTGACTTAGTGCATTGCAAAAACAAAAAGAAAACACAAAACAAGCGTAAGGAAAGGGGTAGCTTCTCATGGACTGCTGCTCCCTGTTCTGGTCCCTGCTATCTATGGGGAATTCCTCCCTTGGAACTGCTCCCAGCCTACTTTTCTTTAGGCCCTATCTCTCCCTATATTACCTTTAAATTTATCCCTGTGTTGGCTGGAGTGCAGTTGAGTTAAAGCATGTTGGAATCACAAGACCTGGTTTTGAACCCCAGCTGCAGTTCTTACTGAGTTCAGTTACCTTATTTGTAAAACAAGAGTGACAGTAGTCCTGAGAGGGTGGTATGAATACGAAATAGGATTGTGTACATAATGCATCAAGTGGAGGTTTGGTACAACAATAATAGTGCCTTTGTCTCTCTTTTCTGTCAAGACATGGTTTTTTTCCCTTCTTCATGACCTGGATGAAATCCAGTGCTGCTTTTTGGCTACTCACAGCTCTTTGCTCTTATAACAAAGCCAACTGCTCTACTTTTTCCTCCTTATAACTTCTAATCTTTCCCTCCCTCCTTCCTTCCTTTCTTTCTTTCTTTCTTTCTTCCCTACTGGTGATTGAACACAGGGGTGCTTAACCACTGAGTTACATACCCAGCCTTTTTATTTTTTATTTTGAGACAGGAACTTGCTAAGTTGCTTAGGGCCTCACTAAGTTGCTGATGCTGGCTTTGAACTTGTGTTCCTCCTGCCTCAGCCTCCTGAGTTGCTGAGATTACAGTCCTGTGCCACTGTGCCTGCCTTCCAACCTTTCTTATCGGTACACTTCACATAGTTCCTCTTTTTGTAGGTACAAAAAGAATAATGAGAATAATGGATGACAGATGAATTGATTTTGTTTTAGGTAATTCTGTAAGAAGGTATACCTTTTGTCAAATCTCTGCAATAACTTTTGTGATGGAAACTATGTTAGCTTTTGTAGCAATCTGTTGGAATTCTTTCTGAATATAAATGTGTACACACACACACACATACACACATACAGATATATATATAACTTTGCCACCTCGTTGTATGTTTACAGAGATAGAACCAAGGTCAAAAGCTGGAAACTCATCAGCATACAAAATTGGAACTGCAAGAGGAACACTTCGTCTGAGATCAAAAGGTCCTGCCATCATGGAAGAAATAGTATGTTATGTTTATTTGATTCCCATTTTGCTTGGAAATGTATAGTTACCTTGTACTTTGGTCCTGGGGGAATGAAAGGTTTGATTTGGAGGTAAATGGCAACTGACAGACCTGGTAGAGTCTAAAGCATTTTGAAAATGAGCGATGAGGAGGCATGTGAACAAAACCCACACAGTAACACCTGGTCATTTTGAGCCTTTACGTTTTCATTGCTGAGCATACTGCCTGGCATGTGGCCGGAGGCCATTAATGTTTTTTGAATGAATGAACAAGCCCGAGTGGAAGAAATAAATTTAAGAGAATGGAAGAACAGTGGGAAGGAACTGGCAGTGGGCAGTGAGGAGAATGCCAGCCCTGCTTTCTGCTGGAGGCTGTGAGGGAAAATGAGCAGACTTGAAGCAGCTTGAAAGGGAAACAGGGTGAGCAGGAAAACTCCATGTCCCTTCAGGAGCATCATCTTCTAATAGTTAATATAATAAATATTTGTTAAGCACCTGGTATATATTAGATGCTAGGATGAAAAGAATTCCTAAAATCTATCTGATGTGGTAGGAAAGATTTATTTAAAATTAAACATCCAAAAAATCCATCCCTGTTTGCATAGCCTGCTTAATTAAATAGGCCAATTAAAAATAGCTGATAATGAAAGGAAAAAGTGGTTTTGGTGCTAATATTAAATTTGATACAAATGACTTGTAATCTAGTTTCAAGGATTGAAGTATTTAAAGGATTTGTAGGATTTGAAACAAATCATCCCCTTATAACCTGGCACAAATTCTGAACACTGAGTGATATTCTATTTGCTCACCCCATACATTATTCATTTGTTGGGACAGCACAGTCCAGGTGCTGATGATACAAAGACAGATAAAGACCTTGCTCTTCCTCCAAGGGAGAGAGGGCATGACAAGAAGTCATTATGAGCCAGCTGAACAGGGCTAATGGAAATATGCACAAAATCCACAGCGTCACAAAGAAGGGGCTGACCAGCTGCTGTCAGGCCTGGGTAAAGAAAGGAGGTCAGCAAGTTTCCTTCCAGAAAAAATGATTAAGTTCATGCAAGATGGGGAGAAGAATATCTTAGACATGACACAATGATGGGCTTGGGGAGTGAAGGAGCCCTAATTAGGAAGGGCTGTTGTAGCTAGCTGGAAGCCATGGGTTCCACCTGATATGTATGTGACGCACCTGTAGGCACCCGCAAACCTGAAGGTATATAACCGGGTGAAAGCGGTCCGAGTTAGGAGAACGGAGATTCAGTCAGCCGGGCAGTCACTCGGTCGGTCAGAAGAATCAGAGCGGCCAGAACGTAGGCAGAGCGGTTACAGAAGAGAAACCAGATAGAAGAAGTAATGACTGGTCAGAGTTAGGCCGAGACTCCTGAGGAAGACAGAAGAAAGAAGAAGGAAGAAAGAAGAGAGAAGAAAGAAGCTCTAATCTTTCTCTAAGCTAAGCTCTATCTTTCTAACTCTAACTCTAAGCTAAGAAGACAAGAAGAAAAGCTCGTTCTCTTTCTCTAAGCTAAGCTCTATCTTTCTTTAAGCTCTAAGCTCTAAGCTCTATCTTTATCTTTCTTTCTAAGACTCTAAGCTAAGAAGACAAGAAGAAATCTTTCTCTAAGAAGCTCTATCTTTCTTTATCTTTCTTTCTAAGACTCTAAGCTAAGAAGACAAGAAGAAATCTTTCTCTAAGCTAAAATCTTTCTTTCCCTCTCTAAGAAAGTAGAAGTAAAAGTAGTAAAAGCTATACTCTGCCTCCGAGAATTTTCCCTCTTTTTTTTTTTTCCTTTCCCCCCCTTTTTTTTTTTGGCCGTGGCGGCGCCGTGGCTGGCCGTGACAGGCAGCTTACAGGGGAGCTGGTAGGCCATCTCTGAGACAGGATTGTGGGTGCTGGAAGTACCTGGTGGGAGATGAGGGTGATTAGGCTGGAGGAATTGGCTGGAGTCTGGATGCAAGAGGACTTATGAGAACTGAGGAGCTGCACAATCAGTTTTGTGTTACACAAAAATCCCTTGGTTTGAGGGGATGGATTGTTAAGCAGCATAGATTTGAGAGCGTGATGGCAAGCAGGGGTAAAAAGAAGCTTCTATGCATAAGAAAAGATGAGGAATAGACTCAGGCAACCAGTGTGGCTGGAGAAGAGGTGATAGATCTAGAGCTATGCAGGAGGTAGAGTGGCAAACTGTTGTGGATGCCAGAGTACTGATCCTTGTTATACCAACTTACAGTGTGGCTGTGCAGATAGACACGAAAGTTAATGCCTAAGTTACTTTGGTATAGCCTGTTGCTTTACACAGGCAATTCAAAAGAATACACTATAATGAAGGCAATAGCAATATATTAGGTCTGTTACTGTTTTTAAGCCAAGTGCTTGTAAATAAAAATGTATGGGGCCTGGGTTATAGCTCAGTGTTATAGTGCTTACCTAATAGGTACAGCACAGGAGGAAAAAATCTAAAAAAAAAAAAAAAGTAAGAACATTATACTGATATCCTCATGGAGAAAAAAATAATTTTTTATTTGCTATGAAATATATGACTTACATAAATTTTGAAAATACAAATCAACAAATGCTTATAACAATATTGAAAGTAATGTGAAATTCTGAAAATCTGACTAATGGTGAAATCTACATTTGGACCTGTAGTCGAGTATTAAATGTCTTTGGGCAGTTTATTTTCAGGTATGAAGAAAACCAAGAATAGTCTGAGCATAGAATAAGACTTACCAAAGATTTTAAAAGAATATTAAAAATATTCATTCTTTTTACTAAAAATTTTAATAGTTTTAGGAAGAACAAAATGTTTTGGTATAATACATAAAACAAATTATGTTAAGAATATTATCTCATAAATATCTCATTCTTGTAAAATTTTCTTTATTGGTGTTTTTATAATGTGCATGATATTTTTTTTTTTTTTTTTTTTTTTGTGGTACCGGGGATTGAACTCAGGGGCACTCGACCACTGGGTCACATCCCCAGACCTTTCTTGTATTTTATTTAGAGACAGGGTCTCACTGAGTTGCTAAGTGCCTCGCCATTGCTGAGGCTGGCTTTGAACTTGCGATCCTCTTGCCTCAGCCTCCCAAAGAGCTGGGATTACAGACGTGCACCACCGCACCCGGCTGTGCATGATATGTTAATATGGTAATACATGTATGTAATTTATAAAAATATGCACAATAAAATTAAATAAAAAGTAAATAATAAGAGGGGAAGGTTAGAAGTATTTTACTGTTGGGGTAAGCCATCAAGAGTTTGGAGACCCTGGCTTAGACAATGAAGACCAAAGTCCTTTTAATGACACACAGGACCCCTTAAGGTCTAGTCATGTTGTCATTGTGTTCTCCAGTCACATGGGGCTCCTCACAGTTCCTGTAGTATGCAAAGTCTGCCACCTCGTCTAGACTCTGAATATCTGTTGCCTTCTGCTTCAAGTGCCCCTTTTCCTGTGCACCTTGGACAACACAATTCTGAAGTCACCTTCTTTCTGAAGTCTTCCATATCTCTTGGATTAATTTGCATCCTCCCCAAGGTGCCTCTGTACCGTTTATGTCCTTTAAAATTGTTACATAGTCATTTATTTTTACATCGATCTCCCCATCTAGAGAGTAAGCTACTTGGGAACGGTGTTCCCAGCTTTTCTTTTTCGGATCCATAACATTTAAAGCTAACACTAAAAATAAATATTTACTGTATTGATTCATCTTTAGTTACAGAGCACATTTTAGAGATATTTTCACAATAATAAGCTGAAGCACATCACCATGAGCTGGCTCCACATCAAATTTCCCCCTGACAATCAAGAGATTTCATTATAAAAATATAATGTCTTATTTCTCTCTCTTTTTGATAAAGCCCTCTGAAGCCAAAGCAAAGGCAATCGAAAAGGTTGATGATCTTCTTGAGCTGTACATGGGAATTCGAGATATTGATTTAGGTAAGAATATACTTTTTAAAAATAAAACTTGATAAGAAAGTGTATTTCAAACTGCACAGTCACCAGAAATACACAGCTATGAAAGATGCATACCCTTTTCTTGGCATCTGCAACCTCTTTGGCTTTCTGTGCCTGGTCTGCAGGCAGCTCCATTTTCTGCAGGGTTGTTCCCATCCTTGCCAACATCAGCTTTTCCCCCTTTCCATCTGGGCATCTTCTCTCCCTTCTTTGGAGGGCATTTTTAGGCTTGGGCTGTGGCTTTGGAAGAGCAGGTTTAACAGACAACCTTGTGGATCTTTCCTGGTTTGCCCATCACCTTGGCTTTATCTCTAGCATCCCTTCAGCCTTTCTCTTGGGAAAGGTGGCAACAGTGATGGGACTTTGTTGCTGGACCTTGGGATGCAGCAGCTGTGGTTTTGGTCAGTCTGAGGATCCTTCTCGCTGCTTCTCTCTGCTCCAAGACTATGTTATCTTCAGAAGTCTTGTGTCTTCTAATTTGATGGAATCTAGTGCTTGTTTATGTCTTATTTATATATCCAGTTGTGCCTTTCAAGATTAAAAAGTATTTGTAGAGTCATGAAAAGAATAATGATATAAAGATAATAAAGAATGATGTAAAGAATGATGTAAACCACTTACTAGTTGTGAAGAGTTAGTGCCAAGTCAACTTTTAAACATTTTAGATTTCTTTGTTTTTTGGGTGTGTGTTACTGGGGATTAAACCTAGTGATGCTCTGTCACTGAACTACTACATCTCCAGCCCAGACCCTTAAATAAGTTTTTTAAAATTTTTATTAACTTGTGATTGCCCTGCCTCAGGTAATTCTTAACCTACATGTTGTGAATAATATCTCCTTTTATTTTATGGATTTAAAAATATATATGAAAATAATTTCATAAATCATGCAAATAAATGGTTTTATTAGCTGGTTTTCCATATTTACATTGATCCAATTGTGTATTTATTATGATATTAAAGTTGTATACAGTTTAATAAGGTTCCTGAAACCCTCCAAACAATGAATCAGAAATAAGGAGAAGGGGTTGGGGTTGTGGCTCAATGGCAGAGCACTTGCTTGGCATATGTGAGGCACCATTAAAACAAACAAACAAACAAACAAACAAACAAACAAACAGGAGAAGAAAGACATTTGACACATGACTGATAAGCATTTGAGAAGTTGGATTTCTGTGTGTTTGTTAGGTTATTATTATTATTATTATTATTATTATTATTATTTTTGGTACCAGGGATTGAACTCAGGGGCACTCGACTACTGGGCCACATCCCCAGCCTTTTTTTGTTTTTGTTTTGTTTTGTTTTTTGGTACAGGTGTGTGCCACTGAGCCTGGCTCCAGCCCTTTTTTGTGTTTTATTAGAGACAGAGTCTCACTAAGTTGCTAAGTGCCTTGCCATTGCTGAGGCTGGCTTTGAACTGGCAATCCTCCTGCCTCAGCCTCCCAAGTGCTAGGATTACAAACTTCTGTTAGGTCATTATTTAAGATGTCAAGGTCATGATTTGCCAGTTAAAATCCTATCAGTTGCAAATAACTAAAAACAAAAACAAAACAAAACAAAACAAAACAAAACAAAACAAAACAAAACCCCTAACTCTAACTGTCTTGAGGAACAAAAGGGAGAAGTTTTAGGTTCTTATAACTGAAAAGTCCAGAGATAGCTCCTATCTTCAAGAACAGCTAGACCCAGAGTTATAATGCTGTCATCAGAATGTGGTTTTTCTTCTGGCAATTCTTGCTTCATTCCGTGTCCCTATGGTATCCTCTGGCAGCTGCAGGCTGTCCCTCATGGACAAAATGACTGCCACAGCTTCACTCTCTCCATCCTCTTGGCATTAAGTACAATGGGAAGGATGGAGGGGCAAGTCATTGGAATAAAATGCCCAAGATTGTCTTGGGTTGGCAGTCCCCGAGAACAGCAGGATGGTTAGTTCTGGGCCAAATGCTCTATCTCTGGAGCTGAGAGTATGCTGAAATACAAGGATCAGGATTGAGAAAGGCCTGTTTTTTTCCATGTGGGAAGGTGGTTGCAGGGTACAGTTTGTGCCTGCATGCACTGATGCATGCGTATGCGCGCGTGTGTGTGCATTTGAATCAGATGCTGAATACATTTTCTAAAGTCAAAGGCTTGCCTATTTTGTTTACCTGCTACCAGGTAGAGAATTTGAAGTTCATTTGTCTTTCTCTATTTGATTTCTACTTATTTCTAATTTTTCTTATAGAACTGTCAAAAGACAAAATGAAAACAAATGTACTTTAAAGATCTTAATTGGTTTTTGTATGCAGTTCTAGAATTGAAAATTAGGTAGCATCTTATTTCATAAAATAGAAGGAAGAGTGTTTTAATGAGCTGAACAGAGGAGACTGGCTTCATAGACAGGAACGGGCTGGAGAAAGCAAAACAGAACAAATACAATTGGTCATTCCAAGTTTATTTGCCCTATAAAGGCTAAATCAGGGGACTTCCTTGTCATACCAGCAAAAACTGGCTTGTTTTAGGATTTGGCTATTATTTCTCACTCTGATTTCTTGGAAGATGAGATGAATAACTTAGTTTTGACTTGTTGGTGTGGAACTTCAGCATGAGGGACCTGGTTTTGGTTTCATCTAGTGCAAAGGGCTCCGTCTAAACCAATGTCCATTTTATTTAACAGAATCTATACTTATTTTTTCTTGCCTGTTCGAACTTCAAAAATTTCTATAGTAGGATGTATAGATGAAGTCTGTAACTGAGAAACACTGGTACTCTGTTTCTTGATCCTTGAAGAAAAATACAAAATTTGCAATTCTAGAAGTGCACTTAGGGCACTAAACGCCCCTCACAAATTCCTTGTAAATAAATTAGCAATCTCTTTGTAAGGTTAATTAATCATCTGTAGCAAATTCCTCCAATTGCCATGAAGCATTATCATTATACATGATTAGCAATGTGATCAGTCACTTAGGGAGGGAAAATGTTAGGAAAATAATTATTTGAAGAATGTCAACTGTTTTTAAATTAGGACTTTTTATTATTCAGATATTATTAGCATGAAATATAAGTCACAAATGTGAGACTTATTTAACAAACAAATGAATATATTTACTCCTATATATTCCTACTATTTCTTGACTTTCTTAATGCAAATTATATTGACATCACATTATTCTGGAGTTATGTAAGTTTTCAAAAAATTTTTTTAAAAATAGAATGATAATAAAGTGACTGAAAATACTATCCTTAAAAAGAACAAGGGATTAGGGTATATTTATTATTTGAAAATAGAAATGAATTCAAATGAATTTTTGTAGGAAGTTAACTCTGAAGATGAATGTGCTTTATTTGGTTGTAAAGTTAAGGTGTGTGACTTTTCAACCAACCTGTTGCAACATGGATCACCTGGTATGTTATCCATAGGGGAAAAAAAAAGGTCCTAGAAGACTTTGAGTTCTATAAAGTTTTATCTAAACTGACCTAAGTTAGCGGGAAGTTGTATCATATAAGTTTTTTCTTCTTCTTTTTCCTCTTCCTCCTCCTTCTTCTCCTTTTCCTTCTTCTTCTCCTTTTTCTTTTGATATTGGGGGTTGAACCCAGGGCTTTGCCTATGCTAGGCAAGCACTCTACCACTGAGTGACACCTCTAGCTTCAAATTCCACCCTTTAAATGGTTGAATTATATGGTGTGTGAATTATATCTCAATAAATCTTGTTTTTTTTAAAGAGCAAAAAAGAATATATTCTATATTGGCTATGTTTTTGGTGTTTGACTCAGGTGAATTGTTTGAAATGAGTTGATATTTATGAAAAGTCTTAAGGAGTGTAAGTGCTAAAGACCTTCCATGGAGTGAGATACAGTTACAGATATTATAGTCAAGTTAACAGTGATGACTCACCTTTATCTAAGTACTGCTGTTTGCCATTTTGTAGGTTTGAATGCTGAGATTCAGAGAAGTTCTGCAACTTGCTCTAAGTTAACTAACAAGTTAAAACTAAGATTTAAATCTAGGACTTTGCTACTAAGGTTTTAAGCCATGGAGTAATTTTAAGATATCTAATAATTATGTTTAAATATTTAAAAACTTAATGGAAACTATATTGGCCTATGACAAATTAGATTTGTCATTAATAGTAATATGAAAGTTCAGGGGTGGTGATGATATAAGAAATTTTCAGAATGGCCATGAGAGGTCAGCACTTAGCTGCTATGTGTAGCATAAAAGCTACTTTCAGTGGAATTTTTTTTGCCAGGCTGTATTCAAGTATTATACTACGGTATATTGCAGTTCTATTTCAGTTAACCGATAAAAATCATTTTAGTGCTATCTTATGTTAATGTATTATATAAGTTATACAGTGTATTAGTATATATAAAATATAAGTTTTAAAAAAGTATTTCATTGTGCTGAAGTTTTTTATGGCTTCTCTCTCTTTTTTGGTACTGGGAATTGAACCAAGAGCCACTCAACCATTGAGTCACATCCCAGCCTTTTTAAAATTTTAAATTTTGAGACAGGGTCTCTTGCTAAGTTGCTTAGGGCCTTGTTAAGTTGCTGAGGCTGGCCTTAAACTTGCAATCCTCCTGCCTTAGCCTCCTGAGTTGCTGGAATTATAGGCATGTGCCACCATGCCCAGCTGGCTTTTCTCTTAAAGCAGAGGTATAATCTTTTATAAAAAAATTATAACATTCATTTTTCCTGTAAGGATGTTTAAAAATTATGTTTATGTGCTAGCAAAAATTTATAACATGTTCAAGTACATGCTCCTTTCGAATTTCTTCTTGAATTTGTATACCAAATTGCTGGTTTTCAAGAGATTTTGGGGGCATTACAGTATTTCTAGCACAATCATGAAACTGCCTAATTAGTATTTTTTGCCACATCTATAGTACCTCTCTCAAAAAATACTGGAAAATGTTGAGAGGCATAAAAGTAGAGAACTCACAGGGAGTATGAATTCTGATTTTATTACTTTGAAGCTTTAGCCTTTGGGCAAATTATTAAGCTTTCATTTTCACATCTGTAAAAGGGGCACAATAAAGACAACCTTGTAGGATTGCTAAGGCACCAAATTAAATAATGTATATAAAGTTCCTGTAACATTATAAAGAGTATATGTAAGCCGGGCATGGTGGTGCATGCCTATAATCCCAGCACTTGGGAGGCTGAGGCAGGAGGATCGCGAGTTCAAAGCCAGCCTCAGCAATGGCGAGGCACTTAGCAACTCAGTGAGACCCTGTCTCTAATAAAATACAAAAAAGGGCTGGGGATGTGGCCTAGTGGTCAAGTGCCCCTGTGTTCAATCCCCGGTACAAAAAAAAAAAAAAGAATATATGTAACTATTATAATTCTCAGCAATTATCGCTAATAATTATTACTAGCAATAATAGTAGAGGCAGTGGAGTTAGAAAATACAGGACTGAATATCTGGAGGTCTGAGTAACTGTGGGACTGCATTGGGTGTGGGGCTTTTCCTCCACTTTTCTGCTGTGTCAGAATGAGTGCATGAGTGAGATTATACATTTTGACTGCAAGTTGTAGTATGGACATCTTAAAACAGTATGTTTTCTCATTTTGTGATTAGGAAACCAAATCAGAGACTCTCTAAGTTAGAGCAGGCCTGGTCCACAGCACAGTCCTGAGCTCAGTGCACTAGACAATGCTGCTGAGTTCCCAGAGGCATAAAAAACAATATACCATATGTGCCAAGGGTTTTTCTCCCTTTATAGTGTGTGTGTGTGTGTGTGTGTGTGTGTGTGTGTGTTAATGGAGATAGATAGATAGATAGATAGATAGTTTGATTGATTTTGGTTGATTCCAAGTTCATCAGTGAATGCCTACATTGATTATTCTAACACTTAAAATTATCTATACTATTGTTTCTGCTTCTGAATAGTCTATACATCTTCTTATATCGTTTGTGTGCATCTTATTTCTTCTTCAACTAGATTTCTTCTTCCATATATTTCATTCATAAGTCAGTATATCTTTTTAGGCAGTTGTCTCAGTAAATGCTATTTGTAGGACCTATATGGACTAGTTAAAAAGTAGATTAAGCAAAATTCCAAACTTGAGTCTTACTTTAGCTATACTTAACATTTATTTATTTAAAATATTTATTTGCTTTAGTTGTATACAATGCGTTTTTATTTTTATTTATTTATTTATTTATTTTTTCTTGGTACTGGGGATTGAACTCAGGGGCATTTCACCACTGGGCCACATCCCCAGCCCTTTTTTGTATTTTATTAGAGACAGGGTCTCACTGAGTTGCTAAGTGCCTCGCCATTGCTGAGGCGGGCTTTGAACTCTCAATCCTCCTGCCTAAGCCTCCCAAGTGCTGGGATTACAGGCGTGCGCCACCGCGCCTGGCGCGTTTTTATTTTTACGTGGTGCTGAGGATTGAACCCAGGCCGCGCACGCGCTAGGCGAGCGCTCTACCGCTGAGCCACAACCCCAGCCCCTATACTTAACATTTATGTTTTGACTGCTCTTCTTTTCACATCCTAGCTATGGGTCCAGGGTTTTGGACTTCACTTCCTGCAAGCATGCTAGCTGTGCCAACACGCACAATATTTTTAAAAAAAATATTTATTTTTCAGTTTTTAGGTGGACACAATATTTTTATTTTATTTTTATGTGGTGCAGAGGATTGAACCCACTGCCTCATGCATGCTAGGCGAACACTCTACCATTGAACCACAACCCCAGCCCCCAATATTCACAATATTTAGGTTTAATTACAAAACCTCCTCTGTCCATACCCATCCACCAGTATTTGCTACGTATAAGACACTGAACTAGTTCCAGTGGGCATAAAAGACTGAGTAAGCTAATCAAGATCCACTGGAAATTATTCTTTAGTAGCATAGAAAACAATACATAAAAATAAGATCAGTACAGACTTTAAGACTTGAGCATGTTGAATATGTACTATAATATCTTTTATTAACGTTATTTTCAGTGCATTTCAACTATATGAAATAATGGGTTTCACTGTGTCTTTCTGAGTCTGGCTTATTTCACTTAACATAATCTCCAGTTTCATCTATTTTTCTGCAAATGGTATGATTTCATTCTTCTTTATGGCTGAATAATATTCTATTATGTATACACCAATTTCTTTATCTATTCATCCACTGACACCTATGCATCTAGGCTGTTTCTATAATTATGCTGTTATGAATTTGTACTATAAGATCTTATTACTTTAGTATTGCTTGGGGATCAGTATCACCTGGGAATTGTTGAAAGGGCAAAAATCTCAGGCATGGCTGCAGAGCTATTGAAGCAGAATCTGCATTTTGTAAAGATTGTAGGTAGATCGTTTGCACCTTTAGTATGAAAAATGCCTGAAGAAGGGTTTAGAGAATTCAGATATGACTTCCATTTGTGGACAAAGAGTTTAATTGAGGAGGGGGCTTTCAAGGAGAGAAAGGATTTTGATGGTGGAGTTGGTGACTAGGAGATTATCCCAGGCAAAGACAGAAGGATCAAAGATGGCATTTTGAGTAAGCATATTTTAAAAAAATGTATTTATTTGCTTTATTTGTACACAATGCATTTATTTTTATGTGGTGCTGAGGATCAGACCCGGGCCACGCACATGCTAGGTGAGCGCTCTACCACTGAGCCACAACCCCAGCCCCAGTAATCATATTTTTGAGGGCATAGCATTAGTATAGAGGAGTAGGGTCATTTGGGAGCCAAGGGTGCTTCAGATCAGAATGGCAGACTAGGGTTTAGAGTTTTGAAGAAGTGGTGACACAAGAATTATTTTTATATATGGGGATGAGAAAGACAAGAGGTGGAACAGAACTTCTTTGTCTTTTTGTTCTGTTATCTATGGAATCAGAGCTGTGCTTTAGGAAGAAGACTCTATTGTTGTGGTAGTAGTGGGAATGAAATGGAAAAGATCAGGTCAGAGAAATCGCAAAGGTTGAACAAAGGAGGGGCAGTATTGGTTCACAGGCTGAAGGATTGGGAGAAGAGAAAGATAACAGGAGAGCGCTTACAACACTAAGGACAATGGTGGAAATAGGAGAAAGGGTAGCAGTTTCTGAAGGGTAGACCAATGAGATGCTAACAGCACACACAGGAAGGATTGCCCACCACTTATTCAGAAATTGGAGGGTGGGGCTCATGAGAAGTTGAGGGTGGAAGCAGAAGTCTGGGTATTCTCTGCATTAAGGTCTTGCTTTACACAGAGGTTGCAGATCAGTTCTCCAAGGCAGGACATCTAAGGAGGAAAGAGACACAGATGGAATCACCAGGATTATGGGGAATACTGATGGAGTACACTTTTCTGGCCATTTGGTTTCTTCTTTGAGGGAGCTTTTCTCTTTTCTTGAACACAGTACCATGACTTCCTGTTGAAAGAGATGAAGCACTGATTATAGACATTAGGGATTCCTTAATGGTTTAGAAAATAATTTCCCAAGTATAGCTACTGAGTACTCATGAGGAATTTTTTTCCTCTCCTATTTGAATTTCTCTACTATGTTTTAAAAAGTTTTCATTCATTGTCTGCATAAAGGTTCCTCCCAATATTCTACTATGGTAGTTTTAAAACATACTGCGCAGTTGAAAGATGTTTTAGTGAATTCTTCTCCATTTGTCATCTAGATTCTGCCATTGATATTTTACTATAGGGTATAAAGCTCAGTGGTAGAGTGTTGGCCCAGTTGTGATGCTATGGGTTTGATCCTCAGTACCAGTGGAAAAATTTCTTTTACTAAAAGACTTGGAGTGTAGTTCAGTGGTAGAGTACTTGCCTAGCATGCACAAGATTCTGGGTTCCACCCCCAACAGTGCACATACACACAATTGTTTTTTTTTTTTTGGTGGTGCTGGGGATTGAATCCAGGGCCTTGTGCATTCAAGGCAAGCATTCTACCAACTAGCTGTATCCCCAGTCCCAATTTTTTTTTTTTTACTATAATCAGTTTATTACTTCTACTTATCTATTCCATATGTAGATTTTTATAAAAATGTAGTTGTGATTATAATGTAAAATGTATGTAACTGCTTTTTCAGTAAATACTAAGAGAAAATATTTCCCCAGGTTATTACAAATTGTTTATAAACATTAAAATTATTTCAAAATATTTCATCAAATATTTTATTTCTCCAGAGATTACTTGTTAATTCTACATTTTAGATTTATTTAATACTTAGTTATATCTTAATGCTAAATTATTTTCTGTTTTTAAGATTTAGCTTATTTTTTTGGTGCTGGGGGTTGGCCAGGGCCTTCTGCATGCTGCATACTACCTTTTTTTTTTTTTTTTTTTTAAGTATTTATTCATTTTAGTTATACACAATGCCTTTATTTATTTTTACGTGGTGCTGAGGATCGAACCCGGGCCGCGCACATGTAGCTAGGCGTGCGCTCTACCACTGAGCCACAATCCCAGCCCCTGCATACTACCTTTGAGCTCCAAATCCAGCCCAAGATTTTATTCTTAAAGTATAGATTCCCAAGGATGAAAATGTTAGGTAGATTAATGGATATGACATTTTTGAGGATTTTGACACTTGTTTCCAAATTGTTTTCAATAGTCAAATTTATAAAGTCAAGCCAGTATATTGGACTATTGGTTTTAATACATCCTGCCCAATCTTGCCATGTGCTCTAAAAATAGGAAAAGTTTTAATAAACTCGAGAGCTTTAGAAGAGTCTGAGTAACTTGGTAGGTGGCTGGAGTGGTTCACTGCAGCCCAGGACCTCCCTTCTTTTTTGAAGTACTTCTGGTTGATGATCAATGAACAGCACTTTGGGTCATGGTTGAGAGGTCAGGGACGGTTACTACAATTAAGAGAAGAGATTCAATTCCTCCTCTTTATTACTGTTTTCCCCCCATTTAATTGAAACTATCCCAAACTTACGAGAGTTACATGTAAAATACAAAGACATTTTTTGTCTTGAACCATTTGAGGGTAAGTTACCTTACTGATATCTCATTGTCCCCCAATAAGTTTTGTGTATTTCCTATAACAAAGGTGTTTCCCTATTGAACCAAAATATAATCAACCATAGTGAAAATAATGTTGACACATTATTGCCATCCAATATTTATGTCCTATTCATGTTTCATCAAGTTCTTTAATAGGTATGATAGAAAAAGAGTATATTCATAAGTCATATGTTGCATTTACATACCATGCTGTGTCAACTTAAAATAATTATCCCTTATTTACTTGATTGTCATGACCTTGATACTGTGGAGGGTAAAAGCAAGTTATTTTGTAGAATGTTTCTTCATTTTGTTTTGTTCCTATCTTTTTTTCCCCATAATTATATTCAGGTTGCACTTCTTTGGCAGGAATACCACAAATGTGATGCTGTATTCTTTTTGTTACATCCTAGATAGCTAATGACTATTGGGAGGTGGGGAAGGGGTGTACTACAAGGTTTTCTTTCAGGATATCTTGTTCTGCACATAGGAGTGCTGGAGGTTCCCAAACAATTAGCTTCAAGGTTGGGGAGAGGTCAGTGGGTGACAGCTGGCAACCTGGTGCAGTGGACAGATTGTTGAAAAATGTCTTTGCTATCTTGAGAAATGAAAATGAATATCCTATGTTTTAATTTGCCTAGGAATATATGATATGTATGCATGCATACTACATTTGGATAGCACTTCCTGGTGTCATTTTTCTCAGTCCCCTGATGCTATCTCATTTATTATTAATTATCTTTGACAGCCACCACAATGTTTGAAGCTGGAAAGGACAAAAATAATCCAGATGAATTTTCCATGGCACTTGATGAAAACTCTTGGAGACTTTGCATTCCCAGATGAATTTGTCTTTGATGTTTGGGGAGCCATTGGTGATGCTAAACAAGGATGATTTTGATGTGGATGATCTATCTCTGAAGAAATGAACTATTGTTCTTAAAACAAATCTGTATAAGAACTCTTTTAGATACCTTCATGAACTTTGGTTTAGTTTTAGGTGTCTGGAATAAAGTCTGAAATATAATTGGTAATTTTGATTCCTGACTACTCTTTGTTTATAGTTTGTATAAATTACTTGATATGATTGATTTTAATATCCATTCAGAAGTTTTTAAAAGAAAGATTTAAGGAGTATTTTTACATAAACATTTTTCTCCCCATTAATATCACGTTTAGTTTTCTGCATTAAGAAATTGATTGCAACAACTTTGTAGATTTTGTTTTGCAAAATCTTAATGTAATGATAATTAGGATAGGAGTATAATTACCTCAGAACAGCTTCATTTTATTATGCTAGTTTGAATAGAGTATATTCTGAAAATGAAATGTGAATTATGCCTACCATAGGTCTAGAAGCATTGTTTTTTGTTCACTGAGTAAGTGAAGGAAGATTCCTTTGGTCTGCTGTTTTCTATGACATACTTTTTCTCTTTGTGAAACAAAGACTCATTTTCTTTTTTGTAATTGCTGTTAAAACTTGTAGTTGAGTCTGTTGTGTATATACATTTACATGGGTGGAAGAGGCAGGGAGGGTAGAATCACTTGTATTTGATTTTTTTTTTTTTGCAGTTCTTAGAATATTATTCCCCCCCCCCCACCTATAACTACTTTTATGTTACTCTTTATAAGCACTCCAGGGAAAGTTTATATTCTATGTAGCACTTTTCTTTTGAAAAGTATTTACTCAGAAAATTACTAGTTTGAGAATATTATCAGAAATAGATTTCCTCCTAGTAGAAATAAAGGAGGAAGGGAGAACTAGAGAATATATTAGTTTATTATTTTAGAATTCTGACAAACTCCATCTAACCTTTACATTACTGAGAAAATTGAGGGTCAATGGCAGTTTTATCACTCTCTTTTTGGCATTTACTGATGTAAGGGAAATGGAAATGAGTGGTTTCAACACAGATCATTTAATAAGGCAGAGCATGGTGTGACCAAGTGTTCTTTTACTAAAGTGTTCCATGAGAAATGCTGTGCACTGTCCCAGTAATCAGAAATAATCCTTTGTGAGGGAGGCATTCTAGGAAATCAGGAGTAGTGCTCTTTTCATGCTGGGTTTTTGCTTAGCTAACTCTGTTGTTTTCTGGTAAAAGTTTTCTTTTGCTGCCATCCACTCCCCAGTTAAGTGATTATAATGCTGTGAAGCTAATATTGGTCTGAAACGTGCATAGAGCTGTTTTAGCCATTAATATGTAACCAAAGGAGCTTAAAGAATATGGATTGTTTTATTGTTCTTGCCTAGCATTTTAAGATAGGATCCAGCTCAGTCTATAATCTGTCAGTACTCATTTAATGGGTTTCTTTTGGAGGTTTCAAAAATACCTATTATGTCTTTTTTTTTTTTTTTTTTTTTTTTAAATAATGGTGATTGAACTCAAGGGCACTTGACCACTGAGCCACATCCCCAGCCCTGTTTTGTATTTTGTTTAGAGACAGGGTCTCACTGAGTTGCTTCATGCCTCACTTTTGCTGAGGCTGGCTTTGAACTCAAAATCCTCTTGCCTCAGCCTCCGGAGCTGCTGTGATTACAGGCGTGTGCCACTGCATCTGGCTCTATTATGTCTTAATACCACCTATTTTAGACAAAAAAAGCTGATACTTTTAGGAATACAAAAATTATCATATGATTTAGGAGACCCATAGGAACATTTTAAACAACAAAAAGGTAATTTCTTGGGCTGAGGATATAGCTCAGTTGGTAGAGTGTTTGCCTTGCATGCACAAGGCCCTGGGTTCAATCCCCAGCAACACACACGCACACGCACACACACACACACACACACACACACACACACACACAAGCTTTTTTTTTTTCCCTTGGAACTATATGTTAGATTTGAAATGATTCATTGTTTTATCATTATTATTTCAAAAGAGTTTTTTTTTGAGACAGGTCTTGCTGCATTGTGCAAGCTGATTTTGCACTTGGGTTTCCAAGCAATCCTTTATCTCAGCCTCTGAATAGCTGGGACTAATAGGCACATGGCACCGTGCTCCACTGATTTATTGTTTATTATTGATGGATGTCAGTTTCTCCTTTTTGGGGCATGCATGAAGGTTGAAACTTGATGCTGTGGTTTATGGCATGTATTCTTTGCAATGATCTTTCTAGAACTTTGATGTGTAAGATACATCCATGTACAGCTTGATTATTCTTGTCCCTGTTCAAAGAGATAGTGTTCTTTTTGAGGACTTCAGCTGGGCTCAAGTTCTTTGTATACTAATGGGTTTTTCCTTGAAATGTTCTTAACTCTATTGATAACAAGGTCATCTTTTATGTCATTTTGTTCCCATACCTGAAAATACATCTATTTGTGAACTTTGTGCTTTTTTGCAACTCACAGTGCAGAAAAAGGAGCAGAGTCTATTTTTAGTGCAGTCACATAAGTGTGGGCTACTCTGCTGCTGGTGCTACAATGGGACAAATCATTGTTTTGAAACATTCATTTAATTAGCACCACTAGACATTTTCAGGACTCTCATTTTCTCTTGTTTTGTAGTTTTTTTTTTTTTCCCAATGAAGGATGGTTATTTTATTTGTTCATGATTTCCTCTCATTGCAAGACAGCATCTTCTCTTAGTGGCCATTAAGAGCACACAATGTGCTTTCTTTGATTGTGGCAAAAAATACAGATGATGATTGAACAGGGCCTTGAATATATTTGGGTCCTGATCAGATGCACACATTATGAGGATTACAAATAGATATATTCTGGGCTTCTGTGATGTTTCAAAAACATAATTATATAATTTCATGATGTGAAACTTTACAAATTCAATTATAAAAGCAGTAATCTGTTAGCCTCTGGAGGTGCTATATCCAATATTATAATGTGACTGAAAATGAAAAAGAGATAACAATCTTCCTGAATGGTGTACAATTTATAATGTTCCCCCTCTAATTTTTGAGCAAATAGACATTTTCCAAGGAAAGTACACTTCATAAGCCCATGTTATTGCTCATCTCCCTGGTCTCCTGTGGTTATCATTGCCTATCCAGAATTGGCATATTTGCTAAATGAATTTCATCTGCAAAATGGAGTTTTCAACATAATGGCTCTTCTAAATAGAGCATAGTCATCCACCAAAGATGTAAAAGATTGATCATATAATGGATTTTTCACTCTCTTGTACATCTAAAAATAGATACCAAATAGCATTGTTATTACTCTGGTGGAAGTACTAGGTTAGAAGGCGAGTTAAGTATTTTACCAAAGCTATTAGTGAGTAAAGAAGCTATTAGTGAGTAAAGAGAGAGGAGATGATATTCGACTTATAGTCCCAAGTACTAGTGCCCTGTTTAAAATACACATTTATTTTCTTGAAACAGATTGAAGGAAATATCAAAGTAATTACAAGTCCTTACATATATCATGATTATAAAGTGATTCTTAATTTGTGAAGTATATAAAGTGGCACAGCCTGTGTTATTAACTGAAAATTTAGTTCTAAGAAATGATTCCTGGTTATTATCTGCTAGGAGGGTGGGAGTTAATATGACATCCTTATTTCAATCAGAGATAGTAAGTCTTTATAAGACTTAAGTATAGCTATAGATATTTTTAAAGCAGTAACAAAAAAGAAGAAATTAAAAAAATATTTCTAAAGGGTCTTCTGATTTAACATTTAATATTTTGAACCATTTGTGCCATACAATAGTATAGGTAAAATATTCTATTTTTGGAAAAAAGGTTTTTCTCATTTGTAAACATTTGTAAATCATAATATGTACTTAATGTTTTTGAGATTGAATTTTGGGGATCTACTAATCAATATGTGAAATTGTGAATTTTATTTTGATACTGTTCTAGGATATATTATTATATTTCTACTTACAGATGTGAAATTTAATTGTGTGTTGATCAAAAAATAAATTATTTGTCATGTGTAATTTTGTAATATCGCTTATATTTAAAATATACTTCCTTGAAATAAAAACCTTTTCATGAAGCAAAGGATGAATATTTTTGTCATGGAAAAGATTTGGAGTTTTTCAGAAGGTCAAGGGTTGTATGTTTTCTCTCATATGTGGAAGGCAGAGAGGAAAAAGGAAAAGAAGGGTGGGGGATGAATCTCACGAGAATTCGAAAATTCAATGAAGATCAGTAGAATAGATGAAAGGGACCAGGGTGAGAGAGGAAGGGGGAGAAAGGGAAATACTAGGGAATGACATCAGCCAAATTATATCGTTATATTTTGTGTATGTAAAAATAGGTAACAACAAATTCTATCATGTTCAACTAAAATGCACCAATAAAAATGTGGGAAAAAAACAAAAAGAAAACAAAGGCTTGAGATTTTAATGATTTTAGGCTTTTTAATTTTGCTCTTATAAATGACAAGACTAGAACTGTGATGGTTCAGCCCATTTATGTTTTTAACATACCTTTGGTATATCTTTTTCTTAACATATTTCGTGTAAGGTACAATCTTTAAGATCTCTAACTTTAAAATCCCCAAATTGTTTCCTTGGATTCAGTGAAAATGATAAGTACTGCTATAATATGGTAAATAGTAGCCAGTGGTTTCAGTTATAAGATGAAAGCTTACTCAGAGTGATGCCTTCTCCTTTACTCCTCCATTTAACAAATTTCATGGCAGAAGATTCTGAACGATTGTGTGAGTAAATAAGTGGAACTATCAGTGCATAGTTCTTAGGTAGTTATACCTTTTGGATTTATTATCTCCTTGATACAGTCTGAGGCCTTATAAGAGCTATTAGAAATCCTTATAAATACTACATTAATTTCAAAGGTTGGGGGATCAGACCCAGGAATCTGCATTTGGAAACATCCTCTAAGTGATTCTAATGAAGGCGAATCATGGATCTTTACTTTGAGGTCTTTGACGGTTCTGGCCTAGCTCTAGGGTAAAAGATATGACTTTGGGAGCTCATGCTTTATCAAGGTAAGCAGAGACATAGAAGTTATTTCTAATACAAACTGGTAAGTGCTATATGGGCATAACATTATATGGAAGAAAGCTGTATGTGACAGCAGGATTTCTTTTAATTTTACAAAGTAGCTGATTTTTATAATATAATTTGTTTGCTAGAAGAATTTTTTACCTTAGTTAAATAAACTTCTTGATTGACACTATAGATTAACCCATGTGATTGATTTTACCTCAGTTTATATGCAGTGTTTAATGCTTACTGATGATACAAATAAATATTGGCTATTTACTTACCCTTGTTAAGTATTTTATCCTCTTCTAGTTTTGCAGGTGATAATCCTCTGAAACAATGGTTTCCAAAGAACATTTTTACTTTTAGGAGAATGGAATTAACGTGCATGATAAGAAGATGGGCCTCTCTAATGACAGTAATATCAGTGGGTGCTAAACTTGAGAAAGTGGTACATGAATTCTTCTTGTATAGATTTTTTCTTAGTGAGTCTCCCTTCATGAAGGGAGTAGATATTGAACATGTTTTATTCTTTATCATCTTATGTGTCATTTAAAAATATGTGGGAAACAATGATTTTTAAAAAATTATAGACCCAATGGAAAAATAAAATCACAAGTTATTTTGCAAGATGTGATGTGAAACAAACAAAAAATTATAGACCCAATGAATACATTTAGCTTTGGAAGAATGGTTTCCTTAAAGGTTAGAATTTCTACCTCCATGGAGGTCAGATAACCTATCATAAACACAATTTGTTTTAATTTTATTTTATAACTTTTTAGAGAAAATTAAGCAAATATAAAAATGAAATAAACTGAAGACTCACTCTCTTCACCATAAAACAAGACACTCTCTTTTCTGCAGTGGCACCAAAGGAGAATGAAGAAATAAAACCTTTAATGTTTAAGGAATGGTGAGAGTACCTTGTGAGATTTTAGCTTTGGTTGAAGGATAAGGGGAACGTGGTAGCCATCTTCCTGTCCTTCCCTCCTCTCATGCTACTTTGCTGACTCTATCTTCTCTATTCAACCTTCATCCATAGGGACTTCTATATCACTCTATATCACTTCTCTCTCTCTCTCTCTCTCCATATATATATGCCCTCCCAGTGTAGACTTCATATAGTAATAAACATTTATGGCAAGACAGACGTGTTCAGCTTATTTAAAAGATGAAAATGTAGCCGGGCGCGGTGGCGCACGCCTGTAATCCCAGCACTTTGGGAGGCTGAGGCAGGAGGATCGCGAGTTCAAAGCCAGCCTCAGCAATGGCGAGGCACTTAGCAACTCAATGAGACCCTGTCTCTAATAAAATACAAAAAAGGGCTGGGGATGTGGCCCAGTGGTCGAGTGCCCCTGAGTTCAATCCCCGGTACCAAAAAAAAAAAAAAAAAAAAAAAAAAAAAGATGAAAATGTAAATGTGTCTCTTTTTTCTTCTCTGGAAGTGTTTGATGGTAAGACCTTTCTATCTTAGAGGGAAGGGACTGTGGTTTTTGGAAGATTCAGCTTCTGCTACTAGAGGGCTCACAGAGTCTCCTGTGAAAGAGCTGGGAGAAGGGAGAACAGTCACTGGTGTAGACTAAAGATGGTAAAGGTGTGTGGGTGTGTTGGAGAAGGAGAGGGAGATGCCTTGTTTTCCCCCAGGCACATTGTGGTGAGATGGAGAGTTTAGACCAATAGGAGCAAAACCTTCAAAAGATTCCTGATCTCTGAGCATGGCACAGAGCAGGCAAATGCACAGGGAGGGGTGATCACTGTTAGTAGGGTACTCTAGAGAATCAGAAACAGTAGAATGGAAATCTGTATCTATGTGAACTACAAAGGGTCGCTGACTTAGGATGGCTTGATTTTTTTGACTTTGTGGTAGTGAGAAAGTGATACACATACAGTAGAAGCTTCACTTTGAATTTCTATCTTTTCCCAGGCTAACAGTTGGCAGCATGATGCTCTCTGGAGAGGTGGGGCAGCAGCAGCAGCAGCAGTGAACTGCAGCTCCTGGTCAGCCGTGTGATCATCAGGATAACCAGTGGAAACTCCATTACTGCGTGGTTAAGATATGATATTAGGCCTGGCCTGGTAGCGCATGCCTGTACTCCTAGCAGTTCAGGAGGCTGAGATAGGAGGATTGCAAGTTCAAAACCAGCCTCAGCAAAAGCGAGGCACTAAGCAAAACTCAGTGAGACCCTGTCTCAAGTGCAAAATAGGGCTGGGGATGTGGCTCAGTGGTCAAGTGCCCCTGAGTTCAACCTCTGGAACCCGTCCTCCCAACCAAAAAAAAAAAAAAAAAAAAAAAAAAGATATTAGATAGGCCCAGGGTATTAAATGCATCTTCAACTTACAATATTTTATGGTGGGTTCATTGGGATGTAACCCAATAAGTAAGTCAAGGAACTTCAGATATACACAACACACACATATAAAAAATGTGTGTGTGTGTGTGTGTGTGTGTGTGTGTGTGTGTGTGTGTGTGTATGTGTATGAATATGAGGAGATTTATTATAGGAATTGGCTCTTGTCATTTGGGAGGCTGAGAAGTCCTACAATCTGTTCTGTGAATTTGGACAACCAGGAAAGCTGATCCAGTTTGAGTCCAAAGGCCTGAGAATAGGCTTGAGAGGGCTGGTGGTAAGTCCTGGTCTGGCTCTGAAAGTCTGACAACCAGGATCACCGATGTCCAAGGGCAGGAGAGCATGGATGTCCCAGCTCAAGTGAGAGAGGGAATTCACCCTTCCTGTCCTCTTTTGTTCTATTCAGCCCTCAGTGGATTGGATGGTGGTCACCCACATTGGGACAGCCATTTGCTTACACAGTTCACCAATTCAAAAGCCGATTTCCTCTGGAGACATCTTCCCAGACACACTCAGAAATAATATTTACCAGCTACGTGCATGACCAGGTCCTTGTCATCCTTCACTCATCAGTTTAAATGCCACTTCTTGCCAAACACAGTGGCACATACCTGTAATTCCATTGGCTCCCAAGGCTTAGGCAGGAGGGTTGCAAGTTCAAGGCCAGCCTCAGCAACTTAGCAAGGCCCTAAGCAATTTAGCAAGACCCTGTCTCAAAATAAAAAATAAAAAGGGGCTGGGGATGTGGCTCAGTGGTTAAGTGCCCCTGTGTTCAATCCCTGGTACAAAAAAAAAAAAAAAAAAAAAAAATCTACAAAAGCCTAGAAGCTTTTCTTGACCCTCTCCTTATTCTTTATAGTCTAGATTTCAGCCTTTTTTTTTAAAATATGTTTCCACGGTAACACATCATTATTTGTATTTCTTTTATCGGCATACTTTTATTCCATGGCATTCTCTAACTTGAATATAGACTTCTGGGGATGGCATTGTTTCTGTCTTTCTCAGGATTTCCCAGCACCTAGCATGGAGCCTGGTATATGTTAAACACTAAAAATAATTATTGGTGAAAAATATCTACAAATATTTGCATGCTTACTGTGTGCCCAGTTGCAGAAAATGGGTCACCTGACCTCATCGTTAGCAACCTTTTGAGCTAGGTCATGATTACTCCCGCCTTAAAGATGAAGAAACAGCTCCTGAGAAATTAAATCACTTACTCTAGGGCACATATTTGGTTAGTGGCAGACAGGATTTGAACACAGTTTTGAGTTTAAATCCTGAGCTCTCTCAGAAGCTGATTCTGTTAATATTTTACCAGAACAATGTAAAATGTACTAGTCACTCAACCGAAGAAAGTTGTGTAGGGAATGAAAGCCTGGAGAGCAAGGTTAGAGATTCAATTAACTCTTCTCCTGAGCCTGCATAAGGGACCAGCTCCCTATAGGTCAGGCCAAGAGAAAGCAAATTTACAGGGTTTAGTAACTGATCTTAGGATAGAAACCATATGCTGAAGGATTTTTGTGATTCTTTAGGTTAAAAACAATTGAAATTAGTAATAATTAAGCCTAGAAGTTTTTTTTAACAGTGTGGTCACTGCCATAATAATTCTGGCTGGAATGACTAAAAAGATATAAAAAGGACTGATCATATTTTTCTTAATTAAATTTTTATTGATGCATTATAATTATACATAATAGTGGGATTCATGTGACACATTTGTACATGCACATAACACAATTTATTTGGTCATTTTCATTTCCTGGTATCTTCCCTTGCCCTCCTCTTCTCCTTCCCTTTGGTCCCTTTCTTACCACTGACCATTTCTTGAAAAACAAGGACTGGCTTTAGAAATCTTTCAAATCTTCTGGGTAAAGTGATTTCATGGTTTAATTGATTTGACTTGGGATGTGGGTATTTTGCTTTCTGGACCCATTATTGTTTAGTGTGCATTTCAGAAAACTATTAAGGGCGATTGTGTTCATTAATCTTTTCTGATAGTATGAGAGAAAAAAAATTTTAAAGTAGCAGCTGATTACCAAATACCCTTTGTGCCATTTACTATTTGAAAATACCATTAGCATTTGAGATTTCATGGGCCATGGACTCTTACTGTTAATCACTTTTAAAAAACTTAAGTTCCAAGGAATAAATTAGGAAGTTATATTGCTTCAAAAGGCCCATTTCTGGACTAAAACCAATTTGTATGCTGAAGGGGCAAGTTCATAGAAATGATTATAATTCCCCTAATATATTCTGACTTGATAATTTCCTATACATAAAATTGGTCAATTTCAACATAGTACCTTGTGAGTTAATGACCAGGATTATTTGTGAGGCTTCCCTCAATATTAAATCCAACATAAGACAATTTGTAACTGTTGATTAAAAAAAAGAAGAACTCAGTCATGTTCCTTTCCAGAAGATCAAATATTCATTTATAATGGAGACATATGTTTATTGAATTCCAATTTAAATGAGGGTCAGGGAGCTTCTTAAGTAAGAAGGTAGATTGAAATAGAGTAGCATGTTAAAGAGTGATCACTCAAATTTCTACTGAGTATGTCTGTATCACTCCTTTTCAACTTTCTTGATAAACATCATTAAACATTTTGGTTAATATTTTAAAATGTATTAATGATATACCAGAGAGTTCTCTCTAGATGATTAAAAGGAGATCACCACTCTTACAGCCCCAAATCACCCAATATAGCACAATTTTCTTTTCTACCTTGGCTGACCAGTAGGTGGCACTACCTGTCCTGACTTGTACTAAAGTCAACCTTTCTCTTGTGAACCTCAACAGCAAGGTGGGTATTTTTTATTTTCTTGTATCCATTCTGATTTGTCCAGTCTGATTTTTGAGCTCATCTGTGATACTATTAAGGATGACTCCTTGACAGCTAAGGTGTCTTTGATACTCAGATATTTTCTTTCCTGAAACTTGGGGATTGTATTATGTGGTCCCAGAGGCTATTCTGGGTGAATGAGTAATTCTACCAAATTGACTGAGTTCCTCTAGACCTGAGAGGTGAAGAAATGACTGAGCACTGAAGTGCTGCAGAGGTGATTATGGTTAATATTCTGTGAAAGTTAGATGACTTCATATCAAGCATAAAATTAAATAGGTACGTTAAAAACAGTTCATAACTTCAAAACTTTTAAAGGGATTCAAGCAAACAGAAAATTGTGAATTAAATGGTTCTTTGCTTGAATAACTAAAACAAGTTGAGCTTCTTTGTCTTAAATAATAATCATGAAGAGACTTTATCTCCATTAAGATAGAATTCTGACCAAATGTTGATTTATATATTACTGTTTTAATAACTGTCAGTTGAATTTTTATTTTTTCTAATGTTTTATAACTGCTACATTTAATTTATCACCACTTTTGAGTTACAACATTGATATGTCACAGGATATTTTCCTTTTGTTAATTTGAAATAGTTCTATTTTCACCTGATGCTACTTGAGAGACTCATTATCTACTTTTAAATGACATTCGTTAGAGACAAGAATTTTTAAAGTTGGAATATAATTGTAACAATGTAGAACTGCTTTCTTACAAACTGTAAATTTGCCATTTTGTGGTCCAGAGCTTATATGAGTGATTTCCTGCCACTGTATGAGATAATCTTGACCTTGAGAGAAGCAGCTGAATAACAAATGGAAGTTCCAATTTAGAAAGTTTTCTCTGGGCTTTATAACTGGTCATGATAGGGGAAGTTGAAAGGAAACAGTGGCTTCTAGAGAATTTCCCTTTATTATACCTGTGGAAAAGTCCTGCTGTGAGCATTGATCTTATTTTAAATATCTGAATTCTTTGTGTTGCTTTGATAATAAGGACTTCATGATCTCTAGAGTTTAGTAATTGGCTCCAGGAATAGCATGGACAACTAGGTGGTGAATGTCAGACATGAAATTATTGTTAGATTTATTAACATCACTGATTTATGGGTCACTTTTACACTATTGTTTGATTTCTCTGTCCACAGTGGTTTATTAGGTATGGCATGTTCTTCCTAATTGAAACCACATACCCCAACAGAATGTTGATCTTGGATTTTAGTAGCCTATTAGAGACTCTGATTTTCTGATTGACAGTCATAAGGACCTATCTATATGTGCCTATTTCCTATGGCTCTGGAGAATCATGACTCATCTCTTTGAGGGCACAAAGAGCCCTGGTATTATAGGCTCTTAAATTTTTTAAAATCCTTTGTTCCTATATGATTGGGGGTTCACTTGAAAGAACTGTATTAGGCTCACATTATTACAGAGTATCTCAATGAAAAGGATATAGACAAATATTAATGAACCAATAAACTATTAAGTGATCTAGATGAGCAAATGATTTTTTTTTGCCTCCCTCTTGCATAGGCTAAAACATCTTCCCAATGAATGACATATTTACTTTCTAAATTATATTTTATGGATAATGTTAAATGATAGTGATGTTTCCCTTTTTGTACTCTAAAAACTGGATGCTTATTCTTCTTTGCTTCTTTTAGTCACTGACTCAGTATAATTCCATCCCGATGGTTTAATTATTGGGACATTAGTTCAGCCATTCTCACAAAAGATATTTTCTCTTGTTTTGAGAATTATAGATAATATAATTATAAATGTCTTATATACCGATTTATGCTGTTGAGAATCTCTTGACTCTAAGATATTATGGCAGTGATGTAAGTAAAAAAAAAAATTGTTTTTTGTACCAGGGATTGAACTCAGGAACACTCGACCACTGGGTCACATCCCCAGCCCTTTTTTGTATTTTATTAGACACAGGGTCTCACTGAATTGCTATGTGCCTCGCCATTGCTGAGGCTGGCTTTGAACTCGAGATCCTCCTGCCTCAGCCTCCCAAGTGCTGGGATTACAGGCGTGCGCCACTGCGCTCAGCTCTGTAAGTAAAAATATTGTTGCTGCAATTTAACATACAGCAGAGCAAGCCCTGCCCATGGGACTTCATTTTGGTAAGATAATGCTGTAGAATGCAGAACATTTTAAGTTTTTGGAAAACTCTGGGATCTTCCAAGCTTATGCCTCCTGCAACATGGTGGCATAGGGTTTTGTTTACTATAGATTCCTTTCTTTTCTTTTTTTCATTTTAGAGTGTTTCACCATCTTTAACAGGTAAGAGATATTGTTAATGTATGTAAACATATAGAATTAAGTGATAATTGAACAATGGTAGTGAAAAATGGCTGATAATGGCAGAGAATATTGCATTGCACTTAAGGAAATAGGTTGAGTCATTATGGACTTGGATACTGGACTAGCTCCATCACCCACAGGTTAGATAAATTACTTAACTCCTCCAATGTTCCATTTCCTCATCCATAAATAGCATTAATAATACTTGGTTGCTGTAAATTTTTGGAAGGGTCACATTAAATAATATACCTGAAGCACTTAGCACAGTATCTGGAACATAGTAAATATTTAATAAGATTTTTTATTACTACCATTGATATAACTCCAGGCAAACATTGAGTTTTCAAATGTTGGTGGAGAGGTTTCTGAATATGGTGGCTGCTGGCTAGAAGTGCTTGATTTGTGTTCTTCCATCTTTCTATTTGAATAATTTTGAAGTATACTCAAAACTAGAATACTGAGCAACAATTTGACCTATGTGAGAAAGAATTTTTAGCAACCAACTATAGATAATACACATAATTTTCTGGAAAAAATTACTCAGATTGATTCAACATGAGTAGAAAACCTGAATTGTTCAAGCCATGTAGGAATTCCCCTTATCTCCCAAATGACACTATGTGTAGGGAGTTGGAAAAGGTAAATTTTTTTTTTTTTTTGAAAAAGGTAATTCCTGCTTCATAGAAGCTGCTGTATAGCATAGGGACATCATGTTAAAATTTTATTAGTTTATAAATGTTGTATGATGCTGATATGAAATTTGATAAAACATTTTGTGCACTTGGACAGAGATTTAAGTGGAAAAAGAAATCACCAGGATGGAGCATCATTAAAATATTATATTCAAAAGACATTTAATGCCATGAGAAAATGTACACTGCTTAGTGAAAAAGGAGGGCATATAATTTTATATTTAACAGGATCCCTTTGGTGAGTGAAAATAAAATTAAAGAAAGGTAATAATATAAATATTAACAGTAAAATCTGTGCAGTACATTTGTGGGTGAGTTTTGTGTTTTTCTTTATGCATTTGTCTGTTTTCCCAATTCTCTACAATGAGTACTTATTACTTATATTGTGTGTGTGCATGTGTGTGTGTGTGTGTGTGTGTGTGTGTGTGTGTGTCTGTCTGTGTGTTTGGGGGGGGTTACTGGGGATTGAAACCAGGGGTGTTTAACCACTGAGCCACATCCTCAAGCCCCAGCCCTTTTTATTTTTTTATTTTGAAACAGGGTCTCACTAAGTTGCTTAGGGCCTTGCCAAGTTGCTGAGGCTGGCTTTGAACTTGCAGCCCTCCTGCCAGAACCTCCTGAGCTGCTGGGATTACAGGCAGGCACCACCGCACCTGGCCCAGAAAAGGAATATTTTTAAAGAAAAGATGATTGCTAAATAAAAATGGAGGTATAGCCGGGCACGGTGGCTCACGCCTGTAATCCCAGCACTTTGGGAGGCTGAGGCAGGAGGATCGCGAGTTCAAAGCCAGCCTCAGCAGTGGCGAGGCACTTAGCAAACTCAGTGAGACCCTGTCTCTAAATAAAAATACAAAAAAGGGTGGGGATGTGACCCAGTGGACGAGTGCCCCTGAGTTCAATCCCCGGTACCACACACACACACACACACACACACACACACAAAATGGAGGTATAAAGAACACCATAAACTTGATATTGTTTATGTGAAATGACTGGTTTGACAATTTCACATGACTAACTTGTCCTCAGTGAGCTTTGGAAGGTTTCTCCTTTATCTCTTTTTTCTTTATTTTCTGTTCAGTCCCTTAAAGTTAATTTTTAAAAACAAATGAGTTTTACCCACTGGAAGTTGTGAAAGGTACTTAATCATGACTATAGCAGTATTTTTTAGGTGATATTTTAATGTTGATGGCCTTTTGTGGATAATATTAGTCATATATATATGCATATATATATATATATATTTTTTTTTTTTTTTTTTTTGCCTATTAGAATGTGTCAAAAATGACAAAAGGCTAGTTTACTGAAAATTCAGTAGCAAGTAACTTATGTCAAAAGATTAGTGGATGTAAATACAAATTCAATACATTAGTTAGAAAATACTGTCGGACATTTAAAAACTGGTCTAGTACATAAAAGCAGGAAAATCTTATGTGCTAGATTGGATGTTGTGTTTCCAAACTAACAGATTGAATTCAGAGTTGTTTTTTTTTTTTTTTTTTTTTTTTTTTGTACCAGGGATTAAACTCAGGGGCACTTGACCACTGGGCCACATCCCCAGCCCTTTTTTTTTGTATTTATTAGAGACAGGTTCTCACTGAGTTGCTAAGTGCCTCGCCATTGCTGAGGCTGGCTTTGAACTCGCGATCCTCCTGCCTCGGCCTCCCAAAGTGCTGGGATTACAGGCGTGCGCCACCGCGCCCGGCCGAATTCAGAGTTTTATAAGGGTATCTCTTTGTACACAGTAGACACGTCAATAACACATGAAAAAAATTGTTTTTTAAACTTTGTTCATACTTCATTCATTTCATGCCCCAAAGAAATTTCATCGAACAGGATTCTGCATTATTTGTTCTCCCTTTTGTTCTTAGTCTAAACAGATAACATTTCCTTAGTGTATGAGATCATTTTAACTTTGTCTAATGTTCTACATCTTCTAATATTCATTTATATTACTTGAATTTCAAATTCATTTAGTATCATAATTCAAAATTTTATCAGGAATTTGTGATTAATATTAGTCCTGTGTTTTAATCAAATGTTAGTAATAAATACATGAAATTTAAATATTGCATTGTTGAGAGGAGAGAGATAAAAGTATACTAATTAAAAATATTCAAATTCTAAAGGTATTGTAAATAAGAAAAGTTAACTGAGATTTAATAAAGATAAATTAATATTTTAAAAATTATTTTTATTCTAATTTGTTATATATGACAGCAGAATGCACTGTAATTCATATATACATATACAGCACAATTTTTCATATCTCTGGTGGTATACAAATTAGAGTCACACCATTCGTGTCTTCATACACATACTTAATGATGTCCATCTCATTTGATAAACTAATATTTTAATGTGCATACTTCCAATAGTATCCCTGTTTAGTTATATATTTTAACAAATTGTCACATTCCACATACTACTTTAGACCCTGTTTTTTCATTTAATAGTGTAGAAAGCATTTCTAATGTTATAAATATTCTTCTACAACTTTTTTTTTTTTTTTTGTACTGGGAATTGAATTCATGGGCACTTGACCACTGGGCTACATCCCCAGCCCTTTTTTGTATTTTATTAGAGACACGGTCTTACTGAGTTGCTCAGTGCCTCACCATTGCTGAGGCTGGCTTTGAACTTGTGATCTTCCTGCCTCAGCTTCCTAAGTGCTGGGATTACAGGCATGTGCCACCGCACCTGGCTTTCTACAACATGATTTTAATGATCATTATTTGCTCTGATGACTATCATAATTCATATACACTGAAAAAAGTTTGTTAAAGTGGCTTGTTGGTGTTATAAATATGGTGAAAGAATTTTTCTTTTTTTAAAGATATATACACAAAATTTCATCAATTTGTCATCAAAAAAGACAATTTTTCATTGCTTATTTTGTCCAAACAGAAATCTTTTTTTTTTTTTTTTTTGGTGGTGCTGGGGATTGAACCCAGGGCCTTGTGCATGCAAGGCAAGCACTCTACCAACTGAGCTATATCCCCAGCCAAACAGAAATCTTGATTTTTGTTATATTTATTTTCATAAATTTATACACTATGAAGAAAGAGAAATTGAGGCATGTGAAAGATGAGAACTTATTACAGGGTTTATCAAGAAATGTTTAATTTGTTGTTGTTGTATGGTGTTTGAACCTAAAGTTGGTCTACCACTGATCTATGTCCAAAGTCCTTTTTATTTTTTGGAGACAGTCTTGCTGAGTTGCTGAGGCTAGCCTCAAACTTGTCATCCTCCTATGTCAGCCTTCTGAGTTGTTGGGATTATAGGCATATGCCACCACTCCTATCAGAGAAAATTTTTAGAAGGCTAATTGCAAAGAATGAAATGGTATGCAAACTTAGAAGATGGTCCCTAGTGATTCCCATCTTCTGGTATTTATGCCTTTGTATAATCTTCTTTCTTTGAGTGTGGGTTGGACTTAATGACTTGGTTCTAGCCAATAGAATATGCTGAGGTAATGGACTATTATTTCTATGATTAGGTTACAAAATATTATGACTCCTGTTTTACTAGCATATTCTTTTTTTTTTTTTTTTTTGTCTGCCTAGCTGTGTGCTTTGATGAAGGAAGCTGCCATGAGGGCAACCTCTGACCACCAGCCAGCATGGACTCAAGGTTCTTAGTTCAACAGGTTGCAAGGAACTGACTTCTGTGAACAAGCGCTGACTGAGCCTGGGAAGTCAGTCCTTCCCCAGTCAAACCTTCAGATGAGACTGTAGACCCTGGATTGACACCTTGATGGAAGGATCATGAATCAGAGGTGTAAGAGCCCTAATTGAGGAGATAGCTAAGATGGAGGCTAGCTGAGAGCCATAAAGGTGTTCAAGTATTTTCACCTGATATTCATGCACTTATCTAAGGATCTTTATATTTCCGTGAACACTGCGTGACGCACCTTAGCATGTGTCCTTGTTAAGGCAAAAAGTATTTAACTGGGTGAGGGTGAGTGAGAGGTTGGTTGGAGTTGGAGTTGCAGAGGTTATTGGAGCCGGAGAGAGAAGTTAGAAGAAAGAAGAATAAAAGAATTTTTTCATTTCCATTCTGCCTCCAAATTTTCTCCCGCGGCATCGTTGCTGCAAGCGGCAATCGCTACAGGCGGCAACACAGAGGACCCAGATAAGCTGTGCCCAGACTAATTTACCTCTTAAACTAAAATAATAAATGAGTATTGTTTTAAGCTGCTAAGTTTTGGGGTAACTTGTAATGCAGCAATACAATATAACAGATTTGACCAGAAAGAGGAGGCAAGAACAAAGAACAAAAATAATGCAAAATATGCTTATCCCAATTACATAAAATATTTCAACTTTTAATTTTTCAAGGTATCTTTGCTGAACAGATAATAGCAACTATATTTTTAAGCTATTTAAAATGTATTTAATAAAATAATATTTTTAAAATAAAAGTCAGCAAATATGGAAAAGTTCAAGATAAAAGTAAAATCAACTTGATTTTACTGCTTAGATATGACTACAATTATTATTTTGGTGTACATTTTTCTGTTTTCTCTATCTTTTTTTCCCTATGAAATAAAGATTATATTCTGATAGTGTTTTGTCTCCTGTCTTCTAACCTTACCATACATTATAAACATTTTCCACTTCACATTCTTTCACATCTTTTAAATGGCTACCTTGTTGCCAGTAGTATGATATATTACAATTTATTTACCAAGCCTCTACTATTTATATTTAATGGTATATTTAAATACATGCTCTTTGTACAGTCCTGGAAAATTAAATTTACATGGATGACAGTTATGTTTTATTTCAGGCTTTGCTTTATCTCAAAGATGTAAGGGATAAATTTTCAGAGGACATAATTTTTTAAAATTAATTTTTTAAATTTGTTTTAATTAGTTATACATGACAGCAGAATGCATTTATGCACTGTGATATATCATACATAGATGGGATATAATTTCTCATTTTTCAAAGTGTACATGTTGCAGAATCATATTGGTCATGTAGTCACATATATACATACAGTAATAATGTCTGTTTCATTCCAATATCTTTCCCATCCCCACATCCCCTCCCTCCCCTCTCTTCACTTCCCTCTACCTAATCTAATGCTATGTTTCCTTAATGCCCCCTGCCTTATTGTGAATTAGCATCCACATATTAGAGAAAACATTTGGCCTTTGGTTTTGTGGGATTGGCTTATTTCGCTTAGCATGATATTCTCCAACACCAACCATTTACTGGTAAATGCCATAATTTCACCTTCCTTTAAAGCTCAGTAATGTTCCATTGAGTGTATATTCCACATTTTCTTTATCCATTCATCTATTGAGGGACAAATAAGGGAGAGCAGAATTTTTAAAGCCAGTCCTCCCAGGCAGACTGCATATTACTTTCTATAAGGTCTCATCAGGGCCATTTATGAACTGTGTTAGATGAAAGGTCTTAGATAAATGAACCAAGTGGCTACAAATGGTAGCAAGTTTGGGAAATGTTAAGCTTCTATGACCTTATCATTTAAACAAGGTCTTAGATTTCAGGGAGAAAGCTATGACATCTTCTGAAATTTAATAGCTGTAAAGCCACAGAGAAATATTGGAATAAAATAAAACACTTGGCTCTATCTGCTTTGGCAGAGGTGGCAGAATCAAGCAGCTGATCTATGTCAGTGGGACTGAGGTCCCTCTATAATCAGTAGAGGCACATGTTTAAGACAATGGATTTATCATTTGACAGAGAAATAGTATGTGTTATATTTTTCAGCCTTTTTCCTGCTTTTTGTTTCCTCGTCTTTTTTTATTATCTAAAGTAAGTTTCAAAATAGATGTTTAAACATTAAAACCAAAATAAAACAAAAAATACCTGCTAGAATTTCCTAAATTACTGTCTTCTTAAACATTTTATCCTATACTCCATTGGTTTTTGGCAAGTCATTTTTTTTTCCCCAAGGTGGATGTACATAAAATGCCACCAACTGAAAAATGATTAATTCAGACTTTCTTCACTCATTTCAAAATACATTTCATTTCATGTAGGAAGTGAATTAAAATATGTATAGTCATGCATCTGATGATGTGTTTTGTTCTAGAATCTAGATGATATGTTAATGCCTCATCCAATCCTAAATTGCTATGAACTTATGATTTCATTAGTATGAGTGGTTAGAAAAATTACTGGGTGACATCTCACCCCACAGTTAATAATCTTCATTCTGGTCTGAACACATGTCAATTCTACTGAACTTGCCCTTTCTGTTTCTGTTTCCTAGTGAGCTGACTCTGTGTCTAGACAATTGACTGTGCTGATTCTTTCAGACAGAATGTTGGAGTTTGAAGGTTCTCGAGGCACTTTTTGCAGATGCAGAAGTCTATACCCTATATTTTGGGCCAGCAGTCTTTTGTTCTGAAAGCTTTGAGAAGAAGGCTTTATTTAATTGGTATTCCAATTGTATCAATGGAGAAATTTTTGGGTTTCTTCCCAGGAAATGTCTTATAAGAGGAGATTTTTTGATTGCTATGTATTTATTTATCTATATAAGAATTTTTATGGCTTTGAAGGAGTGTCTAACTTCTGATTGCATCAGAATTCCCATAATGCCACATATAAAGTAAGCTGATCCTGAATTTCTAAGCAGAACTGAAGTTGACATAAATCTTAATGTTTGTTTCAAAAAATCTTAATGTTTGTTCAGGCTGAAAAACAAAGCCTGAACATTGAAGATGGTAGAAACTAATACTAGAAAAGGACAATTTGAAATAAATATTATTTCTCCCTAATTAAGCTAGAAAAGTCATTTATTAGCTCTTCAGGAAAAAAAGAAAAGTTGGGTGTGTGGGGAATATTCAAGCCAGAAAATGAAAAGTCATCCTTGAGTCTTCCTCCTTTTTTTGTCCACTCCACATTTAACCAGATTCCACAACTGATCAAATCTTCTCATTATTATTCAAAGCTATTCCTCTTTGTATCTGTTTGATCTCTTTCTCTCTCTCTCTCTCTCTCTCTTTTTTTTTTTTTTTTTTTTGGTGGGGGTAGGTACCAGGGATTGAATTCAGGGGCACTCAACCACTGAGCCAGCCACATCCCCAAACCTATTTTGTATTTTATTTAGAGACAGGATCTCACTGAGTTGCTTAGCGCCTCACCGTTGCCGAGACTGGCTTTGAACTCGTGATCCTCCTGCGTTAACTTCCTGAGCCACTGGGATTACAGGTGTGCGCCACTGCACCCAGCTTCTGCTTCTCTTTTATTCAGGACCTCATCAACTCTTTCTAGCTCTAGCCTCTTAGCTAGATTTCCTAACTTTAGGTCTTGCTCTGGTGCAGAAGAGTCCATGTGCCATAATACCAAACAGTAATTATTTGTTTGCATGACAATCTTCACCACTGATCTCAAGGAAGGTGACAAGTTCTATTTATCTTTGTAATACCAGCACTTCTAGCTGCTGGTACACAGTGAGTACTTAATCTAATGTTTGTGGAATAGATTAATGTGCACAAATATTGAAGTGTTACTTCCACAAAAGCTTGTGTTCTCCTGGCTCTATCAACATTTCTAGAGCCCACAGGAAAGGATAATTCTGCTTTTCTCTAGGATGATCCATTTGCATTTAGATTATCCTGTTCTGACATGATGTTGCTCTTAGATTAAGGCAAAAATAAACTGAAAAACATGAAAAGGAGAGCAATCAGACACTTGACATCATCTCAAAGGTTACAATGTTTAAGGAAATGGGAATTATTTGGGAGAAGCACCAAAGAATTTGTCATCTCTAATCTACCAGCATTGTGTTTTGCTGAAAAAAAGAGTGCTTGCTCCCAATACTGAATGCTCCCAATATTGATTTTCTTTTTAAGTCATGGTGCCTAACACAAATAATTCCCATTTCCTGAGGCTGGCTTTGAACTGGCGATCCTCCTGCCTCAGCCTCCCAAGTGCTGGGATTACAGGCGTGCGCCACCACGCCTGGCTTAGGCCTTGGGAACCTGTCTTTATGTAATCCAGAGGTGGTCATGGAGTCTTAGCCTCTGTACCTAACAGACATGTAAACAAGCCACATCACATCCTTGGGTAGCCATGTCTCTTTTTTTTCTTCTGCTCCCTCTGCTAAAATAATTTTCTGTACCTATCCATTCTTTTAGCTTCAAAAATTTATTGAGCACTGATTCTTAGGTCTGCATTTCATCAGTTGCTGGGGATATAAAGGTGTGATTCCTGCTCTTAGGGAAGCCCAACTCTGAGACCTCATCCTGACTCTAACCCTCAGCGCTGGCCCGAAAGGTAGGCCTTGTCATTGTTCTAGGCATCATTCCCACAGTCCTAGACATTGGTTTATTTTTTAACCTGACATTTTGTTGGCTGATGCTTGTAATTTAAGTGTCCTTTATGCCTTCTCAGTACTCATTTCCCTCACTCAGGCATTTTTTTCCCCTTGTCTTTGTCTATTTGGTAAATGCAAGAAGTAATATATTAAGAGTTTTATCAGAATGGATATTAACTCTCAATTAATGTCATATTAATGTCTTAGTAAGTTTAGGCATTCCCTGACGACTACATTGGAATCTAATTTACATGTAGACTTCCAGTTACTATGTTATAAAATAAGAGATACAAGTGTAAATGATATTCCAAATTGCTATAAAAGGAATTGTTAGGTATTTGGGACTTAAAAAGTACTTCTTTTAAATTCTAGACAAAGTATATAAATTATTAAGGTAAGAAAGGATTTAGAAAAGACTTCATTTTAAAATGTAATGGATGTGACTTTTACAGGTGTTTGAAGGTCTGCTCTGTGCCTCAGTTTCTTTATCTTCATTATTGGGATCATAACATTAACCTCTGGATAGGGTTGCCTGAGGATTAAATGAGGTAGGGGAAGGAAAGGAAAGCAGAGGCTTTTTAAAAAAAATTTATTTATTTTTTATTTAAGTTTTTATATTCTAAGTTGTTATAAATGACAGCAGAATGCATTACATTTTTTTTTTTCATATTACACATAATAGTGAATTGGCCTTGGTTCCATTCCAAGTTTTCCAAGGTATCTCCATACTGCTTTCCATATTGGCTGCACCATTTTGCAGTCCCACCAACAATGTTTGAGTGTGCCTTTTTCCCCACATCCTCTCCAACATTTATTGTTGTTTGTGTTCTTAATAGCTGCCATTCTGACAGGTGTAGAAAGCAGAGGCTTTGACAAAGGCTCTGACTACTTACACTTATGCTGGGCCTTCCAGTGACTGGCATTCCTACTTATCCAACAGCCCATGCAGCTGGGATGTAGACTGTAGTTGCTCTCAGGAAAGACAATGACCTGTGGTGGGCTCAGCTCACCACATGAGGTTGACAACTTTGGTTCTTCTGGACATCAATCATAATGGGCTAATACTGTGAAAATAGTGGTTCTTGGCTCTTGTAGTTTGAAGATTTTTAAAAATGTAAAATGTTTAAAGGCATTATTCCATCCATTGGGGAAACAAATAATGGCATAAAGCTCCCAAGCAACCAGTAATATTTTTATGTGAATTTATATAAGAAACTGAGATATTGTCCAAGGTCCTCACATCCCTCAAGATCAGATTAAAATTTTCTTGCACTCCATTTCCAGGGCTGATCACAGGCAAAGTGATGTTCATGTTTCTTTGAGTGTTCTCCTCTAATTCCTCATGCTTTGTTTTACTTTTTCTGCTGTCTGGGTGCTGTGTTTCAAGTCCAGAGCTCAGCCCCTTATCCATTTCCTGGAAAATAAGTAACCATATAGAATTGTATAATTGGGGTCATTTCCCCCAGGATCTGAGGGGACCCATTGCTCCCCATGCCGCCTTATGCCATCTTGCTGGCTCTGCCTCTGCTTTCTTCTTAGGGCCCTTCAAAGTGCCACTCCCATTATGATTCCCTTCATTGGCATAAGGCCTGGTGGGGTAGAGTCCTCTCCTCCTGACATTTTCACTCTCAGGATGGTGACTCTGTTAGAAGGCTTGCCTGGTTTCCACACCTATCTGCCATTTGTCACTCATCAGGAATGTGTCTGTTTGTGTTGAATGGTTGTATATAGGTGTTGGGCATATCATTTGTACAATCCATAGATGTGGCTTGATGTGTGTATGTACTTAAGGTCTCCTTGTAGTAGTTAAAATGACCATCAAGCCTCTACAGAGTGGGTCCCATTCCCACAAAAATCTCTATCATCAATATGCTTTGTGAGTTTACTCATCCTTTCATTGTTGTTGATGGTGTCTATTAGTTAAGAAAAGACTGAAGTTTACACTACTTAGAAAAAACTTGTGCATATATATATATATATATATATATATTTTTTTTTTTTTTTTTTTGTGGTACCAGGGATTGAACTCAGGGGCACTCATCCACTGGGTCACATACCCAGCCCTTTTTTGTATTTTTATTTAGATACAGGGTCTCACTGAGTTGCTAAGTGCCTCGCCATTGCTGAGGCTGGCTTTGAACTCGCGATCCTCCTGCCTCAGCCTCCCAAAGTGCTGGGATTACAGGCGTGCGCCACCGCGCCCGGCACTTGTGCATATTTTATTCACCCTAAATTTGTCTCCACTTAAACTTCAAGCATTTGTCATCTTCTTTATTATGTTCCAGATCTTAGAGAACAAATTGGTACACTTCAATATTTCATAGACACTGACCTTTTATACTTTTTGGCTTTGACCGTTCTATACTGAATAATGCTGATTTGGTGCTCTCTTACAGCACCAATGAGGAAACCTTATAGAGAGCCAATATTTTCTCCTCACCCAGCTACTTTCATGTCAATTCCATTTGCTAATGGTATTGATATTAGAAAGGGAGGCAACTGCTCATTTTCTCCTTGCTCAATTGTGTAAAAGAAACGCTGACATGGTATTTTGAAAGTTAAAAGATTCTTTGTAAGAAAAATTATAATAAAAAAGACAGGTAGATTTCAATCCCTTCTAACTGGTAAGCTAAAATATTGGTTCATGAACAGTCTTAATTTTGGCAATACAACTAGGCACCATTTGGAACCAGGAATGTAGCACTATTTTCACTTTCTCCCTTCATGATCTCTGGATTCTCTCAAATTGCCCTTTTCCCCCAGAAAACCTCACACATCATCCAGAAGTTAAGTTCTGGAGTAAAGAGTGAGTCACACTACTGGTGTGTGTAGTCGGTGCCCCCAGGATCTAGATTTTAGGTTTAAACTTCTAACTTTTAGAAAATACTTATTGGGCAGCTGGGCGCGGGTGGCGCACGCCTGTAATCCCAGCACTTGGGAGGCTGAGGCAGGAGGATCGCGAGTTCAAAGCCAGCCTCAGCCGTGGCGAGGCACTTAGCAACTCAGTGAGACCCTGTCTCTAATAAAATACAAAAAAGGGCTGGGGATGTGGCCCAGCGGTCGAGTGCCACTGAGTTCAATCCCCGGTACCCCCCCCCCCCCCAAAAAAAAAAAAAAAAAAAAAAATACTTATTGAACATCTACCATGTATATTCAAGGTGCTATTCTTGGTACTGGAAGTATAAGAAAGGAATAGAAAAACTCCCATCCTCAGGGATCTTATAGTTTAGAGTTCAGACAAGACGTGAAAGTCACAAGATAGCTGTGATGCAGAGCAGAGATCAGTAACTTTCCAAGAGACAGATAGTCATGGGGACTAAAAAGAAGTGAACAAATACATCCCACTGAAAGGAGGGGAGAGTTCTTGGGTAGAATCTTAGTGGAACATAAAACAGTGGCTAGCAGTGGGGCAAGGAAATAATTCAAGGCAAAGGGGAAGGCATGGAGGTGGAGGTGAAGGATAGATACGAGAGAAAGTAATTGTGTGAAGAAAGGGGTGGAGTTTCAGTCTGCAAAGGTAGGTTGTGTCCAATCAAGAAGGACCTTCAGGAGGAATTTTAAGATGGTTGAATAGAGAGGGTCACTTTCCTGGCTGCTACGGGGCATGAAACCAAGAAAGCAGACAGGCAGGTTCTCAGCAAGGCATGTGAAAAGAGAAAAAAATGGGAGGGGGGAGACTTTACTGGAATTTAAAACTGGACATTCAAAACAGATCGAGGACTCAAGAGGTTGGATATAATAAAATAAGGAGAAAATCTCTAGTGCTACTGCTGCTACTGTGGCTGGAGGCACCAGCCAGAGCAGCCCCCCAAGAGCAAAATGGAGGGATAACAGAATTAAAGGAACCCGCACTTTTTTTTTTTTTTTTGGCACCAGGGATTGAACTCAGGGGCACTCGACCACTGGGCCACATCCCCAGCCTTTTTTATATTTTATTTAGAGACAGGGTCTCACTGAGTTGCTGAGTGCCTCGCCATTGCTGAGGCTGGCTTTGAACTCACGATCCTCCTGCCTCAGCCTCCCAAAGTGCTGGGATTACAGGTGTGCGCATAAGGAACCTGCATTTTTAAGAGGCCTGAGGCATGTCTGGTATCGAGAATTTAGAGATCAAAGACACTGCCTGACTAAACTGAAAGGTGTGCTGCACGATATCCTTGTGCTGGAAAGAAGCCACCATCTCTCTCAGCTTTGTGTGGAGGACAGAGGAAAGCACCATTTTGCAGCAAGGGGCAGGGGCTGGCAGCTGAGGGAGCCAATTCCTGGCAAACCCGAGTTTGGCCTGAAATACAGGCATGGCAAACCCACATTGCACGACATAGTGTGTGCCCAAGTGACCAGGAAAAATCAAATGTGTAGAGAGGTTTATACGGGGGACAACTGGTTGTGGAAACCCACTCAATTCTCCCTTTCCCTCCAATCTGGTTTCTTGCAGGACTGGCTGGATGAGATACACCTGGCTGGGAATTTGAAAGGGCAGGGGCTGGAGAGATTGAGTTTGGAGACTGAACCTGAGACCAGGAAACATGGCGTCTGCAGGTGACCTACTGGACTAACAATTGGCTCCTCTACCACATGAATGGCAGCCAGGGGAGATCCCTGGGGTGTAGTCTTCCAGCACAGACTGGCAATTGCAGGGCCCTGGAGGTGTGCTGATTAAAATATCCAGACCAACTGGTAGCATTCAGCAAAGAGCCTGGAGCCCACCTAAGCCCAAACCTCACCTGTAGGATTTCTACCTATGGGATTACCTCTCTGACTCCAGCAATTCAGAGGGTGGAACATCACACTCTAGACAACTCCATCTAACATCTAGACAACTCCATCTAACACTGCTAAGATGCTGAGAATCTTTTGAACTCTATTGGAAACAATTCTTTAACTTTTCATTGAGATTTTTTTTTTTTCCTTTTCTCTGTTTAATTGTGACATAATAGTCCATGGACATTTATACATAGTCATATTTATTTTTTCTCATTTCTAGCATTTTTTTTTTTTTTTTTTGTGGTACCGGGGATTGAACTCAGGGACACTCGACCACTGGGTCACCTCCCCAGACCTTTTTTTATTTTATTTAGAGACAGGGTCTCACTGAGTTGCTAAGGGCCTCACCATTGCTAAGGCTGGCTTTGAACTCACGATCCTCCTGCCTCAGCCTCCCAAAGTGCTGGGATTACAGGCATGTGCCACCACACCCAGCTTCTAGCATTTTTGAAGTCAGTTATTTTTCATGGATCAGTGTTTTTGAGGAATAGGATGTTCGATTAGTATATTTCAGTTTCATTTTGTATTCTTTTATTTTTAATTTTAGTAGAAGTAAATGAGAATTTTCAAATTGAAACAAGAGGACATAGAAAATTTAAACAGATCAATTTCAAGCAATGAAATTGAAGATGCCATCAAAAACCTTCCAACAAAAAAAGCCTAAGACCAGATGGATTCTCAGCAGAGTTCTCCCAGACCTTCAAAGAAGAACTTACACCAATACTCTTCAAATTATTCCATAAAATAGAAAAGAAGGAAACCCTTCCAAACTCATTCTGGGAAGCTAGTATCACCCTGATACCAAAACCAAAAAAAAAAAAAGACACATCAAGGAAAGACAGCTTCAGACCAATATCCCTCATGAACATAGATGCAAATATTCTTAATAAAATACTGGCAAATAACATAAAAAACATATTAAAAAGATAGTGCACCATGATCAAGTGGTGTTCATCCCAGGGATGCAAGGTAGTTTCAACATATGGAAATCAATAAATATAATTCATCATATCAATACATTTAAAGGCAAGAACCACATGATTATCTCAATAGATGCAGAAAAAGCATTTGACAAAATTCAGTATCTATTCATGTTCAAAACACTAGAAAGACTAGGGATAGCAGAAACATACCTCAACATTTTAAAGGCTATATATGCTAAGCCCAAGGCCAACATTACTCAAAATGAAGAAAAAATTGAATGCATTCCCTCTAAAAACTGGTATGAGATAACTGCATTTATGTGGGTTTGTCTCTGTATCTTTTATTCTGTTCCATTGGTCTTCATGTCTGTTTTGGTGCCAATACCATGACTGCTTTAAAGACTGGAACAAGACAGGGATGCCCTGTCTCACCACTCCTATTCAACATAGTCCTTTAAGCCTTAGCCAGAGCAATTAGACAAAAGAAAGAAATTAAAGGGATACAAATAGGAAAAGAAGAGCTCAAACTATTCCTATTTACCAATGACATAATTCTATATTTAGAAGAACCAAAAACTCCACCAGAAAGCTTCTCAAAATCATAAACAAATTCAGTAAAGGAGCAGGATATAAAATTAACACTCATAAATCAATTTTGTTCCTATACACCAATGATGTATCAGCTGAAAGAGAAATCAGGAAACTACACCATTCAAAATAGCCTAAAACAAACAAACAAACAAAAAACAAAAAGCCCAAACAATAACAACAACAACAAAAAACTTGGGATCAATCCAACAAAAGAGGTGAAAAACCTCTATAATGAAAACTATAGAACACTAAAGGAAGAAATTGAAGAAGACCTTAGAAAATGGAAAGATCTTCCATCTTCTTGGATAGGCAGAATTAATACTGTCAAAATGGCCATACTGCTAAAATCACTATAAAGATTTAAAGCAAATCCTATTAAAATTCCAATGATGTTCTTTATAGAAATAGAAAAAGCAGTAATAAAATTAATTTGGAAAAATAAGAGACTCAGAATATCCAAAACAATCCTTAGTGAGAAAAGTGATGTGGAGGCATCACAATAGCAGACATTTAATTATACTACAGAGCTATAGTAACAAAAACGGCATGGTACTGGCACCAAAACAGATATGAAGACCAATGGAACAGAATAGAAGACAGAGACAAACACACTTAAATGCAGTTATCTCATACTAGACAAAGGCCCCAAAAACATACATTGGAGAAAAGACTTCAACAAGTGATGCTAGAAAAACCAGAAATCCATATGTAGTAGATTGAAATTGAACCCCTATGTCTCACCCTACACAAAACTCCATTCAGAGTGGATCAAGGACCTAGGCATTAGACCAGAGACCCTGCACCTACTAGAAGAAAAATTAGCCCCAGCTTTCCATCACATCAGTTCAGGAACTGACTTCCCAACAAGACTCCTGATGTGCAAGAGGTAAAGTCAAGAATCAATAAATGGGATAGCAACAAACTAAAAAGCTTCTTCACAGCAAAGGAAACAACCAAGAATGCGAACAAACAGCCTACAGAATGGGAGAAAATATTTTTCACCTGCACCTCATATAGATCAGGATATACAAAGAACTCAAAGAACTTAACACCAAAAAACCAAATAACCCAATCAATAAATGGGCAAAGTAATTGAACAGGCAGGCACCTCACAGAATAAGAAATATGAATCATCAACAAATACATGAAAAAATGTTCAACATCTCTAGCAATTAGAGAAATGCAAATCAAAACTATGCTGAGATACCATCTCACTCCAGTCAGAATGGTAATTATCTAGAATACAAGTGACAATAAATATTGGTGAGGATATGGGGAGAAAGGTACACTCATACATTGCTGGTGGGACTGCAAATTGGTGAAACCACTGTGGAAAGCAGTATGGAGATTCCTTGGAAAACTTGGAATGGAGCCACCATTTGATCCAGTTATCCCACTCTTTGGCGTATACCCAAAGGACTTAAAATCAGCATACTACAGTGACACTGCCACATCAATGTTTATAGCAGCTCAACTCACAATAGCTAAGCTATGGAACCAACCCAGGTGCCCTTCAAGAGGTGAATGTATAAAGAAAATATGGTATACACACACAATGGAATATTGCTCAGCATTAAAAAAATGACTTTATGACATTTGCCAGTAAATGGATGGAACTGGAGACTATCATGCTAAGTGAAATAAGCCAGTCCCCAAAAATGAAAGGTTGAATGTTCTCTCTGATGTGATGATGCTAACACACAACAAGGGGTGGGAGGGGAAGAATAGAAGTTATTGGATTAGACAGAGGGAAATAAAGGGAGGGGAGGAGGATAGGAATATGAAAGACAGTAGAATGAATTGGACATTCATTCATATATGAGTATACTCTACTGTCATGTCTATCTAAAAAGAACAATTAAATAATTTGAATGCCTTGCAGTCACCACTCAAGTAGGTGGAAACTTGCTTATAATTTGGGGTATAGGACCTAGTTATGTTTTATATATAAAATCACAATATTTTTTGCATGGTTTTAAAATAGGCTACATTTTCCATGACTATAACTATCGTGTAAATTGATGAAGAGAACATTTGATTTTTTTTTTTTTGTAACTGTACCAAGAGTTGTTCTCTTGGGCTGGGGCTGTAGCTCAGTGGCAGAAGAATTGCCTACCATGTGTGAGGGGGTTCAATTCTTAGCACCACATAAAAAAGAAATTAATATATTGTGTGTACCTCTACAACTAAAAAAATATTTAAAAAAAGAGTTGTTCTTTTGGTTTCATATTACCCAAAGACCATGCTGCTCTTGACATTTGAACTGCCAGTGCAATACACCTAAATCAGTATGCCCACATAGATGTCAAATTCCCACTGACTCTGTGTGTGGAGCCGTTTACTACTTACATGGTATAGCTGTGTCTGAGCCTGTTGGCATACACATTGTTTTATTATAAATGTCATTTTTTTTCATTTCTCCTTTGTATTATAGTCAAGGCATTTGGTTGTTTTTTAAATAATTATATGTGTAGGTAGGTTATAATTTTCATGGGCGTGTTGGGAGTTGAACACAGAGGCACTTTACCACTGAGCTACACCTCCATCCCTTTTTAGTTTTTATCTTGAGGCAGGATCTTGCTAAGTTGCTGAGGCTGGCTATGAATTTGTGATCCTCCAGCCTCAGCTCCCAAGTCACTGGGATTACAGGTGTGCACCAATGTGCCTGGCTCAGGTTATAATTTTTTATGGATTCAATTTTAATACATTAAAGGTAGTATTGAAGAATATTTGCCACAGAAAGAGTTGGGGCCTCATAGTTTGAGAACCACTGAGGTCAGAGACATGAGTGTTTGAAATCAGTAAAGAGCAGATTTTCTTCTACAGGAAAACCCCAGAGTTATTCACTTTCCCTGAAGGGTTTGTAGGCTACGAAGGCATAACTCATGGGCCTGGTATGAAAGAGGTATTGAATTATTCAAGAGACTATCACCTGTGCGTTAGGAATCAAGAGCCCTGACCTAACTTACTCAAAGATTTGGACTTTTTAGGTAACTGCCGTTTTTAAGTTAATTTTTGTCCTCTTGGCTGGAGAATGCTGTGCTTTTTCATTTGAGGGAAAAACCCTGGCCAAAAAAAAAAAAAAAAAAAAAAAAAAAAAAAAAAAAAAAAAGGAAAGAAAAGAAAAAACTCAATTAGATTTATTTATTTATTTTTTTACTTGGGAAAAATACCAGGTGGAAGGTAAAATAAGAACTGTACTAGACTTTCACATAGAAATTGCAAAGGCTCCCTTTAATGATTATTGATAATAATAAAAAGGCTGAAAACAATGAGGAGGCTGGAACCAGGAGGCTTTGGGAAAAATGTCCTGATCTGCTGAGCTTCCTTCAGGACCACTTTCCTTATGTGACCGAGGACTCTGCCCTTGGTGTGCAAGGAGGTGTGTGACAGCCCATTATTAGCAATGTTACTTTTGCCAGTCAGTCATAGAAGATATTGCTGGAAAGTAGGTCAAAAAACAGTACTTTCTTTGGATTTGTGACATCTTCCAGCTGGGGGATTGGGCCAACTTTAGATAGCCCACTCTGCTTGATTTCACATACCCAGTTTCTTAAAGAGAACAAATTTTTTGTTCTAGACACCAGGCTCATTCTGTGTGGTGACTGCTAAGACAGTCATTAGGGAAAAACCTTCTTCCCCCTCCTGGATCCTTCTTCCCCCTGTTGGATCCCATCCCTCTTGCCCCAGTGGCTCTTTGGACCCTGGAATGCTTCCCAAGGGACTAGCTTCCTAGTTTCCTGTGGCTGGTCCAGATGATTGGGTCAATCAGGATGGAGAAAGGTAGGATGGTAAAGTGCCTGTGGCTTTTTCAGGCAGGATATTTACCCCTTCATATAGGCTGTCTAGTGGAGTGTTAAAGAGCCTCCTCTTTGGCACCAGCAAGCCAGGATTTAAGTTCTGGCTGTACAATAAATAGTGTGACTTAAACTCTGTGTGTGTCAGTTTCCTCACTTTTTTAAATTCTAAGTTGTTACATATGACAGCAGAATGCATTAAAATTCATATTACACTTATAGAGTACATTTGTACATATCTCTGGTTGTATACAAAGTATATTCACACCATTCGTGTCTTCATACATACATGCACTTAGGGTAATGATAGGCATCTCATTCTACCATCATCTTTTTTTTTTATTTTTATTTTTTTGTTATCCTTTTGCTCTCTCCTTTTCATTCCCTCCCCACTGGCCTTTCTAGTGTTCCTCTAATCCTCCTATGCTCCCAGTCCCAAACCCACTGTGATTCAGTCTCCTTTATATCAGAGAAAACATTCGGCATTTGGATTTTGGGCATTGGCTAACTTCACTTAGCATTATATTCTCCAACTTCATCCATTTATCTGTGAATGCCATTATTTTCTTCTCTTTCATTGATGAATAATACTCCATTGTGTATATATATCACATTTTCTTTATCCATTCATCTACTGAAGGGCATCTGGGTTGGTTCCACAGTTTAGCTATTGTGAATTGTGCTGTTATAAACATTGATGTGGCTGTGTCCCTGTAGTATGCTGTTTTTAAGTCCTTTGGGTATAGACCAAGGAGTGGGATAGCTGGGTCATAAGGTGGTTCTCTTCCCAGTTTTCCAAGGAATCTCCATACTGCTTTCTAGATTGGCTGCACTATTTTGCAATCCCACCAGCAATGTATAAATGTGCCTTTCCCCCCACATTCTCTCCAACATTTATTGATGTTTGTGTTCTTACTAGTTGCCATTCTGACTGGAGTGAAATGAAATCTTAGTTTGATTTGCATTTCTCTAATATCCAAAGATGTTGGACATTTTTTCATGTATTTATTGATTGATTATATATCTTCTTCCGAGAAGTGTCTGTTCAGTTCCTTGGCCCATTTATTGATAGGGTTATTTGTTTTTTTGGTGTTAAGATTTTTGAGTTCTTTATGTATTCTAGAGATATTAGTGCTCTATCTGATGTGCATGTGGTAAAAATTTGTTCCCAATTAGTAGGCTCTCTATTCACATCACTGATTGTTTCTTTTGCTGAGAAGAAGCTTTTTAGTTTGAATCTACCCCATTTATTGAGACTTGATATTAATTCTTGCACTATAGGAGTCTTATTAAGGAAGTTGGGGCCTAATCCAACATGTTGGAGATTAGAGCTTACTTTTTCTTCTAATAGGTATAGTGTCTTGGTCTAATTCCTAGGTCCTTGATCCATTTTGAGTTATGTTTTGTGCATGGTGAAAGATAAGGGTTTAATTTCATTTTGCTGCATATGGATTTCCAGTTTTCCTAGCACCATTTGTTAAGAGGCTATCTTTTCTCCAATGTAGATTTTTGGTGACTTTGTCTAATATAAAATAACTGAAATTATATGCATTAGTCTCTGTGTCCTCAATTCTGTACCATTGGTCTACAAGTCTATTTTTGTGCCAATACCATGCTGTTTTTGTTACTATTGCTCTGTAGTATAATTTAAGGTCTGGTATAGTGATGCCACCTGCTTCACTCTTCTTGCTAAGGATTGCTTTAGCTATTCTGGGTCTCTTATTTTTCCAGATGAATTTCATGACTGCTTTTTCTATTTCTATGAGGAATGTCATTGGGATTTTGATTGGAATTGAATTAAATCTGCATAGAGCTTTTGGTAGTATGGACATTTTGACAATATTAATTCTGCCTATCCAAGAACAAGGTAGATCTTTCCATCTTCTAAGTTCTTCCATAATTTCTTTCTTTAGTGTTCTGTAGTTTTTGTCTTTCATTGATTCCCATGTATTTTATTTTACTTTTTTTTAATGCTACTGTAAATGGGGTAGTTTTTCTTGTTTCCCTTTCAGAGGATTTGTCACTGACATATAGAAATGCCTTTGATTTATGGGTGCTAATTTTGTATCCTGCTACTTTGCTGAATTAATTTACTAGTTCTAGAGGTTTTCTGGTGGAATTTTTTGGGTCTTCTAGGTATAAAATCATATCATCAGTGAATAGTGATAATTTGAATTCTACTTTACCTATCTGTATCCATTTAATTTCTTTCATCTATCTTATTGCTCTGGCCAGTATTTCAAGAACTATGTTAAATATAAGTGATGAAAGAGGGCATTTCTGTCTTGTTCCAGTTTTTAGAGGGAAAACTTTTAATTTTTCTCCATTTAGAATGATGTTGGCCTGTGGCTTAGCATAGATAACTTTTATGATGTTGAGATATGTTCCTGTTATCCCTAGTTTTTCTAGTGTTTTGAATATGAAGGGGTGCTGTATTTTGTCAAATGCTTTTTCTGCATCTATTGTGATGACAATATGGTTCTTATCTTTAAGTTTATTGATATGATGAATTACATTTATTGATTTACCTATGTTGAACCAACCTTGCATCCCTGGAATGAACCCCACTTGATTGTGGTGTAATATCCTTTGATATGTTTTTGTATTCGATTTGCCAGAATTTTATTGAGAGTTTTTGCATCTATGTTCATTAAAGATATTGGTCTGAAGTTTTCTTTCTTTGATGTGTCTTTGCCTGGTTTTAGAATAAAGGTGATATTGGCCTCATAGAATGAGTTTGGAAGTGCTCCTTCTTTTTCTATTTCCTGAAATAAATTGAAGAATATTGGTATTAGTTCTTCTTTAAAGGTCTTGTAGAACTCGGCTGTGTATCCATCCGGTCCTGGGCTTTCTTGGTTGGTAGACTTCTGATGGCATCTTCTATTTCATTGCTTGAAATTTGTTTAAATTGTGTATATCATCCTGATTCAACTTGGGCAAATCATACAACTCTAGAAATTTGTCAATGCTTTTGCTATTTTGTATTTTATTGGAGTACAAGTTTTCAAAATAATTTCTAATTATCTTCTGTATTTCTATAGTGTCTGTTGTGCTACTTCCTTTTTCATCACATATGTTAGTAATTTGAGTTTTCTCTCTTCTTCTCTTTGTTAGCCTGGATAAGGGTCTGTCAATTTTATTTATTTTTTCAACGAACCAACTTTCTGTTTTGTCATTTTTTTCAATTGTTTCTTTTGTTTCGATTTCATTGCTTTCAGCTCTGATTTTAATTATTTCCTTCTTCTACTGCTTTTGGTGTTGTATTGTTCTTCTTTTTCTAGGGCTTTGAGATGTAATGTTAAGTCATTTACTTGTTGACTTTTTCTTCTTTTGAGGAATGAACTCCATGCAATGAACTTTCCTCTTAGAACTGCCTTCATAGTGTCCCAGAGATTTTGATATGTTGTGTCTGTGTTCTCATTCACCTCTAAGAATTTTTAAATCTCCTTCTTGATGTACTCTGCAACCCATTGTTCATTCAGTAGCATATTATTTAGTCTCCAGGTGTTGGAGTAGCTTTTATTTCTTATTTTATCATTGATTTATAATTTCATTCCATTAGGGTCTGGTAGAAAGCAGTGTATTATCTCTATTTTTTAAATATTTTCTAAGAGTTGTTTTGTGGCATAATATATGATCTATTTTAGAGATGGATCCATGTGCTGCTGAGAAAAGAGTGTATTCACTCAGAAGAAATATTCTATATATTTCAGTTAAGTCTAAGTTATTGATTGTATTTTTGACTTCTATAGTTTTTTTTTTGTTCAGCTTTTGTTTGAAAGATCTATCTAGTGGTGAAAGAGGTGTGTTAAAATCACCCAAAATTATTGTGTTGTGGTCTATTTGACTCTTGAACTTGTGAAGAGTTTGATGAACATGGATGCTCCATTGTTTTGGAGCATATATATTTATAATTGTTAATTCTTGTTGGTGTATGGTTTCCTTGAGCAGTATATTGTGTCCTTCTTTATTCCTTTTGATTAACTTTAGCTTGAAGACTACTTTATTTGATATGAGGATGGAAACCCCTGCTTGCTTCTGCAGTCCATGTGAGTGGTATGATTTCTCTCAACTTTCAGCCTGTGGATATCTTTTCCTATGAATCTCTTGGAAGAAGCATATTGTTGGGTCTTTTTTCTTTTTCAATCCAATCTGCTAGTCTATGTCTTTTGATTGGTGAGTTTAGGCCATTAACATTCAGAGTTATTACTGAAACAGGATTTGTATTCCCAGACATTTTTGTTTATTTTTGGTATTTAAATTGACATGGTTTCTGAAGCAGCCTCAATCAGGGAGATGGCTATTGCGGCTAGCTGGAAGCCATAATTTCCACCTGATAATAATCATACACACCTGTAAATGCACATGACGCACCCGCAAAGCTAAAGGTATATAACCAGGTGAAAGTGGTCAGAAGGCATTAATTTAGTCAGTCGTTCAGTCGCTCAGTCAGTCGGAAGAAGAGTTCGGGTCAGAGAAGAAGAAAAGAGTCAGAGCGGTTAAGAGTTCGGTCAGAAGAAGCTAGAGAAAGAAATGAGAATATATAGAGAGAAGTAGTTGTTGCTGGTCAGAGTCAGGCCGAGGCTGCCAAAGAAGAAAGAAGAAAGAAGGAGCTCTCTCTCTCTCTCTCTCTCTCTCTCAGCTCTCTCTAAGAAAGTAAAAGAAAGTGAAGAAGAAAGAAGAAAGAAGCTCTTTCTCTATCTCTCTAAGAAAGTAAAAGTAAAAGAAAGTGAAGAAGAAAGAAGAAAGAAGCTCTCTCTCTCTCTTTCTCTCTCTCTAAGCTCTCTCTAAGTAAAATAAACAAGTAAAGTAAAGAAGTAAAAGAGTCAGTAGTCAGAAGAAGTAAAGAGTCAGAGAGATTGCTGAAAGAGTCAGTGTTAGAGTTTTGAGAGAGTGCTAAAGCCGAAGAATAAAAAACCTTCTTTCATCTTCATTCTGCCTCTGAGTTTTTCTCCCGTGGCGTTGTTGCTCCAAGTCAGGAAGCAACAGGTTTCTCCTCTGATTAGTTTTTCCTTTAGTTTAATACTTCCTCTGCTGATTTTCATCATTGTTTTTTCATTTCCTCTTTGTGGAGTATTTTGCTAAGGATGTTCTGTACTGCTGGCTTTCTAGTTGTAAATCTTTTAACTTTTGTTTTTCATGGAAGGTTTTTATTTCGTCCTCAAATCTAAATCTTAATTTTGCTGGATATAAGATTCTTGGTAGGCATCCATTTTATTTCAGAGCTTGGTATATGTTGTTCCAAAATCTCCTAGCATTGAGGTCTGGGTTGAAAAATCTGCCGTGATACAAATTGGTCTCCCCCAATATGTGATCTGATTCCTCTCTCTTGTGGCCTTTAAGATTCTATCCTTATTCTGTATATAGACATTTTCATTATAATGTGTCTTTGTGTAAATCTGTTTTAATTTTGTACATTTGCTGTCCTGTAAGCCTCTTGTATTTCGTTTTTCAATTCCTTCTTCATGCTTGGGAAATTTTTCTGATATTATCTCATTGAAGAGTTTGTGCATTCCTTTGGTTTGAAACTCTGTGCCTTCCTCTATCCCAATTACTCTTAGATTTGGTCTTTTGCTACTGTCCCATAATTCTTGGATGTTTTGTTCATGATTTCTCACTATCTTCACTGTGTGGTCAACTTTATTTTCAAAATTATATACTTTACCTTCATTATCTGAAGTTCTTTTTTTCCAGTTGATCTAGTCTGTTGGTGATGTTTTCTATTTTTTTTTTTTTAAATTTGGTTAATTGTTTCATTTCAAGGATTTTTGACTTTTTTTTTTTTTTTTTTTTTTTGGTACTGGGGATTGTACTCAGGGGCACTCGACCACTGGGCCACATCCCCAGACCTTTTTTGTATTTTATTAGAGACAGGGTCTCACTGAGTTACTAAGTGCCTCGCCATTGCTGAGGCTGGCTTTGAACTCGCGATCCTCCTGCCTCAGCCTCCCAAAGTGCTAGGATTATAGGCGTGCGCCACCATGCCTGGCTTCTGACTTTTTTTTCAGAGTTTCTATCTCTTTTTTGAAGTAATCTTTTGCTGCTTGTGTTTGCTTTCTTATATCTTTGTTGCAGTGATCATTTTTTTGCTCGTATTTGCTCATTTAAGACATTCTTTAATTCACAGATCATTTTAATTATGAACCTTCTGAACTCCTTCTCTGACATTTCATCAGCTTCACTGACCATTGGTTCTGTTATTGTGGTATCCTGGTTTGTTTGGGGTTCTTTCCTCCCTTGTTTTTTCATACTGTTTATTTGGCTTCCTTTCTTGCAGTGTGGTTCTGAGATATTACAGTTTCTACCCTATATTCTTGTCGTTTCCCTGCAGATTGTCTGTGCCTCACCTTAATGTTGGGCATTAATGTTTCAGACCCTTCAGGTGTCCCTTGATGTATGCTACTGCAACTAAAGGTGATGTCAGCAATAGCAGAGATAACTTGAGATAATAGTGAAGGTGCCCCAACATGGATGCATTGTTTTCCAGAGATGGGCCTGAAAGGGTGGGCCTTACACTGTCTTTGGGATGCCTACTCTGAGATTCGGCTGCTTTTAGGCCCTGTCTTTTGTTAAAAGGTGGGGCTACTGTGTGCGGAAGGTATGGCTATGTTTGCAGTGTCTCAAGATGGAAGTGGGTTAGCCTTGTGCTCCCAGGTCGGTGGGGGGTAGAGGACACTGGACCTTACCCTGGGCTGGGTGCACACTGGTTAGTGTGGGCATAACTGTTGAATCAGAGCACCCACAGTGGTCTGCAGGTCAGAAGAGAAGGTCCTATGGCAGAACCTAAGCTTTGTGGGTGTTGGCGGGATGAATCTGGGTCCACTCTTAGAGGAGGTAGGCGGGCCTGTCCTGGGCCTGCCTGAGCTCCACGGGTGTTGGAGACGATGTCAGTGCCTGCCCTTGCTGGGAGGAGGTTGACGTGGCTCTCCCGGGCTTGCCTGTGCTTGGTGGAGGTCAGTGGGCCTCAGTTTCCTCACTTATAAGACAGAAACTGTAATAACATCCAATCTTCAGTGTTGCTGTAATGATGAAATGGGTTAATGTGTATAAGAAGGAAGGGAGGGGGAAGCTTTAATACTACACTCAGACATTCAAACAGAAGAACATTTTGTTTGCTGGTTTCCTCACTGTTGAACTTTATTGACTTCTTTATTCTCAGGTAGTGGGATTTGGAGATCAGCTGGATAAATGCAAAGTAGAAGGAGTTATCAGCTTGGGCTATAGATTCAGAGGCTGAGCTTGTTAAAGTCTTTATTCCAGGTGGATTCATTTTAGCTGAGACAAATTAGTGACTGATAAGAAATTATTATTTCGTGAAGTACCATTACTTTTGTTTATTCAGAAAGTATAATATTGTGCACCTGCAAACACCCAAACTCTGTGCAAAGCCCTGTGGTCACACTGGTTAACAAGACAGACAAAGTGGGAAGAGAGATTATAAATGAACATGTAAAAAGTAAACCAGATAAGGTTATATAGTATAAACACTTTGGAAATGAAAAAACCAAAATTTATAATATCTGGTGACTGGGAAAGGCAGTTACTTTAGAGGGCCTGAGAAGATCTTCTCACCCTGGAGCTGGATGGGGATGTAGCAATATGGGGAAACATTGCAGGTACAATGAACAGCAAGCATGAGGTCCAGTAGATGTAGGCCTAGTTATTTGTTTCCTTTTGTGTGAGCTTCAGCAATGTGACTTTCAGGGTATTAGTTTCAGGGAATTAAGTTGTGGAATTTATAAACATAGGGATTTTTCATAATACTTTCTAATTCTTTCACTCTGTAAAGTTTACAGTAATATATTCTTTTTCACTCCTGATATAATGTTGTTTTCTCCCTTTTCTTAATCAGTGTGGTGAGGGGGTTGGCAATTTTATTGGATTTTTTCCTAAGAAAAAATTATTTTCTTTCCTTCTTTTCTAGTTTCTTTTTTTTTTTTTTTTGGCGGGGGGAGGGGGGTAGTGGTACCAGGGATTGAACTCAGGGACACTCAATCACTGAGCCACATCCTCAGCCCTTTTTTGTATTTTATTTAGAGACAGGGTCTCACTGAGTTGCTTAGCACCTCACTGTTGCTAAGGCTGGCTTTGAACTCTCAATCCTCCTGCCTCAGCTTCCTGAGCTGCTAGGATTATAGGCATGTGCTACCATGCCTGGCTCTAGTTTCTTAATAAAGAGACTTTGACCATTAATTTGAGAATTTTCTTATTTTCTAATGTTAGTATTTAGTGCTCCAAATTTCCTTCCAAATACTGTTTTAGTGGCATACCACAAATTGTGGTATCCTGTGTTCAATTCAAGGATTTTGGTTGAAAGGCACACATCTGGAAATGAGGATATGTCCTCTCCTGCTAGCCCTACATTATGCAGGATTGTGCTAATTGCAAGTTCACACTCTCCTCTCCAATCTCTTTGGTGGGGAGACAACAGAAGGATCTAAGTGAACTCTGTGCCATTTCTACAGAGGCTGCTTCCCTTTCCCAAGGATGGTCCCACAAGATAGGTTTCCTCAGTTTTTCCTCTGTGTTCCTAGCCCAGTGAGGTTTGTGGAAACAACTCTGTACGTTTGCCCTCTGGTTTGTGGTTTTCCGGGGTTCTACATTCTTATGATGGCTCACACTTAGCCTCTAGCAATTTGTTAAAAATTTTAGTTGAATCCTGTGGTGAGCGTGCTATGTCATTAACACAGGCAAAACATGTTTGTGTCTTTCCACAATTCATAGGCCACACCACTTTAATCAGTGGCAGTTCGCTGAATACTTGTGGGTCACCTGGTAGTCATAAGCTGGGCAATCACGGGTTCTCTTATTCCAATCTTATTTTCTAATGTCTATGACACTCAAGTCATACATCCCATTTCACACAATTATGTAATATCCTTATTCACTAAGGAGATTAGTATTGATTGAAGGAAGCTGGATGCCATTCATCAAAACAATGGGAGAAAGACCTTGAAGGCATTTCACAGATCTCTGAAGCTGTCATGCCCTTCATGGGCCCAGAGTGGTAGGTCCTTGAGGGCAGAAGGATTTTGAGAGAGGGACCCAGTATGCCCCTGGGACCTGGAATGCAGGGGTCCCTGTCTCAAGTCTCTGTTCCTAGCGTTCCAGCATGGTACTTCCCAGGAGCAGGCCTAGTTGCAGCTCAGGCTGCTGCTCTGCAGGGTTAAAGTGCCCATTTGGTAATGGCTCCACAGGTGCACAGAGTGTGGAAACTGTGGATGCATGGCTTCCTCCACCTGGATTTCAAAGGATGCCTTGGACAGCCTTAGGGACCAAACAGTGGACTACTGTGGGGAGAGAGTCACCTCAGAGAGTCCCCACTAGGGCAATGCCTCATGGAGACTGGGAGAGGGATTCCCCAAAGACTCCAGACCTGAAGTGTCTCCAGCATGCAGTACCAGTATAACAAGCACTTATGGAGGGGGACCACCTCACTGACCCATGTCCATTGAGACTCCATCTTGTCTTTCTGACTTTTTTCTTCTGAGCCACTCTCCTCTATAATCACTTTGATTCCAGGAGCAAGAAGCCTGATGGATAAACATCTTATGACAAGAGTAAAAAATATGCCTAGCAAGAGGAACTTTCTTATCTGACCAGGACCTGCCTGGCAAACCCTGAGGAAATGGTCCATCAGACCATGTGAGACCTGGATCATCTGCTTTGGCAGCTGTGTAATCCCTCCAGTTTATGAGGACTCCCAAACACCACTGCCCTCATTCTACTTTCTATGAAGTTTTAAAGTCAGTGACGGTCCCTTGAAGGTAGGGCTAAGGACATGGATCCTCTTGTTTTCCCAGTGCAGCTGTATTGCATTAAAGTTCCTTTTAAAAAATTTATTTGTTCTTTTTAGTTATACATGACAGTAGGGTGTATTTTGACATATCATGCATGCATAGAGATAAGCTCCCATTCTTGTGGTTGTACATGATGTGGAGTTACACTGGTTGTGTATACATATGCGAACATAGGAAAGTTATGTCTCATTCATTCTCTTGTCTTTCTATTTCCACTCCTCCCACACTCCCCTTCATTCCCCTCTGTCTAATCCAATGAACTCCTATTCTTCTCTCCCCCTTATTGTATGTTAGGATTACATATCAGACAGAACATTCAACCTTTGTTTTTTTTTTTTTTTGATTGTCTTATTTCACTTAGCATGATAGACTCCATATTCATCCATTTACTGCAGATGCCTTAAAGACATTCTTCTTAAAGTTCCTTTTATGTTTTTCACTATTGTCATTGATGTTTGATTTTGGGGGTGAGGGGCAAGATCTGATTTGTTGTATTTCCAGAGCCAGGTCTTTTAATACCAGCTGCAGGCATGTGGCTTTAATAATTGAGAGCTCAAGTGTGGGCTGTGCCCAGTGAAGTCATGACAATCTATTGTCTTAAGTCTATTTGAGCTACTATAACAGCTGGATAATTCATAAAGATCAGAAACTTATTTATCACAGTTCTGGTGGTTGTACAGTCCAAGATAAAGCCTCTGGTATCTGGTAAGGGCCTTTTTACTGCATCCTTATATAGGAGAAAGTTGTCTGGCAAGCAGGGATGAATGTTATGCTGTCACATGGCCCAAGAGCAGATGAGAAAGAATACACTCCTGCCATTTTTTTCCCTTGCAGTACTGGGGATTGAAACTGGGGCCTCACACATGCTTAGCAACCACTCTACCACAGCACTATTTTTCTAGTCTTTTTATTTTCATTTCAAGAGAGTATCTCTCTAAATTGTCTAGCCTGGTCTCAAACTTGTGACCCTCCTGCCTCAGCCTCCTGAGTCCCTGGGATTACAGTGCCTCTGGGCCTGGCTCTGTCAGTCATTTTTATAGCAGCATGAATCCACTCAGAAAGTCAGAGCCCTTATGCCTAAACACTCCCATTAGACCCCCCACCTTCCAACATTGTACCATTGGGGATTAAGTTTCCAATACATGAATTTTGGGGGACACACTTGTACCATAACATTTTATTGTTGTCTTCCAAAATTCATGTTTTCTTCGTATGCAAAACACATTCATTCCATCCCAGTATCCCCCAAAAATCTGCTTCACCAACATCTCAAAAGTCTGAAGTTCGGAGTCTCATATAAATCAGTTATGGGTGAGACTCAACGTATAATTCTTCCTGAGGAAAATTGCTCTCAGCTGTGTTAGGAATACTGGGGTGCAATAAGGAATCAAACACATGCTTGGAAGTAGCTCAGCAAGGCCAGCTTTAGTTCTGCAGAAGGGTGTGCTACAGCACTAAGTCTGTAAGCAAAACACACTTAGGAGGGCAGTTTGCCTGCTGTTATCTCTAAAGCAGCACTGGCCCTTACTTTGATAGGAGGATTGGATTACTTTTAAATTGGGGAGGGCAAAGGAAAGGGTTATAGTTGAAAGTGGATACATGTTAAGGAGCTTAAAAATGGCTACATTTTAACCATATGGTTTCTATAGTAAACATGTTTGTGTGTTACATAATGGGTTTATCTTTGACAGAAAATAAAACATTAACTTACAGCTGGGAGACTATAAAATCAAATAAGATATGTGTTTCCAAAATATAATGATGGAACAGACTTAGGATAAAAATTCTTATTTCAAAAGGGAGAAATAGGAAATAAGGGAGGAGAAATGGGTCCTAAGTAATTAAAAACTCAACAGGGAAGCAACATTAAATCTTAAGACTTGAATACAACTTTTTGACTTCATGTCCTACTTTTCAGATATGCTGGGGTTGTGGTTGGGCTTCACTATCTCAAGCCAGCCCCACCCTATGGGTTTGAAGGGCAGAGCCCTTGATTTAGCTCTCTATGCACAGAGGTCGAACACCTGTGGCTTTCCTAGGCTGGTGTTGCATGGTGGTGGCTCTACAGGCTTGATGAAGGAGTCATTGAGCCTTTTCCCAAATCTGGTGTGGAAATTAAACAGAAGCTAAATTTTATTTCTTGGCCTTATTTTACTTTTAACAGGAAGAAAAAGTTTCCTCTCTTCTCTATTTTTACTCCCTGTTTTTATCCCCAAGAATCATTGATCTGCTCTCTGTTAGTGGAGATTGGTTTGCATTTTCTAGATTTTTATATAAATGAAAACATACAATATATATTTTGATTGCAATCACTCAAGAAATTATTTTAAGATTAGTCCATGTTACTGTATCAGTAGTTTATTTTATTTTGATTAATATTATATGGTTCTTTTACATTTTTTATTCATTCACCTGTTAATGGACACTGGGGTTGCTTCATATTTTGGCCGCATACAAATAAGGGTACTATGAACATTTGTGTATGAGGCTTTGTACATATGGACATAGGCTTTTGTTAACCAGGAGTGGAATGGCTGGATCATTTAGGAGGTATATACTTTTGTAGAAAATACCAAACCATTTTCCAAAGTAGTTGTATCATTTGTATCATTTATAGCCAGCACTATGTAAGAATTTGAGTTACTTGACATCTTACCATCTCTTGGTGTGGTCATACATTCTATCTGTAATGATATTGAATTATCATTTTAATTTGCATTTTTCTAATGACTAGTAATGTTGGGCATCTTTTCATGTGCTTTTTTTGTCATTCCTATGTCCTCTTTGGTGAAGTCTGTTAAACTCTCTTGCCTGTGTGTTTATACAGCATTTACTTTCTTCTTATTGAGTTTTGAGAGTACTTTATTTCATATATAAGATCTTTATCACATATGCAATTTCTAATATTTCTAAATGTTATCTCAGTCTTCTTTGCTTTGTGGGTTATTTCCAAAAATGTTATTTAGTTTTCAAATATTTGGGGGCTTTCTAGCTATCTTTCTGTTATTGATTTATAATTTAATTCATCTGTGGTCAGAACACAGTCTTTGTGTGACTTGAATTCTTTTAAATTTATTGAAGCTTGTTTTATGGTCTAGCATTTAAGCCATATCTTGAACTTGAAATGAAGTATTTTCTTTTGTTAGGTGTAGTGTTCTACAAATCTCGATCAGGACAAATTGGCTGACAGTTGTATTAATTTCCTAGGGTTACTGTGACAAATTGCCAAAAAGTGAGTGGCTTAAAAAAAAAGAAATTTATTTTCTGGTAGTTCTGGAGGCTAGAAATTAAAAATCAACACATTGGTAGATCCATGCTTGTTTCCAGGGGAAGATTTTTTTTGCCTCTTTCTGGCTTCGGTGGTCACCAGTGACCGTTGGCTTGAAGACATGTCAATCTAACCTCTGCTTCCAGCCTCATATGACATTCTTCCTGACTGTGTCCAAATTTACCTCTTCTTCTGAATATTTTAGTCCAGTGTTGAGACTTACTTCTCTGAGAAAAGATTTGTTTTCAAATATTACTCTCATTGACCATGCACCTGGCTACCCAAGAGCTCTGATAGAGACGTACAATAAGATTAATATTATTTTCTTTTTTTTTTTTTTTTTTTTTTTTTTTTTTTTTTTTTGTGGTACCGGGGATTGAACTCAGGGGCACTCGTCCACTGGGTCACATCCCCAGCCCTTTTTTGTATTTTATTTAGAGACAGGGTCTCACTGAGTTGCTAAGTGCCTCGCCACTGCTGAGGCTGGCTTTGAACTCGCGATCCTCCTGCCTCAGCCTCCCAAAGTGCTGGGATTACAGGCGTGAGCCACCGCGCCCGGCTAAGATTAATATTATTTTCATGCCTGCTAACAAAACATCCATTCTGTAGTCCATGAAACATGAAGCAATTTTAACTTCCAAGTCTTGTTATTTTAGAAAGAGATGTTATAAGGACATAGTTGCTATATCTAGTGATTCCTCTAATGGGTGAGAGTAAAGTCCATTGAAAATCTGAAAAGATTCACACCTCTCAACACGTGTGATTCATGGGAAGAGATAAAAGCATAAAAAATAAGAGGAGTTTGGGGGAATTGGTTCTAACCTATGTGAATGACGTTGAAGAGTTCAAAACTTCAGTGGAGGAAGTAATTGCAGATGTGGTAGAAATACTAAAGAACTAGAATTAGAAGTAGAAGAGTCTGAAGACATGACTGAATTGCTGCAATTTCATAATAAAACTAACAGATAAGTAGTTGCTTCTTATGAATGAATGAAAAAAGTTTCTTGAAATGGAATCTGTTCCTGGTGAAAAGGCTTTGAACATTGTAGGAATGCTAACAAAGGACTTAGAATATTACATAAACTTAGCTTTTAAGGCAGTGCAGGGTTTGGGAGATTGATCCTGATTACAAAAGAAGTTCTATGGTGAACAAAGTGCTATCAAACAGCATTACATGCTACAGAGAAATCTCTCATAAAAGGTAGAGTCTCAAATGTGGCAAACTTCATTGTTGACTTATTTTAAGAAATAGCCAACAGATACCCCAACCTTCAGCAACCACCACCCTGGACAGTCAGTAGTATCAATGTGGAGGTAAGACCTCCACCAGTGAAAAGATTAAAACCTGCTGAAGGCTCAGATGATCCTTAGCATTTTTTAGAATTTTAAAATTAAGGTATGTGGACATAATGTTACTGCACACTTAATAGACTACAATATAGTATTGACGTAACTTTTATGTACATGGGGAGCAAAAGGTTTGTGTGACTCACTTCATGTTCCTATTCATTTTACAGTCACAGTCTGACTTTGAACCTATAATATCTCTGAGGTATCCCTACACTTGTTTTTATCAAGTATCAAGAGGTATTGAAATTTGACTATGATTTGTGCTTTATTTCTTCTTGTAGTTCTATCCATTTTATTATTTGTGTTCTGTTATTAGGTGCATAAGCTTTGATGATTGCTGTACTTTGAGGAACTGATCCATTTACCATTATGAAATGACTCTTCTTGTCCCTGATAATATTCTTTGCTCTAAATTCTACTGTTTGATGTTAGTAAAGCCACTGAAGATTTTTTGGATTAGTGTGATTTTACATATTTTCTTATATCCTTTTACTTTTAACTCTCAACCTAAAAAGGAAACTTAGAGACAGGTTTTCCAAGACAAATAAGTTTTCAGGAATATGCAGAGGATTGCAATCCAGGATATGCATGAGCAGAGAAGTAGCCTTTCCATGACTAGGCTTCTGACATAGCAAACTGTGAGCTAATAAATGGGTGCTGTTTTAAGCTGCTAAGTTTTAGTAATTTATTATGCGGCAAATAAAGCTAACGTACCATAGCTGAATGAACTTAGATCCATTCCAGATATGCCCATGATGGATTTGCTATTGCTCTGTTTGCCATAAGAAATTGAATCCTTGGGAGCAGAGTTAAAGTTCTGTGGAATAGCCACTTCTCTCTTATCTGAGGACATCCTCCTTATAGGGTCAGCATTGGTGATCTTGGCTCTTCTTATGTCAAAAAATACAGACTACTGAGTGCCTACATGTGAAATGCCACCACAATCGTAGTATACTTTTAACTTACATTATCTCTTTTAATCTCCACCACAATCTTGTGATATGGTTATGTCCATTTTATATATAAAGATATATAAGTTCAAAGAGTTTAAAGAATGGATCCAAGTTCAGTCAGCTATTGTTTATTAGTTTTATTTGCTGCATAATACATTACTATAAACTTAGCAGCTTAGGAGAGGAAGTGGAGAAAAAGAAACACTTTTTTTAATACTGTTGGTGGAACTGTAAATTAGCACAACCATTATGGAAATCAGTGTAGAGATTCCTCAGAAGACTAGGCACAGAACTACCATATGACCCAGGTATACCACTCTTTGATATTTATCCTAAAGAATTAAAATCTTCATGCTATCGTGATACATGCATATGCATGTTTATGGCAGCACAATTCACAATAGCCAAACTATGGAATCAGCCTAGGTTTGAAGCCTAGGAATGAAATTTTATTCATCTCTAAAGAAAAAAATGAAATTATGTCATTTTCAGGGAAATGGATGGAACTAGAGACCCTCATGTTAAGTGAAATAAGCCAAACTCAGAAGATCAAGAGTTGTATGTTTTCTGTCACATGTGGAAGCTAGAAAGGAAAAAGGAAAAGAAAAGTGGGTTGGGGGTGGCAGGGATCTCATGAAAATCAAAGGGAGATCAGTAGAAAAAAGGGACCAAGTAGTGAGAGGTGGGGAGGGAGGGGGAAGTGCTGGGAGTGATATTGGCCAAATTATATTGTTATATTGTGTGCATGTACAAATACATAACAACACATCCCATCATTATGTACAACTCTAATGCATCAACAAAAAATGAAACAACAACAACAACAACAACAACTTAGCAGCTTAAAGAAACACTCATTTATTAACTCACAGTTGGAAGCCTGGTCATGGAGAAGGTAGGTTCTTTGCTCATGTTCTCATGAGTCTGAAGTCTGGTATTGGCAAAGTTGCATTTTTTTTCAGGAGGCTTAGGGGAAGAATGTGCTTCTAAGATCATTCTTGTTGATGGTGAATTCCTTGTGGGTGTGGGACTTAAGTCCCTGTGTTCTTGTTGGCTGTCATTTGAGCCTACCTTCAACTCCTAAAAGCCACTTGCACTATTTTTGCCACATGGCTCCCTACACTTCCAAATCTGGTAACAGGGACCCTCCTTTGTGTTGAATTCCCTCTTATGCTTCAAATCTTTTACAAAGGTTTATCTAATTAGGTGCAGAATACACTGAAGAAGTGAATTTCCTCCAAGAGGTGACTTGAAGGATCTGGGTTCCTTCTGTTGTGTGATGCTAAAGTCTTGGAATCCTTTCCTTCTGGGAACAGAGACAGGAAAACAGATGAGAGAGAACATAGTGGAAAGAGAATGTGGAGAATTTTGTGGGACATGTTATTGACAGGAACGGCTGGGTTGCTCTTCACTTCTACCCTATTCCATTGTTCAGAACTTAGTTATGTGACTCTGAACTTAACTGCATGGGTGACCAGGAAATGTAGTACTTCTTTTTTTTTTTTTTCAGGAAGAGGTGAGGAGAATTGAAAACATCCAGCTAAAATGCCAATGGTTAATTTCTGCTTAGCCATAACTCTTAAAACCATCCTGGAATAGACAGGGAGCTTACCGCTTGAATTTGCCAATCTTCTCTATAGGTTCATTTTCCTCTTCTTCTTCCTCCCCCAACTTCTCACATTCCAACAACAGCAATGTGTTCTATTCCTTGAATAATCTTTCATGCCTTTGGGTTTTGTACTGTGTAACTGAGTGGAACTATGTATCTCAGAAACACCTTCCAAATATGGTTCTGCATTAGGGTTGGTCACAACAGAAATTTGTTGAAGATTTGGAAGGTGGAAGTGATAAAGCCAGCTTCAAGTTTAGGACACAGTAAGGGCTCAGGGCTGGCTTACTTGAGAGGTGGGGGCAGCCTCTTGACCCGCAGCTTCTCCATCTCTTGCCAGGTTTCCCCCTTCAACTTCTTTGAGTCCTGGGCCAGGAGTGCATGCATTCTGAGGTAAAGGATAGCAAAGCACCTGCATAGTTAAAGACAGATGCTGCTTTCAGTTTGTTTTGTAATTCCAACTTGTCCTTACAGGTTCTTGTTTGTTGTCACAGGGTCTGAAGTATACTTGCTATTCCATTATTTATGCCCAGATTTTTTTCTTACCTGCTGACCCTGCTGACCTATAGTGACTTCAGACCAACCACCAGACACAAAGGCAAGTATTTTCTGTTGCTTTCTTCATCAACATTGTTTTCATTGTCTCTGGTCAGTGATTTTTCTCTGATTCTCTATATTTCCTCGAGGCTTGTACTTCCCTAGCTTCTCCTATAATTGCAGAGTGTTTAATATCCACAATAAATATTTTATTCCCATGCCTGTCATGGAGTTCTCCTCCCTGTTGATTGAGCCCAATCTGGTAGAAGTCTCTAAGTCTTTGTATGTGCAGCCTCCTCTATCTGGAAAGTCTTTTTCCTTATCTTGCTGTGTTGCAATCCATACTGCAGGGATGGACTCAAATTCCATATCTTTTCTTCATGTGACACTGATCCTTTTAAATAATACCATTGCTTCTTCCTCTGAAATTTTATAGGATTCTTGAACACACTTCTGTTAAGAGCTTCTGCTGTTTTATAATACCTTTACTGGTGTGACTGTATTTCCAAGTCTTAAGAAAACATTAGGCTCATAAAAAGTACTTAAAATTTGTAGAATGACTAAATTAGAAAACATAAATATTTAAAAAGAAATGTTTAATAACAACATTGAATTTGTATCCTTGAGGGAAAGTAGATTTAATTAGAGAAATTATAGTAATACTATTTCCCCCTGCCCTTGCCAGAGTTGTAGAGTAAATAGCATACACAGGTTTTCAGAGTTGTAATGACTTATTTGGAGTTATGTAGGTAATCAGAACTCAAACCCCCTGACTCTCTGTTTTGATAAAGCTAAGGACTTTAGTGGAGATTCTGAAAGGGATTGTGGGAAAGTTGAATATTTAAAAATTGAGAGTAAGATGAAAGTTGAGTAATAATGTGGAGAAAAATCCCCGGCATTATGAAAACCACACTACTTTAAAAAATTAGAGAGTCGGGTGTGGTGGCACACACCTGTAATCCCAGCACTTGGGAGGCTGAGGCAGGAGGATCCTGAGTTCAAAGCCAGCCTCAGCAATGGCGAGGCACTTAGCAACTCAGTGAGACCCTGTCTCTAATAAGATACAAAAAAGGGCTGGGGATGTGGCCCAGTGGTCGAGTGCCCCTGAGCTCAATCCCCAGTACCAAAAAAAAAAAAAAAAAAAAAATTAGGAATAGAAATAATGTATAATCTTCTTAGACAGTGGTAGTGAATCTCTCTGGTGTTCTTATGATGCACTGTACAGTCTATTGTTAATTCTTGTCATCTATTCATCCATTCTGGCAGGTAGCCAGCCATCCATTTATTTGTCATATATTTCTAAGTATTGTTTGAAATTCCTGCTAGGCATTAAGCAGATAGATAAGAAAAGCCTTTTCACTCTAAGAGTTCATATAGTTGAGGAGTTTGGTGGAGGAAAGAAAGGGGCATGCACACACACACACACACACACACACACACACAATGTGCAATAATGGGTAGAGGTATGGGTTTATTATTGTAGGTAGGACCATCTTTATCCTTCTAATATCTCTCTTCAACTATAGGGGCCCAATTCTGGAACAACGTTTCCTTAAGGATGGGGTTCTCCTTAGTCTGCTAATGATAGGTGCTCAGGTGAGATTTGGAAGGTGGAAGGGAACGAATGGCCATTATTTTACAGCAGACTTGCAGGTATCAGCTGATGGCGGGTGTGGGTTTTGCCCATGGCTATTAGGCATTCTTCTGGGATTATTGATGGTGTCTCCCAATAGCTTTGGTGACTTGCTGAGATTTGCCAATTTCATTGTATCTTCAGAATCCTTGCACTTGGAGTTGTCCAGAAGTGACATTCTAGACTTTTGGTTCCTTTTCTCCAGTAGTGGTGTAAACATCTATTTCCCTATACCAACCTTTTTTTAAAAAAATATTTATTTATTTACTTTAGTTGTACACAATGCAATGCATTTACGTTTACGTGGTGCTGAGGATCGAACCCGGGCTGCGCACGTGCAAGGCGAGCGCTCTACTGCTGAGCCACAACCCCAGCCCCCCGAACCTTTTTATTATTGAAAAAGTCTAGTGTAGCTTCTGTTTTTATGATCAAATCCTGTATGACACAGGACAGTAAAAATCCCCAGCATTTGAGAATACCATTTTGATAGTCCTGAGGATGTTGCAGTCCATGGGCTATTTACTCCTGTGAGGGTTAGGACAGTCTGTATTGACAGTCTCTAGTCATGCTGGATTGTGATGAAGGACAATGTGTTCCATGTAGGCAGTTTTGGGATGTAAAGTGTTCAACCCGGACCTACTAACTCAGGGATATGTGTCTTGGTTCCTACTTCATCCACAGAATTTTATCCCAAACATAAGAACATTTATTTTTTGAGAATGGTTAATTCTCACACTGTCTTTCTTGAGGTACAGGGATTATGGAATGATTTTTTTTAGCTAGCATAATTATCAAAGATTAAGAGAAAACTTTAATTTCAAAAGAAGATGTATAACATAAAGTGATTAATTTTTAAAAAAGAACTGTTAAAATATTTAAAAAATTGGAAATCTTCAGGTACACAAAGAAAACCAAAGAAAAAAGAGAGAAAAGCAAAGCCATAAAAACAGGGGAAGTGAAGCTGAAGTAGACCTTGGGGACGGTGAAGCCAGATAAAGTCCTAGTTGGGTAGGACCCGGTGGTATCTTAATACACAAAGTTAAGAGGTAAAGTCTCAGGACTGCAGTGTAAACTGGATCTGAGATTACTGCATATAGAGCAAGAAGCCTCCAGGCAGCTCTGAGGTCAGTGTGGCTGGATAGTAGGTAGAGTGTGTATAGGACCTGAAAACCCCATGGAGCTTGGAAAGAACATTCTGGTTTTGAGAGTGGGTTAAGGAGACCAGGAGGAGATATGGCAGTGCTCTCCAGCCAGAAGAAGATGGTGCCATGGTGGAAATAGTAGAGACAGAGAGAAGTGAATGGCTTCAAGAGATATTTGGGAAAGAAGATCTCAGGAGTTGGAGATGGGTTGGATGCAGGGGCTGAAAAAGTATCATTTCATTAAATTCTTTTGTGAGTGAATCAGATGATTCTAATACAGCAAACAATGAAACAAAAAAATCCAGACATGGTTGGACAGCCTGGACTATAAATAAATTTTCCTTTGAAGAAGGCAATTTTGGAAAGGATAAAACATGTGTAGACATTAAGTTTTTCAATATAGTTGCAGAATTAATTTAAAACCACACCAAACCTCAGCTTCAGAGCATGTTAAAGCTCTTAAATAAGTCAAGGACATCAAAGTAAGTTATTATTATCGAATGATTAACATTTTGTCAAATATAATTTATACTGGTAGGAAAAATAAATTGCTGTAAGGTTAGATTGAAATGAAGCCCACCTCAGTTAAAACTCTGAGCACTACTAGAGGGAATAGTTGAGAATTGTCACAATGATGACGAAGGTAAGTTTGGGGATAATTTGTTTTGATAGAGGACTTACTTGATAAAGAACATAGAGATATTATGGACTTTGATTCATTTAGTAAATACTTTTGAACTGCTAACTGCTAGACCCTGTGCTGGATCTTGGATAAATGGTAATGAATGAAATAGCAAGATTCCTAGGCACAAGGAGCTAGTATAGAAAAGAGTTAAGCAAATAAATTCACAGGGAAATGCATCTTTGTAAAGAATAGCCAGTGCTTTAAAGGCAAGAGAAGGGTCAGAAGAGAGAATGGTGTGGGAGACTGGCCTCCCACTTAATGGCTAGGGAAGCTCTCTCTCCAAGGCAGGATCACTCTTAGGCTAGGACCTGAAAGGAGGCAGCTAATAACCCACAGATGTGTTGAGGGGACTAACGCACTTGGAGTGAAGGGCTGGACTCAGGGTGAGTGTGTTCAACAGACAGGAAGAAGATCAGTGTGGCTGGAAAGTTTGAGTGAATGGACTTTTTTTTTTTTTTAAGTGACTGGCAATAAATCAAGGCAGTTAGATGGTTGGGAAGAAGAATTGGAGGAGAGGAGGCAAATCAGAGTTAATTTGAATCTCCATTAAGGAACCCAGATTTATATACTAAAACCCTGGCTCTTGCTTAAACACCACTCCCCCCATGTACATTTTTATGTACTCTTATCTGTCATTTGATCAAGGAAATGCATACTTTCTCTAAGTCAGCATTAGATTATCTGAAAGTGAAAATGCTTTCTCTGATTACTCTTGTTCAGTCATCTGATTGCAGGAGAACATTTTGTATTGCACAGTTATGTGGGGCTGGTCACTTCTGGCTTGTCTAATTTTATATTCACAACAACTAATGAGAAGTTTGTGTGTGTGTGAAGAAGGATGGTGAGAAAAACTGTTGCAATCTTATAATTAACTCTTGGTTCTCTTTGTTCAAATAGTGTTTTTATTTTATTTTGTTATTATTATTGTTTTGGAGTGCTGAGGATCAAACCCAGGGTCTTGCACATGTTGGCAAGTGCTCTATCCCTGAGCTACATCCCCAGACCAATAGTGTTCTTTTAAAAAATGCATGAGAGATTCTTATTTATGAAGGCCTCTCTGATTTTCCTAATTATAGTGAATTTTTGTATCATTCACTAAAATGCTACACCATCATCAACCAGAGTTATAATATTTGCATTACTCTGTCTGTCATTAACTGTCACCAAACAATTTTTTTTGTTACTTTCCAAGTCTTACACTTTATTTTAGTCTTGGCATCGTCTGTTTTCAAGATATATTTTTTATTCTTTCCAGAATGTTCATTAAGTAAATTTGGTAGAGTCCATTTGAGACCATGGTAGTAAGGCTGATTGACGTAGTGGAAATGGCACTGGCATTACCACTGGAGTTGGACAGACTTGGGTGAGAATTCCAACCCTGTTATTTACTCAGCTATGTCATCTTTGGTTAGTTACATACGTTTTAAATGTTAGTTTTCTCACTTGTAAAATGGGTATAATAATCTCTTCCTTGTAGGGCTGGCAGGATTAAATGTGATGATATGTAATAAAGTTCAGCATAGTGCCTAATGCCTGGTGCATGCTCAGCTGAGTGTGGTCTTTGGCAGATCAGGTAGCACTTAGAATTGTATTTTAAATGGTAGAAATAGGTTTGCACTGATCTTCTGTGCTCTTTTACTGTGTTCCTTTGTGTCCGAGGATACTTATTTACTCTCACTTGGAGTAGAAGAAGAAAGGTTGGCATGGTAGAATAAGGTTGGTTGTGGCCAAGAGGGAGCAGCAGAATGTCATGTTAAAGTTATCAGAAAGCTCTGCAGCTGGGTTGTGCTGCTAAGGAAAGCTCAGGCCAAACTTGGGGAAGAAAATGTGGTTGGAAACTAAATTAAAAAGCATAATCCAAGTTGGGTGCAGTGGTGCATGGCTCTCCAGTGGCTCAGGAGGCTGAGGCAGGAGTATTGCAAGTTCAAAGCCAGCCTCAACCATTTAGTGAAGCCCTGTGCAATTTAGTGAGACCCTGTCTTGTTGGAATGTGGCTCACTGGTTAAATGCTCTGGGTTCAATCCCCAGCACAAAACAAAACAAAACAAATAAACAAACAAAAAACCCCAAAACACAATCCAGGGTTACAGACAAAAAATTGGTTTGTTCAAACAATATTGATTGAGAAACTTCCATGTGTCAGACAACATGGCTAAGTCTGGGTTCACCAAAGTGGGGCACAATGCTGCAGGGAATTTATGATGAACAGAGGGAGCCGCACAATTACAAGGCAGTGTGACTAAGTACTATCATAGAAGAGCAAAGCAAGGAAAGAGTGCAGGGATTTGAGAGTTTGAAGGATGGATGGTCACAGATGGTCATTATGAATTTCTGGAAGAGAGATGGGACACACTGTCCAGGAAAGCCATACCTGAGCCAAGAGTGAAATGAAAAGTTTGACAGTTAATAACCAATAGGAGGGCTGGGGATGTAGCTCAGTTGGTAGAGTGCTTGCCTCACATGCACAAGGCCCTGAGTTAAATCCCCAGCACCACAAAAAACAAAACAAAACAAACCAATAGGAAGATAAATTCTGGGTCAACTGGTGAAGATGTGTCTGCATCATTCTTATTTCTGGTCCTTAAAGAGGGAAAGAAGCAAAGAGAGCAGGCAATGAGGCTGGCTCTTACACACGTGTGGGATGATCTCTGGAGGGCCAGACAATACTTGAAGAACTGGGAGATGCTGCCTGATCACCAGAACCGAACCTTGACCTCACCTTCATGGACTCGAAGCGGAAGTTATTTTAATGGTGCTAATGATCTGAAATAGTTCACATATAACTTCTGTTGGATGTAGTTGAGAATGGGATAAGATTGGCCTGCAGAATAATAAAAGTTTCTGCTGATTTTGTGGGAAGGGAAAATGACTGTGAACTTTGATTCACTAGGAATTTGAGTGGACTGTGTATTTGGGAACATTTTTGAAACTTGGCTAAGTATTCTAAATCTTAACTGGAAATCTCCTCACTGGGGATTTTTTTGGTAGTTGGGGTCAGGGGCTTTAGAGGTACACGTAAACTATTTTATTATGTTCTCCTTGCTTAGCAATGTTTGCCTTTACAGATGTAGCATGAATGTGCCCTCCAGCTGTTGACATACAAGAAGGTACACAACACACCTGTGGGATCTGGGGATCACTCATTACTTCAGTTCTGGTTATTGTCATTCCATTCAATTTTTCTTTAGAACACACTCTCAGGAGACCCATCTCTGTATTGGGGAAAGATGTAGCTGAGAAAGTATGGGATTTACTAGAAACTAGACACATTTACTATCTTTCTCTGTAGCCAGGATTTGTTGGTTTGATTTCCTAGTAAGGATTCACTTGAGAATAAGCAGTAACACTAACTGGTGTTTACATTGTGATTTCATCATTACTGCATTACACAATTTTCTCAAGCATCATAATTCTGGGAAAGTGGGGATTTATGCAGGAAATACTTTATTTCTTCCTATAATTTATTTCTTTATTTCCTACAGACCCAATTCCTACATTTTATGGACAAAATCAATTAAGTCAGTAAAAATCTGGAAAGTATTTATAAAGTAATGTAGAAGGTACTTACTAGTTTTGAATTTTCAAAATTTGTAAATGTGACTTAACAACCACTGGGGGATTTAAAAATCACCATTTTTTGGGGGGGCATAGAGAACTCTGTTATCTGGTTTGTTTTAAGCCGCTAAGTTTTGGGGTGATTTGTTATGCAACCAATAATTGAAACAGTGAATCAAATGGCGCCTGGTTCCTGGTAGATAACTGGGGTCTTGTTCAAGCATTTCATATCAACTAGGCCTGAGAGCAAGCCAGGAGCTGCTTCTTAAAAGGCGAAACTTAAAAGTTACCAACAGAGGAGGAATCCAGGGCTCTTTGCTCTATTCTTTTATTAGGGCCTGTTAGAGACTCTGTACCACATCTTCATTCAGTGCAGACACTTGGACTTACCCTGGATTCACTGGTGGAGGATCAAGTGGCAGGATGGAGTGCATCCAAGCTTGGATCTTGCTTGGAGATGACTCTAGCTCTGGCCGTGTGCAAAACTAGCAGCCATAGAACTGTTAGGTCCATGGGTCAAGGCATTACATCCATATTTGGTATTAGTTGCCTCCAATACTCCAAATAATGTGAGTGCTTCCCTGGGCTTATAATTTGTATCTCCACTGGCAGTTTATGGTCCTTTGTGTCCTTCTTTATGTTGTTACTGTCATGTAAGTTTATGGATCTAGTTAGTGTGTAGTATTAGGGTAAGGGTTAGCACATACATATCTGTAAATATGAATATTTATATGAATATACATGTGAAAATATACACAAAAACATTAATAACCTGTGTGGTTCAGGATATGGAAAAATTTAAGGTTAGATGCATTTAGATAAAAATTTAAGGTATACATATGCAAATGAATGTATATGAACATATATGTAACATTATATGTGACTATATAACTTTATGTTAATGCATGTCTGAATATGCATGGAATTATACACCTTATTGTATAGAATGGCTTCCATAGTCGGGGCTTTGCAGGCTTGGAACTTAGTTTAGGTCTAGTATTTGGGTTAGGGTTAGGGTTAGAACACATATCCATACATATGATTTTTTTGTATGAAAAATTATATAAAAATTATACAAAACATTGTAAGATTATTTGTTTCATATACAGATGAATTTCATGACACATATATAGTTGTACTTTGGTCTACTCACATGGTATGAATATACAAAAGAGCATATGAACATATATGTTATTTTTATATATGGAAATGTAACTGTTGGTGTCAGTATGAATATTGATATAAAAACATATGATTTTTAATAAAAATCATCTAATGGCTACTGTTAGTGTTAGTATTTGGACCTAGTTAGAAGGGCAATGGTTAGGATTAAGGTTAGAACATACATATCCATAAACATGAATATTTACATGAATATGCATGTTAAGATGTACACAAAAACATAACATGTGTGGTCCTCTATAAAGAAATTTTAGTGTAATATGTATAGCTACCATTTGGATAAAATATAGGGCATGCATATGCAAATGAATATATATGTAAATTTATATGTGAATATATAAATGTTTATGTCAATATATGTATAATTATGCATTGAATGATATACTTTCTGTATAGAAAGTCTTCCATTTTAGGGGTTGTGTCAGGTGTAGAACAAAATTTACAGATGGTATTGGGGTTAGGGTAAGGGTAAAACACATATATCCACATAAATGAATATTTGTAGGAAAATGTGTGTGAAATAGATATATATATACAAACACTTGTATAGTATTTTTTTTACATACAGATTAATTTCATGTTATGTGAATTGTTACAGTTGAGTCTACTCTTTGGGTATGAATGTGCCAATTAGTGTACATGGACATATATGCCATTTCATGTGTGAAAATGTAAATGTATAAATGTAGATGTCAACATAAGTATGAATATTTATAAAATCATATATGAGTTTTAATAAAAATTGTCTCATGGTTACAGTTACTATTAGTGTTAGGATTTGAACCTAGTCAGTGGGTACGGTAGGGTTAGGGTTAGGGTTAGAACATATATATCCACAAATAAAAATGTTTATATGAATAGACATGTCAAAATATACACAGAAACATTTAAAATATGTGTGGTTCTGAACATGAAAAAATTTAGGATAAAATGAATAGTTGTGGCTTGGATAAAATATATGGCCTGCATGAGCAAATAAATGAACATGAATATGTAATTAGATTTATATGTGAATATATGGATATTTATGTCAATACATGTATAAATATGCATTGTATTATATATGTTTTTGTTTAGAATGGCTTCCATGGTATGGGTTGTGTAAGGCATAGAAGGAAGATTAGGGCTAGCGTTAGAGCTAGGGTTAGCGGTAGAACACACATGTCCACATATATGAATTTTTATATAAAAAATGTGAAAATATACACAAAATCATGGATAGCTATTTGTTTTTAGATGATGATGAATTTCATGGTGTGTGTATAGTTACCGTTTGGCCTACTCATTTGGTATGAATATTCAAATGAGTATATATGAACATATATGTCATTTCATTTGTGAAAATGTAAATGTAGAGGTCAACAAAAATATGAATATTCATATAAATATATCTGATTTTAAATAAATATTGTCTCATGGCTACTGTTAGTGTTAGGATTTGAACCTAGTCAGACAGTAAGGTTAGGGTTAGGGTAGGGTTAGAATATATGTATCCATAAATATGAATAGACATGTAAAAATATACACAGAAACACTTAAAACATAATTTAATTCATAATTTAGGGTAAGATGCATTTGAATAAAATATAATGCATGCATAAGAAAATGAATGGATGTGAACATATGTTGGGACTATGTCTGCCAAGGGGCAGGGCTTTGGCTGCTTACCACGCCCTAAAGGACCGGGGCTAAGCAAAGGAGTGTGGCTGTGACATAGCGTGAGAGACCAGACCGCCCTGCTGGCTGATTGGCTAGTTCTAGGCCTATTTAAGTTCAGTGCCTTGCCAATAAATCTGAGTTTCTGGATTCTCGCTTGCTATACAGAACTCCCTGGGTGTGGCGTGGTTTTTTTTCTGTTCATCAGACAGAGGTAGGCACCCTGCTATTTTTGTCCTTAAGCTCATTCTCGCCGAGTAAGTTATATTTTCCTCTGCAGGCAGAGGGGAAACTCCCTTTTAGGGCCCAAAAGGGAGATAGCTTAGAACTCGGCCCCATTCATAACTCAGCAACCCCAGCAAACATACACGTATATTTATATATGAATATATAAATATTTATGTCAACACATGTATAAATATGCACTGAATTATATACGTTTTTGTATAGCAGGGCCTCCAAGGTAGGGGTTATGTAAGGCTTAGGAGCAAGTTTAGGGGCAGGGTTAGGGTTAAAACATACGTATTCATGTATATGAATTTTTGTATGAAAATACATATAAAAGCCATGTAGAAGTATTTGTTTTTATATATGGGTCAATTTTGTGATGCATGTGTAGTTACAGTTTGGTCTACTCAAATGGTACGAAATTACAAATGAGTGCGTGTGAAGATATATGTCACTTTACAGGAAAAATGTGAATGTGGATGTCAATATGTGTGAATAGTCACATATAAACATATGAATATGTGAGTATTTGTGTCAATACATTTATAATATGCATTGAGGCTTCCATGGCGGGGGTTGTTTCCTGGTTAGGTGGAAGGTGTGGGCTGCTAGCACTAGGATTATGGTTAGGTTTAGAACATCCATATCCACATATATCAATTTTTGAATGAAAATAAAGGGGGAAATATCTATAAAAGCCATTATATGCTTCTGCTTTTGCATTGGATGAATATCATGAGTCCATCATAGTTACGGTTGCATCTACTCATGTTATAAATATGCAAATGAGTGAGTGTGAACATAAATGTCACTTTTCCACAAAAATGTGAATGTAGATGTCAACAGAAGTGTGACTAGTCACATAAACACGGATAATTTTTAATAAAAATCGTCTCATGGTTCCTGTGAATGTTAGAGATGTGACAGTTAGAGGGAAGGGTTAGGGTTAGGGTTAGGCTTAGAACACATATACCCATAAAAATGGATATTGGTATGAATATACACATGTAAATATACATAGAAACATTTAAAACATGCGTGGTCCTGTCTGTGGAACAATTTAGTGTAAGATGCAAAGCTACCTGTGGATATAATATAGGGCTTGCATATGTAAATGAATAAATAAAAACATGTAAATTTACATGTGAACATTTGTGTCAATACATGTATAAATGTGCATTGAATTCTATATGTTTTTGTACAGAAGAAGTTCCATGGTGGGGATTGGGTCAAGATTCGGAGGAAGTTGAGGGCTAGGGTTAAGGTTAGGGTTAGAACATTCATATCTACATATATGAATTTCTCTATGAAAATATATGGAAAATATATACAAAAACCTGTATAAGTTTTTTTTTTGGTAACCAGGGATTGAACTCAGGGGCACTCAACTACTGAGCCACATCCCCAGCCCTATTTTATATTTTATTTAGAGACAGGGTCTCAATGAGTTGCTTAGCACCTCACTGTTTCTGAGGCTGGCTTTGAACTCAATCCACTTGCCTCAGCCTCCCTAGCCACTGGGTTTACAGGCATGCACCACTATGTCCGACAAGTATTTTTTTAATGAGCATGAATTCCAGGAAGTCTGCATAGTTTTTGTTGGTTCTACTTATATGGTATGAATATGCAAATGAATATGAACACATATGTCACTATATATATGAGAACGTGAATATAGATGTCAATGTAAATGTGAATAGTCACATAAACACATATGATTTTTAATGAAAATCATCTCATTGCTCCTGTGAGTATTAGGGCTGGGACCTAGTTATAAGGCAGGTTTAGGATTAGGCTTAGAATATATATATCTATAAAAATGAATATTGATATGAATATACATGTGAAAATATACACAGAAACATTTAAAACATGTGTGATCCTGTCTATGGAAAAATTTAGGGTATGATGCCAAGCTACCATGTGGATAAAATATAGGGCATGTATGGGCAAATGAATGAATCTGAACATATATGTAATTTTATATGTGAATATGTGAATATTTATGTCAGTACATGTATAAATATGCATTGAATTATATACATTTTTGAAAAAAGGGCTACCATGGCAGGGGTTGCCTTGATATTAGGAGGAAGTTGAGGGCTAGCATTAGTGTTAGTGTTAAAGCATCCATATCCACATCTATAAATTTTTGTGTGAAAATACATGGGGAAAATATCTACATAAACCGGTATAAGTATCTGTTTTTGTATACAGGTGAATTCTGTGAAGCCTGCATAGTTTCTGTTGGGTCTACGCATAAGATTGAATGCACAAATGAGTGTGCATGAACATGTGCATGAATATTGGGCTTTCTCTGTATCAATGAAGACAGGAGCAGAAGTAACAAAACCTCTAAATAACAGTGCTTTCATCAAGCTAGAAGTATGCTTTTCTCATATAAAACTCAAAAGGAAAGCTGTCCAGTGCTGGAATAGTGCCTCTTGCTCTGAAAGTCCTTAAGGATGCACGTTCCACTCCTTCCAGGTAACCATTCCCCCATTTCAAGTACTGTCCTTGACTTTGAGGTGGCATTAAGGTTGTTTCAGAAGAAACAAAGTGGGAAGAGACAATGATAAGGGTGCTAACAGTATGCACCAGCTATCTCCTTAGAAAGATTCCTGGAAGCTGCTAATGTGGCACTTCTATTTATGTCCCACTTATAGAACTTAGTCACATGTACACACCTAGCTTCAAGGGAAAATGCAGTCTTTATTTTTATTGACTCTCTTAGTCAGCTTTCTGTCACTGTGCCAAAATACCTGTAATAATCAACTTAAATGGAGGAAGAGATTCATTTTGGCTCATGGTTTCAGTCTGCAGTCAGTTGGCTCCATTGCTGTTAAACCTGTGGTGAGATAGAGCATCATGGCAGGGAATGCATGGTGTAGCAAAGCTGCTCATCTCAGGGTAGCTGGGAAACAAAGAGAGAAAGAAGAAGTGGCCATGGTCTCATTATCCCCTTCAAGGTCATGCTCTCATGGCCTAACTTCCTTCCACTAGCCTCCACCTATCTACTAAAGCTTCCACCTCCTCCTAGTAACTCCACAGGTCAGGAACCAAGCCTTTAGCCTTTGGGGAACATATAAGATCCAAATCATGACAGCTGTCTTGTGCCTATCTATGGATGAAGGTGAGAACCCATATTGGGGAAAAAATTTCAGTTTCTGTTATAACCTTAAAGTATCTACCATGGGCACTTATTCCAGGTTAATCCTTCCTTCCTTCCTTCCTTCCTTCCTTCCTTCCTTTCCCTTCCTTCTTTTCTTCCTTGTTATAGATGGACACAATATCTTTATTGTTTTTTTTATTTTTATGTGGTGCTGAGGATTGAACCCAGGGCCTCAAATGTGCAAGGCAAGCACTCTGCCACTGAGCTACAACACCAGCCCTCCAGGTTAATTCTTAAGATGAACTTTTAGCAGGTAAGTAACACTGAGCTCACACTTATTTGTTGGATAGTGGATATAGTGGGAATTTTATTCACCATATATTTGCTTGTTATCTTTAGGGGAGATATTAAAAATAATTAAGGGACTCTTTTATCTTTTAAACTCTTTTTAAACTTAAGGATTCCAGGTTTTATTAGTTGATTAGTTGCTAGGAAAGGAAGACTTTTCTGTTAGACTTCTCAGCTTGTTTATTTCATCATTTTGCCTTTTTTTGCTCACCCTTCTTTACAGTGATAGAGACTTTACTCAGTTCTTCCTCACCAGAACTGTCCCCAAGCTTCCCTGTATCATAGGATACCCCTGTCCTCAGCTCATCTACAGACTCATCACCACAAAGAAAAATGCCTCTCAAAAGAAAATGCTGGTGGCATGATCTAGTTGTTAGGTTAGCTTGGTTGTTTTACATAAAATAAGATAAAAGAGCATTTATAATTTTAAGGTACTGAAAATATTGGGGCATTAAATCTCTGCTATGCATTTGCTTCCTAATTTCTTCTTATTGCATACAGATCTTTGTAAATGATAGAGCCCACCTGTAAGTCTGGAGTCTTGATCCATTTTCACCAATGTTTCCTCTGGATCTGTAGTAGCATTCACTGCTCCCCTCTGCACCCTCCACCACACCTTCCACACATACTGTCTAATTCTGGTTCTCCAAACTTTGAGGAAATAGTCACTCCTTCACAAAGAAAGGTTTCTGAGGTTTCTGCAATTGCATCGATATTTAAAATAGTCCATTCAGTCACTAAGAAGCTCATGGCCTACAAATATAGAAACTTCTGGTTTTAGAATGTGGGGAATTACCCTGGAGATTAATTCTGTGAAAAGCTTGAAGTAAAAAGTAGTGTCTGTTGGAAGCGGCATTTAAAACGTGTATTGTTATTTGATTTTTTATTTGTACATTTTCCCCTCCTTTTGGACTCTACACATCATGAAGACCACAAGTAGCTAATGGATATTTTTTAGCTATAAAATGAAGCAAATTTGCCAATAACCGAAATAAATTAAGACATTGATGTTGACATAGGATTTGTTTTACCATGGCGTGAAATTTTCACAAAAGAAATAAACACTATATAGGTTTGCATTTATTCATCCATTCATCCATTCATCTTGCAAATACTTACTGAGCACCAACCAAGTACCCAGCACTTGGTTGGTTACTTGTATTCAGTAGATACTAGGATACAGTAGTTGGTAATATTGGTACACTGTTAGGTATAGTGTAGCAGACAAAGATAGACAAAGAAGCAATAACTACAAAATAGGGTAAATGCTTCTTGGGGAAGCACAGATCGCTCTTGGAGTAGTTGAGGTGGCATTTAACCTAGTTTTTATGGAGCTTTCACATACACATACCTCATATGAGCCTCTCTGAGACTTGGGCAATGAGTATTTCAGGAATTATTATTCTCGTTTATAGATGAGATATTAGTTTCAGAAAGATTAGCAAGACTTCATTCAGTTCCCTAGGCCTAGCCCTAGGCTTGTGACTCCAATGCACCCAACATATTCCCTGCTGCTTCATGCGGTAGCTGGAGTGCTGAGGGTGTGAGGCTTGTGGCTGTGTTGCACCTGCTCCCAGTCTTTGTGGTACCCTCATCCCAATCTTACAACTCTCATTGGCATCAATTAATTAGTTCTTGGCATCCACTGAAGGCCTGGAAGCTTTGAAGGTGTTCTGACAGGCATGGCACTAAATGGTCTTTAACTAGCACTGGTAATCCAGTGTTCATGCTAGGAGGAGCCTTTGCAATTAGGGAAGGGGCCAGGGGATCCTTCAGTCTAACACAGAAGCTACAGAGGCTCAGCCATGAAGTCTTATTTGGATGAGTCACAATGTAGCAGCCTGCTTAGTCTGTTTTCCTGTCCTATTAAATAGATGTCAGAGTCTCCAAAGACAAAACATTAAAATGTCCAGAGTTTATTTTACTTTAAGTTTATTACCACAAGGTTGAATAGTGGAATGAATACTGCAGAAAATTTGTGGAATTAATATGGCGGAAAAATTTCCCTTTTTCTTCTGTATACCCCAATTGCCTGCTATTCTCTGATTTTTCCAGAAGAACTCCTCTTCTTTCTTACAAATTTTTGAACCTGTTGAAAAATTTTTAATGAAATTAGAGCCTTCAAGGAATAAGAAACTCTGGCAAATTGAGGTGGAGATAATTGTTGCCTTGGTTTGTAGTGCAGTAGAAAGATCAGGAGACATTGGAGTCAATCTGTAATGTTATCTCAGTATAATGGTTAATCTGGATTATTAACTTGATTGGATAAAGAGATGCCTAAAATTAAGAGGCTTCTGAGTGTGTCGATGAGGGAGTTTCCAAGAATGATTGGCAGGGGACAGCAACCATAGGGGGGAGACCCATCTTAAATGTCTACTGTATTTTCCAGTAGGGGTGTGTGTGTGTGTGTGTGTGTATGTGTGTGTAGGTCTGGATGGAACAAAAAATGGAAGAACAAGGAAGCCATTGCAGAGGTAAGCTCCATTCATCTTGAGAGGGTGCTTTAATTGCTTCTGTGATCACCTGAGGACATCAGTCTCTACCTCCTTCATTATTTCTTTTTTTAAATTTATTTTTTATTCAAAGTTGTTGTATTTATAATAGTAGTATGCATTATAATTCATAGTAAACATATAGAGCATCTTTTTACAAAACACTGTTTGTATACAATGTATATTCGTACCATTCAAGCTTCAATCATGAATTTAGGATAAAGACATCCATCTTATTCAACCACCTTTTGTTTTTTCCCCTCCATCTCCCCTTGCTCCCTCCCTTCCCCTCCCTCCCCTTTGACCTTTCTAGCATTCCTCTAATCCTCCTATGTACCCCGACCCGACACCACTGTGAGTCAGCCTCCTTATATCAGAGAAAACATTTGGTATTTGGATATTTTAGATTGACTAACTTCACTTAGCATTATATTCTTCAACTTCATCCATTTACCTGCGAATGCCATTATTTTATTTTCTTTTATTGCTGAGTAAAATTCCATTGTGTATATGTACCACATTTTCTTTCTTTCTTTCTTTCTTTTTTTTTTTTTTTTGTGGTACCGGGGATTGAACTCAGGGGCACTCGACCACTGGGTCACATCCCCAGGCCTTTTTTTTTGTATTTTATTAGAGACAGGGTCTCACTGAGTTGCTAAGTGCCTCGCCATTGCTGAGGCTGGCTTTGAACTCGCGATCCTCCTGCCTCAGCCTCCCAAAGTGCTGGGATTATAGGCGTGCGCCACCGCGCCCGGCTCCACATTTTCTTTATCCATTCATTTACTGAGGGACACCTCAGATATACAGAAGATAACTAGAAGTTACTTTGAAAATTTGTACTCTAATAAAATAGAAAATAATAAATGCATCAACAGATTTCTAGAGTTGTACGAATTGTCCTTCATTATTTTAAAGCAGACTCTGACCAGAAACTCTCCAGGGAGTTTTCCAGGCCTTCAGGCGTGAAATGGGGCTACATTTTTGGTCCTCCTGAAGCTCTAACTTCTTGGACTGAGCAGCTACTGGTTACTGGTTCCCTTACCTTTCTAGCCTGCAGATGGCCATTGTGGGACTATCCCACTTCTCCCCCACCTCCACAAAGTTGTGAAAATTTAATGACATAATACATGTGGAAGGGCTTTACAACTGGTATTTTGCAGGTCAGGGGAAAAGAATCCAAACAGAATATCTAAGCATTGCCTTCCCCTGCCCCTGGTACAGAGGATTGAACCCAGGGCCTTGCACATATTAGGTAAGCACTAAGCTACATCCCCAGTCTACTTTATTTTGAGACAAAGTCTCATTAAAATTGCCCAGCCTGGCCTCAAACTTCCATCCTCTTGCTTCAGTCTCCTCGTGATTGGGATTACAAGCATGTGCCACCATGACCAGTGTTTGCTTATTTAGTTTCTGCTAATGTCTTCTTTTTTAAAAAAATTATTTATTTATTATAATTTGCTATATATGACAGCAGAATGCATTTCAATTCATAGTACACATTTAGAGCACAATTTTTCATGTCTGTACACAAATTAGAGTCACACCATTTGTGTCTTCATACATATACTTGGAATAATGATGTCCATCTCATTCCACTGTCTTTCCTATTCTCCTGCCCCCTCACTTTCCCTCCTTCCTCTTTGCTCTGTCTAAAGTTCCTCTATTCCTCCCATGCTCACCCATGATCCCTGTTATGAATCAGCATCCTCATATCAGAGAAAACATTAGGCATTTTTTTTTTTTTGGTATTGGCTTACTTCATGTAGCATAATGTTCTCCAACTCCATCCATTTACCTGCGAATTCTATGATTTTGTTCTCTTTCAATACTGAATAATATTCCATTGTATAGTAGCACAGTTTCTTTGTCCATTCATCTACTGAAGGGAATTTAGGGTGGTTCCACAATTTAGCTATTGTGAATTGTGCTGCTATAAACATTGATGTGGCTGCATTACTGTAGTATGATGTTTTAAGTCCTTTGGGTATAAACTGAGGAGTGGGATAGCTGGGTCAAATGGTGGTTCCAGTCCAAGTTTTCCAAGGAATCTCAATACTGCTTTCCAGATTGGTTGCACCAACACTTATTGTTGTTTGTATTATTTTTTTTCCGGATGTGTACAAATATATTCACACCATTTATGTCTTCATACATGTACTTAGGGTAATGGTATCCATTTAATTCTACTATCTTTTCTACCCCCATATCCCTTCCCTTCCCCTCCCACCCCTTTGCCCTATCTAGAGTTCGTCTAATTCTCCCATGCTCCCCCTTCCAATGCCACTATGAATCAACCTCCTTATATCAGATAAAAAATTTGCATTTGTTTTTTTGGGATTGGCTAACTTCACTTAGCATTATATTCTCCAACTCCATCTGTTTACCTGCAAATGCCATGATTTTATTCTTTTAGTGCCGAATAATATTCCATTGTGTATATACACCACATGTTCTTTATCCATTCATCTACTGAAAGGAATCTAGGTTGGTTGCACAGTTTAACAATTGTAAATTGTGCTGCTATAAATATTGATGTGGCTGTGTCCCTGTAGGATGCTGTTTTTAAGTCTTTTGGGTATAGATCGAGGAGTGAAATAGCTGGGTCATAAGGTGGTTCCATTCCCAGTTTTCCAAGGAATCTCCATACTACTTTCCATATTGGCTGCACCAATTTGCAGTCCCACCAGCAAAGTATAAGTGTGCCTTTTCCCCCACAACACTTACTGTTATTTGTATTCTTAATAGCTGCCATTCTGAGTGGAGTGAGATGAAATCTTAGTTTTGATTTGCATTTCTCTAATTGCCAGAGATGTTGAACATTTTTCATATATTTGTTGATTGATTGTATATCTTCTTCTGAGAAGTGTCTGTTCAGTTCCTTGGCCCATTTATTGATTGGGTTTTTTTTTTTTTGGTGTTAAGATTTTTGAGTTCTTTATATATTCTAGAGATTAGTGCTCTAACTGATGTGCATGTGGTAAAAATTTGGTCCCATTCTGTAGGCTCTCTATTCACCTCACTGTTTCTTTTGCTGAGAAGAAGCTTTTCAGTTTAAATCCATCCAATTTATTGATTCCTGATTTTAATTCTTGCGCTATAGAAATCTTATTAAAGAAGTTGGGGCCTAATCTGACATGATGAAGATTTGGGCCTACTTTTTCTTCTATTAGGCACAGAGTCTCTGGTCTAATACCGAGGTTCTTGGTCAACTTTGAGTTGAGTTTTGCGCATGGTGAGAGATAGGGGTTTAATTTTAATTTGTTGCGTATGGATTTCCAGTTTTCCTAGCACAATTTGTTGAAGAGGCTATCCTTTCTCCAATATGTGTTTTTTGATGCTTTTGTCTAATATGAGATAACTGTATTTATGTGGGTTTGTCTCTGTGTCCTCTATTCTGTACCATTGGTCTACAAGTCTATTTTTTGTGCCAATACCATGCCATTTTTGTTAGTATTGCTCTGTAGTATAATTTAAGGTCTGGTATAGTGATACCACCTGCTTCACTCTTCTTGTTAAGAATTGCTTTAGCCGGGCGCGGTGGCGCACGCCTGTAATCCCAGCACTTTGGGAGGCTGAGGCAGGAGGATCGCGAGTTCAAAGCCAGCCTCAGCAATGGCGAGGCACTTAGCAACTCAGTGAGACCCTGTCTCTAATAAAATACAAAAAAAGGGCTGGGGATGTGGCCCAGTGGTCTAGTGCCGCTGAGTTCAATCCCCGGTACCAAAAAAAAAAAAAAAAAAAAAAAAAAAGAATTGCTTTAGCAATTCTGGGTCTCTTATTTTTTCAGATGAATTTCATGACCACTTTTTTCTTTCTATGAGGAATGTCATTGGGATTTTGATTGGAATTGTATTAAATCTATAGAGTACTCTCAGTAATGTGGTCATTTTGACAATATTAATTGTGCCTATCTGAAGGAGCCCTAATTAGGAAGGGCTGTTGCAGCTAGCTGGAAGCCATAAGTTCCACCTGATATGTATGTGACGCACCTGTAGGCACCCGCAAACCTGAAGGTATATAACCGGGTGAAAGCGGTCCGAGTTAGGAGAACGGAGAATTCAGTCAGCCGGGCAGTCACTCGGTCGGTCAGAAGAATCAGAGCGGCCAGAACATAGGCAGAGCGGTTACAGAAGAGAAACCAGATAGAAGACAGAAGAGAAACCAGATAGAAGAAGTAATGACTGGTCAGAGTTAGGCCGAGGCTCCTGAGGAAGACAGAAGACAGAAGAAAGAAGAAGGAAGAAAGAAGAGAGAAGAAAGAAGCTCTAATCTTTAAGCTAAGCTCTATCTTTCTTTCTCTCTAAGACTCTAAGCTAAGAAGACAAGAAGCTAAGCTCTATCTTTCTTTCTCTCTAAGACTCTAAGCTAAGAAGACAAGAAGAAAAGCTCGCTCTAATCTTTCTCTCTAAAAATCTTTCTTTCCCTCTCTAAGCTAAGCTCTAAGAAAGTAGAAGTAAAAGTAGTAAAAGCTTAACTCTGCCTCCGAGAGTTTTCATCCCGGGTTACGGTACCAGGCAGCTTACACCTATCCAAGAACAATGGAGATATTTCCGTCTTCTAAGGTCTTCTTCAATTTCTTTCTTTAGTGTTCTGTAATTTTCATTGTTGAGGTCTTTTGCCTCTTTCATTAAGTTGATTCCCAAATATTTTATTTTTTTTTTTTTGAGGCTATTGTAAATGGGGTAGTTTTCCTCATTTCTCTTTCAGAGTATTTGTCACTGATGTACAGAAAAGCCTTTAATTTATGGGTGTTGATTTTATATCTTGCTACTTTGCTAAATTCATTTATTAGTTCTAGAAGTTTTTTGGTGGAATTTTTTGAGTCCTCTAGGTATAGAATCATATCATTAGCAAATAGTGCTCACTTGAGGTTTTTTTTTTTTTTTTGTCTGTCTAATTGCTCTGGCTAGAGTTTCAAGGACCATGTTGTATAGAAGTGGTGAAAGAGGGCTTCCCTGTCTTGTTCCAGTTTTCAGAGGGAATACTTTCAATTTTTCTCCTTTAGAATGATGTTGGCCTGGGGCTTAGCATAGATAGCTTTTACAATGTTGAGATATATTCCTGTTATCCCTAGTTTTTCTAGTGTTTTGCTCATGAAGTGGTGCTGTATTTTGTCAAATGCTTTTTCTGCATGTATTGAGATGATCATATGATTCTTATCTTTAAGTCTGTTGATGTGATGAATTACATTTATTGATTTCCATACATTTAACCAGCCTTGCATCCCTGGGATAAATTCCACTTGATTGGGGTACACTATCTTTTTGATATGCTTTTGTATTTGATTTTCCAGAATTTTTGCACCTATGTTCATTAGAGATTGTGGTCTGAAGTTTTTTTTTTTTCTTTAATGTGTCTTTGTCTGATTTTGGAATCAGGGTGATATTAGCCTCATAGAATGAATTGGGAAGTGTTCCCTTAGACTATCCCACTTCTGATCCTATAAGCCAATATAAGAAATCCCCTTTTTATAATCATCCATATATACACCTCTAACTAATGTATCTTCAATTTGCAAATGAGTTCCTTGAGCATCATAGGATAATTGTAAGGATTAAAGGGAAGACATGTAGTAAAACTAGTGTAGATCCTGGCACACAATTGGCCCTCAGTAAATAAGAAAGTTGATGGTTAAAACCTCTTCTTTCTATTTTAGAGAAGGATCCATGTGCTGCTGAGAAGAAAGTTTATTTTCTTATTGATGGATGAAATATTCTCTATATATCCATTAAGTCTAAATTATTGATTGTAACACATTTTATGCCATGAAGCAACTCTTAGCAAGTACACAAAAAATATATATAGTACCCTGCATTCTCTCAGATCATAATGGAATGAAATTAGAAATCAATAATAAAATAAAATTTAGAAACTTCTCTAACACCTGGAGACTAAATAATATACTATTGAATGATGAATGGATAGCAGAAGAAATCAGGGATGAAATAAAAAAATACTTAGAGGTAAATGAGAACACTAATACAACATCTCTGGGACATACAAAATCTCTGGGACACTATGAAGGCAGTGTTAAGAGTAAAGTTCATTGCACTGAGCTTATTCATTAAAAGAATAGAAAGTAAACAAACAAATGATTTAACATTACATCTCAAAGCCCTAAAACAAAAACAAACAAACAAACAAACAAACAAACAAACAAACAAACAAACAAATCAACATCCAAAGCAGTAGAAGGCAGGAAATAATTAAAATCAGAGCTCAAATCAATGAAATTGAAACAAAAGAAACAATTTAAAAAACTGACAAAATGAAAAGTTGGTTCTTAGCCAGGCTTGGTGGTGCATGCCTGTAATCCGAGTGGTTCGGGAGGCTTAGGCAGGAGGAACATGAATTCAAAGCCAGCCTCAGCAAAAGTGAGGTGCTAAGCAACTCAGTGAGACCCCATCTGTAAATAAAATCCAAAAAGGGGCTGGGGGCATGGCTCAGTGGTTGAGGGCCCCCGAGTTCAATCCTTGGTTAAAAAACAAAAAAAAAAAATTTTTTTGTTTATTTGAAAAAAATAAATAAAATTGATAAACCCTTATCCATGCTAACAAAGAGAAAGATTACTAAAATTTGTGATGAAAAGGAAATATCATGATGGACACTACTGAAATACAGAAGATAACCAGAGCTTATTTTGAAAATTTATACTCTATTAATATAGAAGAAAATCTTGAAGATGTAGACAAATTTATAGAGACATACGACCTATGCAAACTGAATCAGGAGGACATACACAATATAAACTGATCAATTTTAAGCAATGAAATAGAAGACACCATCAAAAGCCTACCAATCAAGAAAAGCCCAGGACCAGATGGATTCTCAGCCAAGTTCTACAAGACCTTTGGAGAAGAATTAACACCAATATTCCTCAAATTATTCCATGAAATGGAAAAGGAGGAAACCTTTTCAAACCCATTATATGAGGCTAGTATCACTCTGATACCAAAACCAGACACATCAAGGAAAGAAAACTTCAGATCAATATCCTTATGGACATCGATGCAAAAATCCTTAATAAAATTCTGCAAATTACATACAAAAAATTAAAAAGATAGTGCACCATGATCAAGTGAGGTTCATCACAGGGATGCAAGGTTGATTCAAACTATGGAAATCAATAAACATAATCCATTACATCAATAGACTTAAAGATAAGAATCATACAATCATCTCAATAGATGCAAAAAAAAAACATTTGACAAAATACAACATGACTTCATGTTCAAAACTAGGGATAGTAGGATCACACCTGAACATTGTTAAAGCTATATATGCTAAACCCAAGGCTATCATCATTCTGAACACAGGAACAGGAGAAGAATGCCCTCTTTCACCACTTTTATACAACATGGTCCTTGAAACTCTAGCCAAAGCAATTAGAATGAAGAGATTAAAGGGATATGAACAGGAAAAGAAGAACTCAAACTATCACTATTTTCTGATGACATGATTCCATATTTAGAAGATTCAAAAAAATTCTACCAGAAAACTTCTAGAATTAATAAATGAATTCAGCAAAGTAGCAGGATATAAAATTAACACCTATAAATCAAATTTGCTCCTATACATCTGTGATGAATCCACTGAAAAAGAAATTAGGAAAATGACTCCATTCAAAATAACCTCAAAACAAACAAACAAACAAATAAAACATTGGGAATCAATCTAACAAAAGAGGTGAATGACATCTACAATGAAAACTACAGAACACTAAAGAAAGAAATTGAAGAAGACCTTAGAAGATGGAAATCTCTCCCATATTCTTGGATAGGTAGAATTAACATTGTCAAAATGGCCATACCACCAAAAGCACTATACAGATTTAAAGCAATTCCATTTGTAATCCCAATGACAGTCTTCATAGAACTAGAAAAAGCAATCATGAAATTCATTTGGAAAAATAAGAGACCCGGTATAGCCAAAGAAATCCTTAGCAAGAAGAGTGAAGCAGGAGGCATCACAATACCAGAACTTAAATTATACTACAGAGCCATAGTAACAAAAATGGCATGGTATTGGCACCAAAACAAACATGTAGACCAATAGTGCAGAATAGAAGGCACAGAGACATAAATACCTACCTAAATACAGTTATCTTATACTAGACAAAGGCACCAAAAACATTCATTGGAGAAAAGATAGCCTCTTCAACAAATGGTGCTGGGAAAACTGGAAATCCATAGGTAACAAAATGAAATTAAACCCTTATCTGTCACCCTGTATGAAACTCAACTCCAAGTGGATCAAAGACTTAGGTACTAGAACAAAAACCCTGTGCCTAATAGAAGAAAAAGTAGGCCCAAATCTTTATCACATTGGATTAGGCCCTGACTTCCTTAACAAGTCTCCTAAAGTGCAAGTAAAATCAAGAATCAATAGATGGGATGAATTCAAACTAAAAAAGTTTCTCAGGAAAGGAAACAATCAAGAAGCCCACAGAATGGGAGAAAATCTTTACCACATGCACCTCTGATAGATCATTAATCTCCAAGATATATAAAGAACTCAAAAAATTTAACACCAGAAAAAAAAAAAAAAACCCACAAAACCAAATAACCCAATCAATGAAAGGGCAAAGGAACCAAACAGACACTTCACGGAAGAAATACAGTCATTCAACAAATATATGAAAAAATGTTCGACATCTCTAGCAATTAGAGAAATGCAAATCAAAACTACTCCAGTCAGAATGGCAGCTATTAAGAACACAAACAACAATAAATGTTGGCAAGGATGTGGGGAAAAAGGTACACTGACACACTGCTGCTTGGACTGCAAATTGGTGCAACCATTCTGGAAAGCAGTATGGAGAGTCCTCAGAAAAGTTGGAATGGAACCACCATTTGACCCAGTTATTCCACTCCTCAGCATATACTGAAAGTTCTTAAAACCAGCATACTACAATGACACAGCCACATCAATGTTTATAGCAGCTCAATTCATAACAGCTAAACTATGGAACTAACCTAGGTGTCCTTCAATAGATGAACAGATAAAGAAAATATGGTACATATACACAACGGAATATTACTCAGCCTTAAGGAAGAATGAAATTATGGCATTTGCCAGTAAATGGATGGAGTTGGAGAATATCATGCTAAGCGAAATAAGCCAATCCCCCCAAACCAAAGGCTGAATGTTTTCTCTGATATACTAATGCTAATTCACAACAAGGGTGGGGGCAGCTAGGGAAGAATAGAGGTACTTTGGTTTAGACACAGGGGAGTGAAGGGAGGGGAGGGGTTATGGGGGTAGAAAGGATAATATGAATGAATCAGATATTATGATCCTATGTGCATATATGATTACATGACCTGTGTAACTCTACCTCATGTACAACCAGAAGAACGAGACGTTATATCCATTTATGTAGTTGTGTCAAAATGCATTCTATTGTCATGTATAACTAATTAGAACAAATTTAAAAAAGAAATACATACCTTTTTTTAAAAAATTTATTTATTTGTTCTAGTTGTACACAGTGCCTTTATTTTTATGTGGTGCTGAGGATCTAACCTGGACCGCGCACATGCTAGGTAAGCGCTTTACCACTGAGCCACAATCCCATCCCCACATACCTTTTAACTTTAATAAAAACCCCTTTTCTTTTCAGGGCTCAGTAAAAACTTTTTAGTATCTCTTCTAAGTCTGACGTTTTTGGCAATGCCAGTTCCTCTGGGACTTTTGCCATGATTGCACATTTCTTATATTTTGTCCCCTCAAAGTTATAATCTTTAGGATTACTTAATCTGCAAATGCTTATAATATTAATTTACAATCTAACTGGGGAGATAACAAATATGTAACAGGATTAGGCATAACAAGTGTCAATTAGCAATGTAAACAATCAGTGCTAGAGGGTTTCAGAAAAAAAAAAACATGATCATGGGCTGTGATTTTTGAGGACTTGAGTAGACATAGTCAACAATTTATACTTGGATGGGCTAGTTGGGGTGGGGTTGGGGGCTGGATCCTGAAGCCGAACTTGGCTAGGTAGAGACACCAGCCAGGGGCTTGAGAAAATGACTAGATTTTAGATATTGTTGCAAAACATGGAACATTGATAATGGAAATAGGTGAGAATCCAAGAAAATAACTGGGGAAAAGGTCAAGATTAAGTATCAAGGTGTCCCAAGTGGTAAGTAGTGCCTACTGATGGGGACTTTGGGGATGTTAATTTTCAAAAGTTGTGTCAGACAGTCCTTAGTTTGTTTTTTTGTTTTTGTTTTTGGTATCAGGGATTGAACCCAGGAGTGCTTAACCACTGAGCCACATCTCCAGCTCATTTTTATTTTATTTTTTAAAAATTTGAGACAGGGTCTCACTGTGTGGCTTAGGGCCTCACTCAGTTGCTGAGGCTGACTTTGAATTTGAGATCTTCCTGCCTTAGCCTCCTGAGCTTCTGGGATTACAGGCATATGCCATTTCACTTAGCTCTCAGCTATCTTAATGACACCTACTTTAGCAGGAGATTTGGGGAATTAGCTTAGTGGAGGGTTTTAGGCTCTGAGACTGGTGCTGGCAATAGTGGTGGTGGTGGGGTGAGACATAGTGTACATGATTCTAGAGCACCGTTTCCCAAAGATCATGGACCACCCACTTCAAAATCACCTAGAACGCTTGGGAAAAGCACAGAAAACTGGAATATCTGGGCCAGATCCTGAAGCTATTTTCAAGAGGGCTCTGGGCAGGGCAGGGTTGGGATGGGGTCTTGTGTGCTTTAAAGGTAAAGAACACCAGATAATTCATATTGAAAGCTGGACTTTAGGGCCAGATCAGCAACAGGTTCTGTGAAAAAGCTAGCTTTTCCTTATTCCATGAAGAGTGATTGTCAGGAAGGCTGGTTACAGTGAAAAGAAATTTGGGAACAAGTCTTCTATGCTGGCAGTGATTGTAAGGTCTCAGTCTGGAAAGAGAGTGGAAATTTTTGGAATAGTAATTAAGGCAGAGAGAATCCCAAAGACAAAAAATGGAGGAGAGAGACTGGGGATTGGGCAAGATGTGGTAGAATGTTTGCAACAGAGTTGTCTGCCTACCTCCATCCTTTCCCAAGTAGATTGTGGCTCCCTAAGACTGGGCATGTGCATTCTTCATTCTTACTTTAATTCTTTTACACTTACAAAAATTTGCTTTCAGATATTTATCAAATAAATTAATAAATAAAGGCAAGACTGGATTAATGGCAAAGGTGACTTTAGAACGTGGTCTGGAGTCATCTTAAATTCTCTTGACTTCGTTCACATTTGATCCTGTGACTTGAGACTAGGGCTGCCTTTCTAATTTTCGAGTTGGCGAGAGACAGGAACTAGGAAGACTCAAAACAGGCTGAACCTAGAATCAGAATACTTTTTAAGGGTGTTTTCTGGAAGAAAGTATGGTTTGAATTGAAGGTATGGTTGCATTCATTTCAATCCAATTCATCATATTTACAGGGCATCTATGCTGTGCAATGGCTGGCAATACAGTGGTGAGAAAAATACATTTCTTGCCCTAGAGGGGACCAACTGGTAAAGACATTACTGAAGTACAATGTTATGGGGGATGTTGAAAGGTAAATTGCCTAGTGAAAAAATTTTTTTTCCATGCTGTACCCAGAACTTTATAAATAGTAGGTAAACACTATCTGAGTCACATCCCCAACCCTTTTTTGCATTTTATTTAGAGACAGGTCTCATTGAGTTGCTTAGGACCTCACTAAATTGCTGAACTTGCAATCCTCCTACCTCAGCCTCCAGAGCCTCTGGGATTATAGGTATGTGCCAACACACCTGAGCAATTTTTTCCTAGTTTGCTCTGTTGATTTAGCTTGATGCTCCGAGTTAGAATAGACTTTATTATCTCTTTCCTCTCCCAATTGTCCAGCCTGTAACTTAAATCAGGGCATCTCAGAATTCTTCTCTTATCAAGGGCATCATCTATACTGTACACTGGAATAACTAATTTATTTATTTTTTCAGTTTACTCATTTTTTTTTTCTGGAAATCAGTGTACAAAAGTCTGTATCTTTTTTTTTTTTTTTAATTCGAAGTTGTATATATAACAGTAGCATGCATTACAATTCGTAATACACATATAGAACATCTTCATACCTAACACTGTTTGTATACAAACTATATTCATACTATTCATGTCTTCAATAATGCATTTAGGATAATAATATCCATCTCATTCTACCATCTTCTTTTTTTTTCCCTTCATACTCCCTTGCCCCCTCCCTCTCCTCCCTCCCCATTGACCTTTCTAGTGTTCCTCTAATCCTCCTTATGTTCCCCGACCCAACTCCACTGTGAGTCAGCTTACTTATATCAGAGAAACATTTGGCATTTGGATTTTTGAGATTGGCTAACTTCACTTAGCATTATATTCTCCAACTTCATCCATTTACCTGAGAATGCCATTATTTTATTCTCTTTAATTGCTGAATAATATTCCATTGTGTATATATACCACATTTTCTTTATCCACTCATCTACTGAGGGGCATCTAGGTTGGTTCCACAACCTAGCTATTGTGAATTGTGCTGCTATAAACATTGATGTAGCGGTGTCCCTGTAGTATGCTGCTTTTAAGTCCTTTGGGAATAGACCTAGTAGTGGATGGCTAGGTCATTTGGTGGTTCCATTCCCAGCTTTCCAAGGAATCTCCATACTGCTTTCCAGATTGGCTGCACCATTTTGCAGTCCCACCAGCAATGTATGAGTGTGCCTTTCCCCCGACATCCTCTCCAACATTTATTGTTGTTTGTGTTCTTAATAGCTGTCATTCTGACTGGAGTGAAATGAAATCTTAGAGTAATTTTGATTTGCATTTCTCTAATAGCCAGAGATGTTGGACATTTTTTCATGTATTTGTTGATTGATTGTGTATCTTCTTCTGAGAAGTGTCTTTTCAGTGCCTTGGTCCATTTATTGATTGGGTTATTTGTTTTTTTGGTGTTAAGATTTTTGAGTTCTTTATGTATTCTAGAGATTAGTGCTCTATCTGATGTGCATGTGGTAAAAATTTGTTCCCAATTAGTTGGTTCTCTATTCACCTCACTGATTGTTTCTTTTGCTGAGAAGAAGCTTTTTAGTTTGAATGTATCCCATTTATTGATTCTTGATATTAATTCTTGCTCTATGGGAGTCTTATGAAGGAAGTTGGGGCCTCATCCGACATGTTGGAGATTAGGGCTTGCTTTTTCTTCTAATAGGCGTAGTGTCTCTGGTCTAATTCCTAGGTCCTTGATCCACTTTGAGCTGTGTTTTGTGCATGGTGAGAGATAAGGGTTTAATTTCATTTTGCTGCATATGGATTTCCAGTTTTCCCAGCACCATTGTTGAAGAGGTTATCCTTTCTCCAATGTCTATTTTTGGCTCCTTTGTCTAATATAAGATAGCTGAAATTATATGTATTAGTCTCTGTGTCCTCAATTATGTACCATTGGTCTACCAGTCTATTTTGGTGCCAATACCATGCTGTTTTTGTTACTATTGCTTCGTAGTATAATTTAAGGTCTGGTATAGTGATGCCACCTGCTTCACTCTTCTTGCTAATAATTGCTTTAGCTATTCTGGGTCTCTTATTTTTCCAGATGAATTTCATGACTGCTTTTTCTTTTTCTATGAGGAATGTCGTTGGGATTTTGATTGGAATTGCATTAAATATATATAGAGCTTTTGGTAGTATGATCATTTTGACAATATTAACTCTGCCTATCCAAGAACAAGGTAGGTCTTTCCATCTTCTAAGGTCTTCTATAATTTCTTTTTTAGTGTTTTGTAGTTTTCATTATAGAGGTCTTTCACCTTTTTCAATAAGTTGATTCCCAGGTACTTTATTTTATTTTAGTTTTTGATGCTATTGTAAATGGGGTAGTTTTCATCATTTCCCTTTCAGAGGATTCGTCAGTGATGTACATAAATGCCTTTGACTTATGGGTATTGATTTTGTATCCTGCTACTTTGCCAAATTCATTTACTAGTTGTAAAAGTTTCCTGGTAGAGTTTTTTGGGTCTTCTAGGTATATTATCATATCATCAGCAAATAGTGCTAATTTGAGTTCTTCTTTTTCCTATCTGGATTCCTTTAATTTCTTTTGTCTGTCTAATTGCTCTGGCCAGGGTTTCAAGTACTATGTTAAATAACAATGGTGAAAGGGGGCATCCCTGTCTTGTTCCAGTTTTTAGAGGGAATGCTTCCAATATTTCTCCATTTAAGATGATGTTAGCCTGGGGCTTCGCATAAATAGCTTTTATAATGTTGAGATATGTTCCTGTTATCCCTAGCTTTTCTAGTGTTTTGTACATAAAGGGGTATTGTATTTTGTTGAATACTTTTTCTGCATTTATTGAGATGAACATATGGTTTTTTTCTTTAAGTCTATTGATGCGATGTATTACATTTATTGATTTCTGTATGTTGAACCAACCTTGCATCCCTGGTATAAACCCTACCTGATTGTGGTGCACTATCTTTTGTATTCAATTTGCCAGAATTTTGTTGAGGATTTTGTATCTATGTTCATTAAAGATATTGGCCTGAAGTTTTCTTTTTTGGCTGTGTCTTTGCCTGGCTTTGGAATTAGTGTAATATTGGCCTCATAGAAAGAGTCTGGAAGAGCTCCCTCTTTTTCTATTTCCTGAAATAAGTTGAAGAGTATTGGAATTAGTTCTTTTAAGGTCTTGTAGAACTCGGCTGTGAACCCATCCAGTCCTGAGCTTTTTTTGGTTGGTAGCTTTTTGATGGTGTCTTCTATTTCCTCACTTGAAATTGATCTGTTTAAATTGTGTATAGCCTCCAGATCCAGTTTGGGCAATTTATATGACTCTAGAAATCTGTCAATGCCTTTGATATTTTCTATTTTATTAGAGCACAAGTTTTCAAAATAATTTCTAATTATCTTCTGTATTTCTGAGGTGTTTGTTGTGATATTTCCTTTTTCATCATGGATGCTAGTAATTTGAGCTTTTTCTCTCCTTCTTTTTGTTAGCATCACTAAGGGTCTGTCAATTTTATTTATTTTTTCAAAGAACCAATTTTTAATTTTTTAAATTCTTTTAGTTTTTTTTAGTCTCAATTTCATTAATTTCAGCTCTGATTTTAATTATTTCTTGCCTTCTACTGATCTTAGTGTTGATCTGTTCTTCATTTTGTAGGGCTTTGAGGTGTGATGTTAAGTCATTTGTTTGTTTGTTTTTTTCTTTTTTTAAGAAATGAACTCAATGCAATGAATTTTCCTCTTGATACTGCCTTCGTAGTGTCCCAGAGATTTCTATATGATGTATCTGTGTTCTCATTCACCTTTAGGAATTTTTAAATCTCCTCCTTGATGTCTTCTTCAACCCCTTGTTCATTCAGTAGCATGTTGTTTAGTTTCAAGGTGTTGGAGTAGCTTTTTTTATTTTTTGTTTTATCATTGATTTCCAATTTTATTCCATTATGGTCTGATAGAATGCATGGTAGTATCTTTACTTTTTTATATTTGCTGAGAGTTGCTTTGTGACATAATACATGGTCTATTTTAGAGAAGGAGCCATGTGCTGCTGAGAAGAAAGTGTATTCATTCACTGAGGGATGAAATATTCTATATGTGTCTGTTAAGTCTAAGTTATTAATTATATTAATGAGGTCTAAAGTTTCTTTATTTAGCTTTTGTTTGGATGATCTATCCAGTGGTGAAAGAGATGTGTTGAAGTCCCCTAGAATAGTTGTGTTGTGGTCTATTTGACTTTTGAACTTGAGAAGGGTTTGTTTGATGAATGTAGGTGCTCCATTATTTGGGGCATATAGATTTATAATTGTTATATCTTATTGATGAATGGTTCCCTTAAGCAGTAAGAATATTTATCTTTGTCCCTTTTGATTAACTTTGGCTTGAAGTCTACCTTATTGATATGAGAATGGAAATCCCTGCTTGCTTTCATGGCCCAAGATTTTTCCCAGCCTTTCACCTTCAGACTGTTGATGTCTTTTTCTATGTGGTGGGTTTCTTGGAGACAGCATATTGTTGGGTCATTTCTTTTAATCCATACTGACAGTCTGTGCCTTTTGAATGGTGAGTTTAGGCTATTAACATTCAGGGTTATTATTGAGATGGATTCATATTCCCATCCATTTTTATTTGTTTATGGTATTTAACTTGATTTGGTTTCTCCTCTGGTTGGTGTTTCCTTTAGTTTAATAATTCCCTTTGCTGATTTTCATTGTTATTTTTCTTTTCTTCTTCATGGAATATTTTGCTCAGGATGTTCTGAAATGCAGGCTTTCGAGTTGTGAAATCTTTTAACTTTTGTTTATTGTGGAAGGTTTTTATTTCATCTTCAAATCTAAAGCTTAATTTTGCTTTGTATAAGATTCTTGGTTGACATCCCTTTTCTTTCAGAGCTTTAAATATGTTGTTCCAGGATCTTCTAGCTTTTAAGGTCTGGGTTGAAAAATCTACACATAATGGAATAACTAATTTAAATGACAAAAATCTGAGATCATTTATGTCACATGCAGAACAACTTTAGTGTAGTCTGATAAAATGGAGTTTTTTTTTTGTGTGTGTGTCACAGTGAAAAAAAAAAAAAGATGTTTCTTAAAAAAAAAAAAATCAACCAAAACAGTGTGTTTTGAAAAACAAAATGTTCAGACCCCTATTATTATATTCCTCTTCCATTCAGACAGGGTCTGATTGGAAAGAAGTCCAACACTCTTTACAAACTAATCTGTATTTTAGCATGATATCAACAATTCACAAAGAATCACCAAAATATGCTTCCACCCTTGGAGAACTTATGATTTATTGACAGAAAAAAATAAGGTATTTATCCACTTTTTACCCACTACAGAGCTTTCCAATACTGATTCCTTTATTTTTTTCAGTGTTTTTTTTATTGCTGTATTATAATTATACATAGTAGTGGGATTCATGATTACATGTTTGTACATGTACACAATATAACCATATAATTTGGTTAACATATGCTGATTTCTTTCTTCTAAAGAAAATAGGCTGTGATGATAGGTACTTATCACATAATTTGGGAAGCATGCTTTCTGAGCACTGAGCCAACAGTGAAGTACCACTCCTTAGACGATGAAAGAGCAAGCAGCTGCATGAGTGACAGCCGCAGCAGTTCATGGATCCTGTCTGTCCATGTGACATGTGCTGTCCCTTCCCACCCTGGGGAACCTTCCATCTGCCAGCCTCTTTGAGTTGCACCTTCTTTTTCTGCAGAGGGCTCCATCAGGAAGGCAGCTGTCATGTTGCTACTTCTTCCTTGAAAAGGAAACGGTGCGGTTTTGTGCAAGGTATGTAGACAGTCCCAGGAGAATGACGTGGGAGATTTATTTATATAGTCCTTTGTACAGAAGGAGTTCTGAGCTCCAAAATCAGGAGTGTTCAATAAAATGCTTTTCTGCCATGGAATTTACTTTTGTAAAGATGTCAGAAAACAAAAATGATTTGTAGCCAGATAAATCATTGTGTGCTGGATATATCAACAGCATGAATTGTTGAATCCCTATGCTATTATTTACTCTTTCAGGGGAACACATGGTTTCCAAGTGGTTTCTTGTCTCTGGGGTCTTCAACCAGTCTTGCTCTTTTGTACTGAGGGTCATCTGATTATCTCTATTACAGCCCCAAGTCTGAGCAAAACTCCATGAGTTCACCTGTTTTGGCTGTCCTTGGAAGTGGATATAGTGTGGGGAAGTGGAGATGTTTATCAGGAATACTTTACTTGTAAGAATTCCATTATATTTTTAGTATTTAAAGATTATCTATTCATTTGTTCCAGAACATTGCTTATGTTATAGAATAAGCAGTTCTTAAGGGTAATGTTTAGCCATGATCACTTTTTGGTTAATTTACTTTTTAAAATTCTTTTTAGGTATTCATAAAAGTAGAGTATATTTTGACATATTATACATACATGGAGTACAACTTAAAGAATTCCAATATGAATGTGGATCTCATCATGGAAAGAGGATTGTTTCTGAACAGGTTTGAAGTGTCAGTATGTGAGAGTATGTGAGGCCCAGGCCCATGAAGATGCTGATTTGTATCATTTTGCCCTTGAGTCGGAAACAGAAACTTATTTATTGGTATTTGTGGACTCATGCTGCGGATGCTACGTGGTAATGCCTCAGTATGGGAAGAGTTTCTCTGTGTGTGGTAACTCAGCCTTCTTCCTTTTCAGATATATATATTTTTTCCCTTCTGTGCTTTGATGTTGAAAGTCCTAGTCAGGAGTGTGTTGAGAGACACATCTTCAAAGAATGTCCATGTGCCCAGCAATAATACCATGTTGCACATAATATTCTTAGGAATGCTCAACTTCTAATAAGGCTGTGCAGAAAAGATGTAAATCCCAATCAAATGAGGCCTTACTGCATTGCATATCAGAAAACAGCTCAAAAATCAAAGAGCTGCTGCTCTTTTTATTTCAGGAAACTTTGTGTAATAACACTAATTAAAAAAAAAAAAGATTCTCATTCTGATCAGAAAACAAGAAATTTCAGTTGGAACTATTTCCTATCACCCTGGCTCCAACCACTGAGACACGGCTGCCCTCCAGGTGTGATGCTTGCTGCGATGGAGATAAGGCAAGATGGTAATGGAAGAAGGAAGGCAGATTATGCTAGCGTAGAGGAGGAAACTACATGGAGCAAATACAGTTGGCCCTCCACATTCAGTTCTGCTTCTATGGATGCAACTAGCCATGGGTCCAAATCATTCAGAAAAAAAATTGTGCCTGTACCAAACATAAATGGCCATTTTTTCCTTGTCATTCCCTGAACAATTCAGAAGGGGGGGTTGTCTGGATACCTCTTCTTTCCCTCTCTTCCTGTGGGTCCCTGATTTTGGCCTGACTAGGTCTTGTTCCTCTATCTAGGCCATGACTCACATCAAGCCACTCCTCTTCCACAGGGTGTTTCTGGCTCTAGTTTTTCCTTGTCGCTTGAGACCCACTGGTGGAAATGGCCCCCTGCTTATTGTTAGTCTCTGCGGGCTTTCTGAGTCCATGCTGGGTAATTTCACCTTGCCCACTCCTTTTAAATAATACAATTATTAAATGAGTTTCCTTTACACTTTTGGGTGTGTCATCTCTTTCTTGCTGAAATTTTGACTCTCTGTGCTGTCCTTTCTTGCCCAGAGCCACCTGGTATTTATTCAGTTGCTGGCTTTCTTCATCTAGTCCAAGGAAACTGAGGTTTGGAGGGTCCTATTGAGTGTACAGTCCAGTATCAGATGCTACAAACATTGCTGCTAAATATTTTTATAGTCTTTAATTATAATTGGTGGTAGGAATCCATTGCTTCTTAAGGCAACATTATTCAATCATTCAATTCATTTGGTGAACATTTTATCCCTACCATGGACCAGATACTGTGTTTGTCTCTTATGTCAATAAGCTCCAGCATGGAGATGAACCTATTAAAAATATCAATTTGGATACAAAGTGGTACGTGTTGTTTCAAAGATACTCACAAGTGCTATGAGATCATGGGTAAGCAATCACCAAGATCTGCCTTGGGCTGTCAGAAAATTTTGCCAGGTAAGGTAGTGTATGAGATGTGATATGGAGGAGGAGTAAACTTTTTTTTTTTTTTTTTTCAGCAAACAAGACAAGCTGGAGGAAGAGAACAAGAGGGGCAATGTGTTGGAGTGATGACAAGTGAGTACGGCTCACGAGTCAGAGGGTGGCAGGACACGATTCTTCCTCATGTGCATTCCCAATCTACCAACACTGTGCCTGTGCAAAATGAGTCTGATGAGTGTTCCACCTGAAGACAAGTGTGTAGGCCATACAGTCCCCTCCCTTTTCCTAAAGCTGCAGCTACCCTTTAATGACTTCTTGGCAGTGTAGAACTATTGACTTCTTGGTAGTGTAGCACTATTGCCTCTATCTTAGAGATTAGGAAATTGAGGGCTTAGAGAAAGCTCAGTTAGCAAATGGTGGAGTCAAGATTCCAACCCAGGTGGTCTGATGAAGGAGCCCTAATTAGGAAGGGCTGTTGTAGCTAGCTGGAAGCCATGGGTTCCACCTGATATGTATGTGACGCACCTGTAGGTACCCGCAAACCTGAAGGTATATAACCGGGTGAAAGCGGTCCGAGTTAGGAGAACGGAGAATTCAGTCAGCCGGGCAGTCACTCGGTCGGTCAGAAGAATCAGAGCGGCCAGAACATAGGCAGAGCGGTTACAGAAGAGAAACCAGATAGAAGACAGAAGAGAAACCAGATAGAAGAAGTAATGACTGGTCAGAGTTAGGCCGAGGCTCCTGAGGAAGACAGAAGACAGAAGAAAGAAGAGGGAAAGAAAGATTTTTAGAGAGAAAGATTAGAGCGAGCTTTTCTTCTTGTCTTCTTAGCTTAGAGTAGAGTCTTAGAAAGATAGAGCTTAGCTTAGAGAAAGATTAGAGCTTCTTTCTTCTCTCTTCTTTCTTCCTTCTTCTTTCTTCTGTCTTCTGTCTTCCTCAGGAGCCTCGGCCTAACTCTGACCAGTCATTACTTCTTCTATCTGGTTTCTCTTCTGTCTTCTATCTGGTTTCTCTTCTGTAACCACTCTGCCTACGTTCTGGCCGCTCTGATTCTTCTGACCGACCGAGTGACTGCCCGGCTGACTGAATTCTCCGTTCTCCTAACTTGGACCGCTTTCACCCGGTTATATACCTTCAGGTTTGCGGGTGCCTACAGGTGCGTCACATACATATCAGGTGGAACCCATGGCTTCCAGCTAGCTACAACAGCCCTTCCTAATTAGGGCTCCTTCAGTCTGATCCCAGACTCTGAGCATGAAGCCACTGTGCCTTTCTGCTGCCTCCTTTCACATAGATTCAAGCTCCTGAACCATCCTTGGTTATTCTAAGGTTGCCTTCTGTCTGTCGAAATTCCTCCTGAGCATGGAAGTACAGAATAATTATAGCATTAAAGTGATTGCTTGACCAGGGCAGGACAGACTAGGATTAAAGTCTCCATTGGTCCCAAGGCCATTCTCCCAATGACAGAGCCACAGACCATGTGGCCTTTATGCCGTCACATTTTGTAGGTAAACATCAGACCATAGTCAGACAAAGCTACTAACTCAGGACCCCTTTGTCTGTCTGATCTCTACTTCTTTTAAGGGTTTCAGTTTTAATGTCCCCCCTTTTTTTGTTTTGCTTTGTTTTGTGGTGCTGGGGATTGAACCCAGGGCCTTGTGCATGCAAGGCAAGCATTCTACCAACTGAGCTGCAGGAGCCCTGTTTGGGGATTGACTTGATTTGTGGTTGACTATGAGCCGTGGAGATTTGGGCTTTGTTGCCTCCCGTAGTCTCACGGGACTTGTTGCGGGATCTCGAGTGACTTGGCCGAAATTGCTGATCGGGTCAGCGCCATTTTAGTGGTGTGTTTGTCGTGTGTTAGTCGTTGTTAGAACCAGAGAGAAAAGTTATCAGAATAAAAAGCTGTTTGTCTCCAGTTCGCCTCTGAAGTTTTTCCCGCGGCTCCGTTGCTCCAAGCGCTTCAGGCGGCAACAGGTGGTGGCCCGTACGGGGAATTCGGAGCGGACAGGTAAGAACTGAAAGGTCTCTAAAGATGGGTTCGAATATAACTGAATCCCAAGTGATAGAGGCTATGCAAAGACTCCTTGATATACCTGACTCTGTTCTCAGTGAGGAGTATATAGACAAAAGTGAAAGTGATCAAAAAAGTGTAGATTCCACTGGGCCAACTGAGACCAGTAAAGAGAGTATTAGAAGAGACCCAAAAATGACAAAAATCCAAGCTATTAAAGCTATTCGGGAGTTATTGGTAAAAGCTGAAGGATACTTGCTCTCACTGGAACCTGGGCCTCAGGATATTGCTGTCAGTGAAATTAGCAGTGGTGAGGAATCTAGTAAAAGTGATCTTGAGAAAATGAGGAAAAAGAAACTAAAAAAGACCAAGAAAAAGGACGGTCAGGTAGAGCAGCCACTTGTGTCCTCTACTCCCCCATGGGTGGAATCCATTACAGAAAATATGAAGGGTATTACTAGGCATTTGCATACCCTAGAAACAGAAATAAAAAGTCTTTCTGATCGCTTATGCGCTCTCGAGGACAACTCACAGATACATTGGGAACCGCCAGCATTTGAAAAGAAAAATGGACAGAGTGTCCATCAGTCAGTAGATTTCAAAACAATAAAAAATCTCAAAGAGGCAGTAATGACTTATGGGCCCCAAGCTCCTTTCACGTTGAGTATGCTGGAGTCCCTTAACACCTTTAGCTTAACCCCCTCAGACTGGAAAAGTCTATGTAAAGCAACATTAAGCGGGGGGCAATTCTTGGTTTGGCGATCGCAATTCCAAGAACTTTGTATAGAAACGGCTAAAAGAAACGCGGCTGCAGGGTTTGAAAATTATAATATAGACATGCTCACAGGAGAAGGGCAATTCGCAGACTTACAGGCTCAAACAGATTATGACCCAGATGTATATGCTCAGATAAATGCAGCTGCCTTAGAGTCATGGAAAACTGTACAAGGACCTGGGGATCTACAAGGTAGCTTGTCAAAAGTGATTCAAGGACCTAATGAGCCATATGCCGACTTTGCTGATCGACTTTTGAGAACTGCAGGTAGTGTGTTTGCAGATGTTGACCAAGCTATGCCATTAGTTGTTCAATTAGCTTATGAAAATGCAAATAAATGGTGCCAAGCAGCCATCAGGCCATGGAGAACTAAAAAGGATCTTTCCGTATATATACAACTATGTAAAGATATAAAATGACGGCTTTGTCACAGGAAATGTGATTGCAGCCTCAATGAGAGGTGCTTCCTCTCGAAATTTCACAAAGGCTAAACGTAGATATTATAATCAATCAGGATATTCCAGGCAAAATTATCATAATCAATCAGGCAATTCTAGGCAAAATCCCAAAAGAGAAATAAGATCAAGCTCATACCGTGCCCCAGGCCGCTGCCCCAGGTGTAAAAAGGGAAATCATTGGGCCAATAAATGCCATTCAAAATTTGACATCCATGGAAATCCTTTGTTCAGGAATTCAAAAAATGGGGCACGGGGCCCAATACCCCGGGGCCCACAAATGTACGGGGCATTGCAGAAGGAGTATCCTCAAGCATCCACTCAGATGCTTCCCCGACACAATCCCTACTACCCATCCACTCCCTCGCCAGAGGAACAAGAGGAAATGCAGGATTAGACCTCTGTTCCACCGCCCGAATAGTGTTAACACCTGAAATGGGGGTTCAACTGATACCCACAGGAGTCAGGGGACCTCTTCCCTCAGGGACTGTAGGACTTATTATCGGGCGTAGTCCTAAAAGCTTATTAGGTTTGCAAGTGACCCCAGGTGTAATAAACTCAGACTACAAAGGGGAAATAAAAATAATGCTTAGCTCACCCCAAAGTATAAGTTCTATTAATCAAGGAGATAGAATTGCTCAGTTGCTTCTCCTTCCCAATTTACATAATTCATTTAAAATGGGTATGCCTCAAGAAGGGAACAATAGAGGATTTTGTTCCACTGACTCAAGTCCCATGGCTTGCTGGGTTCGAGACTGTTCAAGGAGGCCTATGTGTAAAATAAAAATCCAAGGAATAGAAATGGAGGGATTAATAGATACTGGAGCTGACTCTTCCATTATTAATTTACGCCAATGGCCCAAGCACTGGCCTCTGCAAAAAGCTTCAACCAGTTTAAGAGGCTTGGGATATAATAACCTCCCAGATAAAAGTGCCGTAATTTTAAAATGGGAGGATGATGAAGGCCATAAAGGAACATTTCAGCCTTATGTTTTACCTAATCTACCGGTTACTTTATGGGGAAGAGATATTTTGCAACAAATGGGAGTACACCTTGCAACCAAGCCTGCAGATGTTAAATGTGAAAACCTACAGGGTAATCTTAACCATAAAAGAACTCATTATCAAAAAGTACAGAGTAATCTTAACCCTAAAAGTAATCATTGTCATAAAGGAAAAAGATATTTTTTTTCGGGGCCACTGAGAAAATAATTTTGAAAATACCATGGCTTTCTGATAAGCCAGTGTGGGTCCCTCAGTGGCCCCTATCTAAAGAGAAATTACAAGCGGCCCACCAATTAGTTCAGGAACAATTAGAAGCAGGTCATATAGAACCTTCCACCTCTCCCTGGAATTCCCCCATATTTGTGATCAAGAAAAAGTCAGGAAAATGGCGATTGTTACATGATCTTAGACAAATCAATAAAACCATGCAAGTTATGGGCCCTACTCAACCTGGACTTCCTAGTCCCATAGCTATTCCAAAAAATTTCCATCTTATTACTCTTGATATAAAGGATTGCTTCTTTTCTATTCCCCTACATCCTCTGGATGCCCCAGGTTTGCTTTTTCCATTCCTTCTATGAACAATAATGGCCCTGATCAGAGATATCAATGGAAGGTGTTACCACAGGGAATGGCTAATAGCCCCACCATATGCCAAATATATGTGGACAAGGCTATCCAACCCATTAAAAATAAATATCCAAACCTCATGTGTCTACATTACATGGATGATATTTTATTGGCCCACCCTAATCAAAAAATCTTATTTAATATATTCAGTGATGTGGTAGAAAATTTAAAAAAATATGGATTATATATAGCAGAAGAAAAAGTTCAAACCAGATCTCCCATATTATATTTAGGATTTAAAATCATGGATACTTTTGTTAGACCCCAAAAAATTCTAATAAATAAAGAACATTTGACCACCCTCAATGATTTCCAAAAACTACTGGGAGACATTAATTGGCTTCGCCCTACACTAAATCTCACTACTGGCCAACTAAAACCTTTATTTGACATCCTTCGTGGAGATCCTGATCCATCTTCACCACGAACATTGACTCCTGATGCTAGGAAAGCTTTAAAGTTAGTAGAAAAAGCCATCGAAGGAGCTCATTGTGATAGATTTGATTTAACTCAACCACTGATGTTGATTATTATTTCTTCACAATATACACCCACAGGAGTATTTTGGCAACAAGGGCCTTTATTATGGATACATTTGCCCGTCTCTCCTAAAAGTATAATTGAATCTTATACCTCCATGGTGGCTAAACTTATTCTTCAAGGACTTAAGACTTCTACTAAAATATTTGGCATTCACCCTGCTACTATTATTACTCCCTATTCATCATCACAGATTGAATACTTATGCTTCAATGATAATGATTGGGCTATAGCTAAATGCTCTACTTCTGCAAATTTTGATAATCATCTTCCTAAGTCCCCTATATTATCTTTTTGTATTAATCATCCTATTATATTTCCACAGGTAATAAAAAATCAACCTATTCCTAAGGCATTTAATGTATTTACAGATGGGTCCTCAAATGGTACTGCTACAGTAGTCACTAAAAAAGAAAATATGACTTACATAACTGCACATAAATCAGCTCAACTAGTGGAATTGGAAGCTGTGGTAAGAGCTCTGGAAAATTTTAGGGACCAGCCTGTAAACATTTTTTCAGATAGCCACTATATTGTACAAGCCGTCCCAAAATTAGAGTTAGCAGGACCAATAGCACCTCATACTCCAGCCTTTAAATTGTTTTATCAAATACAAAAACTTTTGTGGGCAAGAAAAGAACCTCTATTTGTAGGCCATATTAGAGCACATACTAATTTGCCTGGTCCCCTCCATGAAGGTAATCAAAAGGCTGATGAACTTACAAAAACAATATTTATACTTTCAGTGCTACAACAAGCTACTTTATTCCACTCCCAGTTTCATGTCAACAGCACCACCTTGCAACGTAGGTTTAAAATCACAAAGGAGCAAGCCAGAACAATTGTAAAAGACTGTAAATCTTGTATGACACATTTGCCCAATCCTCATTTCGGAGTTAACCCTAGAGGATTAATGCCCAATCATTTGTGGCAGATGGATGTTACTCATGAGCCAAGTTTTGGAAAATTGCGATTTATTCATGTGACCATAGATACATGCTCAGGCATGATTTTTGCTTCCTTACATTCTGGAGAAAAAGTTAAAGATGTTACATCTCATTGTTTGCAAGCTTTTGCTGCATTGGGCATCCCCAAAATGCTTAAAACAGATAATGGCCCCGCATATACGTCCTCATCTTTCAAAGAGTTTTGCGCAAAATTCAATATATCCCATAAAACAGGCATCCCATACAATCCTCAGGGTCAGGGCATTATTGAAAGAGCAAACCGAACACTGAAAATTATGTTATTAAAACAAAAAGAAGGAAATTGGAAAAGTCCTAAGGACAGATTGGCAGTTGCCCTGTTTACCTTAAATTTTTTAACTTTAGACTCTAATGGTTATTCTGCTGGAGACAGACATTGGAATCCACACCAACAACATAAACCTTTGGTTTACTGGAAGGATGTTCTTTCAGGTACATGGAAGGGTCCAGATCCAGTATTAATTTGGGGAAGAGGATCTGTTTGTGTTTTTCCAAAAGACGAATCCTCTCCAATATGGATACCATCTGGATTAATAAAACAGGTACCACATCAAAATGATCAAGATGAAGTTATTGAAGTATCAAGATTAATAAAAAAGGTACAAAATCAAGAGGACCAAGATCAAGGTACAGAATGATTCCCTCAAAAGAGTCCTTCAAAATATTTCACAACTTAAGTGTCATTCCTCCCGGCCGGGACAAGGAGATCTCTCTTTAGTGTGCACACAATTGTATTTTTTTTTCCTTTTTATACATGTCTTTATGTCTGTACATTTGTCTACATTTCATGTTAATGTGACATCACAAATATATGTTTGTATGTTTGTTCGTCTGTCCAGTGTGACGTCACAAAGAACAAAGCGCTTATGAAAAAGAAAATATATATATATATATATATATATATGGATCCAAATAACTTTAATTCATTTTAGGTTAAGAGTATTCAATTTAGGTAAATAATTTTATAAATGAAGGTACTTTCAATTTTGATTTATAGGTGTCCCTCGGACTTCTCTTTAGCAAACAATATGACTAGTGCTATATAACCTGATATTTTGGTGTTTTGACTTAAGATTGTTTATTTGTTATTAACTTCATTTGTTTAATAGCTCATTAATTTCAATTATCTCAACAGGTAAAAGATTGCTCTATATACAGAGACTCAAGGGTTCCAGTTAACAAATTATTTCTCTAAAGTGCCTTTACCTTTTCTTTAATCTATCTTTAATGCAGTAATTACCCTTAGTCTTTCTTTGATTTGTTCTAAATATGATATTTTTCCAACTTATGTTTGTAGAAGCTCAACCAGTGTGAACAAAAATCAACTTTAATTTTCAGCTCAACCAGCGATGTATGTGAACAAAAATCAACTTTAATTTTCTAATCTAATTATTCTATTTTGTAGTTTGACAACTCGCCTCTTGACTCAGTGCTGCAATAGCACTGCCTTTCCTTTAATAATTGATGCTTGAGTTTCTAGGTAGCGGGCCCTGAAGATTTGCCGGTGGCATTGTCTAAACATAAAAAAGACGTCTGCTGCTACAGCTGCAGGGATCGTGGCCGCCGCAAGCATCCCTGCTGCTCAAACATCAAACAACCTCACCAACAGTGTGGCCTCTGCTCTACATGCATGGGGCCTCCTACATCAACATGTTATAACAAATGGACATTTTGATCTTTCATTGTTTGGGACTTTACGGGACAATGCCTTGCAGGTATTTGTCTAGAGAATTCAGTGTGTTACTTGATGGAACTTAGGGCAGCTGATTTGTTTAAACAATTTGATATGCTATGCAATTTGGCTCATCACCAAAAGGCTTGTCGCCTTAAAGCCGCAACATCTCCTCACAATTGGACGGCTGTTAGTCATCATATATAGTCGATCCTAAAGGGCTCCATTGGATGGCTGGTTAGCCAATGATGGGTAAGATCCCCAGAGGGGGACAACCTAAGACAGGCACAGTCGCACGGGACAGTCTCATGTGGCCGACATATCAACCTAAGACAGGAGTCAAGGGCACAGCCTTGATTATCTGATGACGGGTAAGAATGTTGGTTGCACATAGACGTCCTAGAGCATTACCTCTTTTAAAACAAAAAGGGGGAAATGCAGGAGCCCTGTTTGGGGATTGACTTGATTTGCGGTTGACTATGAGCCGTGGAGATTTGGGCTTTGTTGCCTCCCGTAGTCTCACGGGACTTGTTGCGGGATCTCGAGTGACTTGGCCGAAATTGCTGATCGGGTCAGCGCCATTTTAGTGGTGTGTTTGTCGTGTGTTAGTCGTTGTTAGAACCAGAGAGAAAAGTTATCAGAATAAAAAGCTGTTTGTCTCCAGTTCGCCTCTGAAGTTTTTCCCGCGGCTCCGTTGTTCCAAGCGCTTCAGGCGGCAACACTGAGCTATATCCTCAGCCCCTTAATGTCCCTTTTTGAACGCTATTCTTGTTTAGATCCCCCTGCTATATGCCACAGAGCACTTCTTACTTTCCTAAGTATAATGCCCGTCACTGCTATGGTAGCAGTTTATTTAGTAGTCTCTGTTTTCTCTGATAGATTTTTAAGGTCCACGTGGACAGAGGCCTTGTCTTGACTGCTGTAGAATGCTCCCTCTTTAGCATGGGGTAAATATCCAGTGTTGAATGAATACATGCTTTCCATGCATGCTATTGTCTGCATCCCTCCTTGACCCTCACACCACTGTCTTCATTTATGACAGCACTGATTAATTTTGTCTTTTTTGAGCTTCAGTGGAATCACACAGTATGTGCTTTTGTGTTTGGCTTCTCTAGTTCAATATATCATTTATACTATTTTTAATCTATTCACTTCCTACCAGATTCTAGGATGATTCCCAGGATTTCCCATGGTAAATATACAACACCTAAACCTCTAGACTGGAAGTTTATGGATTTTCCTCCCAAGATTCATTTATGTTACACTGCACAGTTGACTTTAAAGAGTTTCTCTATGGTGGGCCTGGCCTATTCGTATGATGCCTTTTGAAGCAGAGTTTTCTTTGGCTGGAAGCAGCTACCAAGAAAATAGGAGTCTTAGCCCTATAACGACAAGTAATTGAATCCTGCATACAACAACAACAACAACAAAAAAAGAGTTTAGAAGTGGATTTGGCAGACCACAGCCTGGCTAACACCTGATTTCAACCTTTTAAAATCTGGAGCAAGAACCTAGATGCCAGGCTGAACTTCTGACCTGAAAAAGTGTGCACTAGTAGGTGACATTTTTTTCAAGCTGACAAATTTGTAGTGATCTGTTAACCAGCAATAGAAAAGCAAAAGACAGTCCCCCAACTCTTTACTAGCAATCCCATAAAACAAATTGCCTCATTTTGTAAACTTTTGCAGCCATTTTATTACAAAAGACTCATCAAGAAATTACATTGTTCAAAACTTAAGATTTTATGGATGTTTTCTTAGGGTTGCTTTATGGCTGAAATGAACTTTTGGTTATAACACTTTCATAAAATTTCAAGAATAAAATGATTCTATCAGAGTAGTTTTTTAAATTTTAATTTTATTTTTTACTCTTCTCTTTCAGAAAGCTCAATTGTCAAGAGCTCTGCATTAACCTGGCAACACAGAAATGCTGAAGCCAGGAACTCATTGGTCAGTAGTTTGAAATCTGAGCTGTCAGTTATTGATTGTGTGCCATGGACAAGTCACATTCCCCTTATGATGTCAAGTTCTTCATTTGTGAAATGGGCTTAGCAGTGCCCACTTTGAGGCTGTCTGTGAGGCCTGGGGATGTGGTACATATGGAAAGTGCTATTCACTTCTCCACACTTTCTCCTTCATTTATCCTTACTTCTTTATCTTCTTCTTCTTTTTTTTTAAGGGTATCATTTTACAGAAAGACACTAAAAACGAAGGAGACGAAACAGTAAGAAAAGCCTTTTGGATTTCATTGTTGGCTTCTTTGTGAATCCACTTGTCTATAAAGCTGTACCTGGTATCATAGGAACATCAAGAAGAAATATTTCCTACCCTAAGGAGACTGACATTCAAGAGAAGACTGGGTATGTTCACATATACCATCTTATTTTTGTGTGTCCTCAGTATTCTCTTTTGCTGATTATAAGGGTGTGGTTCCTGCAGGAAGTGGGATTGCTCTAGTGTATTTTATAAGACCAGTGAAGCAATTTTTCCACTGTGACCCATCCTTGGCAGGGAGAATGGAAATGAGACGGGGGGACATGTATTTTTTCAAGGTAGGGGCCTGTGAGTGACAGCCCTCACTACTTGTGTACAGGAATGTTTTTATAATAGAGCCTATAAACACAACATTCATGACTGCTTTGTAGAATGGAAAAATCAATGACTAGATGGAAAGAAATCATCATCGTGTACAAATGCCATGGCTAGTGTCAGCTGCACGGCAGAGACATGGGCTTGATAGAGGGGCTGTTGAAAATACTCAGTAAAACAAAAAACAAAAAACAAAAACAACAACCCAAACAATAAATTCTATTTTTCCTAATTGCTTCCCTAAACACATAGATGAAAGACAGTCTTATGTGGTTGAATTTGCTGTTGTACAAAGTTTTAAAAGCTTAGGAGATCTATTTTTTCACCCTAAAAACCAGTGGAATTCTTATGTTTCACTTGGGAATTGCGTTTGAATTCTGAATACAGATGTGTGTTTTTGTCTTAATTTCCCATCAACACAGATGTTTACTTCAGAGAGACAATCATTCTAGATGCCTCCTGGACTTTCACCCAAGTTTTTCACAGAAATATTGTCTTGTACTATTGTGTAACAGAGCAGCTGCTGGTGTCTTTTACACTTTTTGGAAAGTTCCTTAAATTTTTTTTTCTTGTGGAGGTTTAAATCTACACGGTGAGAACATTTTATTTTAGTGTTAGAATCTCTTCTCTTTAAAAAGAATTTAGCTAACTACTGTAAGTTGAGGGGTAGGAAAGAGAGAGTGGCATTGCTGCTATAGATTGATGTCATGGTAAAATGGGGATGACACTGGAATAACAAAATCTCATTTTTATTTTATAGCAGAGAGAAGAGGTTTAGTCTCTGATGATGGACTTGGTTTCCAGTATCAGATAATTTATATTCCTCACTCTGTAAAGCTTTCTAAACCCTAAGTAAAACAAAGTAAACTGAATCCTCTAATAACCAATATGAAAGCATTTGATTCAATATAATGCAGGGTCACAGTACAATACATAAACATTTTTATCTTTATAATTTATCTGTTTTCTTTGCATCAAGTTAGAATGAGAGAGAGGTCTTCATCCAGGGTTAAAATTTATAGTTTTTTACAGTGATATTTGGTATGTGTGTTTGAGAAAGGTTTCGGAAAGATTTGGAACAACTGATAGCTTTCTGAAAAGTTCAACCAGGGATGCTTGTTTTTTTGCTTCTCTTACCTATATGCATTTTTCCTGTAGCAATTCTTAGTCTTTCTGATACATTTGAATAGATAGATGTGTCTGTGTGCCATCTGCTCTAAGAAGAACCTGGATTTAGTGTCTTAATTAAATTGAATTAATTCATTTACATATTCCAACTTTGTTGAGGCATAATAAAAATGTATACTCAAAGTGTGTGATGTAATATTTTGAGGCATTTATTTATGCACATTGTGAAATAATTACCTAATTACCATAACTAAGCTAATTAACATATCTATAAAACTGCCCATCTTCTGTGGTATGTGTATTTAACTCTTAGCCAATTTCAAATAGTCAATACGTTATTAACTGTGGTCACCATGCTGTGCACCAGGTCTCCAGAACCTGTTCATCTTGATACTACAACTTTGCACCCTTTGATCATCATTTCCCTGTTTCCTCTAGCCCCCACCCTTCTTCCACGCTATGTTTCTTTGAATTTGACTTTTTAAGATTCCACGTGTAATAGAGATCATGCATCACTTGCCTTTCTCTTTCTGCCTATTTCACATGGTGTAATGAATGTCTTCCAGGTTTAACCCTATTGAAGCCAAAGGTAGAATCTCACCCACATCCAGTGGGGGATCGAATTTGGGGTTCCTCTGCACGAAGCGGGCTGGCTGCGGAAATAAAGGCTAAGAAAAGAAAGTGGTGAAAAAAATCACATGAGACAGAAGTAATTTTAGAAAGTGAGAGTGGGAGGGTTCTTAGACCTTAGGGGTCAAGTTCCACTGGAAAGAGAGCGGGAGAGCCTGTTTGCTTTATTTATATATGGGGGGAATTTCAAAGGTTTTCCATAGAATGTTCTTCTACCAAGCAAGGTAGGAGGTGGGCTGTCCAGGCCCAATGGGACATGCCCAATTCCGGGAGCTACAAGAGCAGCCTTCCCAGCCAATCAAAGATTGAAGTCACTTGCATTACATAATCCGTTAAGGAGGAGGGGCCACAAAATAGCGTCCAATGCCAGACTAAAATCTCCTTGGCTGGAGGCCTAGTGAAGACGCTAAATAGCTCAGGAGTGGCTTCCCACAGTAGAACAGTCTTCTTTTTCAGTCTTAGCAATATTCCATTGTAATCAGAGTTTCTATTGGTTGAGGACTTCAGAAAGACTAAAGTGAAAGCTGAAGTTTGAAATAATGGATAAGTAAACCACAGACCTTTTCTTCAATGCCCTGTCCCTTAGAATAAGAAGAAACTATACAGCTTGAAAAAATACTTAAGGAAAATGCTGTCCACTCAGAAGGTAATAACTTATGAGACTCTTTAGTTTAAGAGGCTGAATAGATGAATATGGTCAAGGAGCTATAATGAAATTATTGAGGGAAATGGATGATTTTGGGCAAGTCCAAAGCTTCTGAAGTTGATCATGTGAGGGATGACCTATAGAATATGAAAGGTGTCACTGTTGGCTTAGGACCCCAAGGGCAGGACACTGGTCTTACCCACCAGGATGTGTGTGTTTGTGTGTGTACCCAGGGCCTCACGCTTGCTAGACAAGAGCTCTGCCACTGAACTACATCCCCAGCTTCAGCAGGAAATCTTTAAAAAGGCAATTTTGTGAGTGTGTGCTTCTAAGCATATATAGAAAAATGAGACCATGAAATAGAATGCTTATAATTATGTCAGTATTTTTGAAGAAGTGGAGCATGTGGCATAATTCTCCACTGTGTGTCAAATCTGACATCTTGAGATTTTGATGGTTTTCTGCATCCCTTAATGGTTATGTTGGTGAAGTTTTCAGAGAAAAGTAAGCCCATTTGGCTCTTGGTTCTGTGTAGATTATAGTGGCTCTGAAAAGATAGTTCGATAAATGCCTATTTTTATTACAAATTTTATTGGCTTACTGCATTGCTTCCACAACGCTGAGATTTTGGACACCAGTGGTAGTTAGAAGCCAGTGCTGTCACTGCCGAAGATGGTTTGTAAGGCTCTTCAGGAATTCAGTCATGTTAAAGATGGCTGGATATAGTGAAAAGAGTAATGACTGAGGTCAAGCAGATCTGACTTTGTATCTGACTTTAGAGGAGTTACTATGGCTTCCTAATTTGTTTTCCTCACTTAGAGTGCAGAGACAATAGCTACTTAATTAGGCTATAGTGAGGATTAGAGACAATCTATTGAAAGTGCCCAACACACAGTAGAAACTCTCTTTTCAGTGGGTTTTAGTGAAGGGGTTGGGGATTGAACAATTAAAATATTTTTGCTTAAAAGTAACTTATTATTATTATTAAAAAAATCAAGGAAACATAGACACACACACACACACACACACACACACACACACACACACACACAAAACCCCAAAACATTCCATAACCCCAACACTGTTAATTTTTTAGTGGGTAACATTTTTCCCATTTAGATCTTTAGTACATGGTAGTGTAAATCTTTTAATCATTAAGTATTTTAGTGAGTCAAGTTAAATGATTGTATAGCATTTTATTGTATGGGTGTACCATGATTTATTTAATTAATCCTTTATTTTGCTTGTCTCCTTTTTACTGTTGCAATTATCCTTGAATGTGCATTTTTGTTCAATGAATTATTATGTGCCTAGAATAAGTTTATGAAATGACTGGGTCAAAAATGTGTACATTAAAGCCAGGAGTGGTGGTGCACGCCTGTAATCCCAGCACTTGGGAGGCTGAGGCAGGAGGATCCGAGTTCAAAGCCAGCCTCTGCAATGGCGAGGCACTTAGCAACTCAGTGAGACCCTGTCTTTAATAAAATACAAAAAACAGGCTGGGGATGTGGCCCAGTGGTTGAGTGCCCCTGAGTTCAATCCCCAGTACCAAAAAAAAAAAAAAAAAAAAAAAAAAAAAGTGTACATTTAGAAGTATGATATGACTTCTTAATTTTCTTGTCAAATATTGCATCAATATACAATCCTACCTTGAGTGGATGAAAGTGTACATTTCCCTTTATTTTTTCCATACTTTGAGAAGCAAAAGTGGTATGCTATTTGACTTCATATTTTTAAACCACTAGTGAAATTAAATTTTATTTATTGATCTTTTTCTTTTTTGAATTGTTTTTGACCTTTATTTTTCGGATGGCATATTTGTCTTGTCTTTTTTATTTTATTTTAAAATTTAGAATTTTTTGTATCTTTGAACTACTGACCTTTTGTCTGGAAATTTTTGTAAGGCATCTCTCTATCCCTTAGTATAAACTGAGTTTTGATTATTTAGAAGTTTTACATCAATTCCAAGCCAAACCTTTCTAATTAAAATGAATCTATCTGCCTTTAAAGAACTTTCCATTCCAAGAATAATTATTTACCTATACTTTCCTCTAATTTGGAAGTGAATGGATTGTTGATTATGATGTAGTAATTTCTTCAAAAATACAACTGAATTTAATTTGCTAATGAATGTCATGCCATTTGCCACTAATTATGATTTTATTTCCATCTTTCCATTATTTATCCTTTTTATTTTTCATTTCTTGATTTATATTTCCAGAATTGAAAAAGTAATGGAAATAACAACCATCCTCTTCTTATTACTGATCTTAAGATGGGAATGTCTTTACTTTCTGTTAGGTTGGAAATGGTTCTTATCTTTGGATGTTTGGATGGATATTCTTTGTCTAGATTTCTCAAGTTATTTTAAAGTGTTGAATGGATATTGAATTTGATGAAAGAGTATTGACTTCTTTGAATGAAAGATAAAATGAAATGCAGGCAAAATCATGAATGAGACAAAGATACTGATAAAATAGATGAGATATTGATAAAAGAGATAAGCCACCAAAACACTTGAAAATTGTGAACATTATGCACAATATCTTCACAGATATTGATCACAATTTGGAGAGAAGTAAAGAGATTCACAATCTAGTAGGTAAAGAACAGGATATTTAAGATGGTAAATTATATAAAATTAATAGATCCCTTTGTTGAACTATTTTTTATTCTTGGAAACAGATCTTACTTGATTACAGTACATTATTTTATTTAATAAAGAATTTGAATAGCTCATTTTTTAAAAGTTTTTTTTTTATTGCTATATTTGTTAGGATTTTTCCCCCCTGAGAAATGTACTAGCTTCATAAAATAGATTGATAAAATTTCTCTCATCTAACTCCAGAATGACATAAATAGAAGGATGACTGATTTCTGAAGACTCGAAAGTAATCAGTAGACCCAGGAAGTTTCAAGGGTGCCTCCTGGCGGGGTTTACAGAGACATTCTTTGTTGTTTTAGTGTCAAGCTCAGTTGAAGGTCAATCCTCAATTAGGATAAAGGCAACATAGAAAGTGAAACGATAGGGTTGGAACTGTATAACACCAGTTGTCTCAGTCTACCTTCTGTTGTTGTAACAAAAATACCTGAGACTGGGTAATTTATAAAGACTAGAAGTTTATTTGGCTCATAGTTTTGGAGGAAGGGAGGTCCAAGAGCATGCTGGAGACATCTGCTCAGCATCTACTGGGATCTTTCTTGCTACATCATAAGGCAGAGGGCATCACGTGGTGAGGCAGAGTAAGCATGTTAGCTTGGGTGTCTCTTCTTATAAAGAATGCCACCTTGGGAGATCTACCATCATGACCTTATTTAGTTGCTGTTACTTCCCCAAAGGCCCCACCTCCAAATACCATTAACATGTTAATTTGTAGATTAGGTTTCCAACACTTGAAATTTGGGGGGACACATTTAAACCACAGTGTCAGGAAATGTCTCTGAAATAAAATTCTCTCTCCCCTCCAATTTCACCCCTAAATACCTGCTGTTTTCTTTGCTGTTGTTTCTTTTTCTAAACAATGGAAAGAAATATGCCTCTTCTCCTTTCCTCTATTTTTTCCCTGTCTAAACAAACAAAAAATGAATATAGTACCACACACAGTAACCAAAAAATGACTAATTTCAAAATGTGCACACTGACTCTCACACTTTTTTGGTGTGTGATAGGTGGTGCAGAGTTGTGGTTAAGAGTGTGGCTCCTGATAGCTAAACCCCTCTCACCTGTGGAATGGAACTCTTAACCATGCCTAATCCTGACTGTGAGGACTACCTGACATGCATATTTGCTAAGATTTCAGCACTGTATCTGAGACACAGTAAGTATTAGTAGTAATAGCCCTTGTGGATATTATTATTATTTTATTTAACAAATATCTTTGAATTTAGCTGATTTGTAATAGCACCTTTGTCTTGCAAGTAGATTTTGGGCTAAGGGGAGTAGAAGGTTGTCTTGAGTTTCTGCTTGAGGTCAGCACACTCCAGGCTAGCTTGGCCTCTATGTCTTAGCTCTTTCTTTTTGAATGTCCTCTAGCACCCATGTCCTAGCCTGTGTGATAAACACCCTTGTTGTTAGAACCTGCAAGCTTTCATGTCTTCTCCCAATTAGAATTAACTATTTCTTTCTTAACCCTGAACACTGTACCCAAACATAGGTATATAATTGCATTTTAAGTAATATCAACAGTTCTTGAACTCTTACCACGTGCTAAGTATTGTGTGTGTGTGTGTGTGTGTGTGTGTGTGTGTGTATGTATGTATGTATGTATGTATGAACTGTAATCCTCATAATAACCATCTGAGGTTGATGCTTTCATGTTAACTGTTTTTCAACATGTTACGGCATATCTTACGAATCCTATCCAAGTGTAAGCTTACACTTGGATAGGTTCTTCATAATGGTTCTTCATAATGGTTGATCATTTTCTCCCACAAAATGTCTCATTTTATTTTCCTGGAGATGTTATTTTCTTCTCTTAGTTCTCTCTGCTTGTTTCATGCCTCCTGACACTTGCTTTGGCTTTTTTTTTTTTTAACATTTATTTATTCACTTTAGTTGTACACAATGCAATGCATTTATGTTTATGTGGTGCTGAGGATCGAACCTGGGCCGCACACGTGCGAGGCGAGCGCGCTCTGCCACTGAGCCACAACCCCAGCCCTTGCTTTGGCTTTTTACCCTCTTCAGTGTTTCCTGTTCTGCTAGAAATCTTGTCCTAGCTCAGAAGAACCCTCACTGGGAGCTCCTAGCCCAGTGGGCTCCAGGCTGTGTGAGTAAGAGAGAAATAGCTGCAGGAGAGATATGACCTAAATTTTAGTTTTGAGTATTCATTGCAGCTGTGCATTTGCACAGCCATTTCATCTGCCTCGAGGAAGGATTCTTCCTTCAGATGTCAGCCTTTGCTGTCCCTTGCCTTGCTCCTGCTCACATCACTCCACATCCTACCCATGTTTCTGTCAGAGCACTGATGTTCTTGTCTGTGCCCCTTCTTGCCAGCTCCTTGAGGCCAAGCCTTGTGTTGAGTTCTGCAACTGTGTGACTCCAGTACAATCACAGTGCCCACACATAACCAGTGTTCCCCAAGTACTCATTAAGTCAACAGAAACAAGGTTTTCATGTTCTAGGTCCTGGAGTGCTGTTTATAGAGTGTTTTAGGAAAAGTGTAGATTAAACAAATATTTATGGATTGACTTGGGAATCTAACCCCCAGGTATTAAACTCTTCTAGGGCAAAAAATTATGGGATGCTCATGTTTATTTTAAGTAGTAAAATGTTCACTCTATTGCCAAATGCTGAAGAATTCATTGTATTCTTTTCAGGTTGGCATAACTCCTTTGCTCAGTGGAAGTCGTATGCCCATGGGAGAGGATCTGGCTGCCTTTGAATAGAACATGTTGGAGCAACACTAATAAATTTCAGAGTGAATACAATCTGCATGTGCAATAGCTTATTCCCATAATTTAGAGTTTCCTGAGTGACTGAGATGCTCCAAAGGTAGAGTTCATCCCTCAATCATTTCCACATAGTACTGAGCTGTTGCCAAGCTCTGACACTTTAGATGTCTCAAACACCACCCAGAGAGTTCGGGAAATAAACCTATTCAATTTGTTGGTATCGTTTCACAATATTAATAGTTTGTGATTCTCTGGTAAGGGGTGGGGGATATTGAGAATATGTAGATGGCTTATTTTCTTATGAAGAACATCCTCATTTTCTTTTTTCTGCAAGTGTGAATTTTTCAGCAATGATGTAGCACTGGTAAGTTCAATTTAATCAAAATTTCCCAGGATTTTTCTCACTGAGGAGTGAATCACCAGTTTTTTTTTTTTTTTTTTTTTGATGGATTATGGGAGGAACATCTGTGCATTTTCAAGTTTGTAGTATGCAACCAACATGCTGTGAGACTTTTGAGAAGTAGTTTTGTTTCTTTTCTAACTTATTACCATCTCTTGTCAGCATCTATTTTGAGCTTCAACTTTCATTCATGTGTTTGCACTTTGTGCAGCAGGTCACAGCACTTGACATGATCTTGTATATGTAGTTGTTCTACCAAAATTATTATATAGAAGGGATGTAGAATGGTAATCTGTTTGGAATAAAGGACTAAACCATGACCTTGGAGTTTTATTTGTATACCAAGCCCACCATTTATACATAGAAGGTGGGCTATTCTCTGATGGTAACTCCACCCTTCTAGTAATTTAGGCTAAGACCCCAGTTATCTTTTTCTCCTCTGTGTTCAATCCTTCAGCTAATTTGGTAACTCCTCCCTCAAATATATCCATAATTACATCGCTTCCTCTTACTTTCACAGCAACCATCTTGGTCCAAGCTGCCAGCATCTCTTGCTGAGATTGTTACAATAACCTAATGGATGCCCCTACTTAAACCTGTGCTCCCACAATCTGACTCCAACATACCTTTTGAGCCTTATCTCATTCTCACGCAGTTGTCTGAAGGAGCCCCAATTAGGAAGGGCTATTGCGGCTAGCTGGAAGCCATAAGTTCCACCTGATATGTATGTGACGCACCTGTAAATGCACGTGAGGCACCCGCAAAGCTAAAGGTATATAACCGGGTGAAAGTGGTCGGAGTTAGGAGAACGAAGAATGAATTCATTCAGTCAGTTGTGCAGTCGCTCGGTCGGTCAGAAGAAGAGTTCGGGTCGGAGAATCAGAGCGGCCAGAACGTAGGCAGAGCGGTTACAGAAGAGAAACCAGATAGAAGAAGTAATGGCTGGTCAGAGTTAGGCCGAGGCTCCTAAGGAAGAAAGAAGAAAGAAGAAAGAAGAGAAGAAGAAAAAAGAAGCTCTAAAAAATAATCTTTCTCTAAGCTAAGCTCTTTCTGAAAAATCTTTCTTTCTCTCTCTAAGCTCTCTCTAAGAAGAAAACTCTCTCTAATCTCTCTCTCTAAGCTCTTTCTAAGAAGAAAAATCTTTCTTTCTCTCTCTAAGAAAGTAGAAATAAAAGTAGTAATAGCTTTACTCTGCCTCCGAGTTTTCCTCCCGCGGCGCTGTGGCTGGCCATGACAGGCAGCTTACAGTTGTCCATGTGATCCTGCTAAGACAGAAGACAGATCACATTACTCTGCAGAAAACCCTCTGAAAACTTCCCATTTTCACCTGGGAAACAGAAACAAAACAAACAAACAAACAAACAAAAAAAACCAAAACAAATTAACAAACAAACAAACAAACAGTCCTTGAAAAGGCTGGAAAGGTTCCATACCACCAGGACTTCCGTTACCTCCTAACTCCTTTCTTAGTTTCTTTGCTCCCTCTGTTCTAAGCACACTGGCCTCCTTGTTGTCCTTTGCCCATGCCTGAAGTGTTCATGGCCTTTGCCTTTATCTGGGCTGCTTTTCATCTGGACCTCTCTGCCTCTCTCATCTACCTCAACAGGTCTCTCCTCTTACCTGCCGTCTCTGCTAGTGAATTGTTGGTGCTGACACATTGTAGTGGCTATCACCTATAGTCCTGATAATGTGCCTGTGCTCACCAAGAGAGGGACCTGGAGGAGATGCATAGCCAATAAAAATGAAAGTGGCAGTGTTCTTCTCTAAGGAGGAAGGTAGCATTTATATTTGGATTTTTAACTGAGAAAAACCAATTGAAACTATAAATTATGACATAATTCTAATTTCCCTTTCCTACTGTAATTCAGATTTATTTTTATCTTTTCATTTCTTGTTGCTGATAGGAAATTTAGTTATATAATGACTGTTTCTACTAAATTTTGACTCAGTTTTAAAAATATTTTTTGTATGGCTGAGTGGATTAGGCAGAATTATGTCCTCCAAGGAGTCCATAAATATGTTGCAGTATTCCAGGAATCTGTGAATATGTTGCCTTACATGGCAAAAGTCACTTTGCAAATGTGATTAATCTAAGATCTTGAGATGGGGAGATTATCTTGGATTATTTGGGTAGATTCAATAGAACCACAGGAATTCTTAGAAGAGGAAGGTGACTGGGTAAGAGTGAGAGAGGCAGAGGAGATGTGATGATGAAAGCAGAGGTTACAGTGAGGCCCTTGCTGGAAGGAGCCATGAGCCAAAGAATGTGAGCAGCCTCCAGAAGCTGGTGAAGCAAGGACAGAGTCTCCACCAAGGCTTCCAGGAGGAACACAGTCTGCTGACACTTTGAACTTAGCTTTGTGAGTCCTTTTTAAGATTTTCTCCAGAACTGCAAGAGACTACATTTGTGATGTCTTATAATTGTTAAAACAACAATAGGAAACTAGAACATTGGGCTCTTAGTAAAAACCCCAACATGCTTTTCTTCCCTTTAACATGGAATTTAGTGATAGGTTATTTCATATTCTATCCAAGGAGCTCTGTCACTTTATGATTCTATGCTGGGTCACCAAGCATGAGGGCTTGCTCACCCAGAAGGTGCAGTGACGAGGACTCAAGACACAACTCCCAACTTCTAGACTTTCCTCCATATTCTGTGGCTATCGTGTTGCTTGATCACTTGTCCTGACCTGAATGAGCCTTATGAGCTAGTTTCTCACTATGACTTAGTTAAAGAGCCTCAGAATCCTCAGCTTCTCCTCTACCTGGTTTGGAGTGTCAGCAGCCCTTGGTTCTTTCTGACTGAACTCTCCCTGCCTATCTAGTAAGATGCCTGGCTTGATGCATAGAGGCCCTCCACTCTTGGTGTCCTATTGGTATCAACTTATCAATCACAGGTTGGCACAATGTTCAGAGCCACACGTTCCTGTCTTGCTTTACAGTGGTGCCTAAGGGATTTGCTCTGTTTGCCCATTAATTAATTTATTCTTTAAACAGTAATGTGTTGAAGAGCTTCTGTGTTCTGGGATAGAAATTAGGGATGAATAGACAAATAAGACATCGTTCACATCCTCAAGGACTTCATAGTCTATTGTGAGTGACTAATATATATAGAAACAATTATTAACAAATATGGTAAGGGCAAAGATGGAAATATACATCATTGATTTCACTAAAGAGAGGTTTTCCTAGAGTAGTGGGAGTGGGGAAACTTCCTTAAAAGAGGAGATGTCTGAGTAGAAATTTACAAAGAATGGGTAGGAATTATCCAGGCAGTGGCAGGAAGGTGTAAGTGGGGAGGGTGTGAGTAGAAGAACTGACACATAGTGATAATGGTTCAGAAAAAGAAGGGACAAAGTGAGCCAAAGCATAGGGATATAAAGGAGTGCACAGGAACAAGCAGTTGAATGTTATTGGGGTATCAAAACAAATAACCCAATCAATAAATGGGCTAAGGAACTGAACAGACACTTCACAGAAGAAGAAATACAATTGATCAGCAAATATATGAAAAAGTGTTCAACATCTCTAGCAATTAGAGAAATGCAAATCAAAAATACTCTAAGATTTCATCTCACTCCTGTCAGAATGGCAATCACCAAGAATACAGGCAATAATAAATGTTGGCGAGGATGTGCAGAAAAAGGTACACTCATACTTTGCTGGTGGGACTTCAAATTGGTGCAAACACTATGGAAAGCGGTATGGACATTCCTCAGAAAACTGGGAATGGAACCACCATTTGACCCAGCTATCCCACTCCTTGGTTTATACCCAAAAGGACTTACAATCAACATACTATAGTGACACAGCCACATCAATGGTTATAGCAGCTCAATTCACAACAGCTAGATTATGAGGTATTGAGGTATCCCTCAATAGATGAATGGGTAAAGAAAATGTGGTATATATACTCAATGGAATATTACTCAGCTTTAAAGAAGAATGAAATTATGACATTTGCCAGTAAATGATTGGAGTTGGAGAATATCATGCTAAGCAAAATAAGCCAATCCCACAAAACCAAAGGCCAAATGTTTTCTCTAATATGCGGATACTAATTCACAATAAGGCAGCGGGGCACTAGGGAAGAATAGCTTTACTTTAGGGAGAGGGAAGTGAAAGGAGGGGAGGGAGAGGATGTGGGGATGGGAAAGACAGTGGAATGAAACAGACATTATTACTGTATGTATATATGTGACTACATGACCAATATGATTCTGCAACATGTACACTCAGAAAAATGAGAAATTATATCCCATCTATATATGGTATATCAAAGTACATAAATGCATTCCATTGTAATATAAAACTAATTAAAACATAGATAAATAAGTAAATGTTTTTTAAAAAAGTAAAGCAGTGAGTTGGGGAGGAGAAGGATGGAGAGATAGCTTAGGGAAAGACCTCCAAGAATCTTGCAAGCCCTGGACAGGAACTTCAACCCTAGTGTTCTGTCTATCTTTAGAGTGTGTAAGAATCATTCACTCAGTTCATCAATACCATCCGCAATTCTGGGCTTCAGATGTGAACAAGAAGAAAACCTGCTGCCTTCTTGGAACCCAATGCAGCAGGGTAGACAGACAACATGGTATGCACAATGAGAAGGGGTGATGGGGGCAGCTCACGAGCTTGGGTGAGGAGCCAGAAAGGCTTCTCTGAAGATGTAATTGTTATTAACTAGGAACTTGTTAATAAGGTGTATCTCTCTGGCCCACAACCTCTGAGAATCTTAGTGACTAGGTCTGGGGCAGATCCCTAAATGCACATGCCACACAGCCTGATAGGTGGTTCTCATGCAAATGGATTTATATAAGGTCTAGTTTTTTTTTTTTTTTCCTAACTTCCACTAAATGGGCCTCTGATGTTGGGCTTCTATATATCCGAATGCAGGAAACTCAAATCATGAATACTCTCATAGAGATGTTGTAATTCTTTGTGATGTTTAACAAAAACATGGTTGCAATAACTTAGGGTTGTTCTACCCACATCTTCATGGCTCTTCAATGATTCAGGGGGAAACTTTGGATGGGATATGGTTAGAAGCCGTTTGGGAAGTTCCCTTCTAAAGGTCAAGTAATATGAGAACAAGCTTCCATAGGTGGCTGAGAATGGGCAAAGACTTTTTTCCTTAAGTCCTCCACCAGGTCCCATCAACTTCCTGACCCCAACCCCACTGCTTTCCAAGAAAACAGAACTTCTTAAACCTTAGGAAAATATTTGAGACAAGGATGTCTCCAATCCCTGTTTCTAGCTTCTCTGCAATACTTCCCATACTCTAAACCACAGACAAATTATTTAGATCTTTTTACTAGGATGCAGGGTAATATAGTAAAAATGAAACTAGCCTTATTGATGGATATTTACCTATGTTGTAAAGTATTGAATTGCAAGGTGTTCAGAAAACAAAATCCTGTCCCTGCTCCGTAGAGGTTCACAATCTAGTAGGGGAGATGGATAATTTTAATAACAAGGCAGTAAGCAAAATGATAGAGGAACTCACAGGATGCTGTAGTGCAAGAGTTGAGATTTCTAGCTTGGAATGAAGGCTTGTAGAAAGATAAGCCCTCATTTGGGACATGGAGGATGTGAACAAATTAGGTGAGGAGTGAAGGGCAAAAATCACACCGGAGACAACCATGCAGCCAAGAGATTTATTCACCAGCCTTTATGGCTGGTCAGAGGTAGAAGAAGTACGGGGAGAGAGGAGTCAGGGAGAGGAAATGTGCAAGCTCTGGTGGGAGAGAGGAGTCAGGGAATGTGCAAGCTCTGGTGGGAGAGAGGAGTCAGGGAGAGGGGAGTGTGCGAGCTCTGGATGGAGGGTCGGTGCCTGGTTGTGCCAGCTGTGGTCTCTGGAGCTGTCTGCTGGAGATGGTGAGTCTGGAGTTGTTGCAGCGGCTGCTTCCTCTCAGCAGGGAGGAGCTGTTGTGTCTGAGCTCCAGGCAGGCAGGAGCTTTAAATAGTGATTTCTTGTGGGGGGTGGTGTAACAGAGAAACCTTTAATGCTATTGGCTCTTTTCCCAGGGAATAGGGCGACCTTTAAGCCGATTGGCCCCTGCCTGTGAAACAGAGTGACCTTTAAGTCGATTGGCTCCTGCCTGGAGAAAATAAAACCAGGTTGCTCCTCATGGAAATTCCCATTGGGGAGGTGGCCCATCGGCCCAAGCCTATCTATCAGGGAGGAAGGTGAGGTTGGGACAATTCATCTCCCTCTCTTGTACTCTGTGTTTCATTTCTATTGTGTCTTACCACAGTGTATCTGTAGACAGCAGGTTAGTGGTCTGATAGAATTGCTACTTATGTATCTTTACTAACTTCTTGTTTGATTGGAATGAAAATACCACTCAATACTGGCCTGGATGACCTACATCAGCAATTTACTCAGGGTTTCTTACTGCATCATGAGAAACAGACACATTTATTTTCAAAAGTCTTGCCCTTTGAGGTGAGACTCAATCACTCCAGTGGCTCTGTATGAAGTATCCTTAGGGTACAGCTGGTTGGTTGGGGCTGCAGTATGGGCAGGATGGATAACCACTGATGTGGATGTCCATCTATGGACCAGTCTGTTAGAATGGTCAGATGCCCTTGCTTAGTCCCTAAACAACCCCACTATCTTCCCTATCTCCCTGTTACCTCTTTTTTCTTTAAATGCTTAATAACACATATACCAATTCCTTTCAAAATCTCATGAAAACCCAGACTCTAAGAAAATACATGTGATTAGACAAAAATGATTATGTGGGAATGCTCAGAAATGTTTCCCACCACCTCCCTGGCTGATAAATATCATCCTTAATCTAAGTGTAACAAAACTTCTCCCTCCAAAAATTTCTTTTTTTCCTTTTTTTTGGCAGATGAGAAGCTAAGTTGATATACATAGTAAAGTCCTTAGAAATGTAAAACTAGGTGAGGATAGGAAAAATCCTTTGGACACTGGAGGAATGGTGGAATATTTTTCCCTGGAGGTTTTGAGGAAAGAGATGTTTGGCATACCTGTAGAAAAGGAGCAAAGGGGGCAGAAGAACAGAGACTATTTTAGTAAATGCTTTTATGAATTGTGTGTTTGAATGCCTTTGAGTAATATGAATAAAGCATGGGATTTAATAATTGTCTATTTGTCTTAATTTATTTATTTAGGCTATTTTGGTGCTTTTTGGATGTAACAGGGTTTTGAGATTAAATCACATTACAGGCACATATGCATCCTCATATAATTCTGTAAATTCAGCATTGGGGAAATTGTGGAACATTTCTACCCTAGCCTAATAGTAAGCTCCATGGTAAGTGTCTATTTTTAGTGACCTGAACAGACATTTCTCAGAAGAAGATATACAAATGGCCAACAAGTGTATGAAAAAAAAAAAAAAAAAAAAAAAAAAAGAACACCACTCATCATCAGGAAAATGCAACTCAAAACCACCATGAAATAGCATCATCCCACTTTGGATGGCTATTATCAAAAAGACAAAAATTAAATACTCGCATGGTGGCTGAGAAAGTGAAACTCTCATATACTGTTAGTAGACATTAAATTATCTGGGCTATTATGGAAAACAGTATGAAGGTTTCTCCAAAAACTAGAAATAGGAATGCCACACGATCTAGCAATCCAACTCCTGGGCATTTATGCTAGGGACATGAAGCCTGTAAATCAAAGAGACACCTGTGCTCTCATGTTTATTGCAGCACTATTTACAATATCAAGATGAAATCAACTAAGGTGTTTGTAGACTGATGAATGGATAAAGAAAATGTGATATAGATGCACAATGAAATGCTGTGCAGTCACAGAATCAATGAAATTCTGTCATTTGCAGCAACATGGATGGAACTGAAAGGCAGACAAATAGTGCATGTTCTTACTTATATATAGATGCTAAAAAGTTGATCTCATATATGAAGAGAGTAGAATAGTGGTTATAAGAACCTGGGAAAGGTATAAAAGTAGAAGGATAGAGAGAGGAAGGGGTGAAATTGAATAGGAGGAATAATTTCTCATGTTCTGTAGCACAGTAGGATTTACTATGGTTGGTAACAATTGATTACTTCAAAATAGGTGAAAGGATTTTGAATGTTCTCAAAACAAAGAAATGATATGATAAATATCTGAGATGATAAATATATCATTCACTCTGATCTGGTCATTATACATTGTGTATGTTGAAATGTTATACTGCACCCCATAAATATAAACAACTACTATGTAATCAATTAAAAATAAAAATGTACTACAAAGGAATATTTGTTTTGGGGTCTGGATTAATGAAACAGTCTCTGCAGCACTTTCCTCTTCTCCATTTTTTTTTGCATACTGTAGCCACATTGTTGTTAAAATATAAATTAGTTTGTGTCATTTCTTGCTTAAATCTTTTAATTGTTTCCCTATTGGCATAAGTGCTATGGGCTGCATTCTATTTTCCCCAGATTCATACTAACTCCTAGTATTTCAGAATGTACTTGGAACAGGATCTTTAAAGAGGTAATTAAATTAAAATGAGTTCAGTAGAGTAGATCCTAATCCACTATAACTGTTGTCCCTATAAACAGAGGAAACTAGGACAAAAGCAGTTATAGAGGAAAGACCATACAAAGACATAGGGAGAGCCAGGCACGGTGGCATACGCCTGTAATCCCAGCATGTGGGAGGCTGAGGCAGGAGGATCTCGAGTTCAAAGCCAGCCTCAGCAATGGTGAAGCACTTAGCAACTCAGTGAAACCCTGTCTCTAAAATACAAAAAAGGGCTGGGGATGTGGCCCAGTGGTCGAGTGCCCCTGAGTTCAATCCCCTGTACCAAAAAAAAAAAAAAAAAAAAAAAAAAAAAAAAAAAAGACATAGGGAGAACATGGTTATTTGCAAGCAAAATAGAGATGCTTCAGTAGAAATCAACTCAATATTCATGAGAAAATAAATTTCTGTTGTTAAAGCTACCTAATCATGGGCAATTTGTTATGATAGCCCTAGAAAACAAATATTGTTAAGTAAAATAAAACTTTTTTTTTTTTTACTATTTTTGGTGTTTTACTTGAAATTTAACCGAGGGATACTCTACCATTGAGCTACATCCTCACTCTTATTATTTTTTGAGTCAGAGTTTCACTAAGTTGCCCAGGCTAGCCTTGACTTTGCAATCCTCCTGCCTTAGCCTCTCCAGTTGCTGGGGTTACTAGTGTGCATCACTGTGCATGGGCAATAGTCTCTCTCGCTCTCTTTAACTCTTTATAAAGCTCTACAATTAGGTCCTGCCTATATTTCTCTTGCTCTTTAAACTGTGGCCTTCATTGTCTTCTAGAAATTCCTTGCTGACAGGACTATTTTAAGCATCAGAGTTTTTGCACTCATAGTTCCCTGTATCTGAAGTCACTATTCCTTCACCACCCTCCCACCCTTATACCTTTGTGTAGCTAGTTCACTTCTATCTTTTCTGTCTCACTGTAATTATCACCCTGTCTCTATTCTTCTGCCTCATTTGTACATGCATGCATGCATGCATGCTTTTATGCATGTAAGTATTTTTAATCTCAGTTCCATGTTTGTTTTTTCTGTAATACTTAACACATAGCCTGCAATTATTTTGCTTTTTTTGTAGCAGTGGTGTTATCCCAGTAGAGGCAGGGACTCCTTTGGTTTTATTCACAATTTATTTTCATACAAGGTCATCATTTTTTTTTTTTTTTTTGTGGTACCAGGGATTGAACTCAGGGGCACTTGACCACTGGGTCACATCTCCAGCCCTTTTTTGTATTTTATTTAGAGACAGGGTCTCACTGAATTGCTAAGTGCCTCACCATTGCTGAGGCTTGCTTTGAACTCACAATCCTCTTACCTCAGCCTCCCAAAGTGCTGGGATTATAGGCGCGAGCCATCACGCCTGGCAAGGTCATCATTCTTGATAGATACTTAAGGCATCTGTCAAGAATATAAAGGGTTTTAAATGCCATCTATGTTTTTACCACTACCATCTGTGACTAAAGCCCCCTTTGATGTGACTGCCTAATATTCCCCAGTTTCCCACATATCTGTCCATCTTTACTACCCCCGTGAAGCTCCAGCTCCATGCTCCCCTGCCTGCACCTTCATGGTGGGCCTTTTCTAAGGTCCATCACTGAATTCCTATGGTCACTGAAGCCTTGTCAGGGGTACACCTTGGTAAATCTTAGAGTTCAGCAGAAGACAAAGACAAAGGGGATAAATACATTTTCTTTTTTTATATTTGTCTTGACTAAAATGTCCACAATTAAAAATTTTATAAACTAGGCTCTTTGGAAATAAGCTGATCTCATAAATTGAACTACTGCTGAGAAATTACTATTACTGTACTAAAGAAAATCCAGCTGAGCTCTCTTATTCTAAATGTACCATCCCCCCAAACCCCTCAGCACTAGGGCTTTGGCTGTTAGTTTTCGACTGGAGACCATTCTTAGAATTTTGCTTCTGATGGGCACAAAGTTAACTCCCATTACTATTACATGGGCCATTAATATTCTATGACACATTCATTATTTTGGAATAAAATTCTTTTAGTTTTTGGCATTTATCTGGTATAAGTGCTATTTAATTACACAAATAATAAACCTATATCTATTTATATTATGATGAACTGCTTTCTTATTTGTCCTTTCCATGTGATTGAGAGATCTTTGAGGGCAAGAATATATTCTGCATTTTCCAATTAATTTTTATTTCCAATTAATTCGTAATTGCAACCTGGAATGTTTTATTGCAGCTGGGACTCTGCTGCTGGGTGGCAGCATGAGGCAATTGGTATGTGCTGACCTAGTTAGAGCTGCTGGACTTGGGCAGAGAGCAGCCTTTCCTCTGCATCGTATACTTAGGCTGATTACCCCACCTCCGTCCCTCATCACACACTGAATTTATGATCTTTGTAATACCCTCTGTTTCTGACTCATTCCTAATCCACCATGGGGGCTGAATATACACTTGAGGAATAAATATGTGAGGGTGTGAGTGAATGCCTCAAATACCTCTTGTGCTGGTTTAAAAAAATTCCCTGTAACTATAGTCTCTTCCTTAAGGTATTAAGTATCACTTGAGAAGATCCAGATGAAGCCATGCATAATGGTGCATGCATGTAGTCTAGCCACTTAGGAGGCCAAAACAAGGATTGCCTTGAGCCCAGGAGTTTAAGGCCAGCTGGGTAAGATAGTGACATCCCATCTCAAAAACAACAACAACAACAACAAAAAAGAGCAACAACAACAACCAAAAACAAAACAAAACAAAACAAAACAAAAAAACAAAAACAAAAATGAAAAACAAAACAAAAAAAAACCCCCAAAAACCCAGAAGAGAGAAGAAGATGGTGAAGTTGAAAAGCTCTTACCTCAAAAAGACATCACTATCTTTCGTTAGCAAAGGGTAGGTCTGTAACTTGGAGCAGATACAATTTGATAAGAGAGGAGAGGAGTGAGGATTAAAAGGTCCTTCTTCACAATGTCAGATTGAAATGATCTTCTGGTGGGGAATCTCTGGGTGATCAGGGAACAAACACTAAGAGCATCCTGAGCACTGGGTACGTTTGTGGCATTACTGAAAGAAGAAGAGCGAAAGAAGAAGAAAGGGTGTTGTCAAAGGCCAGTTATAGGTTCCAAGGGTTTTCATAGGGAACCTGTTGATTCTGCCCACAGCAAAGCTTATATCTGTAATGAGACTCATGTGTACAGTGAAAACGTTTTTACTAAATGAAGTCACTTGGTGGCCTATGAGATTCCAACTGCCTAATTTACTTTCCATTTTAGGAACTGGTATTAAAGGAGGACCAAGGTCATTCTAGAAATAAAGAATCAAACAAAACAACAAAATAGGAAATACCCTTGGTCTGCTTGTCAGCTTACTGGGCACTCATAAACTGAAGACTTACTTGCTTTGCTGTGTGTGGAGCAGAACAAATAATAGTAAGAGTTTGCACACAATACTTCATAGTTTATAAAGCACATTCCTATACATCTTGTCTATATTTTAATAAGGCTGATAGGTCTGTTGTTATCCCACAGTTACAAATAGGGATGATGGAGCTTGGAGATATCATTGGACTTCCACATGTTTACACTACTGGTAAAGGTGGAAGTAAAGACCAGAACCCAGGTCTTCTCAGCTTGCCATCTGTGTGGTCTTCTGAGCAACATGCCTTGCAAACTTCCCAGGATTGTGGCTCAAGTCCAGCTGTCCAGGATGCTTGCCATTCTGACTGGAATGGTTCCAGAATTACTTCTTGCATGTAATTTTGACCATGTCAAAGTCAGTTGTTTAAATAAAGGTTGCAAAGATTTAGGAGAAAGTAAATTACAACTTCTACTTCTCAAATCTAGTGGTCATGAAGGTTTTCATGGCGATTGCTGAATGATAGTTGTGCATTGTCTGCTCAGGAACAAAGACAGCTTAGAGTGTTGAGAGGCATTTGTGCTGCTTGTAGAACTGTGAAGCACTATTCTTGCCTTGACCTTGTTGTGCCTCTTAGGTTGTTGTAATCTTGGAAAGAGAGTTATCCATGGAGTATACAGCACTTTTAGGTTGAAAGGTGACTGTTTTCAGTCAGTGCTTTCTAGGGTGGTCCATGATCAGTGGGTTGTCCTTACCATTGCCTCAGCATAAGGCTAGCCCTATTATTTCAAGTAATTATTATTGATCATTTTAATAATGAGTGTCAAGTATTGAATGCTATCTCTACCACACACATATCTATTTATAGCTATACCTATAAACAATACTGTAGTTGGGATTATATATTATATAATATCTAACTCTGAAAACCATTATTAAAAAGTAAGCATTGTGATTTCCATTTTATTGGTAATGGGACCAGAGAGGCTAAATAAATTATATAGGTTCTAAAATTAAGTGTGTTAAAACCGGATTAGTTTAATTCTTATATATAGAATATATAGTAATGGCTGAGTCTATGAAAAGTTTAAAAATGTACAAAATTTTATTAATTCTTCTTGAACACTATGATTGATTGTTAAGGTTTAGATGTGGTATTACCCCAAAGCTCATGTGTGAGGCAATGCAAGAAGGTTTGGAGGAGAAATTATTGAGTTATAGCCTTAACCTAATCATTTAATTAGTCCCTGGTGGGATTAATTGAGTGGTAACTGGAGGCAGATGGGATGTGGCTGGAGGCAGTGGTTCACTGGGGGCGTGGCTTTGGGGTATATATGGATATCTGGTGAGTGGAGTCTCTCTCTCTCTCTGCTTCCTGATCATTAATGTGAGTTGCTTCCCTCTGCCACACTCTTCTGCCGTGTTGTTCTGCCTCATCTTGAGCCCTGAGGAATGAAGCCATCCTTCTATAGACTAAAACCTCTGAAACTGTGATCCCTCAAATAAATTGTGCTCTCTGCACCATTCCATCATGGGGTCAGACTCTTAGGAGTTTCCCAGGAACTCACTTCTTATGCCAAAATAGTTCCCTCATGACATGTATCAATGCTTCTACCCCAAGCCCTACACTTTGGCTCAGATGGCTGTCCTCATTCCACCCCCTCAGCAGGACATAAGCGGGCAGTCATTCTTCCAGTCCTCCTAGGCATTAGTCTAACATCCTCACCTGTAGCCCTGAGGACAGCAAAGGGGAGCCTCAGAGACGGCCTTAACTTGGCCTCCCAACTTAACCAACTTGTCAAGGAAGTAGCCACCAAATCCATGGACACTTCAACTGAGACCATCGACCTCCTGCAAGCTCAGATTGTCTCTATAGAAGAAGTCACCCTACAAAACAGGAGGGCAATAGACCTAATTACAGCAGAAAAGGTAGGTACCTGCCTTTTCCTAGGAAATCAATGTTGTTACTATATCAACCAATCAGGAGAGAGAGATTCTGTACGGTTTGTATGTTTTGTTCTAACAGCTGAGTTCAAACAAAAGTTCTCCGGCAACTCCCTCTCTCCCTCTCTCACCAGCCTGTGGAACCCTATCCTTACTTGAGTTTTACCCCTTCCAGGACCCCTCATGCCATTCTCTGCCTGGCTTTTTTTGTTACCACATAGTTTTTAAGTGTTTACAGGAAACCGTCATGGAAAGGACTAAGACCTTCACCAACCAAATGGTCAATAAGAGCTTATGGGAGAATATACTCACCTGTCGGAAGAAACCCCCCTCTAGGACCTGCCTCTGCCCCTGTCTTCGCCCCCATGCCAGCAGGAAGTAGCCATAAGAAGAAGAGACCTCCATCCACAAGCCACCCTGAACCCCAATATTAAACAAGAAGGGAGGAATGTTGGCATAACTGCAACCTTCTTCCTTTCCCCCATTCCCCACTTTATGAATACGGTCCTTATTCTTAAGAAATGACTTGTCCATCCTTGAGGAGTAAAAACTTGCTTTCTATAAAATCAGGTGATGGTTGCTATACAAATTGCAAGGGCTAACCCTGCCCCTAACACCCAGCCATGATTTTTGCCTTAAGGGTCATGATCAAGAGGTGGGGTAGAGTGGGGTGTTGGGGGCGGAGGAGGTTGCTGCTGCTCTATTTCTCTCTGTGCAGGACAGCCTGTCAGGCTTCTGACAATAAAGGTGCTTTTGTCTTTAAAAAAAAAAAAATTGTGCTGTTCAGGTCTTTTGGTTGCAGCAGCGATGAAGACCCTTACTACTGAATATTCCTAATTATGGGGTCTTTCTGTGCATGTTACTATTCTTCAGGGCTTCTACTCTAGGGGTGGTCGGTATGTGTTGTTGCCATAGCTGGGAGCATTACTTTGGTGGGCACTAACTGCGGCGGGGGCAAGCAGAACAGTCCTGTGCAGTGCTGACCTCCTCCCATGGGTCCCTTGGAGCTCCCCATTTTGGCGGGGTCGAACTTTTCATTTCCTCTGCCACTTCTGGATCAATGTATTGAAAGTGTTCATGCATCTGCTAACAAGTAGATTTAGAACCCAAAGATTTATTTATCTTAGAGAATATCCTTTAGGGAGTCATACTTGCTCTTTAAATTAGACTCTTAAAGTTGTTTGCAATAACTTCTAGTCTGATCTCCTATGTGAGTAATTTCTTTCAAGAAGCAATTTGAACCTTTAGGAATATCTGGCTCAACACACCATCAGCACAGCTGAACTTAGAGAAAGTTGCGTGGACAAGGCAGCTGTGGTGGAGAGGACTGGGCTTGGACTCCACCTCTACCAGGGAGCCTGCTGTAAGATCTAACCTACACATGAAGTCACCTGTTTTATTAATTATTGCCCTTATGTCTTTAATTTGAACTTGCACATGTAACCTAATATTTGGCTGCATGCATGATGGATCACAAATCCTCTTCAAATCTAAAATGGACCGAAAACATCTAAATTGAAGACCTTGAATTCCTAACCCATGCAATGTGAACATGTTGTCGCCAGTATTTTTGTTTGAACAATTTTCCCTTTTTGGTGGAGAGAATGTGAGGGCTTGGGTTTCTCGTAGGGCAGGTTTCGAAGAAGGCTGCTTTTCTCTTGCTATTCTTTTAAGAATCGCTAAAACCATCACTAAAACCAAACTGTGTGTTGCAGATATATTTCATGAATGTTTTGGGGCAATGGGGGTTGTTACATCTCAACATAAAGAAATGTAAACAGGTTAAGATTGAACATTAGGCATGGTTATGCTCAAATTCTCTGGCCAACCAACCAATGGTGTCTCCTCAGCTCCCTGGCTCAGACTGCTTCTGTCTTCCAGCATCTTCCTTCTTTGTCCCACATCAGAGTAGCCCACATTTTTGTCTTCCCCACATTGCACAGGATCACAAATTTTTTTTTGTTAATTTTATTATAAAGGTCATTTAAACTATTTTCCATTTCATTCCCTTCTTTCTAGGATTTGTCCCAGGTGGAGGTGGTGGGGTTTAGCTTTAAAAACCAGGCAAGTTCTCTGAGGTGTTATCAAGAAGGAGAAAGAGTTTAGTGTGTGGGAGAATTTTTCATTGTTGTTTGACTTCAGAACAATTGGTTTCCTGTATGACTATCTTCCTGCTGTTCTCCCTATAGTCCATGCAGCAAGCAGAAGGATTATTCTGAATGCAAGTGAAATTCTTTCTCCTCTTTTCCTTAAAACTTTTCATATCTCAGGTAAAATTGAAAGTTCTTAATGTGGATTTCAGGGCCCTATGTGTTGTTGCTTGGGTTCCCCTCTGACCTCTGACCTGCCATGACCCATTCTTCACTGTGCTCCAGCCATGGTGGCTTCTTGGGATCCTTACTACCTCAGGGGTTTTGCAGTTCCCTTGGATTGCATGCAGCTTCCCCTCACTTTTCACAGGTCTGCTGCAATATTTCAGAATCAGACAGACCTTCTGTGGCCACTCTTTAAAATTGCACCCCTCTGTTATTCTGTGTACTAACACATTATTATTTAATCATCTCTACAATCATACACTTGTTTTTTGTCTCCCTACATGACAGTGATAACTCTGTGAGTGTACAGTGTTGCTCCTTTCTTTTCTGGCCAGCTGTTCATTCCACATTTCCTAGAACAGTGTGTTGTATGTACATGGTAAGCTTTGGTGCATTATTTGTTGAATGAGTGTATGTATGCAGCCATAGTTATTTCTTGAGCACCTGCATGTACCAGAGTCTGTGGTATCTATCTCTGCAGATTATAGTTTGAAAATTTGTTATGCAAAGATCCTTCCTGAAAGCAGAGTTCTCCCCAAATGCAAAGCATTGTTACTCTATGTTCCCCATAGCCTCTCTTTTTTCCTCCCTTCTAGGTGCCCTGAGGCCCATTGCTGTGTATCAGGAGTTGGTAGACGTTTTTTTGTGAAGGGCCAGATGGCAAATATTTTAGGTTTCATTGTCCATACTGTCTCCATGTTAGCCACTCAATGCCATGTGGGCATTGCAGCACAGAAGTGGTGCATAAGGGAGTGAGTGTGGCCTACAAGCCAGTGTGTGCTGACCCCTAAGCAAAGAATTAGTGCTTTTGCCAATCAACCCCAAATTCTTTAGTTGGAACACAGTGCGATACTTTTCTTACCTGAAAGACATCTGGGGTTATGCTGAGGGGAAGGCTTCATTTATCTAAACCAATGACTAGCAGAGGAGTTTCAGAAATCTGCAAAAGAGAAGATCACTTTGAGGGAGTGGAAGTTTTCCATTTAACCCCCAAATATATTTTTTATGTTTGAAGAAGGCCATCCAGCTGGAGTAAGCCCACCCTATCTATCTAAAGAGATTTTAAATGCAAAACAAATGGGACAACCACCAGGTCATTCTAACTCCCACTAAGTTCAAAGTGGTTTGTGGAGTAAATGCTTCATGATGGGACATTATGCATGGACCTGTGATGATGTGTACCCTGTGACAGCTCCAGTGTTCCATTTACCAGCACTGTCATATAGCACACAGGAAGTGTGTCTCTGACTACCACCCTGGTGCTGGGAGCCTACAGCTGAGAGTCAAATTCCTAATCACCTCTCTTCTAGTTTCTTTTTCAGGACTTTATTTGCCAGTAAAAGCTGTGTTTAGTAAGCAAGCTAGGTAACACTGCTGAGTTTCTGGATCTGTCGATTGACTCAAACTTTTGCAGCCATAGAAGTTGTATTAATTTGTTAGGTCATAGGGAGTCGGTAGGTTCCATATGTTCAGTGTCTTATGCCAATTCTGTTAATTTGAACCATACCGGTATCATGCAGGGCCAGGACAAATTTTTGGCTACTCAATATGTAGTGGCTATGTGTAGTGTTTCCTTCATTTACAAAAAATGCTAAGGGGAAAAAGAACCTATGAATCAGAGTATTTCATAAAACTGAATTTCCACATATAGGTTACAGAAAAAATGTGCCTCATTAGTAAGATGCTTTTGTATTCTGACTAAAATTGAAAACATATTTACAAAATGTTCCATAGTTTTTCAGGATTCCAAGTTTAGTCTGGATATGTGTTACTATTTTTTAAATTTAGTGTTTATTCTTCTTGAGTGATAATCAACTTTTAAGATGATGTCTCCTGAGAAACTGAGTAGTGCCACTTTAGAGATTTAATTTATTTGGTTTGATACAGAATGAACTTTCTTATCACAAGGCTAAATAAAAACACAGTTCAGAAGCACATACTTGGTAAGAAGAAGACAGACGACTTAGGCTGTGCCAGAAAGGAAAATTTATTTTGAAACATTGTCCTGTCCGGTCAGAGGGAAAAATGGACAAAAGCATTTTGTGGGAGGAAATTACACTCTTAGCTTAAGAAAAATAGTAATAAATGATTCCAAAGAGTTATAAGGTTATCTCTTGTCTTTTTTTTTTGTCTTTGGCACATTGCATTTGTTCCTCCCCAAGAGGAAAAAAAATTGTTTTATTACTTGGAAAAGAAATTTCTCCATATATCTAATCATAAGGTTACAAATACATTTCAAATAGGATTTTATCTGTCAGACTGATCATTTACCACGTCTCAAGTTGTTATTTCTTTCTCTTCCTCTCTCCTTCATTTCCTTTTCTCTTTCCCCCCTTTTCTTTTTCTCTCTCCTCACTTCCTCCTTGTTTCCCTTGAATATGTTATTTAAAACAGTGACATTAAACAAACATTCAGTCTTAACGTGAGATTTTAACATAACTAGACAATCCACACAGTGTGGATTAGATGCAAAGGCAGGTAGTTCAGTTAATGTGCCCTTCCTATTTCTAGAACAAGATGCATTACGTAAAACCCTGATTGTTTTTGCCTTTTACATCCAAGTTAGTTCTATTATGTTAGTATCAGCAGATGGGTTTAATTTGAGCAATTATTCATTTGGACCACCTCATGCCTTTTCCTAGGAGCCAAAAATTAGAGTGAGATCATAGAAGGGATTGCATAAATGCTGCTCATTAGGGTTATTTAAGAACTTGAGTGGATATGCCCAGTGGATGATAAAACTAGGAAATAAACAACAATTAAACATCATCAAAAAACCCTACCAGATCTCTTTTCCATATCTTTGGATATTATAATAAGAGCTAAATAATTTATTTCCATTGTCTGGAATTTAAACTCTAGGACAGATAAATTTTATAGGCAAATGTAACCTTTCAATTTATGGGTATTTTAAATGATATCTATCATTTTGGTTTATAGTTTTAATAGCACTTTCATTTTTATTTATTAATTTGTTTATCAGGTCAACCTTTGAAACATGCTGCCCCTGGCTTACTGAAATAGCAGCCCCCAAAGGTTAATTCAGCCACTTATTCAGGAGTAGAACTGGAACTGGAAACCAGATGGAGACTGACACTCAAATGTGACTACTAGATTGTGACTCTGAGCACATACTCTGTGAATTATTTTAGAATGAACATGAAGTGGTAGCTTCTCCAAACTAGCTTTAATCTAATGAAAACATTCACAATAGTTCAAAGATTTCATTCCTGTCATGGATAGTTACCTAACATAACATACTACTAAAAGTTAAAATTATGAAAAGCTGATATATCATCTTTCCTTCTTAAACAAAACAGAAAAATCGTTTCAGTTAAACTTTCCACTTTGAAAACTATTTGTTGAATCATGTTGTTGCTATTAAACTGGAAGATACCCATGGTAGTTGTTACTTCTGGGCACTGGCATCTGATTCTTACTGTCTTCCTCTGGTCATGTGGGAGAAACAACTTTCTGCTCTTGTGAGGCCGGGTATTGCCACGTGACTCACTCTTGCCAATGAAATATGAGGAGAACTGTGTGGAAACAGTTGATAGTTGGGTATGTTTCTTCAGCTCTCTTTCACTTTGGCAGGGGTATAAGTACATGTTGGGTTGGAGATGTCCTTAAATTGAGGCAGCAGGAATGCCCAGCCAACACATGGAAGACAGCTGCCCTGGAGAGTGTCCTGGACCAGTGATGGGCTCTGTTTCAACAAGAAATAAACTTTTGTTGTTTTGAGTGCCTAGAATTTTGGAATTGTTTGTTACTGCTGCAACCTAGTCTGTGCTGACCAATTCAAAATGAAACTGAAATGTATTGAGCTAACATAGCTTCTTTAATTCCCAAAAGATTCCCACTGAGCCATGGAATGCAATGGCTCCCCTTTTAGCATGCTCTTTTCCTCCTTCATAATATCCCAAATCAATATATTTGAACACTGTGACTACATATATTCAAGTTATTGAATAATTTTTAGAGAGTCTGGAAAGATGAAGGGCATTTTTATGTTCTGGATTTGAGGTGTACTCTGGAAGCTCATGATTAGATTATGAGCGCTGTAGCCTAATTAGTGGGCTAATCTATTTGATGGCTTAATAATTTGAAAGAACTACTGTACTGGGTGATACTCTAAGCAGGTAGTGTGGAGCTGGAAGAAGTGGGTCACCAGAGAATCATGAGTTTGGGGTTAATATTTTGCTCTTTGTACTTTGCTTGCTCTCTTTTCTTCTGGTCACCATGAACTGAGCAGCATTCTTCCACCACAACCTTCCACCATGATGTTTTGCCACTTCTCAGGCCCAGAGCAATGGAGTTGGCAGACCATATACTAAGCTCTCTGAAACCATCAGCCCCAAATAGGCTTTTTTTCCTTTAAGTTTCTCTCATCAGATACTTTGGTCACAGTGATGAACAGCTGACTTGCACATAATTGTTGTTCAAAATATCAAATATTTTTCTGTGAGGTCAAGCCTATTAATTAAGAATAAAAATAATTAAAAAAAACCCAACCAATCAATTTAATCTTACCATTAATTACCAATAACTTCTTTTTTAAGGTAAAGTATATTTGCCTGTGGACCAATTCAAAGTTTATTGATTTTCTTTTTTTTGTGTGTATGTGTGTGTACAGATACTGTTTATATGCTCTATGTGTAATTATATTTGAGTATTAAAAGTGACAGTGAATATTTTATATAGTTTTATTTATACATAGAGTGATCAAAAAAGTGATCATTCCAGAGCTTTTCTGCTTTTCAGAGGAGAGATAGCAAACGAGATCATAAGCTCCATGTTTATAGTGACTGTACATATTTAATCTCTTTATCCCTGAAGCTTATAGTTCCAGGCACATAGCAGGGACTTAAATATTTGTAGAATGAATTCATATAGATGTGCCCTAATGAAATGTGAAAGGAGCAGAGTGGATGCCTACAAGTGACTCCCACCTTGCTAAAGCACCTGGGAAGTGAGACATCATTACATTGATGAATGGATGCTGTGGAGGATGAGATAACTCTACGTGGATTATGGGAAAAGCATTGCACTTGGAATCCAATGATGTAGGTTCGTATTTTTTGCTAATTCACCACCTTGAAAATGTTATTTTTCTATTTTAATACTCAGTTTTCCCATAGAAGAGGGAGCCAGTAATCTGCCTCATAGGATTTTTAACTTGGGATCTATTTGGGATCTCTCGATTGTATGCAACTTTATGGTGTTGCATACATTCACATACATATCAGTTTTTCTAAGGCTGAGAGTGAATAGTTTGCCTTATTCTCAAAGAGGATAATGAACTGAAAATGGTTAGCAACAATTGATGTAAGGTTGATATTGTCAAGCTTCTAAATACTTGAGTGGAGAGAGAAGAATTTGGGAATGAGGATATACATTTGTTTCTATACCTTGATTTATTTTGTTTTGTATCCTAAGTGGCTAGTCCCAATGACCAATTCTGAATGCAGAACAAGAAAATCAGTAAAAATGATCAATGATGATATTTATGAACATTTGTAGGTTACATGTGGTTTTCAAAGTCTATTGTGGAACAAGTATCATGATTAGCCCCTTGAATGGATTTGAACAATGATTCAGAGCTAGGTGATATGAATTAGTTGGTTATGAACTTCCTTTTCCATCAGAGAAGGTGACTGTTCCTGTCTTCTGCTTCTGTTAGCACCTGGTTCTCCTAGGTTTCCAGGTTCTGGGCAGCTGTTATTTCCCCACATGCTACTGACTAGCTGGAATCTCTATCCACACTGCCTGGTGCCTGAGCCCAGGTATTTATATCCTCTGTTAAGAAGGATATAAATGTGCTGTCATAATAGGGAGAGGTGGGTGTGAGTCCAACACCAGGAGAGCAGCATCTTGGTATACCCTGTTCTGCTCCAGTCCTGAGTGCTATAGGAGGCTGCAGAGACAGAAAACTTGAGACCCCCCTCATCCTGGGACCAGTGACTTCCAACTTGCTCCAAAGTCACGTTTTCTGGAGCCTATTGCACAACCCCATTTCAGTTAAAAATGTAACACCAATAACAAAACTGTGAGGTAGATAACCTCCTCCCTTCTTCAACAAAGGGGCCTTAGGGTACTTAGCTGATTTGTCATAGATTATAATTGGGAGACCAAAAATCAAATATGAGTCATACAACTCAAGCCTGGGATTCTCCACCCCCAAACTTGTCTCCTTACCTCATTCTATAGTTTTGAGCCCTTTTCCTCATGTGTAAGACACAATGTGGCCTCTGGCTGTGCTCCTTAATGTCATGATGCTTGGTGGGCTGGCACAGTGGGCTGCAGGAGTGTTTTTGCTTTTCAATGACAGGCAATAATTGATGATACATGAAGTGACTAAAGACCACATAAATACACCCCTATAATCCCCAGCAAATATATCTCCAATTCAATGTTCCCTTAACTGGATTAAAAAATATAGGCAGCATATCTTACTTTTCTTCATTCTCCCCCTTTTCTTCCTTTCTCTTTCCTTTTTTTTCCTCCCAGGTCTGATGGGTAATTGCTGATGTCTAACAAGGTTTGAGGGATAGGTATCTTGCATGGTGATAGAAAACACAATCACCGCACTTCATGTCTAACTTTTATAACACTCTGATCTATTTTATAAAAATGACTCACTCTGGAACACATTGAGAAACAGTCTGAAGTTTAAGCTTTCTTTCCTTAAATCATCTCCCCAGGCATATGCAAAGGAGAACGAGAGGGGGGGTGGTGATAAAACAGAAGTCCAAATCAAGAGAAATGGTGGTGAAAACCCAACCATGGAGAGTTTCAAGGAAGAAATAGCCACCAGCAGCATATTCCACAAAGAAACTGAACAAGAACAGGACCAGAAGGAATCCTGGTAGATACGAGGTCATTGCTGACTCATTGTACATGGGCAAATATTCTATTATTTTATGTCTCCTCTCTCACTCTGTCTAAAATGGCTCCAGAACCTATAGGAATAGGAAAGATAATGATATTTGCTGAAAACTGATGATGTCTTTAGATGAGAGAGGCTTCGTGAATTCTGGCTTTTAAGAAATGTGTCCTAAGAAATTTTGGGAAGCAATTCTGTCACAAAGGAGATCAGTGTCTTGTTTGATTACAAAGCCTAGTAGCTGTTATTTACAGATCCAGCCCCACTGGATAAAGAGTGGTACCAGGGTTTTGTGAATTTCACCTCACAACAAATATCCTTGAAACATGTTGACTATTTCACCCCCTTACACCTAGTATTTTGCATTTCTACCAGTGTCATTAAAGTCCTTTAAAAAACACTGCTAGTATGGAGATTCCTTGGAAAACTGGGAATGGAACCACCTTATGACCCAGCCATTCCATTCCTGGGTGTATTCCCAAAGTGAAGGAGCCTATAATCAAGGAGATAGCTAAAGATTGCGGTTAGCTGAGAGCCATAAAAGATGTTCTAGTTTCCACCTGATGTTGATACATTATTCAAAGAATCTTTGTATGCCCGTGAACACTGCGTGACGCACCTGTAAGCTCGAGCTGTAAGCACGTGTCCTTGTTAAAGCTATATGTATATAACTGGGTGAGGTTCGTTAGTGTGTGTGGGGAAGAAGAAGGTGGTGGTTGGAGTTAGAGCATTTGGAGTGATTGCTGGAGCTGGAGAGAGGAGAAGAATAAAAGACCTTTTTTCATTTTCATCCTGCCTCCGAATTTTCCTGTGGCGTTCGCTGCTCCAAGCGACTTCCGCTTCAGGCAGCGACAGGTGGCGGCCTGTACGGGGAATTCGGCGGCAAGGTAAGAAAAAAGAAAATTTAAAAAGATGGGAGCAAATATAACAAAAAGTCGGTTTATAAAAGCCATGAATGAAATTTTTGATATTGAGAACTCAGAGGATAGTGAGAAAAGTGAACAAGAAAGCATATCCTCTGACTCAGTGGAGACCAGCAAGGAGAGTAGGAATGTAAATTCAAAAGTAAGATCTGCAAAAGCCATCAGAAGCTTAATAAAATTAGCTGAGGAGTATGTACTCTCCTTAGAAACTGAAACTCAGGATACTAGTGAAAGTAATAATAGTAACAAGGAGCCAAACCATGAAAGTACAGTCTCCTCTACTGAGCCGGTTAGGAATTATGAAGCTAGTAGTGAAGAGGAATCAAAAAGCGATTCGGAGAGCACAGTCTCCAATAAAAAGAACAAAAAGAAATTAAAAAAGAGAAAAGACCGTTAAATAGAGGAACCACTAGCGCCCTCTGCTCCTTCATGGATAGAATCCCTAACAGAAACAATAAAGAGTATTGATCAGAGTGTACGTGCCCTTGAGGTAGAAATTGGCGGCCTTTCAGAGCGCTTATACGCTCTCGAACAACATAGACCGCAGGAGCACCTAGAACTGCCAGTATTTCAAAATGAACAGGGACAAAGATATCACGAGTTCCTAGACTTTAAAACAATAAAGAATTTTAAAGAGGCGGTAATGACCTATGGGCCTCAAGCTCCGTTCACATTAAGTATGATAGAGTCACTTAACACCCTAACCTTAGCCCCCTCAGATTGGAAAAGTCTATGCAGAGCGGTACTAAGTGGGGGACAATACCTAATCTGGAAAACTCAATTCCAGGAACTTTGTTCAGAAATAGCAAAGAGAAATGCTGCAGCAGGTTTCCCTCAACGCAATATAGATATGCTCACAGGGGAGGGTGAGTTCGCCGAACTACAAAATCAGCTACAATACGATCCAGGTGTGTATGCCCAGGTACACACTGCAGCTGTGAAAGCCTGGAAGACAATCTCAGGCACAGGGGATCTGCAAGGCAGCCTATCAAAAGTTATACAAGGGCCTAACGAACCTTACGCTGATTTTGTAGATAGGCTCTTAAAAACAACATCTAGAGTTTTTGGAGAAGTCGAGCAAGCTATGCCCCTAGTTATCCAACTAGCATACGAGAACGCTAATAAATATTGCCAGGATGCAATAAGGCCATGGAGAAGTAAAAAAAGACTTATCAATTTATATCAGACTGTGCAAAGACATTAACGAGGCTGTTATCACAGGCAACGTAATTGCTGCAGTGATGAAAAATTCCTCCCCTCAAAATTCCCAAAGGTTTCAACCTAGAACAGGATATTCCAGACAAAATTATTATAATCAACCAAGATATGCTAAGCAATATCCCCCAAGGGTAATAAAATCAAATTCATACCGTGCTCCAGGCCGATGCCCCAGATGCAAAAAAGGTATACATTGGGCCAATCAATGCCATTCTAGATATGATATATATGGAAATGATTTATCAAGGATTTCAAAAAACGGGGCACGGGGCCCAATGCCCCGGGGCCCACAAATGTACGAGGCACTAGAGGAGGAAGGCCCTCAGATTCAAATGATTCCTCGTCACAGTCCCTCCTACCCATTAACTCCCTTATCAGAGGGACAAGAGGAAGTGCAGGATTAGATCTCTGTTCTACTGCCCGGATGGTCCTGACACCTGAAATGGGGGTTCAGCTGATTCCTACGGGAATCAGGGGACCTCTCCCTTCAGGAACTGTGGGACTAATCCTTGGGCGTAGTTCCAAAAGTTTATTAGGCTTTAATGTTATACCAGGGGTTATTGATTCAGATTATAATGGAGAGATTAAAATAATGCTAAGTACACACAGGGGCATCATCTCCGTAAATCAAGGAGACAGAATCGCACAGCTGCTCCTCATTCCCAGTCTCCATAATTCTTTTAAAAGCATGCCACAAAATAGAAATAGCAGAGCATTCGGTTCCACTGGTTCAGGACCTATGGCTTTCTGGGTCCAGGACTGTTCACGGAGGCCTATGTGCAAATTAAAAATTCAAGGTATAGAGATGGAGGGGCTGATTGATACAGGAGCTGACTCTTCCATCATAAATCTACAACAATGGCCTAAGCACTGGCCTCTACAGAAAGCCTCAACCAGTTTAAGAGGCTTGGGATACAGTAATACCCCAGCTCAAAGTGCTGTAATCTTAAATTGGCAAGACAATGAAGGCCATACAGGAACATTCAAACCCTATGTTTTAAACAGCTTGCCAGTTACCCTATGGGGAAGAGATATCTTACATCAAATGGGGCTAGACCTAGCGACCAAGCCTGCAGGTGTTAAGAATAAAAATCCTACTCATAATAAAAAAGGCAAAGGACATTTTTTCTAGGGGCCACTGAGAAAACAATTTTAAAAATACCATGGCTCTCTAATAAGCCAGTTTGGGTCCCTCAGTGGCCCCTATCCAAAGAAAAATTGCAAGCGGCCCACCAATTAATTAAAGAACAATTAGAAGCAGGACACATAGAGCCTTCCACCTCTCCCTGGAATTCTCCCATATTTGTAATTAAGAAAAAATCAGGAAAATGGAGACTATTACAAGATCTAAGACAAATTAACAAAACAATGCAAATTATGGGCCCTACTCAACCTGGACTTCCTAATCCTGTAGCTATTCCAAAAAACTATTACCTTATAACCCTTGATATAAAGGACTGTTTCTTTTCCATTCCCCTACATCCTCTGGATGCCCCCAGGTTTGCTTTTTCAATTCCTTCTATTAATAATAATGGCCCTGATAAAAGATATCAATGGAAAGTATTGCCGCAGGGAATGGCAAATAGCCCTACACTGTGCCAACTATATGTGGACAGAGCTATACAGCCCATTAAAAACAAATATCAAGACCTTATGTGTCTACACTACATGGACGATGTTTTATTAGCTCACCCTAATCAACAAATCTTATTTAATATATTTAGTGAAATAACAAAAAATCTAAAAAAAATATGGATTATATATAGCAGAAGAAAAAGTTCAAAGCAGATCACCTATACTATATTTAGGCTTTAAAATCATGGATACTTTTGTTAAACCCCAAAAAATTCTAATAAGTAAAGAACATTTGACCACCCTCAATGATTTCCAAAAATTACTGGGTGACATTAATTGGCTTCGCCCTACACTAAGCCTCACTACTGGACAATTAAAACCCTTATTTGACATCCTTCGTGGGAACCCTGACCCATCCTCACCTCGAACATTAACTCCTGAGGCCAGGAGAGCTCTAAAATTAGTAGAACAGGCCATTGAAAGATCCCATTGCGATAGATTTGATTTTGCACAACCACTAATATTGATTATTATTCCTTCACAATATACTCCAACAGGAGTATTTTGGCAACAGGGACCTATATTATGGATACATTTGCCTGTCTCTCCTAAAAGTACAATTGAGTCTTATACCTCCATGGTAGCTAAACTTATTCTTCAAGGACTTAAAACCTCTACTAAAATATTTGGAATTCATCCCGCTACTATTATTACTCCTTATTCATCGTCACAGGTTGAATATTTGTGCTTCAATGATAATGATTGGGCTATAGCTAGATGCTCTACTTCTGCAAATTTTGACAATCATATTCCTAAATCTCCTATACTGTCCTTTTGTATCAATCATCCTATCATATTCCCACAGGTAATAAAAAAATCAACCCATTCCTAAAGCATTTAATGTATTTACAGATGGATCCTCTAACGGTACTTCTGCAGTAGTCACTCAAAATGAAAAAATGATTCATATCACTAATCAAAAATCAGCTCAATTAGTGGAACTCGAAGCTATAATAATAGCTCTGGAAAATTTTAAAGAACAGCCTATGAATATTTTTTCAGACAGCCATTATATTGTACATGCTGTCCCAAAATTGGAGCTAGCAGGTCCAATAGCACCACATACTCCAGCTTTTAAATTGTTTTCTCAAATCCAAAATCTCCTATGGCAACGAAAAGAACTTTTATTTATAGGTCACATAAGAGCTCACACTAATCTGCCTGGTCCTCTCCATGAAGGTAATCAAAAAGCTGACGCCCTCACTAAAACAATATTTATATTTACTACAGTACAACAAGCTACTTTATTTCATTCCCAGTTCCACGTTAACAGCACTACCTTAAGACAAAAATTTAAAATCACAAAAGAACAAGCTCGTAGAATTGTAAAAGAATGTCCATCTTGTGTAACACTCTTGCCCAATCCACATTATGGGGTTAACCCACGAGGTTTGATGCCCAATCATTTGTGGCAGATGGATGTCACACATGAGCCAAGTTTTGGAAAATTACGATTTATTCATGTCACCATAGATACATGCTCAGGCATGATTTTTGCTTCTTTACATTCCGGAGAAAAAGTTAAAGATACTATATCTCATTGTCTGCAAGCTTTTGCTGCATTGGGCATCCCCAAAATGCTTAAAACAGATAATGGCCCTGCATATACATCCACATCCTTCAAACAATTTTGTACAAAGTTCAATATTATCCACAAAACAGGTATTGCTTATAATCCTCAGGGACAAGGAATAATTGAAAGAGCAAATCGGACACTTAAAAATATGTTACTAAAGCAAAAAGATGGAAACTGGAAAAATCCTAAGGACAGATTGGCAGTTGCCCTGTTTACCCTAAATTTCTTAACTTTAGATTCTAATGGACATTCGGCTGGAGATAGACACTGGAACCCACACCAACAACATAAACCTTTGGTTTACTGGAAGGATGTTCTCTCAGGTACATGGAAGGGTCCAGACCCAGTATTAATTTGGGGGAGAGGATCTGTTTGTGTTTTTCCAAAGCACGAATCCTCTCCAATATGGATACCATCTAGATTGATAAAGCAGGTACAAAGTCAAAGGGATCAAGACGAAGTTATTGAGGAGTCTAGATTGAATAAACAAGTGCAAGGTCAAGAGGACCAAAATGAAGGTATGGAGTGATTCCCTTAAAAGAGTTCTCCATTAAATTTACAACTTAAATTTCATTCTTCCCGGCCGGGACAAGAAGATCTCTCTTCAGTGTATACACAATTGTAATTTTTTTTTCTCTTTTATATATGTCTTTATGTCTGTGCATTTGTCTAAATTTCATGTTAATGTGATGTCACAAATATGTTTATATGTGCGTCTGTCTAGTGTGACGTCACAAATAATTAAGCGCTTAAAAAAAAAAAAAAAAAAAGGTAGATAGATATAGATCCAAATAACAAATAACGTTAATTCATTTAAGCTTAGAATATTCTAATTTGATAATCAATAGATAGATAGATAAATAGATATTTATATAAGTTCAGAATATTTTTAGATAATCAATTATAATGATAATCAATTTTGATTTATAGTTGTCTCCGGGACTTCTCTTCAGCTGTGAATATGTTTAATGTTGTATAACCTGATATTTTGGTGTTCCGACAGAGGATCATTTATTTGTTATTGACTTCATTTGTTTAGTAGCTGATTAATTTGAATTATTTCAACAGGTATAGGATTGCTGTGTATATAGAGACTCGAGGATTCCAGCTAACAAATTATTTTTCCAAAATGCCTTTGGCTTTTCTTTATCTTTAGTGCAGTAAACACCCTCAGTTTCTCTTTGATTATTTCTGAATGTGATATTTTGCCAGCTTATGTTTGTGGGAGCTTGAGCAGCAATGTGTGTGAGCAGAGATCAACTTTTATTTTCTACTCTAATAGTTCTTTTTTTTTTAGTTTGACAGCTCACCTTTTGATCTCAGTGCTGGAATAGCACTGCCTTTCCCTTAATAATGGATGCTTGAGTTTTTTAGGTAGCGGGCCCTGAAGATTTGCCGGTGGAAATGTCTGGACATAAAAAAGACGGATGCTGCTACAACTGCAGGGACCGCGGTCGCTGCAAGCATCCCTGCTGCTCAGGCATCAACAACCTCACCAGCAGTGTGGCCTCTGCTCTGCATGCATGGGGCCTCCTGAATCTATGTGTTATAACTTATGGACATTTTGATTTTCCATTATTTTGGGACATTGCGGGACAATGCCTTGCGGGTATTTGTCTAAGAGAACTCAGTGCGTTACTTGATGAAACTAAGGGCAGCTGATTGGCTTAAAGAACTTGATACGCTATGGAAACTTGGCTCGTCAGCAGTAGGCTTGCCGCCTTAAAGCCGCAGCATCTCCTAAAAATTGGACGGCTGTTAGTCAACACACAGTCAATCCTGAAGGGCTCTATTGGATGGCTGGTTAGCCTATGACGGGTAAGATCCCCAGAGGGGGACAACCTAAGACATGGCACAGTCGCACGGGACAGTCTAATGTGGCCGGCATGTCAACCTAAGCCAGGAGTCAGGACAGCCTAGACTCCCATGACGGGTAAGAATGTCGGTTGCACATGGACGTCCTAGAACATCCCCTCTTTTAAAACTAAAAGGGGGAAATGAAGGAGCCTATAATCAAGGAGATAGCTAAAGATTGCGGTTAGCTGAGAGCCATAAAAGATGTTCTAGTTTCCACCTGATGTTGATACATTATTCAAAGAATCTTTGTATGCCCGTGAACACTGCGTGACGCACCTGTAAGCTCGAGCTGTAAGCACGTGTCCTTGTTAAAGCTATATGTATATAACTGGGTGAGGTTCGTTAGTGTGTGTGGGGAAGAAGAAGGTGGTGGTTGGAGTTACAGCATTTGGAGTGATTGCTGGAGCTGGAGAGAGGAGAAGAATAAAAGACCTTTTTTCATTTTCATCCTGCCTCCGAATTTTCCTGTGGCGTTCGCTGCTCCAAGCGACTTCCGCTTCAGGCAGCGACAATGATTTTGTAGATAGGCTCTTAAAAACAACATCTAGAGTTTTTGGGAGAAGTCGAGCAAGCTATGCCCCTAGTTATCCAACTAGCATACGAGAACGCTAATAAATATTGCCAGGATGCAATAAGGCCATGGAGAAGTAAAAAAGACTTATCAATTTATATCAGACTGTGCAAAGACATTAACGAGGCTGTTATCACAGGCAACGTAATTGCTGCAGTGATGAAAAATTCCTCCCCTCAAAATTCCCAAGGTTTCAACCTAGAACAGGATATTCCAGACAAAATTATTATAATCAACCAAGATATGCTAAGCAATATCCCCAAGGGTAATAAAATCAAATTCATACCGTGCTCCAGGCCGATGCCCCAGATGCAAAAAAGGTATACATTGGGCCAATCAATGCCATTCTAGATATGATATATATGGAAATGATTTATCAAGGATTTCAAAAAACGGGGCACGGGGCCCAATGCCCCGGGGCCCACAAATGTACGAGGCACTAGAGGAGGAAGGCCCTCAGATTCAAATGATTCCTCGTCACAGTCCCTCCTACCCATTAACTCCCTTATCAGAGGGACAAGAGGAAGTGCAGGATTAGATCTCTGTTCTACTGCCCGGATGGTCCTGACACCTGAAATGGGGGTTCAGCTGATTCCTACGGGAATCAGGGGACCTCTCCCTTCAGGAACTGTGGGACTAATCCTTGGGCGTAGTTCCAAAAGTTTATTAGGCTTTAATGTTATACCAGGGGTTATTGATTCAGATTATAATGGAGAGATTAAAATAATGCTAAGTACACACAGGGGCATCATCTCCGTAAATCAAGGAGACAGAATCGCACAGCTGCTCCTCATTCCCAGTCTCCATAATTCTTTTAAAAGCATGCCACAAAATAGAAATAGCAGAGCATTCGGTTCCACTGGTTCAGGACCTATGGCTTTCTGGGTCCAGGACTGTTCACGGAGGCCTATGTGCAAATTAAAAATTCAAGGTATAGAGATGGAGGGGCTGATTGATACAGGAGCTGACTCTTCCATCATAAATCTACAACAATGGCCTAAGCACTGGCCTCTACAGAAAGCCTCAACCAGTTTAAGAGGCTTGGGATACAGTAATACCCCAGCTCAAAGTGCTGTAATCTTAAATTGGCAAGACAATGAAGGCCATACAGGAACATTCAAACCCTATGTTTTAAACAGCTTGCCAGTTACCCTATGGGGAAGAGATATCTTACATCAAATGGGGCTAGACCTAGCGACCAAGCCTGCAGGTGTTAAGAATAAAAATCCTACTCATAATAAAAAAGGCAAAGGACATTTTTTCTAGGGGCCACTGAGAAAAACAATTTTAAAAATACCATGGCTCTCTAATAAGCCAGTTTGGGTCCCTCAGTGGCCCCTATCCAAAGAAAAATTGCAAGCGGCCCACCAATTAATTAAAGAACAATTAGAAGCAGGACACATAGAGCCTTCCACCTCTCCCTGGAATTCTCCCATATTTGTAATTAAGAAAAAATCAGGAAAATGGAGACTATTACAAGATCTAAGACAAATTAACAAAACAATGCAAATTATGGGCCCTACTCAACCTGGACTTCCTAATCCTGTAGCTATTCCAAAAAACTATTACCTTATAACCCTTGATATAAAGGACTGTTTCTTTTCCATTCCCCTACATCCTCTGGATGCCCCCAGGTTTGCTTTTTCAATTCCTTCTATTAATAATAATGGCCCTGATAAAAGATATCAATGGAAAGTATTGCCGCAGGGAATGGCAAATAGCCCTACACTGTGCCAACTATATGTGGACAGAGCTATACAGCCCATTAAAAACAAATATCAAGACCTTATGTGTCTACACTACATGGACGATGTTTTATTAGCTCACCCTAATCAACAAATCTTATTTAATATATTTAGTGAAATAACAAAAAATCTAAAAAAATATGGATTATATATAGCAGAAGAAAAAGTTCAAAGCAGATCACCTATACTATATTTAGGCTTTAAAATCATGGATACTTTTGTTAAACCCCAAAAAATTCTAATAAGTAAAGAACATTTGACCACCCTCAATGATTTCCAAAAATTACTGGGTGACATTAATTGGCTTCGCCCTACACTAAGCCTCACTACTGGACAATTAAAACCCTTATTTGACATCCTTCGTGGGAACCCTGACCCATCCTCACCTCGAACATTAACTCCTGAGGCCAGGAGAGCTCTAAAATTAGTAGAACAGGCCATTGAAAGATCCCATTGCGATAGATTTGATTTTGCACAACCACTAATATTGATTATTATTCCTTCACAATATACTCCAACAGGAGTATTTTGGCAACAGGGACCTATATTATGGATACATTTGCCTGTCTCTCCTAAAAGTACAATTGAGTCTTATACCTCCATGGTAGCTAAACTTATTCTTCAAGGACTTAAAACCTCTACTAAAATATTTGGAATTCATCCCGCTACTATTATTACTCCTTATTCATCGTCACAGGTTGAATATTTGTGCTTCAATGATAATGATTGGGCTATAGCTAGATGCTCTACTTCTGCAAATTTTGACAATCATATTCCCAAATCTCCTATACTGTCCTTTTGTATCAATCATCCTATCATATTCCCACAGGTAATAAAAAATCAACCCATTCCTAAAGCATTTAATGTATTTACAGATGGATCCTCTAACGGTACTTCTGCAGTAGTCACTCAAAATGAAAAAATGATTCATATCACTAATCAAAAATCAGCTCAATTAGTGGAACTCGAAGCTATAATAATAGCTCTGGAAAATTTTAAAGAACAGCCTATGAATATTTTTTCAGACAGCCATTATATTGTACATGCTGTCCCAAAATTGGAGCTAGCAGGTCCAATAGCACCACATACTCCAGCTTTTAAATTGTTTTTCTCAAATCCAAAATCTCCTATGGCAACGAAAAGAACTTTTATTTATAGGTCACATAAGAGCTCACACTAATCTGCCTGGTCCTCTCCATGAAGGTAATCAAAAAGCTGACGCCCTCACTAAAACAATATTTATATTTACTACAGTACAACAAGCTACTTTATTTCATTCCCAGTTCCACGTTAACAGCACTACCTTAAGACAAAAATTTAAAATCACAAAAGAACAAGCTCGTAGAATTGTAAAAGAATGTCCATCTTGTGTAACACTCTTGCCCAATCCACATTATGGGGTTAACCCACGAGGTTTGATGCCCAATCATTTGTGGCAGATGGATGTCACACATGAGCCAAGTTTTGGAAAATTACGATTTATTCATGTCACCATAGATACATGCTCAGGCATGATTTTTGCTTCTTTACATTCCGGAGAAAAAGTTAAAGATACTATATCTCATTGTCTGCAAGCTTTTGCTGCATTGGGCATCCCCAAAAATGCTTAAAACAGATAATGGCCCTGCATATACATCCACATCCTTCAAACAATTTTGTACAAAGTTCAATATTATCCACAAAACAGGTATTGCTTATAATCCTCAGGGACAAGGAATAATTGAAAGAGCAAATCGGACACTTAAAAATATGTTACTAAAGCAAAAAGATGGAAACTGGAAAAATCCTAAGGACAGATTGGCAGTTGCCCTGTTTACCCTAAATTTCTTAACTTTAGATTCTAATGGACATTCGGCTGGAGATAGACACTGGAACCCACACCAACAACATAAACCTTTGGTTTACTGGAAGGATGTTCTCTCAGGTACATGGAAGGGTCCAGACCCAGTATTAATTTGGGGGAGAGGATCTGTTTGTGTTTTTCCAAAGCACGAATCCTCTCCAATATGGATACCATCTAGATTGATAAAGCAGGTACAAAGTCAAAGGGATCAAGACGAAGTTATTGAGGAGTCTAGATTGAATAAACAAGTGCAAGGTCAAGAGGACCAAAATGAAGGTATGGAGTGATTCCCTTAAAAGAGTTCTCCATTAAATTTACAACTTAAATTTCATTCTTCCCGGCTGGGACAAGAAGATCTCTCTTCAGTGTATACACAATTGTAATTTTTTTTTCTCTTTTATATATGTCTTTATGTCTGTGCATTTGTCTAAATTTCATGTTAATGTGATGTCACAAATATGTTTATATGTGCGTCTGTCTAGTGTGACGTCACAAATAATTAAGCGCTTAAAAAAAAAAAAAAAAAAGGTAGATAGATATAGATCCAAATAACAAATAACGTTAATTCATTTAAGCTTAGAATATTCTAATTTGATAATCAATAGATAGATAGATAAATAGATATTTATATAAGTTCAGAATATTTTTAGATAATCAATTATAATGATAATCAATTTTGATTTATAGTTGTCTCCGGGACTTCTCTTCAGCTGTGAATATGTTTAATGTTGTATAACCTGATATTTTGGTGTTCCGACAGAGGATCATTTATTTGTTATTGACTTCATTTGTTTAGTAGCTGATTAATTTGAATTATTTCAACAGGTATAGGATTGCTGTGTATATAGAGACTCGAGGATTCCAGCTAACAAATTATTTTTCCAAAATGCCTTTGGCTTTTCTTTATCTTTAGTGCAGTAAACACCCTCAGTTTCTCTTTGATTATTTCTGAATGTGATATTTTGCCAGCTTATGTTTGTGGGAGCTTGAGCAGCAATGTGTGTGTGAGCAGAGATCAACTTTTATTTTTCTACTCTAATAGTTCTTTTTTTTTTTAGTTTGACAGCTCACCTTTTGATCTCAGTGCTGGAATAGCACTGCCTTTCCCTTAATAATGGATGCTTGAGTTTTTAGGTAGCGGGCCCTGAAGATTTGCCGGTGGAAATGTCTGGACATAAAAAAGACGGATGCTGCTACAACTGCAGGGACCGCGGTCGCTGCAAGCATCCCTGCTGCTCAGGCATCAACAACCTCACCAGCAGTGTGGCCTCTGCTCTGCATGCATGGGGCCTCCTGAACCTATGTGTTATAACTTATGGACATTTTGATTTTCCATTATTTTGGGACATTGCGGGACAATGCCTTGCGGGTATTTGTCTAAGAGAACTCAGTGCGTTACTTGATGAAACTAAGGGCAGCTGATTGGCTTAAAGAACTTGATACGCTATGGAAACTTGGCTCGTCAGCAGTAGGCTTGCCGCCTTAAAGCCGCAGCATCTCCTAAAAATTGGACGGCTGTTAGTCAACACACAGTCAATCCTGAAGGGCTCTATTGGATGGCTGGTTAGCCTATGACGGGTAAGATCCCCAGAGGGGGACAACCTAAGACATGGCACAGTCGCACGGGACAGTCTAATGTGGCCGGCATGTCAACCTAAGCCAGGAGTCAGGACAGCCTAGACTCCCATGACGGGTAAGAATGTCGGTTGCACATGGACGTCCTAGAACATCCCCTCTTTTAAAACTAAAAGGGGGAAATGAAGGAGCCTATAATCAAGGAGATAGCTAAAGATTGCGGTTAGCTGAGAGCCATAAAAGATGTTCTAGTTTCCACCTGATGTTGATACATTATTCAAAGAATCTTTGTATGCCCGTGAACACTGCGTGACGCACCTGTAAGCTCGAGCTGTAAGCACGTGTCCTTGTTAAAGCTATATGTATATAACTGGGTGAGGTTCGTTAGTGTGTGTGGGGAAGAAGAAGGTGGTGGTTGGAGTTACAGCATTTGGAGTGATTGCTGGAGCTGGAGAGAGGAGAAGAATAAAAGACCTTTTTTCATTTTCATCCTGCCTCCGAATTTTCCTGTGGCGTTCGCTGCTCCAAGCGACTTCCGCTTCAGGCAGCGACACCAAAGAACTTAAAAGCAGCATGCTACAGGGACACAGCCACATCAATGTTTATAGTAGCACAATTCACAATAGCTAGGTTGTGGAACCAACCTAGATGCCCCTCAGTAGATGCGTGGATAAAGAAAATGTGATATATATACACAATGGAATATTACTCAGCAATTAAAGAGAATAAAATAATGGCATTCTCAGGTAAATGGATGAAGTTGGAGAATATAATGCTAAGTGAAGTTAGCCAATCTCAAAAATCCAAAAGCCGGATGTTTTCTCTGATATAGGTAGGCTGACTCACAGTGGGTTTGGGATGGGGAACATAGGAGGATTAGAGGAACACTAGAAAGGTCAATGGGGAGGGAGGGAAAGGGAGGAAGCAAGGGGGCATGAAGGGGGAAAAAGAAGCAGATGGTAGAATAAGATGGATATCAGTATCCTAAATGCATGATTGAAGACATGATAGTATGAATATACTTTGTATACAAACAGTGTTATGTAAAAAGTTGCTCTATATGTGTATTATGAATTGTAATGTATGCTACTGTTATATATACAACTTCAAATAAAAAAAAAGCAAAAAAACCCCTGCTATTTTTATCCTCATCACATTTATATTTTCCCTACCTCTAGTGAATATGAGTAGTTTAATTGTTATTTTAATGTCACTTTATGCTAATTCCATCCTCTCCATAATTTCTGGCTCCATTTATATTGTTGGATTGTTTTCCCTCTTGGTTTGTGGGTCATACATTACTGGTAATTGTTGATTGGATGTCAGACTTATTTTATGTTTTTGGGTGCAAGTTTCGGTCATCTTCCTTTAAATGGTGTTGCACTTTGCTCTGGCATACAGTTAAGTTACTTGGAAACAGTTTGGTCCTTTTGAGGCTTACTTTAAGCTTCCTTAGGGAAGAGCCAGGGCAGTATTTAGTCTAGGGATAATTTCATCTTACTGCTAAGGAGGTACTATTCTAAGGACTCTACCCAGTGCCCTGGATATTAGAATGTCTTTCCATTTCAGCTGGTGGGAACACAAAATATTCCCAGCCCAGTATGATTTCAGAGAATTGTTTGGTCTACTGGTTCTTTTCCTGGCCTAGGGCATTTTCCTCTCATGCATGCCAAGATGTCCTATTGCAACTGTCAAGACTGGAGGGGACCCCTCTGCACTCTCTGTGCTGTTCTCTTGTCTTTTGTATTCTTTCCCACATATTCTACTTTTCTTGGATTCTCTATACTTTAATCTCTGTCTCTCCAAACCAGCAATACCATTGATCTCTGATGGGCCATTCCTTTTCTGTGCTGCAGCTGGAAATTCTTCTAGGCAGTAAGTAGGGCTTACCTCATCTGTTTCTATTTTCCCAGGGATCAAGTCTCATACTGCCTATTGTACAATGTTTGAAAACTACTTTTTTCTCCCACACATTTTGTTTGGCCTTCTGTTTTTTTAAGGTGGCAGTGGTGGTGGTGGTGGGGGCAAACTGGTTTTTGTTAAGCCATTTAGACAGGAAGTAATGGTTCCCAATGTATTGATTTCTGTTTGATGACTAACAGTAATACATTTCTACACAAATATCCTTAGAATTTATTGTTTCTCAAACATGTCAACAAAGGCCTGCCATGAAAATAACTTGTTTTCTACCTATTTCCACAACAGAGTATTTTTCTTCTCATTATAAATATTTATTTTTGGGAAGATGTGCAGAAAAGCTGATTAAGAGACTAAAAATTCACTTTTGACAGTCCTTGAGTTCTTAAAAAAAATCTATGATAAATAATTAGTTTTTGCTGCAGCTTTTACTCCAAGTTTTTCCTTAGTTATAAAATGTGTTGTTGAACATATGCATCTTGGTTCATCCAGCTATTTTCCTCCTGTGTTATTATAATCTATTGAAAAATAAACAACACATTTGGTCAATGTGAAATCATTTGATTGTGTTCCCTGATTATGAATATACTGAAATGAAGTTTGAATTAAAAACCAGCAGCTTTCTACCTACCATAGTCCCACTATTTGTACACATAACTCTGCCTGTGGTTGACTCTAGAAGGGAGCAGCAGAGGTTCTGTGGCAGCCAGCTCTGCTCACAGTGCCAGCATTGCAGATATGTGTGTTGAAACTGGAGGGAAACATTGCTAAAGATTGAAGTCTAAAGAATATCCACATAGAATTTTTTTTTTATATTATACTATTTTAGAAACAAATTTAAAGGAATATAATCTTCTTGCCTTAGCTGTTTTTATACAGAAATTTTAGAGTAAAAATCTTACTCCTAATTTTGAAGAAATTTCAGGTTATAAGAGGCTAAAATTTTACTGAGGAATCATGACAAAGAATGCCACAGTTGGAGCCGGGCGCGGTGGCGCACGCCTGTAATCCCAGCACTTTGGGAGGCTGAGGCAGGAGGATCGCGAGTTCAAAGCCAGCCTCAGCAATGGTGAGGCACTTAGTAACTCAGTGAGACCCTGTCTCTAAATAAAAAATACAAAAAAAAAAAAAAAAAAAAAGGGCTGGGATGTGACCCAGTGGTCGAGTGCCCCTGAGTTCAATCCCCGGTACCACAAAAAAAGAATGCCACAGTTGGCCAGACATGCAAAATTGTCCTTTGTCAATTGTGTATTGAAGGCCTACTTCTTTCTCAAAGAGAAATGACTATTTTGAATTTTATTATCTTTTAGTATTTACTTAGCACTAAACAGCATGCTTGGTTTCCTTGGATTTATAGGACAACATAGGACAGAAGGCAATTCTTCATATGACAAAGATTGACTTTTAAGGTTCTGTTTTCGGGGCTGGAGTTGTGGCTTAGTGGTGGAGCACTTGCCTAGCATGTGTGAGATGCTGGGTTTGATCCTCAGCATTACATAAAAATAAATAAAGTTATTTAAAAAAAAAGGTTCTGTTTTCACCTACACTGCTACATTAATCTTGGTTTTCCTCTTTTTGACCTTCCCCCAAAAAACTTTTCCATTACTTATGTTTGCAAATAAAACTACATATATATATATGTATATATATATACATAAATGTGTATATATATACATATATAGTGTGTGTGTGTGTGTGTATATATATATATATATATATATATATATATATATATATATATATGAATTTGGTTTAAAGGTACTGGGCATCCTTGCCTGTCATTTGGCATGATCCTACTGGCTTGTGTTCAAGTCCATTTTTACCCTGGATGTAACCTTCTTGTGTCTTGATTTCATTTATAACTAACCAGTCTTGACCTATAATCTTTCTTCAGGTTTTCTGTTTGCTTGGCTTCCAGTTTGAGCCCTAGCTCAACTAAACTCTTTTGGCTCTTGAACCTTCTGCATCACTTCCCAGTCAATGATTTGCTCACTCCTGGCACAGAAGCTTCTTTGGATGGCGTCCTGTAGTGGCAACTTATGACTTATCCCCTTACCCCACCCACCACCAGTCTTAGGAGCAACTCTGAGGAAATGTAGCTGTGCACCTCGATGGGTCTGCAGCCAGAATCAGGTAAATGCTTCTACCTTCGTTCTTCTAACAGGGACTTGGTCCTTACAAATACTTTTTTGTTGTTCAAGGTCATTATTTCTTATGAACACCATTGTGCTATGTACACTGGATTTATTGAAGGCCTCACAACTTGGCAGTGAAGAGTGAAGAATGGGATCTCAGCTTACTGTGGTCAATCTCGTAGATCATTTTAGTTAGTTTGGCTTCAACAGTTTTAAACCATCAGATTCCATTTAAAAATCAGTCTTCCTCTAGGCACATTCTTTAAACTTCACATTTATCTAAGCATTTTCACAATAGTGAAAAGATCACTAGTTTAGATGTATTACTCATTTTCTTAGACACCCCCTCCAACTAATAAAATAAATCTGGAGAACTGAATCATCAAGAATCTCATTAGAGTAGACTTACAATGACTAGTAATTAAGAAATACTAGTCATTGAATTGACTAGTCTTGGGGAGGAATATAGTTATCCTTGTAAAGAAGGAGGGGCAGGGAGTTATAGGAAGAGGCAAATATGACTTGCCGTGAGTAAGAAAGACTAATTCTTGACCTTCTAGAGTGAAGTGATTCTGTTGTCATCCTAGGTTTTATCTCAAAAATGTGTATGGGTCTTGTGTAATACTCTAAAATACATGTTAGTACACAGCATGTTTTAAATTATTTACAATTTAGTACAATTATCACTCCAGAAAAATGTTCCATGATAGTCCTGTGATTATTCTGTAGCCCTGGCGTATCATCAAGTATCCCCATGAAAACTGGAATCTTAGTTTGAGAAGCTTTGGCAAACACTGAAGAACATTGATTATGGAATTAGACTGACCTAGCTTGAATACTGACTATTTCTTTCTGAGTAGGCATGTTACTCAATCTCTTTGAACTTGACCTCCTTTTAGAATAAAATGGGGGTTCTGGGAGATGGAGATAAAGTAATGTGTATCTAGCACCTGAGAGCCTGTTTTAATATACCCCTAAATTTGCGAATGGAGATTATGTATAGACTTCTTGAGGTTGGGGTCCTTGTATCTTCAGACAATGCCTGGCACGTAGGAAAACAAAATAAGTCATAATTGAATTACTAAAGCAAGAGCTCATTATTTAGTGATCCAAGACAAATTAATGTATGCATAGAAGCTTAACACAGTGCTGGCATACATTAGTTCTTCACAAATATTTCTGATAATTGCCTGATTTGGCAAGTGATTTCACTTAGTGCTCATCTTTGGAAAGTGAGGACTGAACAGAATATAAGTAATTCCACATCAAAACTTTGGTACTTGTTTTCTGCTGTTCACTTTTGAAAAAATATCTAAAAAATGCTGATATAGAAAATTACACAAAACAAATGAACGCAAGAATAGTGAAGACCCTTATACCCACTGCTCAGATCCAGAAGCAGAGCTTTAAGTTCTTGTGTGCCATATCTCAGTTCGTTTCCTTCCCTCTCCTAAAGAAACTGCTGACTTTTGTCAGGTAAATATTTCCTTTGCATTTCTTTATGGTTTTACCTTCAAGGTGCATTCCTAGATAAAATAGTTAAATCTTGCAAATTAAAAAAAAATTGATGTGTTTGAGATCTTTTAGTCTGCAAGTTCCTCTTTCATTCCCTTAAAAGTTATCTCTGGAAGAACTGGGTTATTTTGTTTGACCTCTAGAATTTCCCATGTAGAGTTAACTGATTGCACAGTAAAATTATGGTGCACTTCAGCTGTTCCTTTGTTTCCCGTTTTCTTGCAATTTGGCAGATGGATCCAGTGAAATGATCAGACTGTTGTTCTCATTCTTGGGCAAGCCTATAATTGGAATTATTATTATATTTTTTCATCAGGAAGTGCATCACACCTAACTTCTGTTTTCTTTGATGTTGACAATGGTTGAGGCTCAATGCCTCAATTTATTTAATTTAGTAATTTAAATGGACGTATTTTAATTCTGCAATTTGTTTCATCTCATAATTGCAATACTTTTATAAATACTTCCCCTCCTTAACTATTGGTTGACCTGTGTTTCAATTTATACAGGAAAGGTAGAAAAAAAAAAATCCTTTAATCTCTTATCAAGGTTGGATTCCCTTTCCTCTTTTATAACCATTATTCAAATAAAAAAATGGTTCTCTATCATCTTATGATTTAAAGGATTACTATGGAATCACAGATTGAACACATTTGATGTTTTCAACCCATTTTTGGCTTTATTGAAAGCAAAGATTATCTTTATTCAAATTCTTTGCTTTATTGACAGATTGTTCCATCTTTGACTAGTGAATTCAGGTTGGTTCTCGAGTTCTTTGGACAATGTCTTTACTGCCTGATAGGTCAAAATAGGTCCATGTTCCTCATGTATGTTTCCTGCTACTGACTTGGAATTACCAAGTTCTTCAAGAAACTGGTGTCTTTTTTGGGGGGAGGGGTACTAGGGATTGAACTCAGGGACTTGACTACTGAGCCACCTCCCCATCCCTATTTTGTATTTATTTTATTAAGAGTCAGGGTCTCACTGAGTTGCTTAGCACCTCGCTGTTGCTGAGGCTGGCTTTGAATTCGTGATCCTTCTGGCTCAGCCTGCTGAGCCACTGGGATTACAGGTGAGCGCCACTGGGCCCGGCTGTAAGAAACTGTCTTTTAGTGGGAATTAATTGCACTGTTCGTAATTTTGTTACTGTCTTGATCAGTTTCTAGGATTCTTAAGTGAACAGTTGGGATATACACATACAATGTGTGTGTGTGCATGTTGTGTGTAAATATATATGTATATGCATATACATATACACAGATGTTTTTTATTAAAATAAAATGCCTCACAGGACTGTTTCAGGTTCAGTGCCTGTTTTCTGTACACAAGCATTTTGCCTGAGAGAGCATAGAGAAACTGGTTAATGATATGCTAGCTTGGCTGTAGAAGCACTAGGTAAAATGATGAATACCAAGGGTTTCAAATACTTGAAATGACAACACACAATTACCTCTCATATGTACATAATATTATTGTTATGGTTTGGATGTGATGTGTCCCCCAAAAGCTCACATGTGAGACAATGCAAGAAGGTTCAGAGAAGAGAAGTTTGGGTTATGAGATCCTTAACCCAATCATTGAATTAATTATCTGATGGAATTAATTGAGTGGTAACTGAAGGCAGGTGGGTTGTGGCTGGAGGAGGTGGGGCATTGGGCATGTGGCTTTGGGAAATATATCTGTGTCTGTCCAGTGGAGTCTCTATCTCTGCTTTCTGATCATCATGTGAGCTGCTTTCCTCATCCACACTCTTCCACCATGATGTTCTGCCCACCCTGAGCCCCGAGGAATGGAGCCTGCTGTGTAGGTAGATTGAGACTTCTGAAACGTGAGCCCCCAAATAGACATTTCCTCCCCTAAAATTGTTCTGGTCAGATCTTTTAGTTGCAGCACTGAAAGAGCTGACTAAAACAGTTTTCAGCAGGTCATCATTTCTATATACTTTAAACTTTTGAATGTTCAAGTAGGAAGTATAAAAAAACTACAAGGTTTAGATTAAGCTAGACTTAATTTTTATGATTCAAATTAACCTATGTTTTTATAACAGTAGTATGCATGCTCTGGCAATACACAGTGATTTAGTAAGATCTCTGGATGCTTGTTCGTCCTTTCATCCCCAGTACCTAGTATAATGGATTTAGCCAGAACAGAGTGCTTAACTAACACTTGTGAGATGAATAAGTATTGCTGGTAATATAGAGTGAGTACATTGGTAGAATGTGGGCATTAACCTTAGTTTTATACACTTTGTTCATTCTGTATAACCTATGAAAGTAACTTAATTATAAGCCTTTAAATCTTACCAAATGCCTTAGCCTAAGAAATAATATTAAGAGGTTATTAATATTATCATTGATGTCTGTAATTTTCCTAATTCAGTCTTTGTATGAATTGTAACTTGTATTTTTTCATTACATCATAAAGGTTAATTTGGTAAAATAGATGATAGAAATGTGCTTAAAGACTGACAATAACTAAAAATTAAAAGATAATGTTGATGAATAAATTCTGTTAATCATGATAAAGTTACATTGCTAACATCTTAAAATTTTCATTAAGTAACTTAACTCCCCAGAATGTAGTCATTCTACAAAATCATATAAAATTAGACCATCAATCACCAGGAAGATTTTTAGAAATTATTTTATTCTTTGACTTTTTTTAAGACAGTGTAGACATTTTTCTTTGGTCTTTGCAACTAAATTATTGAATTTAAACATTAGTTAGCCATCTTCTTTATTTTCTTCAGCTAGGAGAATATGTCTTTGTTTTTATTTGATAATTTCATATATTCTGTCACTTTTACTAGTGGAAAGCCACAAAATGGCACACTTTCATATTTGGTGAAGGAGTAAAAGGGAGAAAAATAGGGTAATGGTAGTCTCACCACATGTGAAGATTGAAGGAAAAGTTAACTTTTTCCATTATCTTTGCATTTAAATACTCCCCGTAATAAGATTGCATCAACAGTAGGCCAGATATCTGTTGTTTGGCTATTCAAAGAGGACAGGTATTTGTGTGTAAAGGTTAGGAACCCAGAGTATAATTCCTTGCCATCATAGTCCCTGGAAACTCTTTAAAGTTTATGCATCTCAAAATAACTTAAAATAACTTTCAATTAAGTAAGGTCATATCAACAACTGAAACTCAAAAGCATTTATTCTAGTCCAAAGTAAGTCTGCTGAAGGTTATACCTGGCTAGCAAAGTGTTTTTTTTTTTTTAAATTTTTATTTATAGTAGTATGTTTTACAGTTCATACTATACATATAGAGCATCTTTTTACACAAAACAGTTTGTATACAAAGTATATTCTCAGCATTCAAGTCTTCAATCATGCATTTAGAATAATGATATCCATCTCATTCAACCACTTTTTCCCCCCTTCCCCCCTTGCTCCCTCTTTTCCTTTCACCATTATAGTGTTCCTCTAATCCTCCTATGTACCCCGACCCAACGATACTGTGAACCGGCTTCCTTATATCAGAGGAAACATTCGGTATTTGGATTTTTGAGATTGATTGATTTCACTTAGCATTATATTCTCCAACTTCATCCATTTACCTGCGAATGTCATTTTATTCTCTTTTATTGCTGAGTAAAATTCCATTGTGTATATATTCCACATTTTCTTTATCCATTTATCTACCGAGGGACATCTAGGTTGGTTCCACAACCTAGCTATTGTGAATTGTGCTGCTATAAACATTGAGGTAGCTGTGTCACTGTAATATGCTATTTTTAAGTCCTTTGGGAATAGACCCAGGAGTGGGATGGCTGGGTCATAGGGTGGTTCCATTCCCATTTTCCCAAGAAATCTCCAAACTGCTTTCCATAATGGTTGTACCATTTTGCAGTCCCACCAGCAATGTATGAGTGTGCCTTTTTCCCCACATCCTCTCCAACATTTATTGTTGTTTGTGTTCTTGATAGCTGCCATTCTGACTGGAGAAAAATGAAATCTTAGAGTAGTTTTGATTTGCATTTCTCTAATTGCCAGTGATGTTGAGCATTTTTTCATGTATTTGTTGATTAATCGTGTATATTTTTCTGAGAAGTGTCTTTTCAATTCCTTAGCCCATTTATCGATTGGATTATTTGCTTTTTGGTGTCAAGCGTTTTGAGTTCTTTATGTATTCTAGAAATTAATGCTCTATCTGATGTGCACGTAGTAAATATTTGTTCCAAGTTAGTTGGCTCTCTATTCACCTTACTGATTGTTTCTTTTGCTGAGAAGAAGCTTTTTAGCTTAAATCTATCCCATTCATTAATTCTTGGTATTAATTCTTGCGCTACCGGATTCTTGTTAAGGAACTTGGAGCCTAATCTGACATGTTGGAAATTGTAGCTTACTTTTTCTTCCATTAGGTGTATTGTCTCTGGTCTAATTCCTAAGTCCTTGATCCACTTTGAATTGAATTTTGTGCATGGTGAGAGATAGGGGTTTAATTTCATTTTGTTGCATATGCATTTCCAGTTTTCCCAGCACCATTTGTTGAAGAGGCTATCCTTTCTCTACTGTACATTTTTGGCACCTTAGTCTAATATAAGATAGCTGAAATTATATGTATTAGTCTCTGTGTCCTCAATTCTGTACCATTGGTCTATAGTCTATTTTGGTGCCAATACCATGCTGTTTTTGTTACTATTGCTCTATAGTATAATTTAAAGTCTGGTGTGGTGATGCCGCCTGCTTCACTTTTCTTGCTAAGGATTGCTTTAGCTATTCTGGGTCTCTTATTTTTCCAGATGAATTTCATGACTGCTTTTTCTATTTCTTTGAGGAATGTCATTAGGATTTTGATTGGAATTGCATTAAATCTGTATAGAGCTTTTGGTAGTATGGACATTTTGACAATATTAATTATACTTATCCAAGAACAAGGTAGGTCTTTCCATCTTCTGAGGTCTTCTACAATTTCTTTCTTTAGTGTTCTATAGTTTTCGTTATAGAGGTCCTTCACCTCTTTCATTGATTCCCAGGTATTTTATTTTTTTTGGGATGCTATTGTAAATGGAGTAGTTTTCATCATTTCCCTTTCAGAGGCTTTGTCACTGATGTACAAAAATGCCTTTGACTTATGGGTATTGATTTTGTAACCTGCTACTTTGCCGAATTCATTTACTAGTTGTAAAAGTTTTCTGGGTCTTCTAGGAAGATTATCATGTCATCAGCAAATAGTGCTAATTTGAGCTCTTCTTTTCCTATCTGGATCCCTTTAATTTCTTTCGTCTGTCTAATTGCTCTGGCCAGAGTTTCAAGTACTATGTTAAATAGCAGTGGTGAGAGGGGGCATCCCTATCTTGTTCCAGTTTTTAGAGGGAATGCTTTCAATTTTTCTCCATTTAAGATAATGTTAGCTTGAGGTTTTGCATAGATAGCTTTTATAATGTTGAGATATATTCCTGTTATTCCTAATTTTCCTAGAGCTTTGAACATAAAGCGGTGTTGTATTTTGTCAAATGCTTTTTCTGCATCTATTGAGATGATCATATAGTTTTTATCTTTAAGTCTATTGATGTGATGCATTATGTTTATTGATTTCCGAATGTTGAACCAGCCTTGCATCCCTGGGAAAAACCCCACTTGATCATGGTGCACTATCTTTTTGATATGTTTTTGAATTTGGTTTCCCGAACACCGAGCCTGAGCATTAACCAATGTTCAGGACAGAAATGAAACATTTCTTGTATACTTATCTCTAGTATCAGTGGCAAAGTAAAAGACAGACCAAGAAGTTTACACATATCAAATAAAATGGGAAAGAAAAAAAGAAAATATTTTGTGTGTATGCAAGTATGAGAAAATATTTTTTGCCTTTAATATTCAAAGTATATCTGTTTTAGAAGAATACAGCTCAAGAGGGTCATTAGGAAGCAAAACAAAACGAAAAAAAACCATTCTAAGACTATGACTGATACAAGGTAAAAATAATTGATAAAAAGAGCAACCTAGGGGCTGTGGTTGTGGCTCAGAGGCAGAGCATTTGCCTCACACCTGTGAAACACTGGCTTTGATCCTCAGCACCACATAAGAATAAACAAACAAAATAAAGATATTGTGTCTATCTATAACTAAAAAATTAAAAAAGAGCAATCTAACAATCCAATTAAGAAACTGAAATTACAATAGGCTTGTTTTGGAATATTAGTAAATAGGTACAGATAATTTAAAATGTAGTTATGTTAATTGAAAAATATTGGCCAGGTATCAAAACTTTTTGGAGATGGGGAGTTCATGAGATTGTGGGTTGAATGCAGCAGAAATTGTGTCCTAAACAGAATTAAGCATTTACATGTATAGGCCTATTTAGAAATAATGTGCCTTGGAGTGTTGAAGGTGTGGGGATATTTGTAGTTTTTAAAACTTGTACCTGATGAAAACACAAATATAAATAATACCACCTAGTAGCCTATATTTATCTTGGTATTGATGAAAATTCAGATGTGACTGAAAAATCTTTGAATATAGTACTCACTTCTTTCTTTTTTTTAAGAGCACTCTTTAAAAGTTTAATATACAATGGTCAAAATTAGTTAAGTGCTGGGACTCCTCTAATAGTCAGCACTAAATTTTATTTATTTTAATATTGTTAAATTTAAATTAATGGGGCAATATTTTATAAGAATGCAAGACTGAATTGCATTCATTTTATAGCATCCATCAAGATTGCTTTTGTTGAAAAGTCAAATATAACATGTGCCATGGGATGAATGTGCCTGCACATATCATGGACAGTTTAATCACAATGACTTGGATCCTGATTGATGGTCTGTTAAAGATTTGTTTTATATTTTTGAATGAAATTAATGTTCACTTTATCTGAGAAAAATTCTGACATGGCATAAAGAAAGAGTGAACTAAAGACCTGGCATTTCTGATTGTCATTTTAACATTGAAAATCTCTTGGAAATAATTCTTTGTAAGCATTTGTATGCTATCCCAATAGGGGGATTAATTCTGCTCATTCTTTGTGGAGGTATTTCAAGAGAATTGATTGAATAAAGTTAAATATCAAAGCACCATTTCATTACTCCTCATATTGGATTTTCCATAGACTATGTTGGAAAACAAGGCTTTGGTCTGAGGCTGAACTGAGGCTTGCTGCTTTCTGTGCCCAAATAAAACCCTTGGGGCTGCTTCCTTCTTGCCTCCAAACTAGAATTTTGTCCACTCAGCACCATGTTTTTCAGCTCAATAAACAAAGAAGCAGAGAAAACCACTGAAAGATAAGAACCAAACTATGCTACTCTTTAAAATCAATTTTTAAAATTACATATTTTGTTGCCGTCTGAAGCAATGGCTGCTTGGAGCAACAAAGCCGCGGGAATAAGTTCAGAGGCAGACTGGAAACAAACAGGCTCTTTATTCTGTCAGCTTCTCTCTCTGGCTCCAACAACACCCCGACATGCCGTCCATGCTCTTCCAACAACCACTACAAAATGGCCCCGAGGACGACCCACAATTCCCAGGGCCAAGTCTCGCGAGATCATGTAAATGACTCTGACCCGATCCACAATGTCCCGGGCCAAGTCTCACGAGACCATGCAAATGGCGCCGACCTGATCCGCAATGTACCGGGCCAAGTCTCACGAGACCATGGAAGGTGGTAATACTTATGGCTCACAGCTAACTGCAATCTTAGCTATCTCCTTTATTAGGGCTCCTGCAATATTTAATAAATAGGAAATAATATATGAAAAATAATGGTAAAGCAGACATCTATGTGCTTACTATCCAGGTTTTAAAAAAATATGACTTGAATATAGTTTGTTTCCCAAAGGTTCAGGTACTGGAATCTTGGTCCCCAGTGTGTTGATGTTGAGGGGTGGTAGGACCTATAAGAGGTGGGTCCCAGTGGAAGGTGATAAGCTCATAGGGGTGCCACATTCTTGAAAGGGATTAATATGCTTCTCTCAGGACCAGGTTAGTTTCCATGAGAATGGATTGTTATAAAGTGAAGTTACAATACAGGCTTGGCCCCCTCTACATTTGCAGCTGTTTCTTTCTTTGTTTCTCTGTCATGTTGTGATGTAGCAAGGAGGGACCTTGTCAGATGCCAATGCCATGCTGTTTGGAATTTACAGCTTTTAGAATCATGAGCCAAATAAACCATTTTTCTTTATAAAGTACTTAACCTCAGATATTTTGTTATACCAATACAAAAAGGACTGTGAGACCCCTACCCCATACACAATATGGTGTTTCATATGTGTATTGTTCAGGGTTCTCCAGAACAGATTCAATAAAAGATTTTATATATATTTAAAGATATGTTGCTTTGGACATCTCCAAAGTAAGGTATACTGATTTTCTTGTTCCTTTTGTTTTTGCCTCTGTGTATAAATATTATGGAGACATGTCATTAAATAAAACTTGAAAACTAACAAAAATTTCAATTTATAAAATAAGACCAGACATTATTTTTGAAGAAGAGGAAGTAAAGACAAGGTATCTTAGATTGCTCACATGAATCAAGATTTGTAAGACATTTATTTTCTTTTTTGGCACACTGGTGAGGTTGTGTTAACTATCTTGGGACTAACTTTACTCAACTTTCATAAATATTCTGGTAATAACTGTGTCAGCACCAGGGATTTATAGCAAAATAATCTTGTTTTCTAACAAAGATTAAAACAGATTGATTTGTGTTTTATACTTTTTAAAAATGATTCACTTTACTTGCCAACTTGATGACTTTTCCAGCTGCACTTGATTCAGAAGATTCTAAATTACTGGTGTATCAGTTCTTGACCTTTTTTATTTTCAGTGTCAAAGGGAAGAGAAAAGGGTATAGATAATATAATAAAATGTATGTATTTTCGACTTTGGAATTTTCAAGTGTCCTTTCTTCCTTTCCTGCCTGAATCTTTCTGAATCTTGGCCCTTTTATTTAAACCTTGGACAACTATGTAAACTCAGTTTTCTCATTTGGAAAATGGAATAATCCATAAGAGTAACTAATTCATAGTATCGAATAAATGAGGAAATCACATAAGATATTAGGTATATTTCTGGTACATAAATATTCGTAAATGTTCACAAATAGACATGGTTTTTGTTACTATTCGTATAGTAGCTGAAGTGTCATGGAGTTGAGGACACTGAATTAAGAAGAGAAAGGACAGTGTTATGAATAGGCTGCACATGTTGACAGTGAAGTCACCCAAGATGATGGCAGGAGGAAAACCATGGTTTGCAATGTCTTTGGTTAGTCAGGGAGAGGTAGATGGAAGCAGTTTGGTGGCAGTGATGAGGAATAAGAGAGGCATGATCCTTATAGGAGCAGACCTTTTGCCTGAAGGAGAAAGAGAAAAGATCTGGACAGCAGCTTTGGGGAACAAACACCCAAGCCTGATGTATATGGCAGAATGGGTGTTGGACCCTGAGAGGCTGCAGAGGAGGCAGGGCGTTGGAAGAGATTGAGGATGTTGTAAAGCTCTGAGAAGAGTTTCTCTAAGACACAATAAATAAGTTTTAGAGAGAAAGGAGAAGTATAATTGGTTTGAAGGAAAGAGGCCCAAAGCAAAATGAGGACGAGACTGTGGGAGAGGAGAACTGACAGGAGGGAATTGTGTTTTGGATGACGGTCAAGAATAACAAGAGTGCGAAGCACAAGGCTTCCAGAAAGAAATAAAATTGTTTTGTGGTTCCCATCGAGATGGAGAAATCAACTTGAAGAAACTATAAAATGAGGCTGAAGCTGAGGCTGTCTTGAATGGCAGGGTGTGGTGGTTGCAGTGAGGCAGGCTGCAGTGAAAGGAGGGAGGGAAATTTCTAAACTATCCTGTCGCCCCTTCCCCATTTCCTTGTGAGGATGCCTCCCCTTCACAGAAATTGTGAGCAATGCCTACATGTAATAACAGCGTAGCAGTAAACCTCTGCTGGGGAGAGAGGGTGGAAAGCAGTCATGGAGTGGCCAGTTGCCCTTGGACCTTCACGCCTCCATCCCTTCTCCTTCCAAAGGCCCAGAGATGATGGGGTTACAATGCAGGGAGACTACCTTGTGCCAATGTGGTTTCTTACCAAGTACTGAAAGGTGGAAACCTTACTCCTAGGATCTGTCTGGTGGAATGGTGGCAAAACAGTGTCAGTAAGTAGTTTGCTATGCTCCAGGCTCTCCACCCTCCCTCCTTGCATGCCCTGTCATTTAACTCACTGGAACTGACAGATAGGCCTCCAAGCCATTCTCATTGTACAACACTGAATAGAATCAGAGCTACTATCATTCTGCTCAGAAGCACACAAAACAAAACAAAACAAAACAAAACAAAACAAGACAAGACAGACATGAAGCCCCAAGAAAAAATAACTTTATATGCCAAAAGACATTTTTGGCATAAAATTGCTCATGATGCTCTCTTGTTATTTTTTCATGTCTGTGGGATTTATTGTAATAACTACTTTTTTGTTCCTGATAGTGGTAAGCTGTATTCATCTTTTTTTTTTTTTTTTTAATTTCATTATGTACTTTTTGAAGAGAACAACTTGGAGTTTATCAGTTTTGTTGCGTTTTCAAAGAACCATTGTTTGGCTTTGTTAGTTTTTTTCCCTTCTCTTTTGTCTCTTTTCTGTTTGGTTCATCTCTGTTGTTACTTGAGTTATTTTCTTACATTGCCTTACTCTTGAGTTCTATTCTTATTATTCTAGCTTCTTTCCACAGGATCTTAGGTCACTGATTTTAGATTTTTATTCCTTTTTAATCTGCCTTTTCTAGCCCACTTAGTCTTCGCTGGCCAATGCCTTACACTCAATGGAAGTTCAAAATACATCACAGTTATCTTAGCATTCCTGTTCCACTGCTACTCCTCAGCCAGACTACTGGAAAATGCTCCATGTGTCTTAAGGGGAACTCCCGTAGCTCTTCTAGCCTGTCCCTGACCATCAGTGTATAACTGGTATACACTTGGTGAATGCCCTTGGAAATAGTGTGCGGCTGGATTCATACTTATTCTGTAACTAATCCTCCTGGTGATTCTAATTCACCATGTGTGCCAAACTTCAACTGGTCTATCAGTAATCTATTGTTATATAACAAACTATCCTCAAAATAGTGACTTGAACATCAACATTCATCATGATTCTAGCAGATGTGGCAGTTTTACTTCACATGATATTAGTTGATATTAGTTCATTCATGTGGCTGAATTCAGCTGGTAGTTGGGCTGGGTTAGAAGTTCCAAGAGGGCCTTTCTCCTAGTTTGGGGGCCTTCATATTCCTATGGTATTTGTTCTTCCAGGATTCCTTCATATGATCTCTAAGTCTAGCAGTCTAACCTGGATTTCCTTATGTCATGGCTTCTGGGTACCAGTAGGGACTACTCTGAAAGGATGAGCCCCAATATGCAAGCACATTTTAGAGGCCTGCTTGCATAACACTTGTAACTGCCTTGACGGAAGCCAGTCACATTCTAGCCTAGGAAGTTTAGCTTATTGTGGGCCATAAATAATTTTTTCCTAATTTCTTGAGATCTATAATATTCTTCTTTCTCCTGTCACTCAGCAAGGAATGAAACTACAATAGATATCTTCTGTCTTAGAAAATGCTATTCATTCTCTTATTTGGTCCTTTTAACCTTCTTTATATTTTTAGCTATCCGATAAGTACACAATAAACAAACATATGGAAAAGAAGAGTTATGATTTTCTTTTTGGGTTAGGATGGAAGCTAACTTACTGTCTGCAGAACCTAAGTAGAACTGATGTCTATTATTTTATATCTCATACTTTCTCACCTGTACTTAACACTTCAGGACCCCATAACATTCCCTCTTACACTAAGTGGGAGATCTCATCTATGACAATATAGAGCAAAGAAACCAGTAGAGAAGATTTTCAATTCAACTTTAAGTCACTAGATCTATAAATGCAGCTAATATAACCTAATGTAATACAAATACACCTTATTTTCTTATAAGTAAAACATTTAATAAACTCTTTTTTTTTTTTTTTTTTTTCGGTACCAGGGATTGAACTCAGGGGCACTTGACCACTGGGCCACATCCCCAGCCCTTTTTTGTATTTTATTAGAGACAGGGTCTCACTGAGTTTCTAAGTGCCTCGCCGTTGCTGAGGCTGGCTTTGAACTCGTGATCCTCCTGCCTCAGCCTCCCAAGTGCTGGGATTACAGGCATGCGCCACTGCGCCCAGCTACATTTAATAAACTCTTTATCTGTAAATCTTTCAAGTCCTACCTTATCTGCCACTTGCTAATTTCTCTCAATTTTGGTCTAGTTCTTTCTTCATCTAGATAATCTCTAGTTATTTAAACTTGTGTCACATTCCATTCCTTAGTGCTCCGATTTCAACCAGTCTTCCTCCATCATTGACCATATCATTGCACATTGCATTTGCCTGTTAGCCTGTGTGGCATCCCCATATCTTGGCATGCACACACTAGACCATAATCCTTGTGAGGTAGAAATTATTGTTCTTTACCTCACAGTTCTATCCGCAGAACAAACATGATGGCTTGTTCATTGTGTACACAATGAAAGTGTGTTAAGTGAATGGATGTGTGAATAACACACCTCTCATTTAAAACATATATGTGTACATATATATAAATGTAAAACAATAAGCTGAACAACATATGCCATTCAAAACAGTATTTTTGGGACAGATATAAGAATAATTTAAAATATGCATGAATATATTTATTATCAATATGAAACAAGAATAAAAAAATAAATAAGAGCCAAGGGAAACAATACAGAATGAAAAGTATAATACAGAAATAAAGTACAAACGAATTGAGCTATCATCTAGGACATAGCTTTCCTTAGGAAAGAAAAGATAATGATATAGAAATGTATTTAGAGGGAGCAAGATGAATATGGAGGGAAAAGTGAAATAAAGCCTTAGAGATATAAAAGATAACAGTGCAAATATTCAGTTAATAGGATTTGTAGTAGAAGAAAAGATAATAAGAAGATAATTCAAAGAAATAATGGTTAGGTTTCCATTGTTAAAGATGAAAAGTCTCAACTTAAAAGAGGTCGTATTAGGTCAAACAGGAGAGATAAGAAAATATTCTCACCCAGGCATTAAATAATGAAATTTAGGAACAAAAAGAGAAAATTCCAGAAGTTTCACAAAAGAACAGATTTTATGCTAAGAAAATGAACAGAATTGACTCCAACACCAACACGAGTCATGAGAGAATGATGAAGTACTATTTTTTAAGGTAATGAAAGAAAACAACTCTGAACTAGATTTTTAAAAATCCAGCTAGATAGTCATTCAAATGTGATCATATAATAAAAAGTACTCTCATCTTATAAGGCTTTATGCAAACCCTTACCAAAAACTCTTGGAGAAAGTCCTAAAATCAGAGGTAATTTAGGAGACAAGAGCAATCAAATAGCATATAAGTTTATTGTGAAAAATAAAATCTAGTACTAAAGTAATAAAAAAGTGAAAGCACAAATAGAATAAATCAGGATTAGATTAAAAAAATATGATCCAAGAATGTATGATCTACATCAGACAAATTTAAAACAAAAACAAAGAGATTGAGAACAAAAGGATTATGCCAGCCAACCATGAGTCAGAAAAAAGCTATGTATCTTAATTGACAAAAAGAATTTAAGACAATACAAGGTCACATTTTTAAAAATGTATTTTATGTACAATGAAAGGGAAAACAGATGAAGAAAATATCACTATTGTAAATATAGATGTACTCAAAAATACAAATCAGTATGTATAATGCAACAGATGACAGAACTTTGGGGGAAAAAAACAGCTAAATTAGAGGTAGAGATTTTAACACTGTCCTCTTAGAAGCTAATAAAGAATTTAAAAATAGAAAATCTGTTTTAAACCCTAAAATTCAATTAGTAAGCTTCTATTAAATATACTGAAGACTATGCAATGAACAAAGTGTATATGTTCTTGGGCAATCAAGAATTGTTAAGAAGTGTATCTTGTAGTAGGCCACAAAGAGGTTTCATCAGACCTCAAATGTTCTTTGATCTCAATTTGTTAAATAGAAATCATTTTAATAAAAGATAGTTTAAAAATACAAAACCAAAACCAAACCCCCAAAGCCCACCATATGTTTGGAAACTACATGATATATTACAAAATAATTGTTGGATTAAAAAGGAAACCATGAAGGAAATTAAGAAACACTTAAATATAATGAAAAAACTGCTGTCAATATTTATGAGGCTTGAACCTTAATGAATGGAATATTGATGAAGTACTAAATTTGTGTAGGAGATTTATAGCTTTAAATAGAACCAATACAGAATAAGAGGTTAAAAAAAGAATAAGGATAACATTCAATTCAAAAAATTGGAAAAAGAACAAATCCAAAGAAATGAACCCAAAGAACATAACAGAGATCAAAGCAGAAATAAATAAAATGTAAGAAATATAATAGAGGGTCTGTGGGTGTAGCTTAGTGGTGGAACACTTGACTGGAATGTGTGAGGCACTGGGTTTGATCCTTAGCACCACATAAAAATAAATAAAATAAAGGTATTGTGTCAATCTACAACTAAAAAAAAAGAAATAATATAAGTTTTCTTTATTCGTGTGCCCTTCATGGAAAGGAATTGTCTGAGAGCCACAGAATGGTTAGTCCTGTTCATCTATTAAGATTCTGCTCTGCTGAGGTTGTTCTTCCCTGGGCATTCATGGGTACACAGATTTACACATACCCGGTGCCTATCTGGAGACTCCTGTCTACATAACCCTCAGATCTTTCTTTCATAGATTTTCCAATAGTGTTTCTTCCAAAGCCACACTGAAAAGATGTATTATGGGCCTTCCCGACAGAAAGAAAACTGCTTTTCTCTTTCTTAACAAGTATAGAAGGAAAAAACAATTTGACAAACAAGTAACTGCATACGAGAGAATGTACTGATTTATTCTAGTAAAGAAACAACTGGAAAAGCAGTTGGATTTGAAGTCACCACCTAGGTTCATGAAAATCCACCATCATTTTCCAAGTTCCATCTGTCTTCTGCACAGATTAAATGGAAATGGGATAGAAATTCCTATGTGTGCATCCTTCAAGTCCTTTAGGATGTGACTAATTCCTGTAATTCCTCTAGAAGTATAGTTCTAAAAATTAATAAAGCAGTTGCTAGTTTTTGTGTCCCAGAGTTACTGAGGCAATTTTGATGGACAAAGTCTTTGAGGCTGAATCTCAGGTTGTATGGCTATTCTCTGATCATTCAGCATTTGTGTTGAAACACCTTCTGTGTGAGCTGTGTAATGACTTCTGCTTTGATCTGAACTCGGGAACAGGAGAGAAAGGCTTGAGCAGACTCCTACCACCTTCTTGGGGTAACAAACTTATAACACTTAGTTACCTTTTACTTTGTTCTCAACAAAGGCAGGGACCCAGAAGTTCCCACTAACCAGATCCTTAACTCTCTGGTGAAATTCAGTTCAGTGAGATTTGGCTAGTTGCAAATAAACACAAACCAAATGAAAGGCACACTGACATCCCAAGGCAGAAATATTCATGAGCCAAGATGGTTCTGTGGTATAGTTTACATCCCAAAATGCTTCTTCAGACTGAATATGAGTATAGGCAAGTATGTCCAACACCAGGTTCAAAGGATTCCTTTTCCTCCTGGCCTGTCCAGGCCAGTCTAGCATGTTTTCCCAAAGCAGTGTGCTGGCCTCTTTCTTGCCCATTCTTCAGATATCTATAAAAAGACAAGCTGTTTGTACAAAGATAACATCCTATATCACTTGAATCTACCATCCTTTTCATTTTATCATGGTATTCTTTTGAATCTTCAAGACAACAACCTCTCCCTTTGCTTCTCATTTGAATTAACCACTAATGCCCTCATCTCACAGGTATTTGGCTGCTCTTGACTATGAACTCCTCTTGCATCCTGGAAATATATCCCCTGATTGTTACCTCTGGGGGCGCTGGGTTCATTGCCTCCATTCAGCAAAGAATTGAAGAACAGGACACAGAGACAGCAAGCAAGCAGCAGGTTTATTGTAAATGCAACAGTGACAGACTTCTCCTAAGAGAAGGGGCCCTGCAGCTGGGAGTCTGGTGGTGAAGTTTTGGCTTGTTCTTTTTATGGTCCCTGGAATTTCCTCCTTTCCATGTTTCATACCCTGTCCATGCTCTCTTTACTATTATTCACTAGTGTCCTTATGTCCATATATCTATTTTAGTTTTTCCTATTGGATCCCCCACTTAGGAGCACGAGTATGGAGTATTTGTCTGATAGTGTCCTCCACTCCTGTCCATGAGCACTTCTGGCACTCAGGAAGTTGACCTCATTGGAAGACCCTCTCCATGCTCCTTTGATCTGGCCCTACCCCTGACTTCCTTACTTGCCAACTTGCCTGGGTGCCTGTGCATTTCTACATTTCCTTCATGGTCATCGCAAATAACTCCTCCTGGACTCAACCTTTTCTCTATGACCCACTTCTACACATTTCCATCTGACTTTTCCTACCTTTTGGGTGGGATTTGACAACTTTACTCCAGGTCAGCCAGAGATTGTACATTGATCTGCTTTCAATATAAAACATCAGAGTTCTATTAATTCAACCTGTTGTAGCTGAGCAGATACTACCCTCTGTTTATAAATGCCTTTTAGAGGCAGTTTTTTCTCAGTTTCTTCAATGCCAGAAGAATAGAAAACAACACTGTTTCTTACCTTAGCTTTTCTGACACCACAGAGCCACTACCAGTCTCAAGAAGAGAGAGAAACTTGCAGCATTTTGGCTTATGGGGACATGACAACTTCTATTACTCTAGTCAGTGACATTTGTTTTAAAGGTAAATTTTGTGTCAGGGGTTTTGGCTATTAATATTCATGCTTTCAAGTTCATGACATTATTTTTAAGTAAATGAAACAAAACCAAATAAACATCCTAACAACTAATGTGTATTTACTCCAAGTTTTTAAAAACTTGAGTTGATGTAAGTTAATTTAGAGGCCGTTGGAAAAGAGTATGAATTTCAGCACTTGCAAATGTTAAGTATAAAATGTAATAAATATTTTATCATTATCTCATTCCTCAGGTGACATTACTACCAATGATTTTGGTACTTAAAATATGGCTCATAAAATTCAGACTTGTATTAAGACTAATTGACTTTTAAACATTTTAGAGGGACATCTTCAGAGAAACAACTAATTAGACATGACAAATGTAGAAGATTTAAACCAAATGAACCAACCTAAGCCCCCAGTATGGAATTTTAATGACAAGTTAATCAAAGAGTACATTCCCATTTATTTCATATGACATTCTAGATATGATTCATTTAGTGATGTGAGGTAGTAGGCAAAAATATTCTCTCCCAAAAGGTTATTGTAGATTGAGGAGACACTTTGGAGAGTGGAGGTAAATATAATAACTTATAAACGAGGGTCTTAAAATGTTTTAGCCACACTAGTGATTCACAAATATGGAAAACTTGTTTATAGGTATAAGAAGAGCCGGGCGCGGTGGCGCACGCCTGTAATCCCAGCACTTTGGGAGGCTAAGACAGGAGGATCGCGAGTTCAAAGCCAGCCTCAGCAATGGCGAGGCACTTAGCAACTCAGTGAGACCCTGTCTCTAAATAGAATACAAAAAAAAAGGGCTGGTGATGTGGCCCAGTGGTCGAGTGCCCCTGAGTTCAATCCCCGGTACCACAAAAAAAAAAAAAAAAAAAAAAAAAGAAGACATCCTGCTTCCCCACCCTACATAATTCTTGAATTTAGGAATTATGAGCAGATTAGGCCCTGTATGGGCCTAATTTAGGGTATGGTCAGAGTTATCAGGGAAGCCACACTGCTGTGAATATTATGGGAATATAAGATTTATATTAGGAATTAGACTTTACATGAATGTGGGAAAGCCCAGGAAGTGAAGGTCTGAAGGAGAGAGTTGGAGCCCCACAGATCAAGCTTTTGTATGGTGCTTTTGAAGTGTCAGAGTGAGTGAAGTCCCAGGTAACAGGAAAAACTGAGGGGTCAAGTACACCCTGCTGTTGCAGTGGGATCCCAGAATGGGAGGTTCATTGTAGATGGTTGCCTCTGTAAGGTGCATGGCCATAACTCTGGTGTTAGGCCAGGACCAGTGTTGGTCAACAGGGCCAGTAGTATGAAAGACAAGCTGAATGAGGAGCACATGAGGGTGGGTTACAATTTGGATGCCTCTGTATCTGTTTCTTACTGTGATTGACTTTTTAAAGCAATGGCTCCTACTTTACTTCTACCTTCCCATACTTGCACAGGTTTCCTTTGCCATACCACAGTGGGAAGAGAATTCTGGGGAATGGAGTTTAGCTAAATGGACACTAGCACAATCCAAATCCATCTCTTGTTAACTTGCCATTTATATGCTCCTCTTTTAACCATAGTTAACATTCAAATAAATTTAATATCAAAAGCATCCTTCTAGTTAACATAATGCAGTCATTCCTTATGCAACCAAAAAGCATGCTAACCTTCTCCCTAGCAAACACACACAAAGTCCCACTTTATCCACTTTTGGATAATGTTCACTTCTCTTATACCTGAGTCACACTTCTCCATTGATGCCTTGTACCTTAAATATTGAAAAATAAAATTAATCACTATTAATACATTTTACATTTAAGGAAATGGGAAAGGGAAATAATAGAAACAAAAATAGTTTGCACTATTATTGCTTGGAGTAGTTGTAGTTTTCTATTGAATTTGATTGCAGGAATTGAACCTACCAAGATGCATGCCAAAGGAACACCTGCATTTTAGACACATTCCTTCATGCTCCCATTGTGTAGTAGCACACCAAGTTTCTCTTGATGAGCCAGGACCAATCACTCCAATTATCTCCATTCTCTCTTAGTTTATTGGCATGAAAAATCCAAGTTGTCAAGTGGCATTCTCAGCTTCCATTTAAATGGAATAATTGATGTGTCATCTGGTAGACACATTCCTCTTTTGGAAATTTAAAGCTCTAAAACAGAAATGTTGCAGGAATGGAAAACAAGATATTGCTAGGATAACTAGAAATAACAGTGAGGGGAATCATTTCCATTTCCACACCTTGATTTTTGGATTCCTGAATCATAGCTACAATTCAGGAATCATATAGTGGTGTATTTTTTGGCTTTTTGCAACTGTGGCAAAACACATGAGAATCAACTTCAAAGAAGGAAAGTTTATTTTGGTTCATGATTTTGAAGGTTTCAGCTCATGGTCCATTGGTCTCATTGGACCCAGTGGTGAGGCAGTGTATCATGGCAGGAGCATGGGTGAAGAAAGCTGCTTCCCTCCTGACACATGGGAAATGAGGGGCAGGGAGGCAGGAAGGGGCCCTTCACGAACACATTCCCAATAAAGTAACTTTCTTCCACTGGTCACACCACCTCCTGATGTTTCAACCTCCTCCCAATAGCACCACACACTAGTTACCAAGGCCTTTAATACATGGGCCTTTGGGGGACATTTTTAAACCACAGGGGATGGCCACTAATTCAGAGAAAATACTGCATCCTTAATCCTTTCGCATAAGAGCCACTAAGTGCTGCCATTTAGCTTGTACTGTTACTAAATATTCAAAAGATCAAACCACAATTGAAATAGGCTAGCAGTTTCAGAGTGATGGGGAAAAAGGTAAGGACATGAAATTCTGTGAGCATGAGCTTATCAGCATACTTCATTTACTGTGAAATGAGTTCCCTGGTTAAAGGTAACACTGTGGGAGGATAATGACAGGAGTAAAGCACAATCATTCAGGGCTAGAAAGGCAAATTTATATTCAGAGAGCCTATTTTATGAGAAGAAAGTTCTGACTTTTCTTTGATATGATTAATCCTAGGTAATTAACCTGCCATAAGTTTCTTGCTATTTCCCCTGGTGAATGTTGCCATCCAGAGGGTTCAGTGTTGGTCTCTACTGTTGGCAGGTTTGACATTTCTGAAGCTGTTATAAGTAAATAGACCTTGGTGAGTAAAGCTCATGCTGTTGAATTCATGTAAAACCTTCACTTTTTTGTTTGTGTGTCCATTGGGGAAAAGACCATTCAGTGAGAGTCACTGAATGGTTCATTCTCTATCTACTTACAAGATTATCCTCGGCTGAGGTGCATATTTATACACCCTTTGACCATTTGGAGATATTTTCCTTCATACCCTTCAGAACTTCAATTCACATTTTCCAGTTGTGCTTATTCTAAGGTAGAACTGTAAGGGTGTATTCCTCGCTCTGCCAACTGAGAGAAAGTGCTGATGGTCTTCACTAACAGGTGTAGGGACAAAGACATTTGATGGATCAGTAGCTGCATACTGAGGATGCATTGATTTGCTTTAATAAACAAAATAATCCCTGTGACAGCAGTTGTGTTTGCAGTCACCACCTGATTAAACTTATGCAAATCCATTCTCATTTTCCTAGATCTGTCTTCTATAAGGGCCAAATTAAGTGAGTTGAATGGGAACGTGGCAGGAATCACTACCTGTGCATCCTTAAGTCCTTTATGATGTAAATAATCAGTGAATTTTCTCCAGAAATCCAGTATTATTTTTTAGGTGTTCACTTAGTTTTCCCTAACATATTAGCTCTCATTCCTTGGGACACTTATAAAATGAATAAATTCTGGAGATCTAATATACAGTATGGCAACAATACTCTATTAATACTGTTTTTTTTTTTAAACTTGATAATAGACAGATTTTAAGTGTCCTCACCCAAGGCTCTTCACAAAATAGTAACTATAAATGGTCATGAACATGTTAATGTATTTGATTTTGATAACTGTTACACAATGACCTACATATCAAATTATGTACACCTTGAATATATATAGTTTTCTATTACCAACTACATATTTTCAATGAAAAAAGTAAAAGAGACTTAGACTTAAAAAAATCTTTGTATCAATGATATAATCTTATCCATTAGAAACTAAAAAAGGATAGCTAATTACACTCAAACTAAGTAGAAAAAAGGAAATAATTAATATTGAGGCAGAAATCAATAAAATTGAAGAAAAAAACTAGTAAAGAAATAAAAGAAACTGAAGTTGTTTGTTTTTTTTTTTTTTTAAAAAAGAACATTAAATTGAAAACTTCTAATAAGGCTGCTCAGGGAAAAAGAAAACAAAAATTATTAGTACCAGGCATGAAAGAAAAGAAATCACTACAGCTCTTATGGACACTTGGACAACTTTACACCACTACATTAGAAACAGACTAAATGAACACATTTTTTGAAATAAAAACATACACTACACACACATAGATTTGGAGAAAATATTTGTAAATCATGTCTCTAATAAGGTAATCTTGTCATAAATAAATATAAAAAATATAGAAACAACTCTTATATTTCAATAATAAAAAGACAATTTAAGAAACGGGCAAAGTATCAGTATAGACATTTCTCCAAAGAAGACATATCAATGGCTGATAAGTACATGAAAAGATGCTCAACATAGTTAGTCATTAAGCAAACAAATTTAAATCAAAAGAGGTACCCCCTCACATTCACTATAAAAGCTATCATAAAAATGATGGGCAGTTACAAATACTGAAAAGCATGTGGAGAAATCAGAACCTTGATACATTGCTGGTAGGAATGTTCTCTACTGCCTTTGATTTATGTATGCTGAAGACATTGGTAGGGCTCTACTCTGCAAAGTGCAGCTACTTGAGAAAACAGCTTGGCATTCCCTCAAGGTGCACACATATAGTTACTATCTGATCCAGAAATTTTCCTGCTACATTTGTTAGTATTTAATCACGATGATGATAGCTCTCTCAGTGACCTCTTTAATGTCTTAGTTCAAAGCCTCTTTGGGATCTGTTGACTTCAAGGAGAACTAGTTGCAGTCCTAGAGCTTCATTTTAAATGTCAATTATATGAAGATTGAAAACTTGGAAATTTGTAAAGTATGGCAAAATATTCTTCAAAAAGATGAAGACATCTCTGAAAAAAAAAATAGTTTGTTTTCCCTGTTCATGCCAAAGAGAAATGGGGTAATGCAATCTGGATATTTACTGGCACTAGATTCTAAGGTAGAAGTCAAAAAACTACATGGTAGAGAGTTAGCTGAGTGATGTCGTGGCAAGTGATTATGGAAACCAGTCTGTGCTCTGTGGGTGGTGGGGGGAACAAATTTCTGAAAAGAGAAGTGAGTTCTGAGATTTCTTTATGGGTTTGCCAGTGTTTTCTTTGACATTGCTGATTTTTGTTTCTATGGTTGTCGTAACTTTCTCCGTTGTTGGAGGTAGGATTTCATAACACCACTAAATATTTCTCATGTTTAAAAATTAAAGTCAAATAGTTATGATTCTTTTTTCTTTTGAGGGGAATACTAAACTAATGAAACAAATTTTAACCAGGGTTTCTGTTTCAAGCCCCTGAATTAATTCTGAAATAGAGTAGAAAGGTAAACTTCTTTGAATTAATAAAAATGATTTAAATAAACATTTTAAAAATTTATTAGTTCTAATCAGTTATACATGACAGTAGAAAGCTCTTTGATTCATTGTACATAGATGGAGCAGAATTTTTCATTTTTCTGGTTGTGCATGAAATAGAGTCACACCATTTGAGCAATCATACATGTACCTAGGGTAATGATGTCTGTTTCATTCCACTGTCTTTCCTACCCCTTTGCTCACTACTCCCTCCCCTTTGGCCCATCCAAAGTTCCTCCACTTACCCCATGCCCCCCTCCCCCAATATGGATTAGCATTCACTTATCAGGGAAAACATTCAGCCCCTGTTTTTTTTTTTTTTTTGAGATTGGCTTATTTCACTTAGCATGATATTCTCCAACTCCATCCATTTACCTGCAAATGCCATGATTTTATTCTATTTTAATGCTGAGTAATATTCCATTGTTTCATATATATATATATATATATATATATATATATATATATATATCACATTTTCTTTATCTATTGAAAAACATCTAGGTTGGTTCCACAATTTAGATATTGTCAATTGTGCTGCTATAAACTTTGATGTGGTTGCGTCCCTGTAGTATGCTGTTTTTAAGTCCTTTGGGTATAAACTGAGGAGTGAGGTAGCTGGCTCAAATGGTGGTTCCATTCCAAGTTTGCTAAGGAATCCCAATACTGTCTTCCATATTGGTTGCACCAATTTGTAGTCAAACCAGCAATGTATGAGTGTGCCTTTTCCCCTAATCCTCACCAACACTTATTGTTGTTTGTATTCTTGATAACTGTCATTCTGACTAGAGTGAGTTAAAATCTTAAGAGTAGTTTTGATTTGCATTTCTCTAATTACTAGAGATGTTGAACATTTTTTCATATATTTGTTGACTGATTGTATTTCTTCTTCTGAGAAGTGTCTGTTCAGCTCCTTGGCCCATTTATTGGTTGGTTTTGTGTGTGTGTGTGTGTGTGTGTGTGTGTGTGTGTGTGTGTTAATGTTTTTGAGTTCTTTTTATATCGTGGAGATTATCTGATGTGTGTGTGACAAAAATTCACTCCCAAAATGTAGGCTCTCTCTTCACCTCATTGATTGTTTCTTTTGCTGAGAAGAACCATTTTAGTTTGAATCCATCCCATTTATTGATTCTTGATTTTATTTCTTGCACTTTAGGAGTATTATTAAAGAAGTTGGGGGTCAATCCAACATGATGAAGATTTGGGCTTACATTTTTTTCTATTAGGCACAGGGTCTCTGGTTTAATTCCAAGGTCCTTGATCCACTCGGAGTTGAGTTTTGTGCATGGTGAGAGATAGGGGTTAATTTCACTTTGCTGCATGTGGATTTCCAGTTTTTCCAGCACCATTTGTTGAAGAGGCTATATTTTCTCCAATGTAAGTTTTTGGCATTTTTGTCTAGTATGAGAAAACTGTATCTATGTAAGTTTGTCTCTGTGTCCTCTATTCTGTACCATTGGTCTACATGTATATTTTGGTACTAGTACCACGATTTTTTTCACTATAACTTTTTAGTATAGTTTAAGGGCTGGTATTGTGATGCTTCATAGTTCACTCTTCTTGCAAAGGATTGCTTTGGCTATTCTGGGTCTCCTATTTTTCAAAATGAATTTTATGATTGCTTTTTTTATTTCTATAAGGAATAATGTTGGGATTTTAATGTGAATTGAATTGAATCTGTATAGCACTTTGGGTAGTATGGTCATTTTGACAATATTGATTTTGCCTATCCAAAAACATGGGACGTCTTTCCATCTTCTAAGGTCTTCTTCATTTTCTTTCTTTAGTATTCTGTAGTTTTCATTGCAGATGTCTTACACCTCTCTTGTTAGATTGATTTCCAAGTTTTTTTTTTCCTTTGAGGCTATTGTGAATGGGGTAGGTGTCCTAATTTCTCTTTCAGAAGACTGTTGTATAGAAATGAATTTGATTTGTGGGCATTGATCTTATATCCTACTACATTGCTGAATTAATTTATTAATTCTAGAAGTTTTCTGGTGGAAAATTTTTGGATCCTCTAAGTATAGAATCATGTCATCTGCAAATAATGATAGATTGAATTCTTCTTTTCCTACTCATATCTCTTTAATTTCTTTTATCTGTCTAAGTGCTCTGGCTGGAGTTTCAAGGACTATGCTAAATACAAGTGGTGAAAGAGGGCATCCCTATCTTGTTCCAGTTTTTAGAGAAAATGCTTCCAATTTTTCTCCATTTAGGATGATGTTGACCTTGGGTTTAGCATAGATAGCTTTTACAGTGTTGAGGTATATTCCTACTATCCCTAGTTTTTCTAGTGTTTTGAACATGAAAGGGTGTTGTATTTTGTCAAATTCTTTCTCTGCATCAATTGATATAATCATGATTCTTATCTTTAAGTCTATTGATGTGATGGATTATGTTTATTGATTTCTGTATGTTGAACCAACCTAGAATAAGCCCCACTTGATCATGGTGCACCATTTTTAAAATATGTGTTTGTATGAGGTTTGTCAAAATTTTATTGAGAATTTTTGCATCAATGTTCATCAGGGGTATTGGTCTGAAATTTTCTTTCTTTGATGTGTCTCTGTCTGGTTTTGGTATCAGGGTGATACTAGCTTGGTAGAATGAATTTGGAAGGGTTCCCTCCTTTTCTATTTCATAGAATAATTTGAGAAGTATTAGTATTAATTCTTCTTTGTAGGTCTTTTAGAATTCAGCTGAGAATCTTTCCTTTGTTAGTAGGATTTTGATAGAGTCTTCTATTTCCTTGCTTGAAATTGTCTATATAAGTTGTAAATGTCTTCCTGGTTCAGTTTGGGTAGGTCATTTGCCTCTGGAAATTTGTTGGTGTCTTTGAGGTTTTCTATTTTACTGCAGTATAAATTTTCAAAGTAGGTTCTAACTATCTTCTGTATTTCAATAGTGTCTGTTGTGATATTTCCTTTTTCATCATGAATTATAGTAATTTGAGATTTCCCTTTCCTTTTCATTAAGGTGGCTAAAGTTTTGTCAATTTCATTTATACCTTCAAAGAACCAGCTTTTTGTTTTGTCAATTTTTTTGAATTGTTTCTTTTGTTTCAATTTCATTGATTTCAGCCCTAATTTTAATTATTTCTTGTCTTTTATTTCTTTTGGTATTGGTTTGTTCCTCTTTTTCTAGGGCTTTGAGATGTAATGTCAGGTCTTTTTTTTTTTTTTTTTTTTTTTTTTTTGTGGTACCAGGGATTGAACTCAGGGGCACTTAACCACTGGGTCACATCCCCAGCCCTTTTTTTGTATTTTATTTAGAGACAGGGTCTCACTGAGTTGCTAAGTGCCTCGCCATTGCTGAGGCTGGCTTTGAACTCGTGATCCTCCTGCCTCAGCCTCCCAAAGTGCTGGGATTACAGGCGTGCGCCACCACGCCCAGCCAATGTCAGGTCTTTTATTTGTTGACTTTTTCTTCTTTTAATGAATGAGCTTAATGCAATGAACTTTCCTGTTTGTACTGGAGTTCTCATTTACCTCTAAGAATTTTTTTTTTTTTAATCTCCTCCTTTATGTCTTCTGTAATCCATGCATCATTCAAGAGTGTATTATTTAGTTTCCAGGTGTTGGAGTAGCTTCTATTTTTATTTTATCATTGATTTCTTATTTCATTCCATTATGATCAGATAGAATGCGGGGTACTATCTCTATTTTTTTTTTTTTTGTATTTTCTAATACTTGCTTTGTGGTATAACATATGGTCTATTTGGAAGAAAAATCCATGTGCTGCTGAGAAAACAGTGTATTTGTTTGTTGATGGATGGAATATTCTATATAAGTCTGTTAAGTCTAAATTGTTTTATTGAGTTCTATAGTTTTTTTTTGTTTAATTTTGTTTGGAAGATCTATCCAGTGGTGAGAGAGGTGTATTATAGTCACCTAGTATTATTGTGTTGTGGTCTATTTGGTTCTTGTATTTGATAAGAGTTTGTTTGACAAACATAGATGCCCCCTTGTTTTGGGAATAGATATTTATGATTGTTATGTTTTGTTGATGTATGACTCCCTTAAGCAGTATGAAACGTCCTTCTTTATCCCCTTTCACTAACTTTGGTTTGAAGTTCTCTTTATCTGATATTAGAATGGAAACTCCTGCTTCTTTATGTGGTCCAAGTGAGTGGACCACATTTTTTTCCCATCCTTTCACCTTCAATGTGTGGATGCCTTTTCCTGTGAAATGAATCTCTTAAAGGCAGCATATTTTTTTTTTTCCAAATCCAATCTTCCAGTCTATGTCTTTTAATTGATGAGTTTAGGCCATTGACATTCAGATTTATTATTGAGACATGGTTTGTATTCCTGATCATTTTGGTTTATTTTTGGTGTTTAGCTTGACTTGGTTTCTCCTTTGATTGGCCTTTTCTTTAGTGCGAGTTCCTCCCCTTGCAGATTTTCATTGTTGTTTTTCATTTCCTCCTGTGTAATATTTTGCCAAGAATGTTCTGTAGTGCAGGCTTTCTTGCTGTAAATTCTTTTAACTTTTGTTTATCATGGGAGATTTTAATTTCATCATCAAATCTGAAACTTAATTTTGCTGGATATAAGGTTCTTGGTTGGCATCCATTTTCTTTCACCAGTTCTAATCCTTACAAGTCCTTGTTAAGATATTGTTGCTCCTAACTCACTAAAACTATCTGGTTGCTTTCTTGTGTTGTTCCCATTCCTGGCCACTCCACCCACCTGTTCTTCTCACTTCTCATTGCTCAACTATAAATTCACCTCTTGCAGTTCACATTAACTTCTCCAAATAAATGAATTTCTCCAAGCTTTGTGATTCTATAACTATTTGCATGTATTTTTTAACAGTGCTAATTATAATTTGTCCCTTAAGAATGGGAATTGTGTCTTATTCACTTTTTTCACAGTTGACAAATCATAAAGGAAGAACTTGATATTCATTCATTCACGTGTACTTATGGAGCTCTTCCTTTGTGGCAGGAACTGGGCTAGGTGCTGAATCTACATCTGTAGAAGGAAAGCAAGGCATATTTTTTTCCTCTCAAACTGTTGACTTCAGTGGTGCCACTTTTCTTTAGAAATATCCCAAAGGTGGTGGGGGGCGGGGAGAGAAAGATGGCAGACCAGAGAAGGGCAGCATTGGGCTTTTGTCAGTAAACAGAGATGCAGTAGTGAGAGTACAGCAGCATTACCAGCAATTTTACCGCAGCCACGGGGGAGCCAAGGCCTTCCTGCTTCTCTGGGGTGCTGAGAGGGCAGCTTACAGCGAGGGTAAGTCTCCAAACTGCAGACTCATGTGGACCCCGCATGGGAAACGAACAGCGGCAGAAATATTGGTGGTGGAGCCAGCGGGAAACTGCGCAGAAGAACAAAAACAACGGCAGCAATATCAGAACAGAAAAATAGTCATGGACAGCTGAGTGGCACAGCACAAATCACCCAGTGGGTTTGCACACACAGGAACACTGGTCAGGAACGCTGGTCGGGTCCTGGGAGGTGCCATAATGCCTGGAGTGATTGATCCCTGCCATTTTCAAAGGGTGTTACAGAAGATGGAGAAAAGGGGGGAAAAAGGGAGAAGTGGAACCTTGCATGTATCCCAGGAATTTGAGCCGTCCCTGAAGGCAGCCTACATCTAGCTGGGCCAAAATCAGCCAGCGTGGGTATTCATAGCATATCTGAATCCAGAGTGAGGAGCCCATGACTCTGCAACTGTGGAGCAACGCGGAGTGCTGACGCATACTTAATATGTCATCTTCCAGCACCACTCACTGAGCCACCCAACTTACTCGGCTAGACAGGTATGCAGACTTTAACTCCACCCTCAACTCCTCTACAATAGACAGAGTGGTTTCTGTGATAACTCGACTGGAGAGGGACAAGAGAAACCGGAAAATCGGCATCGAACATCAGTATCCGCTCGTTGTGAAGGGATCCAGAAAATCTTCCCCCTAAAGAATCTTGACTGAGATTAATTTGTGGATTCAATTTTGTGGGGTTTTTTTTTTTTTTTTTTTGTTTGTTTTTTTTTTTTTTTTTCTGTGCATGTGTGTGGGTATGTGTATACATGAAAGAGCATTTTTTTCTCTCTGTCATTTATTCTTTACTGCTTGGTTTGGTTAGTCTTGTGTCCCCCACTTCTTTTTAATTTTTATTTAATTAATTTATTTATTCATTTATTTAATTTTTATTCAAAGTTGTTGTATTTATAATAGTAGTATGCATTATAATTAATAATAAATATATAGAGCACCTTTTTACAAAACACTGTTTGTATACAATGTATATTCATACCATTCAAATCTTCAATCATGCATTTAGGATAATGACATCCATCTTATTCAACCACCTTTTCTTTTTTCCCCCTCCCTCCCCTCTTGCTCCCTTCCTTCCCTTCCCTCCCCTTTGACCTTTCTAGCATTCCTCTAATCCTCCTATGTACCCCGATCCAACACCACTGTGGATCAGCCTCCTTATATCAAAGAAAACATTTGGTATTTGGATTTTTGAGATTGACTAACTTTACTTAGCATTATATTCTCCAACTTCATCCATTTACCTGCGAATGCCATTATTTTATTTTCTTTTATTGCTGAGTAAAATTCCATTGTGTATATGTACCACATTTTTTTTATCCATTCATCAACTGAGGGACATCAATTTTTCCTTTCTTCTTTTTTATTTCTTACCTTATCTTTCATCTCTCTACTTATGCCTCACCCTTGCACTATAAACATAGGTGAAAATAAGTCTTATACATGAAATAGGAACTTGAGAACTGGGGCAATTGAATAATACATCAAAGAGGTGTTATATATAGTTTCTTCTCTATATTTGACTCACTTTCTCTTTCTTCTCTCTGTCACTAATTTCTACTACTTTGACACTTTTTATTTTCTCTCAACATATACATAAGTTTGGTTTATATATAAATTGGTCTCCCCACTAACTAGTTCACTCCAATTAATTTCCTCTCCTTTCTGCTGTTATCAAACTACACCCATAGATTTCTCTTTCACACTTCCTAAGAAATAACAACTCAATATCCTCACCTCCCCACTCTTAATCATATCACCTTGGTGTCCAATATTAGAAATTATAAACCCCGTTACAAACCTAAAGAGTTTATTGGAGACAATATCTGAATTCACTAATTCTGTACATTGTGACCAAATTGTGAATATCTGAATAGAAAAATGTCTGGTTTTAGAGTGTAAAGTGTTTATATGGGGATCTGATAACATTGTATTATAGGGGCGTCATAAGGCTTTAAGGTAAAAATGAAAAAGTCAAGGTTCCATAGTGCTAGAAGAGAAGTCACATAAGCAATATGAAAAAACAAGGGAAGACAGTGTCCCCAAAAAAATCAACATACCTCCTTAGCAGATCCCATGGCAAGCACAGTAGATCAAATGTCAGAGAAAGAGTTCAGGAGGTACATAATCCAAATGTTTAATGACCTCAAGAATGATTTGAGGGATCAAATACAGGTAGTAAAAGGTCATTTTGACAAAGAACTTTATAAACAAATACAAGAAGCAAAAGATTACTTCAATAGGGAGATAGAGGATCTAAAAAGAAACCAAACAGAAATTCTGGAAATGAAAGAAGCAATAAACCAAATTAAATGTTCAATTGAAAGCATCACCAACAGATTAGACCACTTGGAAGATAGGACCTCAGATAATGAAGACAAAATATATAATCTGGAAAAGAATGTAGACCACACAGTGAAAATGGTAAGAAATCATGATCAGTACATTTGAGAAATATGGGATAGCCTAAAAAGACCAAATTTAAGAGTTGTTGGGATTGAGGAAGGAGTAGAGTTCCAAACCAAAGGAATGAGTAATTTATTCAATGAAATAATAGCAGAAAATTTTCCAAACATGAGGAATGAATGGGAAAACCAAGTTCAGGAGGCTTATTGAACACCAAATGTACAAAATCACAACAGATCCACACCAAGTCACATTATAATGAAAATGCCCAACATACAGAATAAGGAAAAATATTAAAGGCCATGATAGAAAGGAATCAGATTATATATAGGGGAAAACCAATTAGATTATGTGCAGATTTTTCAACCTAGACCTCAAAAGCTAGAAGATCCTGGAACAATATATTTCAAGCTCTGAAAGAAAATGGATGTCAACCAAGAATATTATATCCAGCAAAATTAAGCTTTAGATTTGAGGATGAAATAAAAACCTTCCACGACAAACAAAAGTTAAAAGATTTCACAACTCGAAATCCTGAACTTCAGAACATCCTGAGCAAAATATTCCATGAAGAAGAAAAGAAAAATAACAATGAAAATCAGCACAGGGAAATACTAAACTAAAGGAAACACTAACTAGAGGAGAAACCAAAACAAGTTAAATACCATAAGCAAACAAAAATGGAAGGGAATATGAATCATATATCAATATTAACCCTGAGTGTTAATGGCCTAAACTCACCATTCAAAAGACACAGACTGTCAGACTGGATTAAAAGAAAAAACCCAACAATATGCTGTCTCCAAGAAACTCACCTCATAGAAAAAGACATCATCAGACTGAAGGTGAAAGGCTGGTAAAAAGCTTACCACTCACATGGGCCATGGAAGCAAGCAGCATTTTCCATCAGCATATCAAATAAGGTAGACTTCAAGCTAAAGCTAGTCAAAAGGGACAAATATGGATATTTCTTACTGCTTAAGGGAACCATTAATCAACAAGATATAACAATTATAAATTTATATGTCCTAAACAACAGAGCACCTACATTCATCAAACAAACCCTTCTCAAGTTCAAGAGTCAAATAGACCACAACACAATTATTCTAGGAGACTTCTGCTGGGGTTTTTAGATCCCCCGGACCTGGGATCAGCCCTCACCGGCCAACGGAGAAAGCTGGGGGAGCACGCCCCAGCGGTGAGGCTGAGTCGGGAGGAGGCAGGAGGAGGCTGGTGGCCCACACTCAGCCCTCATGGCGGAGGACAATCAGAGACACCAGGGAGACCAGTCAAGCAGGAAATCATTCATTGAGGAAGTCACACAGCATATATAGGGTGATTCAGCCAATCAGCTTTAAGATCAGCAAGCCATGGGAGGGGACATGAGCTGATCATGTTTGCGGGACTGGCATGAGCCAATCAGGGTGTTACACTCTCAGCCTGGCCAAGTTCCCTCAACAGCAAGTGAGCCATTGTGCTGAGGTGTCCTTTTTTCCCCCACAGACTTCAACACATCTCTTTCACCACTGGATAGATCGTCCAAACAAAAGCTAAATAAAGAAAACTTAGACCTCATTAATACAATTAATAACTTAGACTTAACAAACATATATAGAATATTTCATCCATCAGTGAATGAATACACCTTCTTCTCAGCAGCACATGACTCCTTCTCTAAAATAGACCACATACTATGCCACAAAACAACTCTTTGCAAATATAAAAATGTTGAGATACTACCCTGCAGTCTATCAGATCGTAATGGAGTGAAATTAGAAATCAATGATAAAATAAAAAATAAAAAAAGTTACTCCAACACCTGGAGACTAAACAATGTGCTACTGAATGAACAAGGGGTTACAGAAGACATCAAGGAGGAGATTAAAAAATTCCTAGAGGTGAATAAGAACACAGATACTTCATATTGAAATCTCTGGGACACTATGAAGGCAGTATTAAGAGGAAAATTCATTGCATTGAGTTCATTCCTTAAAAGAAGAAAAAAAAACCAACAAATAAATGACTTAACATCACACCTCAAAGCCCTAGAAAAAGAAGAACAGATCAACACTAAATGCAGTAGAAGACAGAAATAATTAAAATCAGAGCTGAAATTAATGAAATTGAGACTAAAGAAACAATTCAAAGAATTGACAAAACTAAAAGTTGGTTCTTTGAAAAATAAATAAAATTGACAGACCCTTAGCGATGCTAACGAAAAGAAGGACAGAAAAAACTCAAATTACTAACATCTGCGATGAAAAAGGAAACATCACAACAAACATCTCAGAAATACAGAAGATAATTAGAAATTATTTTGAAAACTTATACTCTAATAAAATAGAAAATATCAATGGCATTGACAGATTCCTAGAGTCACACGAATTACCCAAACTGGATCTGGAGGCTATACACAATTTAAACAGATCAATTTCAAGTGAGGAAATAGAAGACGCCATCAAAAAGCTACCAGCCAAAAAAAGCCCAGGACCAGATGGATACACAGCCGAGTTCTACAAGACCTTCAAAGAAGAACTAATACCAACACTCTCCAATTTATTTCAGGAAATAGAAAAAGAGGGAGCTCTTCCAGACTCATTCTATGAGGCCAATATTACACTGATTCCAAAGCAAGGCAAAGACGCAGCCAAAAAGGAAAACTTCCGGCCAATATCTTTAATAAACATAGATGCTAAAATTCTCAACAAAATTCTGGCGAATTGAATACAAAAGCATATCAAAAAGATAGTGCACCACAATCAAGTGGGGTTTATCCCAGGGATGCAAGGTTGGTTCAACATTTGGAAGTCAACAAACATAATGCATCACATCAATAGACTTAAAGATAAAAACCATATTATCATCTCAATAGATGCAGAAAAAGCATTTGACAAAATACAGTACCCCTTTATGTTCAAAACACTAGAACAACTAGGGATAAAAGGAACTTACCTCAACATTATAAAAGCTATTTATGCAAAGCCCCAGGCTAGCATCATTTTAAATGGAGAAAAATTGAAAACATCCCCTCTAAAAACTGGAACAAGACAGGGATGCCCCCTTTCACCACTGTTTTTTAACATAGTACTTGAAACTCTGGCCAGAGCAATTAGACAGACAAAAGAAATTAAAGGGATTCAGATAGGAAAAGAAGAACTCAAACTAGCACTATTTGCTGATAATATGATTCTATATCTAGAAGACCCCCCAAAAAAAACTCCACCAGAAAACTTTAAGAATTAGTTAATGAATTTGGCAAAGTAGCAGGATACAAAATCAACACCCATAAATCAAAGGCATTTTTGTACATCAGTGACAAATCCTCTTAAAGGGAAATGATGAAAACTACCCCATTTACAATAGCATCAAGAAAAATAAAATACTTGGGAATCAACTTAACAAAAGATGTGAAAGACCTGTATAATGAAAACTACAGAACACTAAAGAAAGAAACTAAGGAAGACCTTAGAAGATGGAAAGATCTACCTTGTTTTTGGATAGGCAGAATCAATATTGTCAAAATGATTATATTACCAAAAGCATTATACAGTTTCAACACAATTCCAATCAAAATCCCAATGACTTTCCTTATAGAAATAGAAAAAGCAGTCATGAAATTCATCTGGAAAAATAAGAGACCCAGAATAGCTAAAGCAATCCTTAGCAAGAAGAGTGAAGCAGGGGGCATCACAATCCAGACTTTAAATTATACTATAGAGCAATAGTAACAAAAACAGCATGGTACTGGCACCAAAATAGACCTGTAGACCAATGGTACAAAATAGAGGACACAGAGACTAATGCCCACAACTACAGCTATCTTATATTAGATAAAGGTGCCAAAAACATACATTGGAGAAAAGTTAGCCTATTCAACAAATGGTGCTGGGATAACTGGAAATCCATATGCAGCAAAATGAAACTGAACCTTTATCTCTCACCATGTACAAACTCAACTCAAAGTGGATCAAGGACCTAGGAATTAGACCAGGAAACACTATACCTAATAGAAGAAAAAGTAAGCTTTAATCTCCAACATGTTGGGATAGGCCCCAACTTCCTTAATAAGACTCCTGTAGCACAAGAATTAATATCAAGAATCAATAAATGGGATAGATTCAAACTAAATAGCTTCTTCTCAGTGAGGAGAATAGAGAGCCTACCGATTGGGAACAAATTTTTACCACATGCACATCAGATAGAGCACGAATCTCTAGAATATATAAAGAACTCAAAAATCGTAACACCAAAAAAAAAAACAAATAACCCAATCAATAAATGAGCCAAGGAACTGAAAAGACACTTCTCAGAAGAAGATACACAATCAATCAACAAATACATGAAAAAATGTTCAACATCTCTGGCTATTAGAGAAATGCAAATCAAAACTACTCTAAGATTTCATTTCACTCCAGTAAGAATGGCAGCTATTAAGAACACAAACAACAATAAATGTTGGAGAGGATGTGGAGAAAAAGGCACACTCATACATTGCTGGTGGGACTGCAAAATGGTGCAGCCATTATGGAAAGCAGTATGGAGATTCCTTGGAAAACTGGGAATGGAACCACCTTATGACCCAGCCATCCCATTCCTGGGTATATTTCCAAAGGACTTAAAAGCAGCATACTACAGGGACACAGCCACATCAATGTTTATAGCAGCACAATTCACAATAGCTAGGTTGTGGAACCAACCAAGATGTCCCTCAGTAGATAAGTGGATAAAGAAAATGTGGTATATATACACAATGGAATTTTACTCAGCAATAAAAGAGAATAAAATAATGGCATTCTCAGGTAAATAGATGAAATTGGAGAATATAATGCTAAGTGAAGTTAGCCAATCTCAAAAATCCGAATACCGAATGTTTTCTCTGATATAAGAAAGCTGATTCACAGTGGTGTTGGGTTGGGGAACATAAGAGGATTAGAGGAACACCAGAAAGGTCAAGGGGGAGGGACGGCAAGGGAGGGAGCAAGGGGGTATAAAGAGAGGAAGAAAAAAAAAGATGGTAGAATGAGAGGGTTATCATTACTTTAAATGCATGTTTGAAGACATGAAAGATATGGATATACTTTGTATACTAACAGTGATATGTAATAAGGTGCCCTTTCTGTGTATTACAAATTGTAAAGCATGCTACTGTTATATATACAACAACACTGAATAAAAAAAAAATTAAAAAAATATCCCAAAGGAGCTCTCAGTGAAATAGCTCTTTTGCTTATTGATTTCTCTCTTTTTTACAGCCTCCCTTTCCTTGGAACTCATGTTTTAGTTAATATGCTATGGGGAGAGATGATAAGCTCAGTTATAAATTCAAAATCACACATCCCCCAACCCTGAGTCAGCATCCCTGGGCTAGATTTGGTGGCAAGTCAGGGTAAGATTTTCCTCCATAAAGTCTCCTTGATTTCCTAATATAAATAATTTTCTTCTGGGTCCACCTAGTCCTCTACACACAGTTGATCCTAAAGAACAGATACCAAACTGAATCCTAAAGTCAACAAAATGAGAGTCCCCAAGTAGGGACTCCTGACATAAATGGGAATTCTAAAGCAATTTTCTTGAGATCTTTTTGCAAACAGAACCATAGCCTCAATGCTAACTACAGTCGCTAGCACATCGTAGGAACTACATTAATACTTGTTGATTGAATAAATCAATTTATGATCTTTTCTGTAGAGAGATCCCCTACCCCCCTTGTATATAATGGACTTCACTTCCCAACATTTTAATCCATGATGTGATTGTGAAGTACTTTTTTTTTTTGAGGTATTTCTATTGACCAGCCACTAGAGGCAGCGCCACTGCCTGTGGGGACGCTTTGCCTGCTCATATTCCCAGCACACCCTTTAAGAGATCTGTCAGCTTCCTGTGTGAAAATCTTCACGCTCATAGAGATAACATCCTGTTACATCCTTCATGAAGGATTGAGGAGGAGCAAATATTTATCTAGTATTTGGTAGGCATTTTAAGCTATAAATCGCCTATTTTAATCCTTACAGCAACACTGTAAGAAGGGCAAAATCCTCGTGAATGAAAGAACTGAAGCTCTTGATACGTCGGGAAATTTCCCCAGTTCTCAACTGCACTAATAAGCAACTGAACTATGTGGAGTCAGGTCTGCCTCAACCCAGTGCACATGCTCTGTGGATACCACACACCTTCCACACAGTACTCCTGGGAAGTTATTTCTTCCTCTGCGGGTGCAGAACAGACCAAGAAGCTCTGGACTCAATGAGCACTAACTTTAAAGAACCAAATAATTCCAAACTTAAAATAATTATAAATTCAGAAACTACTTTAGTAATACTGAATAGTAAATACTTATAATTCTGGATGATAAGAACCATATGTCATAAAGGAATGAAGAAAATATTCAAAGGGAACCAAAATAATGGAAATTAAATAATTAAAAAATAAATATAGACTCATAGGGCATGGTGCCAACATTGATATCTAGTTTATTTGATTTAGGTCTTAAATGCTAGGATGTGAATCATCATCGTATTTTAAGACTTAACAATACAGTGAACCACATCATATTTATTCTGGAGAAATACATGTTCATTAATCAAAGAAAATGGGATGTTGAAGACACCTACTATTGAAATTCTGAATATGTTGGCTGTGCAAGGTGGTGCATACCTGTAATCTCAGCAACTCAGGAGGTTTAGGAAGGAGGATCTCAAGTTGAAAGCCAGCCTCAGCAACTCAGTGAGGTCCTAAGCAACTTAGTGAGACCCTGTCTCAAAATAAAATAAAAAAAAAATAAAAAAGGCTGGGGATGTGTCTCAGTGGTTAAGTACTCCTGGGTTCAGAACCCAGTACAAAAAAAAAAAAAAAAAAGGAAGGAAAATAACTCTTGAATATGCAGTATATAATGGATTATGTTATATTTTATAGATCATTTCACTGTGTGGTATTGAAGTTATGAAGTTGGCATTAAAGGATGTGAAGCCCTGTGGCTTTAAAAAAGTTTTACTTAATACATAATCAGGAAAATAAGTTTTATTTAAAACTTTTTGATTAGTGTCTATTAATTGTACCTATGGAGTATACTGTGATACACGGGCATATGATGTGCACTGATCAAATCCAACTTTCTTTTGCCTCCCCCCCTTCCCCTTTTAATTTCTATTCAACATTTATGGCAGGTTTTTTTTTTTAGCTTGCATATATAAGAGAGAACATTTTCATACTTATCTTATGAATATATTTTAGTGTCCATTCATTCAGTCTATGTCTTTTAATTGTAGAATTTAGTCCATTTATATTTAGGGATATTTTCAATAAGTAAGGACTTACTACTGTCATACTTATTCTATGTCTGCCTTATTTCACTTAACATAATGTCCTCCAGTTTCATTTAAGTTACTATAAATGACAGGATTTCATTCTTCTTTATGACTGAATAATATTCCACTATGTATATATACTACATTTTCTTCATCCATAGAGATAGGAAACAAAAGCAACTCTTAACAAATGTATGATTTATTCTGGAGAAATAGCTATATGCTGATGAAATAATGTGTTGTTGGTTGAAATGTTCTGTAAATGTCTCTTAAGTCCATTAGATCTATAGTATGGTTTAGCTTTGATTTGTTGTTGTTGTTTAGATGATCTATTCATCAATGAAAATGGGATGTTGAAGACACCTACTATAATTGTATTGGAGCCTTTCTCTCTCTGTAAGTCCAATAGTGCTTATTTTATAAAATTGGGTGAGTAATATCAGGTGCATGCAGATTTATAATCATCATATCTTGTTGAATTAATCCTTTGTTCATTATATAGTGACTTTTTTGTCTCATCTTACAGTTGTTATATTAAAGTCTATTTCGTTAACTATAATTACAGCTACTCACACTTGCCTTAGCTTGCTTTAGGTTTCTATTTGCTTGGAATATGAATTTCCATCCTTTCACTTTCCATCTTTGTGTGTCTTTACTGGTGAAATGAGCTTTCTGTAGACAACATATTGCTGGGTCTTGTTTATTATATTTTAGTGCCCATTCATCCAGTCTATGTCTTTTAATTGCAGAATTGAGTCAATTTATTTCAGGGATATCATCAATAAGTAAGGACTTATTCCTGTCATTTTGTTGATTTTTCTCCTAATTGTTTTGAATGTACTTTGTTTTTTTCTTTGTCTCTTATTCATCTTTGTGGTATGGTGGTTCACTGTATTGGTAATCCTTGATTCTTTTCTATTTTTTTTTTTTGTATCTGCTCTATTAGTGGGATTTATACTTTCACATGTTTTCATGGTAGCAGTTATCTTTCTTCTTTCACTTAATGACTCTCTAAGTATCTTTTGTAAGGCCAGTCTGGTAATCATGAAGTCTTTCAGTTTTTTCTTGTCTTGGAAGATCTTTATTTCTCTTTAATATTTGAAGGATAGCCCTACTAGGTATACTATTCTTGGCTGGCAGTAGTTGTCTTTCATGACAAGGAATATATTATTCTGTATATAGAAATTTCTGGCCTATATGGTTTCTGCTGAGAATTTGGTGTTCTTGGCATACCCTAAAATGTGACTTGGTGGCTTTAATCTTTGTGTTTTAGAATTATTATTTTTTGTCTTGTACTTTTATTCAGTTTGACTATAATATGATGTGGTGAAGATCTTTTCTGGTCATGGCTATTTGGGGTCTTATAGGCTTCTTGCATGTGGGTGTCCATAATCTTACCTGAGATTAGGTAAGTTTTCTGCTATTATTTCATTGAATAAGTTTCCTGTGCCCTTAAGTTTTTCTGTCTCCTTTGGCTCTTCCAAAAATGCAGATATTTGTTCATTTGATGGTATTCAAGAGGTCTTGAATGCTCTCTTCATCTTTTTTTTTTTTCTTTTGTCTAACTGGGATAGTTCAAAAAACCTGTCTTCAAGTTCATGTATCCTTTTTTTTTTCTATTGATCTAGTTTGTTGTTGAGGTTTTCAACTGTATTATTTTTATCAGACTTATTAATACCTTCATTTCCAATATTTCTGTTTGGTTCTTTTTCAAAACCCCTATATCTTTGCTGAATTTTTCTTTCATAGTCTTCTTAAGTTTATTTAATTATCTATCAATCTTTTCTTAGCCCTCATTGGACTTTTAAACAAACATCCTTTTAAATTTTTAATCAGACATTTCATCCCTGTCCATTTCTTTGGGACCTGTTGCTATAAAGTTCTATATTCCTTTGAAGGTGTCATATTACTTTGCTTTTTCACAGTTCTTGTGTTTCTGCATTATTTGTGCATCTAGTGGATCAGTTATCTCTACCACTAACTCTACCGTTTGTGTGGGAGACCTTCTTAGTGTCTTTCTCCCAAACATGCGTCTTGGGGTATTAAGTTTGGTATTCAATGTTGGTTCTGTTTCCAACTCAACACTATTGTGTAGACTCCCTATAGCTTTCTTGGTTGTAATTAATGACTTTGGGCATAATTTATACTGAGACATATTTGGAGAGACCCATTGTCTCTACAGGGCATGCAGGAGTGGGGACACTAGTGGCTCAGGCATGTATGGTGTAGGCAACAATGGGTGAGGGGTACTTATTGTGTGGCTATTCCTATAATGGAAGTGGTGACCCCAGTTTGATGACAGAAGTTTCTTCAGAGACTATTGATGTTAGCTCTGCTACCAGCAAAGGTCTCTGGCACTGGCATCACTAACAGTGGTGAGGGGGCTTAAAGTCCCGTGGCAAGGCAATGGTACAGGCTCAGAAGCTATATGGGGAGAGGCAGTGGTGGGTTCAACAGCACCCCTTCTGTGGATTCACATCTAGCCCTGGCAGCACTGTGTGTTTAGATGGAGTGCAGGGGCAGGGTGGCAGCAGGGATTACATGGGGCTGGTGGCAGTAGGAATTGCAGCATTTCTCTCTGCTGGTGCCAATATTGTTCTCTTGGCCCTGTTAGTGGCAGTGCACACTTCTGAGTGGGGTGGCAACTGGAGTTGTGGCTTTTCTCCCAAGCCCTTTATCTGTAGTGTGAACCCCTGGGAGCAGGGCAGTAGCTGGAACCATGGCAAAGCTCCTTTCAGCTCCTCTTCCTATGCATGCTGTGGGGTAGAACAGTGGCTGGACTGAGAGTTGCTGATAGCTCTCTCAGCATACACCCCTGGGCAGGGAAGCAGCAGGAACCATGGATGTTCCCTGCCAGTCTTTTCAGAAACAATTGCCTAAGTGAAGGAGAGAGTCTGGGTCTGGGGGTGAGAACCATGTGGGGGCACCTGCCTTTAGTCCTTGTTGAGTCCACACATGGTCCTCCATGTGCTTGCTCTCAGGGAAAGTGCCCTGATCTCCTGCTCTCAAGGATGGCGCCTGCTCTCTCCCGACCCTGCTATTTCAACATCAGTCCCTGTAGCTCAGGACACCTAGTGGGCCTTGTTAAAGGTCACTCTGCTGGGTTAGGTTGCATTTTCAACTACCCCCTGAGTTGGTGCCATTGATTGTGAGGTTCCAGAGATAGGAGTACTTAGGGGTTTCTGACAGTACAGCAGCCCAAATCCAGACCAGGAACAACTTCTCAAGATGACTCCTGGCTATAGCAGCCTGGGGATTAACTGGGAGATGATGTGAGAGCCTTCTCCAAAGCAAAGCTACCGTGCAGGTTTCAGGATGCTTGACTAACTGGCTGCAAACCTGAGAGGACTGTGAAATTTCCCAGTGGCTAGATTGCCGGAATTTGCACTGATAGTATTTGCTGGGACTCTCCCATTTGTTGTTATGCCTTTGCAGGGGAGTCACGTCCTCCCTGATCTGTGGAATTAGGGATGCAGCTGCCTTAATGTTTTTTTTTTTCTTTTATTAAGTTGTTTGTTGTCCCAGGTCTCTGAATCTCACATAGTTTCAGACTCTCTCTTGCTGATTTCCAGTGTTCTCCCACAGCCATTCACCTCAAAATGCAGTCATAAACCTGTGACTGTGGTTCTTCTTTGTGGAGAAGGAGGCGAATACTGGCACCTCTCTCTTCAGCCATCTGGAATCTCCTGGACAACTAGCTTTGACATTTCTGTAATTTATTTTCTATTATGGTGAAAGGAAGAAATGAAGCACAGGATATTAGATTATTAAACCCAACTTGTTTTTTTCTTTTAACAGAGGCACACATTGAGGCACAAGTTTTCTAAAATGACTTATTTGGTTATATAGTTAATTAATATGGAGGTGGGACTAGTTTTAAATCTTTTGGTTCTTGATCCAGTGTCCTTAATATTTAACAGATTTATGTGTTTTTTAACTAAAGGATAAAACGTAAAGGAAAAACTTGTTCTTTATATAGTTAAATATTAAAAATAAAATTAAGATAAATCTCACAAATTCCTGTACACTGGAAAGATGGTGCATTTCATTCTTATTATTTGACTCAATAGACATTCATTAGCTTTGCTTCCTTTCCAATTTGGCTTGGACTCAATGATCAATTATTTCAACTATTCTCAACCGTCCTCCTCAATTCCCTTAAGACATTTACTGTCAATCTCACCCCTCTTCCAGGCCCACAGCTAGAGATCAATGATCTGTTTTCTTGATTAATGCTCCTGGGTTTCTGAGAAGTACTCAAGAAAGTTGCATAACCATGTCATCGGTGTCATTACCAGCCAAGTGTGCCAAGCTCATTTGGGCCTCATGATGTTTAGCAATTCTTTAATTCATCCATAGAAGTGTCCCTTTCCTAGTCTTATTGTTTTTTTTGTAAATGACTCCTCCTTTTTAGTTTTATTTATTTTTTTATTCTAAGTTGTTATATATGACAGCAGAATGCATTACATTTCATATTATACTTATAGAGCACATTTTTACATATCTCTGATTGTATACAAAGTATATTGACACCATTCGTGTCTTCATACATACACTTAGGGTAATGATATCCATCTCATTCTACCATTTTTTAAAACACTTTGCCCACTCCCTTCCCCTCTCTCCCCATTGGCCATTATACTGTTCCTCTAATCCTCCTTTTTTCAGTCCCCAGTTTCATCCTTGAGCTTTAGCTGATGAGTTGGTATTTTTTTTTTTCTTTTTTACAAAGAACATCTAGACTATCAAATAAGCATTCTTTCAATTTTATCCCTAATCAGTGCTAATATTATATATGCTTTCTCATCTTTTCTTCCTTCCTTAGAAGAAGGATGGGAGTGGAAGAGCAGGAGCACTGGGGTAGACTGAGCATCTCAGTTCTTCATCTGTTAGGTGTGTGGCTTTTAAGCAAGTTACTTGTTCTGTACCCAAATTTCTTCTCTGTGGAATGGGGCCATTACGGTCTTTACCACACAGGCTTGATATGAGGAGTAACAACATGCATAAAGAGAATGGGACTTAGCACAAAAGAAATGTGCAAGCTAGCAAGACTAGCTCCTTGTTTTATATATTTCTAGATGATGAAAATGATAAATTTATACAGATACCTCTCATTCTGATTCTTTCCATATTTTTTATATTCTTTCTCAGACACTGAGAAACCTGGCCTCCTATTTTTTTTTTTTTTTTTTTTTGGTACCGGGGATTGAGCTCGGGGCACTCGACCACTGGGCCACATCCCCAGCCCTTTTTTGTATTTTATTTAGAGACAGGGTCTCACTGAGTTGCTAAGTGCCTCGCCATTGCTGAGGCTGGCTTTAAACTCACGATCCTCCTGCCTCAGCCTCCCAAGTGCTAGGATTACAGGCATGCGCCACCACGCCCGGCCCTGGCATCCTTTAATCTTAATATATTTACATATGTAATCAACTTTCCTGAATATAAGTAATATTGCATATCAACCATTACTCCTTCCTTTCATGGATTTCTTCCTAGCACATTCAGTTTCCAATACCAACTGCCAGGCATTTCCTCCCCATGGAAGTCCTGCTCTTATCTTTCCATGGCCTCCAGTAACCCATGTCAGGCTTTTCTCTCCCCCTTTTCACATGCTTCTCTCTGCACCCTGCTTGGGCACTGACTTCCCACACAGGGACTTCCTGCATACACACCCTCCTTATCACCCATGGAGTCTTACACCTCACACCAGTCTGCCTCTTTTTGTTGATGCCTTCCTCTCCAAAGAATATCTTGGCTTTGAAGCCTCACTCTGAGTCTCCCTGCAGTCTGCAGGCCTTCCTTATCCTGTCTTGCCTCCATGTAATTCCTTCCTGTCCTATTCAGGTTTTGACACCCCACAACATCCTGCCTCTTTTTTTTTTTCAATATATATATATTTTAAATTTATAGTAGTAGTATGTATTACAATTCATACTGCACATATAGAGCATCTTTTTACACAAAACAGTTTGTATACAAAGTGTATTCGTAGCATTCAAGTTTTCATTCATGCATTTAGAATAATGATATCCATCTTATTCAACCACTTTTTCTTTTTTTCCCCTCCATCCCCCCTTGCTTCCTCCCTTCCCCTCCCTTCCCTTTGACCATTATAGTGTTCCTCTAATCCTCCTATTTACCCCAACCCAACACTACTGTGAATCAGCCTCCTTATATCAGAGAAAACATTCAGTATTTGGATTTTTGAGATTTACTAACTTCATTTAGCATTGTATTCTCCAACTTTATCCATTTACCTGCAAATGCCATTATTTTATTCTCTTTTATTGCTGAGTAAAATTCCATTGTGTATATATACCACATACCACATTTTCTTTATCCACTCATCTACTGAGGGACATCTAGGTTGTTTCCACAACCTAGCTATTGTGAATTGTGCTGCTATAAACATTGAAGTGGCTGTGTCACTGTAATATGCTGTTTTTAAGTCCTTTGGGAATAGACCCAGGAGTGGGATGGCTGGGTCATAGGGTGCTTCCATTCCCATTTTTCCAATAAATCTCCATACTGCTTTCCATAACGGTTGTACCATTTTGCAGTCCCACCAGCAATGTATGAGTGTGCCTTTTTCCCGACATCCTCTCCAACATTTATTGTTGCTTGTGTTCTTAATAGCTGCCATTCTGACTGGAGTGAAATGAAATCTTAGAGTAGTTTTGATTTGCATTTCTCTAATTGCCAGCGATGTTGAGCATTTTTTCATGTATTTGTTGATTAATCGTGTATCTTCTTCTGAGAAGTGTCTTTTCAATTCCTTCGCCCATTTATTGATTGGGTTATTTGTTTTTTTGGAGTTTTTTGAGTTCTTTATATATTCTAGAAATTAGTGCTCTATTTGATGTTCATGTATTAAATATTTGTTCCCAATTAGTTGGCTCTCTATTCACCTCATTGATTGTTTCTTTTGCTGAGAAGAAGCTTTTTAGTTTAAATCTATCCCATTCATTAATTCTTTTTTTTTTTTTTTTTAGAAAAAGAAGAATCTTTATTTTAATAAATTATTCTGAGACAATGGATATCCATAGGCAAAAGTAAAACTGACTGTAGCTCACATAGAAAAATCAATTCAAAATTGCATAAATACCTAAATGTAATTGTTAAAACTATAAAATGCTCAGATTAAACAAACAAGAAAGTCTTTGTGATCTTGGATTAGGCAGTGGTCACATACAACAGCTAAGCAAAAGTAACAAAAGAAAAATTAGACAAATTGAACTTTATCAGAGTTTAAAACTATGTGCTTCAAAGGACATCATACAGAAAGGAAAAGACAACTGATGCAAAGTATTTTAAATAGACATTTCTCCAATGAAGACATACAGATGGCTAATATACACATGAAAAAGTGTTCAACATCACTATTAATAAAGGAAATGCAAGTCAAAATTAGAATGTGGGGTTGGGGTTGTGGCTCAGTGATAGAGTGCTCATCTAGCCACTGTGTTCGATCCTCAGCACCACATAAAAATAAATACACAAAATAAAGGTATTGTGTCCATTTACAACTAAAAAAGTATTTTTTTAAAATTTAGTTTTTATTCTAAGTTGTTATGAATGACAGCAGGATGCATTACATTTTATATTACACATATAGAGCATATTTTTACATATCTCTGGTTGTATGCAAAGTATATTCACACCATTCATGACTTCATACATGCACTTAGGGTAATGATATCCCTCTTATTCTACCAACTTTTTTTTTCTTCACCCTTTCCCCCCCTCCCTTTATTTCTCTCCCCATTGGCCATTCTAGTGTTCCTCTAATCCTCCTATGCTCCCCATCCCAACCTGACTGTGAATTGGCCTCCTTATATCAGAGAAAACATTTGGCACTTGGCTTTTTGGGATTGGCCAACTTCACTTAGCATTATATTTTCTAACTCCATCCATTTACCTGCAAATGCCATGATTTTATTTTCTCTTATTGCTGAGTAATACTCCACTGTGTGTATATACCACATTTTCTTTATCCATTCATCTACTGAAGGGCATCTAGGTTGGTTCCATAGCTTAGCTATTGTGAATTGTGCTGCTATAAACATTGATGTGGCTGTGTCCCTGTAGTATGCTGTTTTCAAGTCTTTTGGGTAAAGAACAAGGAGTGGGATAGCTGGGTCATAGGTGGTTCCATTCCAAGTTTTCCAAGGTATCTCCATACTGCTTTCCATATTGGCTGCACCATTTTGCAGTCCCACCAACAATGTATGAGTGTGCCTTTTTCTCCACATCCTCTCCAACATTTATTGTTGTTTGTGTTCTTAATAGCTGCCATTCTGAAAGGTGTGAGATGAAATCTTAGAGTGGTTTTGATTTGCATTTCTCTAATTGCCAGAGAGGTTGAGCATTTTTTCATGTATTTGTTGATTGATTGTATATCTTCTTCTGAGAAGTGTCTGTTCAGTTCCTTGGCCCATTTATTGATTGGGTTATTTGTTTTTTTGGTGTTACGATTTTTGAGTTCTTTATATATTCTAGAGATTCGTGCTCTATCAGATGTGCATGTGGTAAAAATTTGTTCCCAATTAGTAGGCTCTCTGTTCACCTCACTGATTGTTTCTTTTGCTGAGAAGAAGCTTTGTAATTTGAGCCTATCCCATTTATTGATTCTTGGTATTAATTCTTGTGCTACAGGATTCTTATTAAGGAACTTGGGGCTTAATCCAACATGTTGGAGATTAGAGCTTACTTTTTCTTCTATTAGGTGTAGTGTCTCTGGTCTAATTCCTAGGTCCTTGATCCACTTTGAGTTGAATTTTGTGCATGGTGAGAGATAGAGATTTAATTTCATTTTATTGCATATGGATTTCCAGTTTTCCCAGCACCATTTGTTGAAGAGGCTATCTTTTCTCCAATGTACATTTTTGGTGCCTTTGTCTAATATAAGATAACTGAAATTATATGTGTTAGTCTCTGTGTCCTCTATTCTGTACCATTGGTCTACCAGCCTATTTTGGTGCCAATACCATGCTGTTTTTGTTACTATTGCTCTGTAGTATAATTTAAGGTATGGTATAGTGATGCCACCTGCTTCACTCCTCTTACTAAGGATTGCTTTAGCTATTCTGGGTATCTTATTTTTCTAGATGAATTTCATGACTGCTTTTTCTGTTTCTATGAGGAATGTCATTGGGATTTTGATTGGCATTACATTAAATCTGTATAGTGCTTTTGGTAGTATGGTCATTTTGACAATATTAGTTCTGTCTATCCAAGAACAGGGTAGATCTTTCCATCTTCTAAGGTCTTCCATAATTTCTTTCTTTAGTGTTCTGTAGTTTTCATTATAGAGGTATTTCATGTCTTTGGTTAAGTTTGATTCCCAAGTATTTTATTTTTTTTTTGATGCTATTGTCAACAGGGTAGTTTTCATCATTTCCCTTTCAGAGGATTTGTCACTGATATATAGAAATGTCTTAGATTTATGGGTATTGATTTTGTATCCTGCTACTTTGATGAATTCATTTATGAGTTCTAGAAGTTTTCTGGTGGAATTTTTTGGGTCTTCTAAGTATAAAATCATATCATTAGCAAATAATGATAATTTTAGTTCTACTTTACCTATCTGTATCCCTTTAATTTCTTTCATCTGTCTTATTGCTCTGGCCAGCATTTCAATTATTATGTTGAATAGAAGTGGTGAAAGAGGGCATCCCTGACTTATTCCAGTTTTTAGAGGGAACGCTTTCAATTTTTCTCCATTTAGAATAATGTTGGCCTGGGGATTAGCATATATAGCTTTTACGATGTTGAGATATGTTCCTGTTATCCCTAGTTTTTCTAGTGTTTTGAGCATGAAGGGGTGCTGTATTTTGTCAAATGCTTTTTCTGGATCTATTGAGATAATCATATGGTTTTATCTTTGAGTTTATTGACGTGATGAATTACATTTATTGTTTTCCGTATGTTGAGCCATCCTTGCATCCCTTGAATGAACCCCACTTGATCATGGTGTATTATATTTTTGATATGTTTTTGTATCTGTTTTGCTAGAATTTTATTGAGAATTTTTGCAACTATGTTCATTAAAGATATGGGTCTGAAGTTTTCTTTTTTGGATGTATCTTTGCCTGGTTTGGGGATCGGGGTGATGTTGGCCTCATAGAATGAATTTGGAAGTGCTCCCTCTTTTTCTATTTCCTGAAATAAATTGAAGAGTATTGGTATCAGTTCTTCTTTGAAGGTCTTGTAGAACTCAGCTGTGTATCCATCTGGTCCTGGGCTTTTCTTGGTTGGTAGGCTTCTGATGGCATCTTCTATTTCATCGCTTGAAATTGGTCTGTTCAAATTATGTATATCATCCTGCTTAAGTTTGGGCAGATCATACAACTCTAGAAATTTGTCGATGCCTTTGGTGTTTTGTATTTTGTTGGAGTACAAGTTTTCAAAATAATTTCGAATTATTTCCTGTATTTCCGTAGTGTTTGTTGTGATATTTCCTTTTTCATCACATATGTTAGTAATTTGAGTTTTCTCTCTCCTTCTCTTTGTTAGCCTGGCTAAGGGTCTGTCAGTTTTATTTATTTTTTCAAAGAACCAACTTTTTGTTTTGTCAGTTTTTTCAATTGTTTCTTTTGTTTTAATTTCATTAATTTCAGCTCTGATTTTAATTATTTCCTGTCTTCTACCACTTTTGGTGTTGGATTGTTCTTCTTCTTCTAGAGCTTTGAGATGTAATTTTAAGTCATTTATTTGTTGACTTTTTCTTCTTTTGAGGAATGAACTCAATTCAATGAACTTTCCTCATAGAACTGCCTTCATAGTGTCCTAGAAATTTCGATATGTTGTGTCTGTGTTCTCATTCACCTCTAAGAATTTTTTAATCTCCTCTTTGATTTCATCTGCAACCCATTGTTCATCAGTAGCATATTATTTATTATTATTTATGCTCCAGGTGTTGGAATACTTTTTATTTCTTATTTTATCATTGATTTCTAATTTCATTCCATTATGGTCAGATAGAATGCAGGGTAGTATTCCTACTATTTTATATTTGCTAAGAGTTGTTTTGTGGCATAGTATATGGTCTGTTTTAGAGAAGGTTCCATGTGCTGCTGAGAAGAAAGTGTATTCACTTGTTGAAGGATGAAATATTCTATATAAGTCAGTTAAGTCTAAGTTGTTTATTGTATCTTTGAGTTCTATAGTTTCTTTGTTCAGCTTTTGTTTGGAAGATCTATCCAGTGGTGAAAGGGGTGTGTTAAAGTCACCCAGAGTTATTGTGTTGTGGTCAATTTGACTCTTAAACTTGAGGAGAGTTTGTTTGATGAACACGGATGCTCCATTTTTGGGGCATATATATTTATAATTGTTAAGTCTTGTTGGTGTATGGTTCCCTTGAGCAGTATATAGTGTCCTTCTTTATATCCCTTTTGATTGACTTTAGCTTGAAGTCTACTTTATTTGATATGAGGATGGAAACCCCTGCTTGTTTCCTCTTTTACCCTCAGCCTATGGATGTCTTTTCCTATGAAAATGAGATGAGTCTCTTGGAGGCAGCATATTGTTGGGTTTGTTTTTTTGTTCCAATCTGCTAGTCTATGTCTTTTGATTGGTGAGTTTAGGTCATTAACATTCAGAGTTATTATTTAGATGTGTTTTGTATTCCCAGCCATTTTTATTTCTGGTATTTACCTTGACATGGTTTCTCTTCTGATTGTTTTTTCCTTTAGTGTAATACCTCCCTCTGTTGATTTTCATCATTGTTTTTCTTTTCCTCTTTATGGAATATTTTGCTGAGGATGTTCTGTAGTGCTGGCTTTCTACTTGTAAATTCTCTTAACTTTTGTTTATCATGGAAGGTTTTTATTTTGTCCTCAAATCTAAAGCTTAATTTTGCTGGGTATAAGATTCTTGGTTGGCATCCCTTTTCCTTCAGAGCTTGGAATATGTTTTTCCATGATCTCCTAGCTTTGAGTGTCTGAATTTAAAAATCTGCTGTGATACGAACTGGTCTCTCCCTATATGTGATCTGAGTCCTCTCTTTTGCAGCCTTTAAAATTCTATCCTTGTCTGTATGCTAGGCATTTTCATTATAATGTGTCTTGGTGTAGATCTGTTGTAATTTTGTACATTTGGTGTCTTATAGGCCTCTTGTATTTGGTTTTCCAATTCATTCTTCATGCTTGGGAAATTTTCTGATATTATCTCATTGAAGAGGTTGTGCATTCCTTTGGTTTGAAACTCTGTGCCTTCCTCTATCCCAATTATTCTTATATTTGTTCTTTTGATGCTGTCCCATATTTCTTAGATGTTATGTTCATGGTTTCTTACTATCTTCATTGTGTGGTCAACTTTATTTTCAAGATTATATACTTTGTATTCATTGTCTGAGCTTCTTTCTTCCAGTTGATCTAGTCTGTTGGTGATGCCTTCAATTGTGTTTTTTATTTGGTTAATTGTTTCCTTCATTTCAAGGATTTCTGACTGATTTTTTTTCCCCCAGAGTTTCTATCTCTTTTTTGAAGTAATCTTTTGCTACCTGTATTTGCTCTCTTATATCTTTGTTGTAGTGGTCAATTTTTGCCTGTATTTGCTCATTTAGGTCATTCTTTGATTCACAGGTCATTTATTTATGAACCTTCTGAACTCCTTTTCTGACATTTCTTCAACTTCGCTGAGCATGGGTTCTGTTATTGTAGAATCCTGTTTTTTTTTTTTTTTTTTTTTTTTGGGGGGGGTATTTTCCTCCCCTGTTTTTTCATGATGTCTATTTGCTTTACTTTCTTGCAGTGTATACCTGAGTTATTACAGTTTCTTCCCTATATTCTTATAATACCCTTTCAGGTTGTCTGTGCCTCCCCTTAGCGCTGGACTATCAGAACCTGCCGCTGACCCTCAAAGTATGCTACCTGGGGCTGGGTTCATGCTGTTTGGTGAACTGGTTGAGTCTGAGCTCCTGCGGTGGTCTGGGGTTAACTGCACTGGGGTGAAGGTTAGTGGGACTGCCCTGGGCCGGCCTGGGCTCAGGCAGAGTTGGAAGGTCTGTCCTTGCTGTCTCCTGCTCTGGGGCGGAGGACGGTGGGACTGGATAGAGCCTGGGCCTGGCGGCACTCTGCTATAGGACCCTGGGACTGCCCTGGGCCTGCCTGCACTCTAAGCAGAGTTGGCGGTTCTGTCCTTGCTGTCTCCTGCTCTGGGGCAGAGGTCTGTGGGGCTGGCTGGAGCCTGGTAACACACCAGCGTGGGTCAGTGGGACTGACCTGGGGCTGGCCACGTTCAGGTCAGTGGGACTGTCCTAGGCCCGCCTGGGCTCAGGCAGAGTTGGCAGGTCTGTCCTTGCTGTCTCCTGCTCTGGGGTGGAGGTCAGTGGGACTGGATCTCATTAATTCTTGATATTAATTCTTGCGCTACAGGATTCTTATTAAGGAACTTGGGGCCTAATCTGACATGTTGGAAATTGGAGCTTACTTTTTCTTCTATTAGGTGTATTGTCTCTTGTCTAATTCCTAAGTCCTTGATCCACTTTGAATTGAATTTTGTGCATGGTGAGAGATACGGGTTTAATTTCATTTTGTTGCATATGGATTTCCAGTTTTCCCAGCACCATTTGTTGAAGAGGCTATCCTTTCTCCACTGTACATTTTTGGCACCTTTGTCTAATATAAGATAGCTGAAATTATATGTATTAGTCTTTGTGTCCTCGATTCTGTATCATTGGTCTACTAGTCTGTTTTGGTGCCAATACCATGCTGTTTTTGTTACTATTGCTCTATAGTATAATTTAAAGTCTGGTAAGGTGATGCCACCTGCTTCACTTTTCTTGCTCTGGATTGCTTTGGCTATTTTTTTTTTTTTTTTTTTTTTTGCATCTATGTTCATTAAAGATATTGGCCTGAAGTTTTCTTTTTTGGCTGTGTCTTTGCCTGGCTTTGGAATTAATGTGATATTGGCCTCACAGAAAGAATCTGGAAGAGCTCCCTCTTTTTATATTTATTGAAATAATTTGAAGAGCATGTGTATTGTTTCTTCTTTGAAGGTCTTGTAGATCTCGGCTGTAAACCCATCAGGACCTGGACTTTTTCTTGTTGGTAGTTTTTTGATGGTGTTGTCTATTTCTTCACTTGAAATTGATTTATTTAAATTGTGTATAGCCTCCAGTTCTAGTTCAGGCAATTCATACGACTCTAGAAATCTGTCAATGCTTTCAACATTTTCTTTTTTATTAGAGTACAAGTTTTCAAAGTAGTTTCTAATTGTCTCCTGTATATCTGAGGTATTTGTTGTGATATTTCCTTTTTCATCATGGATTTTAGTAATTTGAGATTTTTCTCTTCTTCTTTTCATTAGCATTGCTAGGGGTCTGTCAATTTTATTTATTTTTTCAAAGAACCAACTTCTGGTTTTATCAATTCTTTGAATTGTTTCTTTAGTCTCAATTTCATTAATTTCAGCTCTGATTTTAATTATTTCTATATGATGTATCTGTGTTCTCATTTACCTTTAGGAATTTTTTAGTCTCCTCCTTGATGTCTTCTTCAACCCCTTGTTCAGTCAGTAGCATGTTGTTTAGCTTCCAGTTGTTGGAATAGTTTTTTTTGTTTCTTGTTTTATCATTGATTTCCAATTTCATCCCATTATGGTCTGATAGAATGCAGGGTAGTATCTTTACTTTTTTTGTTCGTTTGGTCTGATAGAATGCAGGGTAGTATTTCTATTTTTTTATATTTGCTGAGAGTTGCCTTGTGACATAATATATGGTCAAATTTAGAGAAGGAGGCATGTGCTGCTGAGAAGAATGTGCATTCATTCACTGATGGATGAAATATTCTATATATGTCTGTTAGGTCTAAGTTATTAATTGTTTTAATGAGGCCTAAATTTTCTTTATTTAGCTTTTGTTTGGATGATCTATCCATTGGTGAGAGAGGTGTGTTGAAGTCCCCTAGAATAATTGTGTTGTGGTCTATTTTACTCTTGAACTTGAGAAGGGTTTGTTTGATGAATGTAGGTGCTCCATTATTTGGGGCATATATATTTATAATTGTTATATTTTATTGATTAATGGTTCCCTTAAGTAGTAAGAAATACCCATCTTTGTCCCTTTTGATTAGCTTTGGCTTGAAATCTACCTTATTTGATATGAGAATGGAATCCCGTGATTCCTTCTGCAGCCCAAATGAGTGATAAGACTTTTCCCAGTCTTTCACCTTCAATTGCTTGATGTCTTTTTCTATGAGGTGTGTTTCTTGGAAACAGCAAATTGTTGCGTCATTTCTTTTAATCCAGTCTGACAATCTGTGTCTTTTGAATGGTGAGTTTAGGCCATTAACATTCAAGGTTATTATTGAGATGTGATTTTTATTCCCATCCATTTTTAATTGTATCATGGTATTTAGCTTGATTTGGATTCTCCTCTGGTTGGTAATTCCTTTAGTTTACTATCTCCCTTTGTTGATTTTCATTGTTATTTTTCTCTTCTTCTTTGTGGAAAATTTTGCCCAAGATGTTCAGAAGTGCTGGCTTTCGAGTTATGAAATATTTTAACTTTTGTTTGTCGTGGAATGTTTTTATTTTATCTTCGATACTAAAGCTCAGTTTTGCTGGATATAAGATTCTTGGTTGACATCCCTTTTCTTTCAGAGCTTGAAATATGCTATTCCAGGATCTTCTAGCTTTTAAGGTCTGTGTTGAAAAAATCTGAGCATAGTCTGATTGGTTTTCCCCTATATGTAATCTGCTTCCTTTCTCTTATGGCTTTTAATATTCTCTCCTTGCCTAGTATATTAGGCAATTTTATTATAATGTGCCTTGGATCTGTTGTGGTTTTGTACGTTTGGTGTTCGGTAAGCCTCTTGAGCTTGGTTTTGCCATTCATTCCTCATGTTTGGAAAAATTTCTGCTATTATTTCATTGAATAAATTACTCATTCCTTTGGTTTGAAATTCTGCTCCTTCTTCAACCCCGATCACTCTTAAATTTGGTCCTTTTATGTTGTCCCATAATTCCTGAATGCTCTGTTCTTGATTTCTTAAGACTTTTGCCGTGTAATCTAGATTTTTCTCCAGGATATATATTTTTGTCTTCATTATCAGAGGTCCTTTTTTTCCAAGTGGTCCAATCTGTTGGTGATGCTTTCAATTGAGCATTTAGTTTGGTTTATTGCTTCTTTCATTTCCAGAATTTCTGTTTGGTTTCTCTTTAGAATCTCTATCCTCCTATTGAAGTAATATTTTGCTTTCTGTATTTGTTTTTGGAGTTCTTTGTCAAAATGCTCTTTTACCACCTGTATTTGTTCTCTCATCTCATTTTTGAGTTCATTCTTAAGATTCATAAACATTTGGAATATGTAATTTTTAAATTTCATCTCTGGCATTTGACCAACTGTGCTTGCCATGAAATCTACTGTGGGGGTATGTTGATTTGTTTCAGTCACTTTCTTCCCTTGTTTCTTCATAATGCTTTGTGTGTCTATTCTTCTAGCACTGTGGGACCTTGCCTATTTCAATTTAGAATTCTGTGGAAGTGGTTTAATATCATCAGATGGGAGAGGAAAGAGAATGGAGTGAGCTATTTAGAAGGAAGACCAAATTATATATAAGCCAAACTTAAGTAGCCTTTGAGAGTAGAAAAAAAAAAAAAAAAAAAAAAAGAAAGGTGGAAAGAAAAAATAAAAAGGAACAATAAAAGATAACTAAGAAATAAGAATTAGTGTAAGAGAGAGGAGAGAGAAAGTGAGTCAAGAAAATAGAGAGTAAACTATATATAACACTGCTTTGCTGTATATTTCAATTGCCCCAAATCTAGAAATCCCAATTTCTGTGTATAACTTGTTTTCACCTCTGATGAGTACACAATGACAGGGTGTAAATAGAGAAGATGAGGGAAGAAGAGACAAAAGTGAGAAGGGAAGAAAAGAAAGAAAGAGGAACACAAGCAAACAAATCAGCACACAATCCAACAGAACAAAAACAAAACAAAACAAAAACAAAAAAACAAAACACAACACACACACACATACACACACACACACACAAACACAAACAAAACAAAACACAACAAAACAAAACAAAACAGAGCCGAATCTAGGAACAAGTTTCAAACAAATAGGTCCCTGGGAAGCCCTTCTTTTTTCCCTTCCAGTTTAAGCCAGTTGTCCCAGATCATGCCCAGACAGTCACAGAGCACCAATTAGTGGAGTCAAGTCTGCACCTTTGGCCGGCGGCAGAATGGCACAGAGGAAAAGTGGCTGGGTCGGGGGTGGGGACGGGGGTGTCAGTACATGAATGGCACCAGGAAAGGGTTCATCCAAAAGGCGTGCATTCCCCACGCCCACCCCCAGTTATACCTCTCGGGGTTGCTGCGCTGGCCTCAGACAGGCCCTCCCCTGCTGGCTGCCCATGTCTCACCCAGGTGTGTGCTGTTCTCTGAGCCCAGGCCAGATCCTTGGATGCCTGCAGCTGCTTTTCTTCCTTCCTTGTTTCTTTGTCCCGGTCAACCACAGCTTTCCTCCAAGATGGCGGCGCTTTCCCTGGTCTCAACAGCAGTACCCCAGACCTGTGTGTCACTCTAAAGCGTGCAGGTCCTATTTGGCAATTTGCGTATAAGAAGTCTATGAGGCCGCTGCTCGCTGCTCGCGTCTAGCGTCCCCTTTATTCTTCTGCGCTATATGATTTTAAAGCTGCGATGTTACTGTGGCAGGTGCACCACTAATGCTGGTTCAGTTTGTGGGCCGCTCGCACTGGACCCCATGTGTTGGCGGTCTGGAGTTCGTTGCGTTGTATTTTACCATCCAGATGTGCACAGATATCTCAGCTCCCTCTCAGTTGCAGGAGTATTGCTAGGAACACATTCAAACTTCCCGCTAAGCCTCTTTTAGTGACAGCCTCTCAAGAGCACCTCTCTGCTGTCCACCATCTTTCTTTTGACCTCAACATCCTGCCTCTTTGAGTGGACTCTCTCCTTCTCCTGTCTGGACTCTCTCCTTCTCCTGGCTGGGTGATATATATATATATATCATATATATATATATACACATATATATGTGTATATGCATACATATATATATGTATATATATACATATATATATATGTATATATATATATATATATATACATATATATATACATTTTTCAGGATCACTATGGCTGCCTCCTATTTTCAGCAAAAACTTTATTCTCATGCTCCTACCAATGGCTTTAGAACTGAATTTTTCAGAGAAGAAAGGGGAATGAATGAAAGTGGATAATTATACTCACTGGAATTCAATCCTAATTCTGCTTTTTGTCTCCAGTGCTGACCAACCTCAGACCATCTTGCCAGCTCATTGAGTCATTTGTCTTGCCAGTTCATCCTGGGTTCTTATTAATTCCTGCTTGTGATTTGCTTGACCCTGATCTGTACACATTAAAGCATGCCTCTGGCTTACCCTCCCAAGGCCACCCCACCACACCTGCTCCAGGCTGCGGGATGGCAGTTCAGGTTTGGGTTTCCTCTGACTCAAGCTGCTTCAGCAGCAACCACAGCCATTCTCAGGAGAATAAGGGTGGGTGGTCCCAGAGTAAGTCATCTCTGAGGGAAAACCCCAGGAGTAGAAAAAGTTATCCCAGGAAAGAGTGAATAAAAGAGGACCAAAGAATATCTTGGGAGGAGTGTTTAATGTATTTATATTTAAGGTCCCAGAAGGAAGGAAAAAAATGGGAGTTACAGATTAGGTGTCTTAGACTAATACACAGCCTGAAAAAACTGAAGGAGTGATTCTACTTGACGTTTTAGGAATAATTTGACTCAGGGCTGTGGCCTTGAACAGTTTAGATTGGAAGAGTAGCAGTATTATAAAGCTGGAGTAAACTAAGAAATATGACATTATAGAATGACTTTTTACAGTAAGAATGACTCAGTAGGCTGAGTCAAACCAAGTGATTCATGAATGTAGCCTGTCAGATCTTCTGTCAACCATTATGTCTGACTCTGGAGCGCAGGGTCAGTGAAAGGGAGGCTTGCCTCTTCTGTTTTAGCTAACTGGGTTGATGGTCATTCTGAGAGTAGCAGTCTTATAATTCATTACAACAAAGTCTTCAGGAAGAAACCCCTTCTTCAGAAGGAGAGGCCTTGTGTAAGGAGCATCTGCCATAGACACACTGGGACATGTTGGGACTCACTAAGTTGCTGGCCATAAGATCAGCAGCCATTGAACTGCTTAGTCATGTCTGCTTGCAATTGATAAAGAGCTGTAAGGGGCACTAGCCATAGGCATGCTTAGCAATGACTGGTTACAATTGATGGAGAGCACAGCTCCTTGGATATGCCCAGCTGCAATTACATCACCTCACTGGGCATAACCAATGGACATTGACTTTCACTGGGTGTAACCAATCACCAATGTACACCACCAACTTGGAACTATATTTAAATTGCTGGTCCTGCCACATTGAAGAGTTTTGCTCCAAGGACATTGGTGAGGCTGGCTGCCTTGCTGTCCATCCCTAGACTGACTCCACTGTTCCCTGATGTCCAGACACCTGCTGGAGAGAACCACCAGACAAGGACAAGGTCTGTTCTTTGGTTAAGAGAAGTTGCATGGCATTGGAGGCATTTTGGGACTCATGGTTGCCATAGGATTGTGTGATTTGCTTATAGTGTTTAATTAGTGTGCATTGAATAATAGTTGGGGTTCTCCGGCACATACAACACTTTTTGCATTAATTGTTTAAATTTGGTGATTGGTGTGATTGAATATATGCTTGCATTTAAAGACAGTCCACCTCTGAGTAATTATAATAGCACCATTCGTGACACCTTGTTTATTCAGATGTGCAGATTCTCTGAGAACATGGGAGCATGTCTGTACATCTTATTCACTCTTGTACTTCAGCATCGAACACAGCCTGGCATGTTATATGCACTTGGTAAGTGCTTGGGAAATGAGTGAAGATAGATCTCTACTTCTTTGAGAAGTAACCACCTGATGATAAGATGGATAGATGGTCTTTAAAAGATTTTTTTTTTATAATGGTGGGAAGATGGTCATGACTTAAAAAATTTTCAAGACTACATCAAGGAACAACACTATGTGGTATATGTGGTAAATATGATTCTTATTACTGTGGATTTCCTTCACAGAAATAGATACTGAGGCCTGAGGGCCAAAAGACAGTCCGTGTAAATAATAAATAATTGAGTCCGAAGAGGGAAATAGGGGCTGGTTCACAAGGAAAGAAAATAAAATGCTAATATCTCCAAAGCTCGTCCCCCCTTCCTCTAACCTTTTGGAAAGGCTACCTGCCTCCTGGGAATTGCTCCTCCCTGCAGGGAGTTGTAGGAGTTGTTAAGGAAGTACCTCTGGGCAGCTCCTTTCCTGTCAGAAAGACACCCTTCGAAGGCTTCTTTCCCACATTTTGGCCCATCTTTTGTTCACTAATTATGTAGGCAAGAAAAGGGGAGAAGGAGGGCATGAGAACATAGGAACTCTAAAATGTATAAAGGGGACAGGGCACCTCCACTTCTTTGGACACCCAGCTCTGGGATCCCCTTCTCTGCGGAGAAGTCTATCTCTAGCCTATCCTTAAAAAAAAAAAAAAAAAAACAAAAAAACTTGCTTTCTATGCATTTCTCAGTGTTCATTTTTCACATCTGGGGAAACAGAACTCAGCCCTGATTGATTCTCCTCACTGGTGTCAATACTATTAGATATGGAAAATGACAAATCCCAATACAGCGAGACCTGGGAAAAGGGAGTGAAAAAGAAAGCCATACATTATAGCATTGATCCTTTCTCAGTACATTCTTTCCCAGTGACAGGAAAAGCCCAGGGGAGGAAATGTCATCCAAGCCTAGACTGGCAGTCTCTAGGAAGTAGCCAAAGTATTTAAAAAAATTAATTAATTAATTTATTCTAATTAGGTATATATGACAACAGAATGCATTTTGGTTCATTGTACACAATTGCAGCACAACTTTGCATTTCTCTGGTTGTACAGGATGTAGAGTTGCACCACATGTGCAGTCATACATGTACCTAGGGTAATGATGTTTATCTCATTCTACCATCTTTCCTACCCCCATGCCCCATGCCCTACCTTCTCTCCCCTTTGCCCAAAGTTCCTCCATTTTTCCCATGCCTCCCCCCACCCCCATTGTGGATCTGCAAACATTTATCAGAGAGAACATTTGGCCTTTGGTTTTTTGGAATTGGAAGCCAAAGTATTGACCTTTCCCAAAGTAAGTCTTTCTCAGTGACAGTACAATGAGACCCCAGAGGGATAAAGATACATACTGGCTGCCAATCCCAGACCCTTTATCTGGCCCACTGACTGCTGACTCTGGACCCTCCATTAGACACACTCTGGAAATAATTGGGTTACCTCTCAGTATAACCTTTGTAAGCCCAGCCCCCTCTTTGTCCAGTGGCTCATTTTCCACCAGGAATAAAGGCTTTTGACTGATCTGTGATGTTTACATCTTCTGCCTGGTCTTTTTGTGCTAACAAACACTAAGCTGTGTTTATCCTTCAAGTCTTTCCTAGTAGGCCAAGGAATAATTTACCTAAGAAACAGGTGGCTGGATGTCAATGCAATTTTTGAAATACTTTTAGAAGCAAGTAGATACTTGTGTGGAAAATACCTGAGGAATAAAGTATAACTAACTTGTTGGGCCTGGAGATGCATTCTGTCCAGAAAATCAATTGTGCTGACTGAGTCTTCCCCTCACACAGCAAAGTGTCAAGTAATTATGGTGATAAAACCACAACCACTTATGAGAAAGATCCTGCAGTAATTAAGTAATTCAATAATAATACAACTTTCAGGGAACTACAGTAAAGTGGTCTTTCTCATCACAAAAATTTCCCTTATTTTTAGGTTCATCAGACAACTATGTATTTCAACAGTTTGAAGTTTGGAATTTCATGAAAACAAGAAAGATACTAAAATTTATTTAGAATATACTGTGTGTTTAGAAGTACCCTATCTAATCATAAAAAAGTTTATCTTGCTATTGAGCAGAACATAGTTAAGGATTGATGGTGTGTTCTTCACTTAAAGGAATCTGTTATAAGAATGCCCTCATGGTTATAGGTATGGCTTGAGGACAGACCTGGGTTTAAATCTTGGCTTGTATTTTTTCTAGCTGGATTTTTGGATAAATACCTAATATTTTTTAGCCTAAATTTACTCATAACAAACTGGATTTAATAATATTATTTACCTCATTGAGATGTTTGGGGCATTCAATGAGATGACCTATACAAAGCACTTAACAATACTTAGCACTTAATAAGTGCTAAATCAATATTAATATTCTTTATTGCAGGAGGATTTGTCACAGATTTCTGTCAATTGCTGTGCTTTACTTAAATGAATCAATTTATGGCTGGTGGGATAGTTCGGTGGTATTTGCTTAGAATGCATGAATCCTGGGCTTAATCCCCAGCAACACACACACACACACACACACACACACACACACACATGCAAATGAGAGTCAATTTACATGGAGCTTTCTAGGAACTCAGATGCTAGATAAGGCAAGCAATATGGGTAGAAGAATAACAATCTTTATTCAGTTTAGCCCATGGACATGTGGTTCTTGATGGGAGTAGAATGTAGAGGAGGATATTACTTTCCCAGGGGATAAATTTTGGAAATATGTGGGTTGCTTTTGGTATACACATTCTGGTTAAAGATCTCTAAGTGAATGATATCTACCTTTCACAATGTAAGGATAGTGTTGACATTATCCATGTAAAGTGAAGAGTGGTAACTGATTTCACAAATGGCAGCAATATTTTGAATGAAGCATGAAGATTTGTTGAATGTTTTATGTAATTAATATTTATTCAGCATAATGATTTGGAATTATATCTAATGAAATAAATGGCTCCCCAACAAAGAAGGAAGAAAAATGTTTTGTTTTATTTTTTAGAACTTTATTTACTTATTTATTTATTCTTTTTAGATATACATGATAGTAGAATATATTTTGACATATTATACATACATGGAGTATAACATATTTATTAGGATCACATTCTTGTAGTTATACATGATGTGGAGTTTCACTGGTTATGTGTTCATATATGAACATAGGAAATTTAGGTCCAATGCATTCTACTGTCTTTCCTATTCTCCTCCCTTTATTTCCCTTTGTCTAATCCACTGAATTCTTCCCCCCCACCCCCAGACCCCTTATTGTGTGTTTGTATCTGCATATCAGAAAGAACATTTGACCTTTGGTTTTTGGGACTGGCTTATTTCACTTAGCATGATAGTATTCAGTTCCATACATTTACCTGCAAATGTTGTAAAGTCATTCTTCTTTAAGGATGAATAATATCCCATTGTGTATATATGCTACATTTTCTTTATCCATTCATCTATTGAAGGACACTTAGGTTGATTCTATAGCTTAGCTACTGTGAATTGAGCTGCTATAAACAGTGATGTGGCAGTATCCCTGTAATATGCTGCTTTTATGTCCTTTGGGTATATATCACAGAATAGGATAACTGGGTCAACTGGTGGTTCCATTCCAAGTTCTCTGAGGAATCTCCATACTGCTTCCAGAGTTGTTGCACCAATTTTCAGTCCCACCAACAATGTATGAGTGAACCTTTTACCCCACAACCTTACTAACATTTATTGTTACTTGTATTCTCAATAAATGCCATTCTGACTAGAGTGAGATGAGATCTTAGTGTAGTTTTAATTTGCCTTTCTCTAGAAATGTTTCTAGAGATGTTGAACATTTTTTTCATATATTCACTGACCATTCATATTTCTTCTGTGAAGAAGTTCCTTTGCCTATTTATTGATTGGGTTATTTATTTATTTTATTTTTTTTATGAATGCAAATGATGATAAGCACTTTATTTATTTTTTTTAAATTTATGAATTATTTATTTAATAAATAATTTAATCTTTCAATCTTTTTGGCCATGAATGATAATGGACAACTGGAAAAACAGAAAGTGTAACTGTGAATAAGAGACCTCTACTGAGTTTGGATCTTCTACAATAATCAGCATAAGACAGGCAGCCACTTTATTGTAAATTTTTTTTTAAAATTTATTTTTATAATTTTTAATATTTATAATTCATGGTGCCTGTATATAGCATCTTTTTACATACAACTGTTTGTACCCAAAGTATATTTGTACAATTGAGGTCTTCAATCATGCATTTAGGAAAATGATGTCCGTCTGATTCAACCACCTTTTTTTTTCTTTTCTCCCCCTCCCTCCCTTCTTACTCCCTCCCTTCCCCTCCCTTCCCTTTGACCATTCTAGTGTTCCTCTAATCCTCCTATGTACCCCCATCCAACAACACTGTGAACTAGCCTCCTTATATCAGAGAAAACATTTGGTACTTGAATTTTTGAGACTGACTAACTTCACTTAGCATTATGTCTTCCAACTTCATCCATTTACCTGCAAATGCCATTATTTTATTTTCTTTTATTGCTGAGTAAAATTCCATTGTGTGTATATACCAAATTTTCTAAATCCACTCATTTACTGAGGGACATCTAGGTTGGTTCCACAACCTAGCTATTGTGAATTGTGCAGCTACAAACATTGAGATAGCTGTGTCACTGTAATATGCTGTTTTTAAGTCCTTTGGGAATAGACCTAGGAGTGGGATGGCTGGGTCATAGGGTGGTTCCATTCCCAGTTTTCCAAGAAATCTCCATACTGCTTTCCATAATGGTTGCACCATTTTGCAGTCCCACCAGCAATGTATGAGTGTGCCTTTTCCCCCACATCCTCTCCAACATTTATTGTTGCTTGTGTTCTTGATAGCTGCCATTCTGACTGGAGTGAAATGAAATCTTAGAGTAGTTTTGATTTGCATTTCTCTAATTGCCAGCGATGTTGAACATATTTTTCATGTATTTGTTGATTAATCATGTATCTTCTTCTGAGAGGTGTCTTCTCAATTCCTTAGCCCATTTATTGATTGGGTTATTTGTTTTTTTGGTGTAAAGTTTTTTGAGTTCTTTATATATTCTAGAGATTCGTGCTCTATCAGATGTGCATGTATTAAATATTTGTTCCCAATTAGTTGGCTCCCTATTCACCTCACTGATTGTTTCTTTTGCTGAGAAGAAGCTTTTTAGTTTAAATCTATCCCATTCATTAATTCTTGGTAGTAATTCTTGCGCTACAGGATTCTGATTAAGGAACTTGGGGCCTAATCCAAATGTTGAAAATTGTAGCTTACTTTTTCTTCTATTAGGCGTATTGTCTCTGGTCTATTTCCTAGGTCCTTGATCCACTTTGAATTGAGTTTTGTGCATGGTGAGAGATAAGGGTTTAATTTCAATTTGTTGCATATGGATTTCCAGTTTTCCCAGCACCATCTGTTGAAGAGGCTATCCTTTCACCACTGTACATTTTTGGTGCCTTTGTCTAATATAAGATAGCTGAAATTATATGTATTAGTCTCTGTGTCCTCAATTCTGTACCATTGGTCCACCAGTCTGTTTTGGAGCCAATACCATGCTGTTTTTGTTACTACTGCTCTATAGTATAATTTAAAGTCAGGTATGGTGATGCCCCCTGCTTCACTTTTCTTGCTCAGGATTGCTTTGGCTATTCTGGGTCTCTTATTTTTCCAGATGAATTTCATGACTGCTTTTTCTATTTCTTTGAGGAATGACATTGGGATTTTGATTGGAATTGCATTAAATCTGTATAATGCTTTTGGTAGTATGGACATTTTGACAATATTAATTCTATCTATCCAAGAGCAAGGTAGGTCTTTCCATCTTTTGAGTTCTTCTATAATTTCTTTCTTTAGTGTTCTATAATTTTTGTTATAGAGGTATTTCACCTCTTTTGTTAAGTTGATTCCCAGGTATTTTATTTTTTTTGATGCTATTGTAAATGGGGTCGTTTTCATCATTTCCCTTTCAGAGTCTTTGTCGCTGATATACAAAAATGCCTTTGACTTATGTGTATTGATTTTGTATCCTGCAACTTTGCCAAATTCATTTACTAGTTGTAGAAGTTTTCTGGTAGAGTTTTTTGGGTCTTCTAGGAAGATTATCATGTCATCAGCAAATAGTGCTAATTTGAGCTCTTCTTTTCCTATCTGGTTCCCTTTAATTTCTTTTGTCTGTCTAATTGCTCTGTCCAGAGTTTCCAGTACTATGTTAAATAGTAGTGGTGAAAGGGGGCATCTCTGTCTTGTTCCAGTTTTTAGAGGGAATGCTTTCAACTTTTCTCCATTTAAGATAATGTTAGCTTGGGGCCTTGCATAAATAACTTTTATAATGTTGAGATATGTTCCTGATATTCCTAGTTTTTCCAGTGTTTTGAACATAAAGGGGTGTTGAATTTTGTCAAATGCTTTTTCTGCGTCTATTGAGATGATCATATGATTTTTATCTTTAAGTCTATTGATGTGATGTATTATGTTTATTGATTTCCGAATGTTGAACCAGCCTTGCATCCCTGGAATAAACCCCACTTGATCGTGGTGCACTATCTTTTTGATATGTTTTTGTATCTGATTTGCCAGGATTTTGTTGAGGATTTTTGCATCTATGTTCATTAAAGATATGGGCCTGAAGTTTTCTTTTTTGGCTGTGTCTTTGCCTGGCTTTGGAATTAATGTGATATTGGCCTCATAGAAAGAGTCTGGAAGAGCTCCCTCTTTTTCTATTTCTTGAAATAGTTTGAAGAGCATTGGTATTAGTTCTTCTTTGAAAGTCTTATAGAACTCGGCTGTAAACCCATCAGGTCCTGGACTTTTCCTTTCTGGTAGCTTTTTGATGACGTCTTCTATTTCTTCACTTGTGTATAGCCTCCATTTCCAGTTTAGGCAAATCATACGACTCTAGAAATCTGTCAATGTTTAATATTTTCTGTTTTATTAGAATACAAGTTTTCAAAGTAATTTCTAATTATCTTCTGTATATGTGAGGTGTTTGCTGTGATATTCCCTTTTTCATCACAAATGTTAGTATTTTGAGTTTTTTCTCTTCTTCTTTTTGTTAGCATCGCTAAGGGTCTGTCAATTTTGTTTACTTTTTCAAAGAACCAACTGTTAGTTTTGTCAATTCTTTGCATGGTTTCCTTAGTCTCAATTTCATTAATTTCTGCTCTGATTTTAATTATTTCCTGTCTTCTACTGCTCTTGGTGTTGGTCTGTTCTTCTTTTTCTAGTGCTTTGAGGTGTGATGTTAAGTCATTTATTTGTTGGGTTTTTTTTACTCTTAAGTAATGAACTCAGTGCAATGAATTTTCCTCTTACTACTGCCTTCATAGTGTCCCAGAAATTTCTATATGATGTATCTGTCTTCTCATTTACCTTAGGAATTTTTTAATCTCCTCTTTGATGTCTTCTTCAACCCCTTGTTCAGTCAGTAGCATGTTGTTTAACTTCCAGTTGTTGGAGTAGTTTTTCTTAATCCTTGTTTTGTCGTTGATTTCCAATTTCATCCCATTATGGTCTGATAGAATGCAGGGTAGTATCTCTATTTTTTTATATTTGCTGAGAGTTTCCTTATGACCTAATACATGGTCTATTTTGGAGAAGGAGCCATGTGCTGCTGAGAAAAAAGTGTATTCGTTTACTGAGGGATGAAATATTCTATATATGTCTGTTAGGTCTAAATTATTTATTGTTTTAAGTAAGCTTAAAGTTTCTTTGTTTAGCTTTTGTTTGGATGATCTATCTATTGGTGAGAGAGGTGTGTTGAAGTCCCGTAGAATAACTGTGTTGTGGTCTATTTTACTCTTGAACTTGAGAAGAGTTTGTTTGATGAAGGTAGGTGCTCCATTATTTGGGGCATATAGATTTATGATTGTTATATCCTGTTGATGGATGGTTCCCTTAAGTAATAAGAAATATCCATCTTTGTCCCTCTTGATTAGTTTTGGTTTGAAGTCTACCTTATTTGATATGAGAATGGAAACCCCTGCTTGTTTCTGCAGGCCATGTGAGTAATAAGACTTTTCCCAGCCTTTCACTTTCAGTCATTGATGTCTTTTTCTACGTGTGTTTCTTGGAGACAGCAAATTGTTGGGTTGTTTCTTTTTTTTTTTTTTTTTCTTGTGGTACTGGGGATTGAACTCAGGGGCACTCAACCACTGGGCCACATCCCCAGCCCCCCCTTTTTTTTTTGTATTTTATTTAGAGACAGGGTCTCACTGAGTTGCTAAGTGCCTCGCCATTGCTGAGGCTGGCTTTGAACTCACAATCCTCCTGCCTCAGCCTCCCAAAGTGCTGGGATTACAGGCGCGCGCCACCGTGCCCGGCTGGGTCGTTTCTTTTAATCCATTCTGATAATCTGTGTCTTTTGATTGGTGAATTTTGGCCATTAACATTCAGGGTTATTATTGAGATGTGATTTTTATTCCCATCCATTTTTATTTGTATTATGGTCTTTAGCTTGATTTGGTTTCTCTTCTGGTTGGTATTTCCCTTAGTTTAATATCTCCCTTTGTTGATTTTCATTGTTATCTTTCTCTTCTTCTTCATGAAAAATGTTGCCCAGGATGTTCAGAAGTGCTGGCTTCGAGTTATGAAATCTTTTAACTTTTGCTTGTCGTGGAAGGTTTTTATTTCATCTTCGAATCTAAAGCTCAATTTTGCTGGATATAAGATTCTTGGTTGACATCCCTTTTCTTTCAGAGCTTGAAATATGCTATTCCAGGATCTTCTTGCTTTTAAGGTCTGGGTTGAAAAATCTGAACATAGTCTGATTGGTTTCCCCCTATATGTAATCTGCTTCCTTTCTCTTGTGGCTTTTAGTATTCTCTCCTTTCTCAGTATATTAGCCATTTTCATTATAATGTGTCTTGGTGTGGATCTGTTGAGATTTTGTTTGGTGTTCAGTAAGCCTCTTGAACTTGGTTTTCCCATTCATTCCTCAAGTTTGGAAAATTATCTGTAATTATTTCATTAAATAAATTTCTCATTCCTTTGGCTTGAAATTCTGCCCCTTCCTCTATGCCAATCACTCTTAAGTTTGGTCTTTTTATGTTGTCCCATAATTCTTGGATGTTATGTTCTTGATTTCCAATGAGTTTTGCTATATAATCTAAATTCTTCTCTAGGATATATATTTTGTCTTCATTGTCTGAGGTTCTTTCTTCCAAGTGGTCTACTCTGTTGGAGATGCTTCAATTGAACTTTTATTTTGGTTTAATGTAGGAGCCCTAATTAAGGAGATGGCTAAGATTGCAGTTGGCTGTTAGCCATAGAGATATTCAAGCATTGCCACCTTCCATGGTCTTGCAGGACTTAGCCCGGGACATTGGGGATGGGGTTGGCACCATTTTGTGGTGTGGTTGGAGGAGTGTGGATGGTGTGTTGGAGTTGTTGTTGGAGCCGGAGAGAGAAGCTGGCAGAATAAAGAGCCTGTTCGTTTCCAGTCTGCCTCTGAACTTATTCCCGTGGCTTTGTTGCCACAGGCGGCCATTGCTTCAGGCAGCAACAATTTATTGCTTCTTTCATTTCTGGAATTTCTGTTTGGTTTCTCTTTAGAGCCTCTATTTCCCTATTGAAGTAATTTTTTACTTCCTGCATTTGATTTTGGAGTTCTTTGTCAAAATGATCTTTTGCCACCCGTATTTGCTCCCTTATCTCATTTTTGAGTTCATTCTTAAGTTCCATAAACATTTGGAATATGTAATTTCTAAATTCCATCTCTGGCATTTGACCAACTGTGCTTGCCTTGAAATCTACTGATGAGGTATCTTGATTTGTTTGTGTCACTTTCTTCCCTTGTTTTTTCATGTTGCTTATGTGTCTTTTCTTCCTGCACTGTGGGACCTTGACTATTTTGATTTTACCTTAAAGCCTTATGTTGTTTCTGTAGTACAATGCTATCAGATCCCCTTATAATTCCTTTACACTTTAAAATCTAACTCTTTCTATTCAGAAAATCCAAGTTTGATCACAATGTACAGATTTGGTTAACCCAGATATTGTTTCCAATTTACTCTGTACACTTCTGATGGGGTTTTATAGCTTCAAGTATTGGACACAGAGGTGTTATGTTTAGGAAGAAGGAAGTGTCTTGAATTGTTTTTTCGTAGAAAGTATGAAAAGAGAGTTCTATGGAAGTGGTTTAGTGGAAGTGGTTTAGTATCAGTAGATGAGAGAGGAAAGAGAATGGAGTGGACAGTTAGGTGGAAAGACCAATTTATATATAAACCTAACTTATGCAGCTGTTGAGAGAAGAAATAAAGTAAGATGGAAAAGAAAAAAAAAGATAAAAGAGTAGAAATTGGTGTAAGAGAGAAGAGAGAGAGAGTCAAGAAAATAGTGAACTATATATAACACTGCTTTGCTATCCAGTTCAATTGCGCCCGTTCTAGAAATCCTAAGTTCTGCGTATAACTTGTTTTTGCCTCTGTTTAGTATGCACTGGCAGGGTGTAAATAGGAAAGAAGAAGGAAGAAGAAAAGATGCAAAAGTGAGAAGGAAGAAAAGAAGGAAAGAAAAGAGGAGCAGAAGCAAACAAATAAATACACTGACAATCAATGCAAAAAACAAAGCAAAACAAAACAAAGCCAAAAAGAAAAAGAAAAAGAAAAAAAAACAAAAAACAAAAAACCAGGAAACCAACAAAACAGGCAAACCAACAACAACAAAAAATTCGAACCCCAAGTCTCAAACAAAATGGGCCCTGGGAAGCCCCCCTCTTTTTTCCTTTCCAGTTTAAGCCAACCGCATCGGATTGCATCTAGACAGCGATCCTGCCAGTGGAATCAAGGCTGTACCTTTGGCCAGTGGCAGAATGGTCCAGCAGAAGAGCGGCTCAGGGAGGTTGTGTGTCAGCAGATGAATGGCACAGGGAAAGGGACCCTCCAGAAGGAGCCCTTTCCCCATGCCTGCCCACAGTTGTAGCTTCTTGGGGCCGCTGTGCTGGCCTCAGACACGCCCTCCCCTGCTGGTTACCGAGCCTCACCCAGGTGTGCGCTGTTTTCTAAGTGTTGGCGGCTCCCTGGATGTCTGCAGCTGTCCTTCCTTTCTGTCTTTTCCCCTTTGTCTGGGTCAGCCACTGTATTCCTCAAAGATGGCGATGCTCTCCTCCCGCTCAACAGCAGCTCCGCAGATCCTTGTGTCACTCCAGAGCGTGCAGGATCGGCTTGGCAAGCTGTGCGAAAGAGCTCTACGTGGACACCGCCCGCTCCTCTAGGCTCCTTTCTATCCCTTCTTGCTGATCGGTTTCCAAGCCGCTGTGTGGATTGTCCCCTTGCCGAAATGATATTGGGCAGCTGCGCCTGCAGCGCAGACAGCGCTGCTTCGGACTGTGGACCGCTCTGACTCTGCCCCTGCCCGCTGTGGTTCGGAGAACATTGTATTTCACTGTCCAGAGGTGCATGAATGTCTCAGCTCCCTTTCAGTTCCAAGAGAATTGCTAGTAACGCGCTCAGACTTCCCACTAAGCGTCTTTTAGTAACTGTGTCCAGAGAGCATCTCCCTCCTGTCGACCATCTTCCCAGGATCCTCCTTATTTATTTATTTGTGTTAAGTTTTTTCAGTTCTTTGTATAACCTGGAGATTAATGCTCTATCTGAGGTGCAAGTGGCAAAGATTTTCTCCCATTTTGCAGGCTCTCTCTTTATGCTCTTGATTGTTTCCTTTGCTGTGAAGAAGCTTTTTAGTTTGATGCCATTCCATTTATTGATTTGTGATTTTACTTCTTACACTTTAGGAGTCTTATTGAGGAAGTCAGTTCCTCAGTTGACATAATGAAGAGTTGGGCCTACTTCTTCTTCTGGTAGGTGCAGGGTCTCTGGCCTAATGTCTAGGTCCTTGATTCACTTTGAGTTGAGTTTTGTGCAGGGTGAGAAATAGGGGTTCAATTTTATTCAATTCAATAGATTTCCAGTTTTCCCAGCACCATTTGTTGAAGAGGTTATTTTTTTCTCAAATGTATGTTTATGATGCCTTTGTCTAGGATGAGATAATGGTATTTGTGTGGGTTTGTCTCTGCATCTTCTATTCTGTTCCATTGGTTTTCATGTCTGTTTTGGTGCCAATACCATACTATTTTTGTTACTATAGCTCTGTAGTATAATTTAAGGTCTAGTATTGTGATACCTCCTGCTTTACTTTTCTCACTAAGAATTTGTTTGCTATTCTGGGTCTCTTTTTTTCCAAATGAATTTCATGATTGCCTTTTCTATTTCTGTGAAGAATATAATTGGAATTTTAGTAGGAATTGAATTAAATCTGTGTAAATGCTTTTGGTAGTATGGCCATTTTGACAATGTTAATTCTGCCTATCTAAGAACATGGGAGATATTTCCATTTTCTAAGGTCTTCTTCAGTTTCTTTAGTGTTTTGTAGTTTTCAGAGCTCTTTCACCTTTTGTTAGATTGATTCCCAAGGTTTTTTTTTTTTTTTTTTTTTTTTGTTTTTTTTTTTTTTAGGTTTTGTGAATGGAATAGTTTTCCTGATATCTCCTTCAGCTGATTCATCATTGGTGTATAGGAATGCTATTGGTTTATGGGTGTTAATTTTATATTTTGCTACTTTTCTGAATTTGTTTATGAGTTCTAGAAGTTTTCTGAGTCTTCTAAATATAGGATCATGTCATCAGCAAATAGGGATAGTTTGAGCTCTTTTTTTCTTATTTGTATCCCTTTAATTTGTTTCTTTAAAGATTTTTATCTATAAAAAAGTTGAGATTTCCTTCAATCCATTCCACATTTATTGAGGGTCTGTTATTGTCATTCTGCTTCATCTAATCATCTAATCTAATGATTGGCACATAATAGGCACTCGATGAAGGTATTTTAGATGATGGATTGATGAGTGAATGGTAGTTGAATAATGCATACATTATCTCTGCTCTCTATGAACTTATACTTCAGTGAGTCAAATAGGTGGATGTGAGGAGAAAGAAGACTTTTCCTTGGCTTCAAACTTTTGTATATAATAGATGATCTATGAAGTAGAGTAAATATGTGCATTCAGAGTCTTATATATAGATATATGATTAAAAGCACTGAGAAAGAGCCCTGTAATCTACATTATCTGCAAGTAGTCCAGGTACTACTTATGCATGTACTGTATGTATGAAGCTTGGAGAAATTATGCCACAGACTTTTATTAGATGCAGAGTATAAAAAATTATTATAAAATTACCTTTATGCTTGCTTTTCATTGCTGCTAGTACCACCAGTACTAAGAACAACAATGAAGCAAAGCAAAGCAAAACAATACAAATTAAAACAATATAGAACACTTTAGATTGCCCCAGGATAGGGAGAAAAGGAATATCTAGTCAAAGTGTGTAGGGTTCTTCCTGGGTTCAGAAGATTATAACTCTTAATCTCTTCAATTGGATCCCCTGGTGGATGAGTGTGGTGGTACCATGTGGACAATTACTTCCATATCTAATGAGCCATTTCTTCACTCTTTGCTTTACTACTTTATGTTTTGGTAGTGATGGAAATTGGTTATAGCAATGTTTACAGAATGTTTTGTATATAATAGATGTATATAATGTATATAATTATCAAACTAGTTGAAAGGGGTGCTGAAAACTTATCTTAACCCTCCTGAATTTCTATTTCTCTAGTTGTGGTTGATATTAGGGCAATTTGACCTTGGTGATTATAAATGTCATACAAAAATCCCTGTAACATGTGATGATCTTATAAATAACTTCTACCAAAAAAGGGATACATACTTAATACAAAACAGTAGCCTCAATAGACTGAGGAACTAACAACAAAAAGGACTTTGACTGCCAGGTGTGGAGGTGCACACCTGTAATCCCAACAGTTTGGGAGGTGGAGGCAGGAAGATTGCAAGTTCAAGGCCAACCCCGGTAATTTAGTGAGGTCCTTAGAAACTTAGTAAGACCCTGTCTCAACATAAAAATTAGAAAGGACTAGAGATGTAGCTCAGTGGTAAAGTGCCCCTGAGTTAAATATCTAGTACCACCCACTCAAGAAAAAGACTTTGATGACTTCCTGGCACTTGGTATTACTACACACAGTATAAGCATAACTATGTCTTTCAGTTTCCAAAGTACAAAAGCTTGAGAACCCCACTTGTTGGAAAGATGAAATTTTTAAAAATACAGTTTATTTAGGAGCCTCTTCTGCTTTCAAGTATCTTGGAGGAGAAACTGGAGGCTTGCACTTTTTAATTTTGATATGTGCCCTTTGGCACAGGAATTGTAGTGACTTATTAGAAGCTGGTCTCGGTGAATCCTGGTCTACTGAGGAGTCAGCCATGACTGCTAGAACATTTACCCAGCAATTGCTAATCTTTTGAACAGTGGGCTCCTCACATTATTTTAATTCACAAGAGAATTTTAAAGGCTGGAGGGTACCAGTCAGCATTGTTGAGCATCACTTTTTTGATAGCTAAGAAACAATGGTGGATAAAATTTTCCAGTGGAAGAAGCAAGGCTATTCAGGGTGATAGTGGCAGTTGAGTCTCTGCAGCAGATACGAGCCATGGAAGACTGCTCCTTTATGACTGCCACTCATAAAATTTGGACCAGGAGCACAGTGGCAGAGGTTGGATCCTTTTTTCCAGTTGCTAGTACTCTGAGTGTTGAAGGAAAGCAAATGAGATAAGCTGTTCCCTCAGGATTATGGTTTACTGTGGGACCCTCAGACTCTATCAGGCTTTGACCCAGGGAATTAGAGTCTTCCAACTTCATATTTTAAGTTCAAATTCATAGTTACTGTTTGGGTATAAGCCTGCCTTACAGTGCTAGGCTGGGACTGATTTAGAAAAAGTGATTTTATGGATCCAGAGCAATTATACTCTCTTTTTTGACATCAATTTCTTAAGGGATGTATATATTTTTTATTTAATTTTTTTTACTGAAGTAAAATTCATATAACCAGCCATCATTATCAAATGTAAAATTCAGTGGCATTAGTATATTCATAACATGTACAATCAATACCATTGTCTAGTTCTAGAACATTTTCCTTATCACAAAAGGAAACCTATATCAGATTAACAATCACTCCATGTGCTTCTTCCTCCTCTGCCTAGTTACTAATCCACTTTCTGTCTCTTTAGATTTATGTATTGTAGATATTTTGAAGGAGCCCTAATTAGGAAGGGCTGTTGTAGCTAGCTGGAAGCCATGGGTTCCGCCTGATATGTATGTGACGCACCTGTAGGCACCCGCAAACCTGAAGGTATATAACCGGGTGAAAGCGGTCCGAGTTAGGAGAACGGAGAATTCAGTCAGCCGGGCAGTCACTCGGTCGGTCAGAAGAATCAGAGCGGCCAGAACGTAGGCAGAGCGGTTACAGAAGAGAAACCAGATAGAAGAAGTAATGACTGGTCAGAGTTAGGCCGAGGCTCCTGAGGAAGACAGAAGACAGAAGACAGAAGAAGGAAGAAAGAAGAGAGAAGAAAGAAGCTCTAATCTTTCTCTAAGCTAAGCTCTATCTTTCTAACTCTAACTCTATCTTTCTAACTCTAACTCTAAGACTCTAACTCTAAGCTAAGAAGACAAGAAGAAAAGCTCGCTTTAATCTTTCTCTCTAAAAATCTTTCTTTACTCTAAGCTCTCTCTAAGAAAGTAGAAGTAAATGTAGTAAAAGCTTTACTCTGCCTCCGAGAGTTTTCCTCCCGGTTTACGGTACCAGGCAGCTTACAATATTTCATAAAAGTGGTCTGGATAACTATGGTTTGGATAAGTGTCCCTCAAAAGCCCAATGTGTTAAAATCTTGGTCCTTAGCCTGTGGTCCTATTGGGAGGTGGTGGAATCTTTAACAAGTGGGGCTTAGTATGAGGTCTTCTGGTCCTGGGGGTATGCCCTTGAAGAGTATATTGGGAACCCAGCTCTTTCCTCTTCCTCTTTTTTGTTTCCCCATTTCCTTGAGGTGAGCTGTTTTGTTCCTCTACACACTGCCTGCCATGATGTACTGCCTTGCCACAGGCCCCAAAACAACAGGACTAACCAACCAGGGACTGAAATATCTAAAACTGTGAGAGCCCAAATAAACTTTCTCCCTTTATAAATGGAGTATCTCCAGCATTTGTTACAATAACAGAAAGCTGACTAACATAATACAATATGTGTTATTTATGTGCCTGGCTTTTTGTTCACTTAGTATAGTATCTTCAAGGTTCACCCACATTGTACTTTTGTCCCTTTTTAAGGTTCTGTTGCATGGCTATACCACGTTTTGTTTATTTATTCATCAGCTAGTGGACATGGGTTATTTCTACCTTTTGATCATTGTGAATAGTGCAGCTATGAACATCTGTGTACAAATGTTGTCTGAATATCTCTTTTAAATTCTTTTGAGTATATACTTAGGGTGGAATTGTTGGATCATATGGTAATTCTACGTTTACACTTTTTTTTGGTGGGGGGAATAACAGGGATTGAAACTAGGGCCTTAAACATGCTAGGCAAATGCTTTACTACTGAGCTACATCCCCAGTCATTATTTTTTATTTTATTTTTTTAATTATTTTTTTTTTGAGTAACTAAAAACATCCTGTTCACAGTATAAGAGTTACAATTTTTCAAAATCCTTGCCCAAACTTTTTATTTACTTTTTTTGGGGGGATGATAGCTATCCTAATAGGTCTCAAGTGGTATTGCACTGAAGTTTTGTTTTTTATTTGCTTTGTGACTAATGATGTTGAATATCTTTTCATGTGTTTTCTTTGATATTTGTATGTATTCTCTTGAGAAATATATCTTGAAATTTTTTGCTCAATTTCTAATGAAAAAATTTGTCTCTGTTTTTGGGTTGTAAGAGTTTGTTATTTATTTTGTATTCTAGACCTTTCTCAGCTATATAATTTGCAAATATTTTTTCCCATTCTGTGATGAAAAGAATTTTAGTTTTGATGAAATCTAATTATTTTTCGTTTGTCGTATGTTCTTTTGGTATCATGTGGAATATATCATTGCCAAATCAAAGGTACTAAAGAATTACTCCTAAGTTTTCTAATATTTTTATAGTTTTAACTCATATTTTGGCATTTGATCCATTTTGAGTTAATTTTTGTGCATGGTGAGAGGTAAGGATCTAACTTTATTTTTTTGAAATGTGGCTATCCAGTTGTCCCCATTTTATTTGTGAAAGAGACTATTCTTTCTCTTATTCAATGGTGATGAAACTCATGTCAGAAATCATTAAGTATAGATATATGAATTTATTTCTGTCATGTAAATACTATTTTAATGATTTGCATGTCTAGCCTTATACTAGTATGCTAGTTTTGATTACTATAGATTTGTGAAGTTTTTTTTTATTCATCCACCTTTTCTTTTTTCCCTCCATCCCCCCTTGCTCCCTTCCTCCCCCTTCCTCCCCTTTGACCATTCTAGTGTTCCTCTAATCCTCCTATGTACCCCGAACCAACACCACTGTGAATCAGCCTCATTATATCAGAGAAAACATTCGGTATTTGGATTTGTGAGATTGACTAATTTCACTTAGCATTATATTCTCCAACTTCATCCATTTGCCTGAAAATGCCATTGTTTTATTCTCTTTTATTGCTGAGTAAAATTCCATTGTGTATATATACCACAGTTTCTTTATCCACTCATCTACTGAGGGACATCTAGGTTGATTCCACAACCTAGCTATTGTGAATTGTGCTGCTATAAACATTGAAGTGGCTGTGTCACTGTAATATGCTGTTTTTAAGTCCTTTGGGAACAGACCCAGGAGTGGGATGGCTGGGTCATAGGGTGGTTCCATTCCCAGTTTTCCAAGAAATCTCCATACTGCTTTCCATAACGGTTGTACCATTTTGCAGTCCCACCAGCAATGTATGAGTGTGCCTTTTTCCCTACATCCTCTGCAACATTTATTGTTGTTTGTGTTTTTAATAGCTGCCATTCTGACTGGAGTGAAATGAAATCTTAGAGTAGTTTTGATTTGCATTTCTCTAATTGCCAGCGATGTTGAGCATATTTTCATGTATTTATTGATTAATCATGTATCTTCTTCTGAGAAGTGTCCTTTCAATTCCTTAGCCCATTTGTTGATTGGGTTATTTGTTTTTTTGGAATTAAATTTTTTGAGTTCTTTATATATTCTAGAAATTAGTGCTCTATCTGATGTGCATGTATTAAATATTTGTTACCAATTAATTGGCTCTCTATTCACCTCACTGATTGTTTCTATTGCTGAGAAGAAGCTTTTTATTTTGAATCTATCCCATTTATTGATTCTTGATATTAATTCTTGCGCTACAGGATTCTGATTAAGGAACTTGGGGCCTAATCCGACATGTTGGAAATTGTAGCTTACTTTTTTTCTATTAGGTGTATTGTCTCTTGTCTATTTCCTAAGTCCTTGATCTACTTTGAATTGAATTTTGTGCATGGTGAGAGATAAGGGTTTAATTTCATTTTGTTGCGTATGGATTTCCAGTTTTCCCAGCACCATTTGTTGAAGAGGCTATCCTTTCTCCACTGTACATTTTTGGCGCCTTTGTCTAATATAAGATAGCTGAAATTATATATATTAATCTCTGTGTCCTCAATTCTGTACCATTGGTCTATAGTCTGTTTTGGTGCCAATACCATGCTGTTTTTGTTACTATTGCTCTGTAGTATAATTTAAAGTCTGGCATGGTGATGCCACTTGCTTCACTTTTCTTGCTAAGGATTGCTTTAGCTATTCTGGGTCTCTTATTTTTCCAGATGAATTTCATGACTGCTTTTTTTCTATTTCTTTGAGGAATGTCATTGGGATTTTGATTGGAATTGCTTTAAATCTGTATAATGCTTTTGCTAGTATGGACATTTTGACAATATTAATTCTGCCTATCCAAGAACAAGGTAGGTCTTTCTGTCTTCTGAGGTCTTCTATAATTTCTTTCTTTAGTGTTCTATAGTTTTCATTGTAGAGGTCTTTCACCTCTTTCGTTAAGTTGATTCCCAGGTATTTTATTTTCTTTAATGCTATTGTAAATTGGGTAGTTTTCATCATTTCCCTTTCAGAGGATTTGTCATTGATGTACAAAAATGCCTTTGACTTATGGGTATTGATTTTGTACTGCTACTTTGCTGAATTCATTTACTAGTTGTAAAAGTTTTCTGGTAGAGTTTTTTTGGGTCTTCTAGGTATATTATTATGTCATCATCAAATAGTGCTAATTTGAATTCTTCTTTTCCCATCTGGATCCCTTTAATTTCTTTTGTCTAATTGCTGTGGCCAGAGTTTTGAGTACTATGTTAAATAACAGTGGTGAAAGGGGGCATCCAGTATTTATAGGGAATGCTTTCAATTTTTCTCCATTTAAGATAATGTTAGCCTGGGGCTTTGCATATATAGTTTTATAATGATGAGATATGTTCCTGTTATTCCTAGTTTTTCTAGTGTTTTGAACATAAAAGGTTGTTGTAGTTTATTGAATGCTTTTTCTGCGTCTATTGAGATGATCATATGGTTCTTATCTTTGAGTCTATTGATGTGATGTATTATGTTTATTAATTTCTGAATGTTGAACCAAACTTGCATCCCTGGGATAAACCCCACTTGATCGTGGTGCACTATCTTTATGATATGTTTTTGTATTCAATTTGCCAGAATTTTGTTGAGGATTTTTGCATCTATGTTCATTAGAGACTTTGGCCTGAAGTTTTTCATTTTGGCTGTGTCTTTGCCTGGCTTTGGAATTAATGTAATACTGGTCTCATAGAAAGAGTCTGGAAGAGCTCCCTTTTTTTCTATTTCTTGAAATAAGTTGAAGAGCATGGGTATTAGTCTTTGAAGGTCTTGTGGAACTCGGCTGTAAATCCATCAGGTCCTGGGCTTTTTCTACTTGGTAGCTTTTTGATGGCATCTTCTATTTTCTCTCTTGAGATTGATCTGTTTAAATTGTGTATAGCCTCCAGTTCCAGTTTGGGCAATTCATACGACTCTAGAAAATCTGTGAATGATTTCCATATTTTCAATTTTATTCGAGTATAAGTTTTCAAAGTAATTTCTAACTATCCTCTGTATATCTGAGGTCTTTGTTGTGATATTTCCTTTTTCATCACGGATGTTAGTAATTTGAGTTTTTTCTCTTCTTCTTTTCATTAGCATTGCTAAGGGTCTGTCAATTTTATTTATATTTTCAAGATTTGTGAAGTTTTGAAATTAGGAAGTATAAGTCTTCTCACTCATTTCCCACCCCCCAAAGATTGTTTTCATTATTCAAGTTTCATTGCTATTTAATATTATTTTTAATACCAACTTTTACATTTCTGAAATAAATTGTTGGGGTTTTATAGGTATCAGTTCTGTAGATTGCTTTGGGGGATATTTTCATCATACAATATTGTCTTCCAATTCATGAACATAGTATATCTTCTCATTTGCTTATGTCTTTTAAAATTTCTTTAGTTTTGTTTATAGTTCTTACTGTGAAGACTTAAACCTACTTGGCTAAATTTACTTCTTAGTATTTTATTGTTTTGACACTACTGTAAATGTAATTATTTTGTTTATTTCCTTTACAGATTGTTCACTGCTATGAATAGAAATATAACTTGTTGTTGTTGTTGATCTTGTATACTGCAAGTTTCCTGAATTTGTTTTTATTTTTAGTAGCTTTTTGGATAGATTCTCTGAGATTTTTCAATAGATAATACACTATCATCTGAATAGATATAGCTTTGTTATTTTTTCCAATTTAGGTGATATTTATTTATTTTTTCTTAGATGAGTTTTTCTGATTAGAATTTCCAGTGAAATCTTGACTAGAAATGGTGAAAACAGGAATTCTTGTCTTATTTCTTAACTTAGGGAAATAGTTTTAAGCTTTTTGGTATGCTATTTGGTATTTTTAAAAATAAATAAATACCTTTTATTGTGCCAAGGAAGTCCCTTTTTATATTCCTAGGTTTTCTTTTCTTTTTTTTTTTAAAAACATTTTTATCATTTTTGTTGGATTTTGTGAAATGCCTTTAGTGTATCTTTGTTCTTTTGGGTTTCCATATGAAAATACCAAAAATGGTGGCTCATAGAAATTTGTTTCTCACAGTTCTAGAGATTGGGAAGCCCAACATGAAGAATCTAGAAGATTCACTGATGAGGGTCCATTTTCTAGTTTAGAGAAGATGTGTCTTCTCTCTTGTACTCATATTGAAGAAGGGGAAAACTCTGCCCTCTTCATCCCCTTATAGGGACACTAATTCCATTCATGAGGCCTTCACCCTCATGAAATAATCCCCGCCTGAAGGCTCCACCTTCTAATACTATTGCATTGGACATTAGGTTTCAACGTATTAATTTTTTGGAGACTCAACATTCACTCTATGTCATAGTGTATCAATTGAGATGAAGTGTCTTTTCTTCCTTTTATTTTATTTATGTGGTATATTATGTTGATTGTCTTTCATA